>OU893339.1:10414649-11614649 GCA_918026875.4 Diatraea saccharalis | reverse complement strand
GAGACCAGCTGAGCGTGAAACTCCTAGGAAACCTCAGGATAATTTAAGGCCAGAAGGAGAATTTGAAAAACCTAAACACGACGAATGGCGGCCAGCCGAACGACAAACACCTAAGAAGCCTCAAGATAATCTTAGACCAGAAGGCGAATTTGAAAAACCTAAGCATGATGAGTGGAGGCCAGCAGAAAAACCAGAAGTGAGAAAGCCGAAGGATAATCTGAGACCAGAGGGAGAATTCGAAAAACCCAAACATGACGAGTGGCAACCAGCTGAGCGTCAAACTCCTAAAAAGCCTCAAGATAATCTCAAACCAGAAGGTGATTTCGAAACACCAAAACATGACAAATGGCGCCCAGCTGAAAAACGTGAGCCTACTAAACCTAAGGATAATTTGAGACCTGAGGGAGAATTCGAACAACCGAAACATGAAGAATGGAGACCAGCAGAGCGTCAAACCCCTAAAAAGCCTCAAGATAATCTCAAACCAGAAGGTAACTTTGAAACACCTAAACATGATAAATGGCGGCCAGCTGAAAAACGTGAGCCTACTAAACCTAAGGATAATTTGAGGCCTGAGGGAGAATTCGAACAACCGAAACACGAAGAATGGAGACCAGCTGAACGTCAAACACCTAAAAAGCCTCAGGATAACCTAAGGCCTGAGGGAGAGTTTGAAAAGCCTAAACACGACGAATGGCATCCAGCTGAACGTCAAAAACCTAAGAAACCTCAAGATAATCTTAAACCAGAAGGTGAATTTGAGAAACCTAAACACGATGAGTGGAGGCCAGCGGAAAAACCAGAAGTTAGAAAACCAAAGGATAATCTGAGACCAGAAGGAGAATTCGAAAAGCCCAAACATGACGAATGGCAACCAGCTGAGCGTCTAACCCCTAAAAAGCCTCAAGATAATCTCAAGCCAGAAGGTGAGTTTGAAACCCCGAAGCATGATAAGTGGAGGCCAGCTGAAAAACGTGAGCCTTCTAAACCTAAGGATAACTTGAGACCTGAGGGAGAATTCGAACAACCGAAACATGAAGAATGGAAACCAGCAGAGCGTCAAACCCCTATAAAGCCTCAGGATAACTTAAGGCCTGAGGGAGAGTTTGAGAAGCCTAAACACGACGAATGGCATCCAGCTGAACGTCAAAAACCTAAGAAACCCCAAGATAATCTTAAACCAGAAGGTGAATTTGAGAAACCTAAACACGATGAGTGGAGGCCAGCGGAAAAACCAGAAGTGAGAAAACCAAAGGATAATCTAAGACCAGAAGGAGAATTCGAAAAGCCCAAACATGACGAGTGGCAACCAGCCGAGCGTCAAACCCCTAAAAAGCCTCAAGATAATCTCAAACCAGAAGGTGATTTCGAAACTCCAAAACATGACAAATGGCGCCCAGCTGAAAAACGTGAGCCTACTAAACCTAAGGATAATTTGAGACCTGAGGGAGAATTCGAACAACCGAAACATGAAGAATGGAGACCAGCAGAGCGTCAAACCCCTAAAAAGCCTCAAGATAATCTAAGACCAGAAGGTGAATTTGAGAAACCTAAGCACGATGACTGGAGACCAGCGGAAAAACCAGAAGTGAGGAAACCAAAGGATAACTTGAGGCCAGAAGGAGAATTTGAAAAACCAAAACATGATGAGTGGCAACCAGCAGAACGTCAAACCCCTAAGAAACCTCAAGATAATCTCAAGCCAGAAGGTGAGTTTGAAACCCCGAAACATGATGAGTGGAGGCCGGCTGAAAAACGTAAGCCTACTAAACCTAAGGATAATTTGAGACCTGAAGGAGAATTTGAACAACCAAAATACGAAGAATGGAGACCAGCTGAACGTCAAACACCTAAAAAGCCTCAGGATAACCTAAGGCCTGAGGGAGAGTTTGAAAAGCCTAAACACGACGAATGGCATCCAGCTGAACGTCAAAAACCTAAGAAACCTCAAGATAATCTTAAACCAGAAGGTGAATTTGAGAAACCTAAACAAGATGAGTGGAGGCCAGCGGAAAAACCAGAAGTCAGAAAACCTAAGGATAATCTGAGACCTGAAGGTGAATTCGAAAAGCCTAAACATGACGACTGGAAACCAGCTGAGCGTCAAACTCCTAAAAAGCCTCAAGATAATCTCAAACCAGAAGGTGATTTCGAAACACCGAAACATGACAAATGGCGACCAGCTGAAAAGCGTGAGCCTACTAAACCTAAGGATAACTTGAGACCTGAGGGAGAATTTGAACAACCGAAACATGAAGAATGGAGACCAGCAGAGCGTCAAACCCCTAAAAAGCCTCAAGATAATCTTAGACCTGAAGGCGAATTTGAGAAACCTAAGCACGATGAGTGGCGACCAGCTGAAAAACCTGAAGTGAGGAAACCGAGAGATAATTTGAGGCCTGAGGGTGAATTTGAGAAGCCCAAGTATGACGAATGGCAACCTGCAGAACGTCAGACACCTAGAAAACCCCAGGATAACCTTAGACCTGAGGGCGAATTCGAAAAGCCTAAGCATGATGAATGGAGGCCGGCTGAAAAACCAGAAGTGAGAAAACCAAAGGATAACCTTAGACCAGAGGGTAACTTTGAGAAACCTCAGCATGAGAAATGGAGGCCAGCTGAGCGTCAAACTCCTAAGAAACCCCAGGATAACCTTAAGCCCGAGGGTGAGTTCGAGAAACCTAAACAAGATAAATGGCGACCGGCTGAACGGCAAACACCTAAGAAACCCCAAGATAATCTTAAACCAGAGGGCGAGTTTGAAACGCCCAAACATGATAAGTGGAAGCCGGCTGAAAAACGTGAACCAACTAAGCCTAAGGATAACTTAAAGCCTGAGGGAGAGTTTGAACAGCCAAAACTCGTAGAATGGAAGCCAGCTGAAAGGCAGACACCTAAGAAACCTCAAGATAATCTCAAGCCTGAAGGTGAATTTGAAAGGCCAGCAACACCTAAACCTGTCAAGGGAGAAAGACCTGTTCAGAAGCGACCGGAAGATAATTTGAAACCTGAAGGTGATATGAATATAGTAAGACGTACTGATTACACTGCTACACGAGGTGATCGTGTCGATATTGTCAAACATGAAGACCATCTTAAAATGGAAGGAAAAATTGATATTCATCGTTCACGTGATGATTATAAACGCATTGAAAAAACAGAGAAAGTAGTTGTCCAGAAGTACGAAGATAATCTAAAAACTGAAGGAGAATTTATTGATCTGAAAACCCGTAATGATTATAGTGCAACCAAAGGCGAACGAGCGCCAGTTGTTAGGCCTCAAGATAATTTAAAACCTGATGGAAAATTCTACACACCTGAAATAGTACCGTCACAACCAGCAGAAAAAAGGAAACCTTTCAAACAAGTCGACAACATTACCATTGAGAGACAAATCGACTTAAGCCAAAGACATAAAATAGAACGAGTGGATATTATTCGTAGAGAAGATAATTTAAAAATAGAAGGAGAGTTTATAGATATGAAGCAGAAAAATGATTATAATGTTGTTAAAGGAGATAGAACAGCTATTGTCAAGCATGAAGATAATCTTAAAATGGAAGGGACAATGGAGAACAGTCGCTCTTCAGATACTTACCGTGTAGTTAAAGGTCAAAGAGTTAAGCTAACTCGTAGGGAGGATAATCTTAAAATTGAAGGGGTCTTTGAGGATCATACTCGCAGAGATGATTATAGAATCACAAAAGGTGAAAGATCAGCTATAATCTATCACCCTGACAATTTGAAACCAGAAGGAGACTTTGAAAAACGACCGGAAATTAAAGAAATAGTTCCTGAAGAAAAACGTTCACCAATTAAACAGCCTGATAACTTGAAGCCAGAAGGAACTTTCGAAAGACCTTCGAGACCAAAGTGGGTGAAAGGTGAAAAACCAGATATTACAAAACCCCACGATAATCTATTTCCTGACGGAGATTTTGAAATGAAGCCTAAAGAACATTGGAAACCTGGTGAAAGACCCAAACAAATTCGTCCGGAGGATAATTTGAAACCTGATGGAGAATTCGATAAGCGTCCTAAAACACAATGGCAACCCGGTGAAACACCCAGTCAAGTACGACCAAAAGATAACTTAAAACCTGAAGGAGATTTTGAAAAGAGACCTAAAACAAAGTGGCAGCCCGGGGAAACACCGAATCAAGTACGACCCAAAGATAATTTAAAACTTGAAGGTGATTTTGATAAACGACCTGAAACTCAATGGCAACCAGGTGAAACACCTTCTCAAGTCAGGCCAAAAGATAATTTACGGCCTGAAGGACAATTCGACAAACGCCCCAAAACACACTGGCAACCTGGCGAGACACCTGCTCAAGTTCGCCCCAAAGACAATTTAAAACCAGAAGGCGATTTCGATAGGCCAACGAAGTCTATGTGGACTCCAGGAAATAGACCTGATCAAGTCAAACCAAAAGATAATTTACATCCAGATGGTGAATTTGAAGATAGACCTAAGACACAATGGCAACCTGGCGATACGCCAAAGCAAGTACGGCCAAAAGACAATTTAAAACCCGAAGGGAAATTTGAGCGTCCTACTTCTCAGAAATGGGGCCCTGGCGAAAAGACAAGCCCTATAAAACCTAAAGACAATATCTACACCAATGGCCATATAATGAAACAAGATACTGTTGATAATCAATCAAATGAAATATCTAAAAAATCTAAAGATACTTCTGTTTTAAGACGTGATGACGAAACTCGTGATTTTCAAACAGAACATATAAAACAAAGTAGTACTCATAGTACAGAAAAACATTCAATGTCAAAGCATTCGCAATCTGGGACTTATGTTAAACATACACATTATGACCATACTGATCATTCTGGATCTTCAGAAAATATGCCACGTGAAACTCCACAAACAAGTGTTGTAAAAACTCGAAATACTAAAGATGGCGTAACATCACAAAACGTTATTGATAAAAACACTATTCATAAAACTGATTCTAGAAATATTAAAGATATATCTACTAAACACATATCGACGTCCACTACTAAAGTAATAAAACAGGTAACAGAAAAGAAGTTGATAGCTGGTAAATGGGTTAATGTGACACGTAATATCGAATCTCATGTTACTTCTGGTGGCGATAGTGGAAGTTCTGATACAGTGAAGTCCAAAAATATTGTGGAAACCACTTCTAGGCCAGGTTTTCCTAGGTGCGAAGGAAGTAGTCAGAGGATACTTAATACTGAAAATCAGTCAACATCATCAATGATAATTCAAGATTCGTCATCCAACCATCATCAGCGCCAAGTTACATCTGAAAGTTACGTACAAAAAAGTTCGTCAAATATGTCAAAGGAAGGTCAAATTCAAAAAAGAGTGATCGAATCGACTACAACGGATAATCGAGTTAAAGGCCAAGACATTGGAAACCAAAAAGTAGTTTCTAGAAATTATCCTTCAGATAGCCAAGTCACTCGTACTACTAGCGCATCATCACAAGTAACTCGAGGTAGTCAATCTGAACAAAATATCACTCAATCAACTCGTCATTCCACTTCTGCATCAAGAATTATAGACAATAGCACCCAACGCACTTCAGATTCTACAACTCAAGGCATACATTCACAACACTTGAGCTCTGGTGGCACCAATAACCAAAGAAGTTCAACTATTACACATGTTTCTGGAGGACATCAAGTGGATACAAATACTTCTGTGTCATCGCACACTCAGTCTCACAGTGTGAACAGAAATCAGATAGGCGATAGTGTAACAAAAACTAGCATCGAGTTTCAGAGAGCTATGCATGGTGGTGGTGAAACAAATACCATTGACAATTCAACTCGAAGTGGATATCATAAACGTACATCTGATCTTGTGTGCGATGCTAATTCCGCTAACGCCGTTCTTCATCGTAAGGGAGTATCATCGGCAACAGAAGCACATCACACAATCAGTTCAACCGCAGCTGCTCAAAGGAAGAGTATTGGTAATCTTGCAGAACGAGGTGAATACATTAGTAATTCTACTCACAGTTCAGATAGAAAGAGTATTAGTTCTATGCACCGTTCTGCTCGAGACAATATGGCAGTAATTTCACAATATTCTGATACTACGGATTCGCGACGAAGTGTTAAGAGAGATGGACAGTCCACGTTGGTCGTTGAACGTCAGCCAAGAGTAACAATAAGAGATAATCTGCAAGTAGGCGGGGACTTTTATGGCCAGTCGGAGGCACGTTCTTATGGAAGCTTTTCTAAATCTGAACATGGACAGCGAGCAGAGCGTTCCGAACGTGTGGAAAAAGTAGAGCGGGTAACTCGACAACATGGCTCAACATCTCAGTTCGTACTAGGCGACGGCAGCACAAGCTATAAACGCGAGTTTACATCACATGTGCACGGTGTATGTCCAGCTACTTTGATAGAGACACCGCGTACGCCGTACAAACATACGCGCGATACTCGCGAACATAAATTTTATGCCACGAAAGTTACTCAAAAATGAAAATGCCCATTACTGATAATTTTATTCTGAATAATTATATAGTACAGCTTGCTAAAGTTAATCTTTTTTTGTCATATACGTATTACCATGAGGGCGAGCTAATAATCCTAGTCTTAATACGATTAACATGCCTGCTATTATAAAATGCATATTTTTATTGTTATTTTAACAATTTTTTATTTTATTATAATTTTTCTTTGTCAAACTTTGCCATGTAATAAATTTTATATAAATTTTATTGTAGTTTTTATTAACCGGCCTGTACCTATTTAAGTGTTACAGACATCGCCGATAACCTATCTAATGGACTATTTTACACGAGGCTAGCAGCTGAGACAATCCAGTAAGCCAAGCCAGTACTAACCCCGTGTAAATGGAGAAAATTCTCGAACCAGTCCAATGAAATAAAACTGGAAGGGCTTGGTAGTTTGTCTCGGCTACAAGTCTCGTCCAAATGGTATAATCCTAGGCATTGTATAGAATTGCAGAATGTTATTCACTTAAAAATCCAGCGATGAACGCAGCCTTGAAAGCGGTGCAAAGCCGTTAAATAAAAATTAAACAAAACCTACTATAAAAGTTGGTTAAAGCTTTATTCGATTGAATCTATAAAGCTACCACAGTGCTGTATTTTTAGAGTAGAAAGGCTAGAGCCTCTAAATAATGTATGTCGATAATAATTTTTTTATGGTATTTAAAAATTCCTACACAAAAGTAAATGATTCTATAGAGTACCCATATATACTTTACTTTTTGAGAGCACCTGATAATCTACTCGCAATATGTAGAACCAATAATTTTAAATATAGAGGTAGTATTACTAACCTCTTGATGTAAAACTACAATTCAAATGCATTTAAAAGAAAATATGTCACTATTAAGAATTTCTCTCATAATACTTTTTATAAACAAACAATATTTACATTAGAAATTTGTGTAACGTAAATACATAAATGCTAACGATAATATATTTAAAGTATTTATAATAAAAAATTTCTTTAACAGTAACTGACTTGAAAAGCTTGTTTTTAAATAAAAAAAACTCATAAAGACGTATCTAAAGAGCCCAAACACGATGCAGTTGCGTTATTCCATTGATAAGTTCCTATGATTACCATCCAGACCCATCATCACCAGACCATGGTCTGGAAAGCAGCCAGTACCATAAAGACAGATCTAATGATCCCAAACACGATGCATTTGCGTCATTTCATCATCATATCAACTGACACCATAATATTGCCTTGTCATTTGACTTGTTTATGCCAAATTTCAAATCTATCGGACATTAGGAAGTGTCTTATTTGAATTTTAAGATTTGCGCACTAACATACTAATAAAGCAAGATAAATACAAGCTCGTTATAATTGAATAGGCCAATTTTTCGAATTAAAAATAAAATATTATTTTACAAGTTGAAATTGCTTTAATTCTGTAGGTCATGTACACATTCAATTAATTCCAAATTGACGACATCGTGATTTAATATCTATCAAAAACATCACGATCCCAATTGCTATCACATGTCTTATAGTTGTAGCGTTAAGTTTGGGAATATCTTTGAATTTTTATAGAACCTAAAAGAATCATCGCCATCTTTCATTAATTTCATTTTCATTTTACATGTAAAAATTAATTTATTTACTTGACATTGGCAGAATTGTGCGAAATGCGCAGATAAGCCATTAATTAAAAAAAGAAGAAGAAGGGAATATCTTTTAAATGTCAAACAGAAAGGGTGTACAATTACAGTACAAATTCCCAGGAATCGTGGGGAGATGAATAAAATTCATACTCGCAGAAAATTTATTTCTAACCAATTTCACATACCTATATAAAATGACAGAAATATTTTATTATCGCGATATAATTCGCCATAACGCCATCTAGACGTCAAAATTAATATAAGTTGCAACAAAAAGAACCACGGATTTATTATACAAATTGTCGATAACTACTTAAATACAAAAAATATCATAGACATTGTCGTATTTAGCATATCTATTAATTTAGCCACAGGGAAAAACCGCCTACTATCTCCTACGATTTGTTATATTGTGATTTCTGACAGTTACCACTAAATCATAAGTTTTTTGTATTTTGTGTTAAATATATTTAAGATAAACCAAATCCAAGATAATTAAAACAAAAACGAAATATTACAAATTAATGTATTTCTAACAGATTAAATTTGAATTATATTGAAACTTATAAACGAATCTAAAACAATGTATATTAATATTTAATTACAAAGTGCAAACTACATTATTCGAAATGCTTAAAGTTATCAAACTCAGTAGTACTAAATGTTTAACAATCAGAAATAACTTCCAATGATGGTTTAACGCGTCTAATTCTTTTGAATCGTCCTAGATCACCTTCATAGCTGTGTGGGAGAGCGCCAAATGCATCGTTTTCATGATAATGTGGTATATTGATATAGTTCTCAGAAGTTTTTACAAAATCGTCACGAATGTGGGTAGAGTTCTCTTTTTCTGTTAATGATTCCAAGTTTTCTTCTGGATTACGTTTATTCCGAGTTCCAGCACTATACATAAGATTATCATCGACACCTTCTATGCCAGACAAAACACTATCAGTGTCTGATCCTAGACTCATTGTTTCGCTGTTCATTTTATCTGGAGCTCTTACAAATTTTATTTTCTCTTGATGAGGATCAACTGCAAAGTTAATTAGCGCTGGATTAGCATCGATTCGATTCATATTACTTTTTGCGTAATTAGCATTTCGATCGTAAAAACCATCATCGTTAAATTCATTTCCTTCATTATTGTCTTCGTCCTCGTTTTCAGCCTTGTTTGGTATGTAAGCAACTTTGTCATCAGGTAATAATGCTGCTCTCTTGGGAATTTCATGATTTTCATCTGTCCTCTTTACTCTTATAAGAGGTGCCATGTTTGATTCAATATATTGACCAGACTCTTCACAATTACTTTTTGGGAATGATTCTTCGAGAGATCTAAAAGAATCATCTAACTTCGCTGTTCGATCGTCTAAAAGAATTTCACGCTTGAATTCCCGATCACGATGTATTTCTGGTTCATTGTCTATTAATTGTGATAAGTCGTTCTCTTGAGAAACATAAGAACGGTCTTGTTCATTAAAAGGTTCACCGGAGTCCTCCACGTTAAGATAATTATCTGATAATTGTATGTCGTCAAGTGACTCATCTTGGTAACTATAACTAGCTTGTCTTTTGCTTTCTGATTTTACAGATTGTGAATCAGTTGATATTATACTACTAGAGTCTTCATTGGAATTCAAGTTACTATCGATGTTTATTATTTCATCCGTCAATTTGGCTTTATTTTCAGAGTCTTCTCCCCTAGTAGTTTCAGGAGCATTTGTGCTTGAAATATCATTACTTTCCGTTTGCACTTCTTTAGTATTTTTTGTTTCAGAGCTTTGAATACCAGCAGACTCAGTGTTCATATCTACCGAAGAACTAACACTTTGTAACTTACTTACTTCCGACAAACCACTTTCTATATAATTGTTTTCTTCCAAAGCACCCGCCTTTTTAGTTATTTCTCTTTTATTTAACGTGTCGTAGTTTTGATTATTGTCCATTATTTTATTAAGCAGTGCCCTTTTCTCATCTGACAAAGAGTTTAGCAATTCTTCCAATTCTTCCTCTGATAATTTCTTAATGTGTCTTTTGATTGCAGCTTCATCATCTTCATTAACAGTATCGGAAAGAAGCGATTCTTTTTCTGTAGAAGTAGATAAACCTACAGTATCACTTACTTCTGCTTGACGTCTATCACGGCTTATGATAAATTTTGCACTGTCATAATTTTTATCATCAGACATTACTTTATAATCGGATTTGATGGAATTTGAATATTGTCGGGAATGTCTAGGTTCATTAGAATCAATATTGACTTTACGGAACTCAATGCCTACATTTCTCCTTTGTGTTTTTTGATCATCATACAGTGAATCACTATCATCTAATGGTATTTTACGGGAATCCACAGTGCGCTCATCTAATTCATTATTAGGAGCTTCATCTTGTAGGGACTCCTCATCATGATTTTCCGTGATAATAATATTTGGTGTACTTTCCGGCACATTGCTCGTGTAATCACTTTCAGTATACTTGTTAGATTGTTTCCATTTCTGTAACAAAGGCTCAATATTTGGCGATGCTTCTTCATCTACTTTCTCCTCTTTGGTTTTTCGGGAGTACTCCATTAGCTAGACAAAAAATATAGTGAAAGTTAACAGATAATAAATTAGTTCATTATTACTACATTACTTTGGTCATGTCATGCTGTATAATTCTTGTTATTATGTTAAGTCAATAAAATTGATATAACTCTTAATTCGTATTGTGTGTTCTATAATTCGTACTAACGTTATCGTTGACGGGTTTCTCCGCTCGTTCATCAGCTAGAACATGAGACATATACTTCTCCTTATTAAGTTGCGGACCCGTTGCTTTTGCATCATCTCTTGCTGGTTCTTCATCTTCGCCTAATTCAGCGTCTCGGGACTCCTGGATGAACAAATATTGTTTAAATTGTACTCAATAATAGTTATATATATGAAATTATAGTAATATTGTTCGCTTTTACAAGAAAAACTTCTTACAAATGATCAAAGAAGCTAAAGTAGTAGCGTAAGCCTAAGGGTGCTTTTCCACTAGAGATGTGAAATGAAAAGTTATGCTACGAGCACATGAAAGATAAACTAAGCAAGTATAACGGTTACGTTATTCATTGGCTATGAGCATAATAAAACGAATAGTAAACCATTTGTTTCTACTTTGAAGGTGGCCGCATATACCCTAGCAAGCTCGCACGACGAACTCGAGATACTGGTGGAGTGAGATATTATATACCGCACACGAGAAAATTTCGATTAATATTTAATAAGTACATGATACATTTGTATGTTGGATCTACTAACAACTATTTTTATAGAACATCACATTTCAGAGGCCAGGCCAATCCATGACTGATCAGCTTGAAAAACTCAGGTATAGTCCTGCGTATAATTCAATAGTATAATATATTCATAAACTTTAATTACTTGTTCATTGACATTCGCCTCTTCGTTCTCTTCAAACGAATTATCCGCTAGATTTTCTTCATTATTCTGATATTCTTCTTCCTCAACTTCGCTATTTTAATTGGACATAATAAATATTATTAGTTCTCAATTTCTCATTTATTAAAAATAGTACATATTTTTTTTACGTTTATATAAACCAGTGCTAAAAATTAATTTCAAAAACATGTTTGACCATTGCTATATTTTCAAGGAAATAACAGAAATCGCCATCGCAGTTCATCCAAAAGTAATGACCGCCACCAATCATAGCCACTAGGGAGTAGTGACTGCTGGTCACCATATCTAGCGCCATGATCGTGGCACTAGAAGTCGTGACTAGTGTGTGCGACATCTCTAATAGGTACTTATTAAAGCTCTAATACTAGAACTCCCAATAGTTTTTGATACTGGAAGCTAAAGATTACAGGAAGACGAAATAAAAAGACTTATTAATTACCGATCAAATGATTGATCCAAGCGATGAGGCCTGGTAACTGTTCTTGATATCAAGCAAATTAATACAGAAATCAGCAGATAATAACGCATTTTATACTTTATACACACAAAAACAGCTTACAAAATGTGACAAGCAATGACAATAACTAGAATTTTCTGTTTTTATTTCGGTAACATGATGTCAGTTAACAGCCAGTATTAATTGAAAGATAAAAATCCAAAAATGAAGCTATGGAATGTCGGCAGATTTCATAGATTTATGTCAATAATAAAGAAGTATTTCTTTGATAATGAATCTACAGATAACTGTTTTTGATGAACTGAGAGCTGGCAACCATGTTTATTTCGATTCCTTACATCATTCTCTTTCATTATGTGAGGTTCACTAAAAACTGCAATTTATCAACAAAAAGTGGTTACAGAAAATGTATTGAAAATAATTGCAGCTTAATTTTGCCAGGCAACCCTGTTGTAGTCTATTCTACAACCTTAGATTTATCATAAAAAAAAACATCAAAAAACAGCAGTGGAATCTTAAATCATAATCTTCACATTTTGTGGTCAATTTTCGGTAGATCAAAACATTAGCAACCTACACATATATTTAGTAGCTGCAAAATACAAGTCCGCAATCCATTACAAATAGAAGTGCACAAGCGACACTAAGGCACTGTCGCCTAATAACGCCCGCTTTTGACCGCTACAGTGCTAAAACGCAGTTGAAAATAAGTTTTAATTTCGTCATCCTGATCAGTCGGTGGTGGTGATGTAATTGTAGTTGGTTAGTAAAGCAATCCGGTAATCATACATATAACAACGGGCCTTATTAGACGGCGGCACATTATCAACTGTTTATTATTTTTTAAATCTGTATTGCCTTAATATAGCAAATGGCGGACTTGATGCCAAAAAAGGATGATGTACAGTACAGTAAATTAAAAAGCCGGTATCATTAAAGAATAAAGTTAGGTATAACTATTATATTTTTTTACCGAAGGAAACTAGCCTTCACACTTCATCGACCGATTAGACTGGAAATCTTCAATCCCCAGACCTGTTAATATTTTTTTTTATAACTCAGTGAAATACACCTTAAGCTTTAACCCAGGGCTTTTCAACCACCCTCTCTTAAGGACAAATTGAAGCGTCGTTGGCGTACCTTGTAAAACTCGCTAAGAAATACCCTCGGTGGGGAAGGATCAGGGATCTAGCAAGCAGTCCGCTGGATCCTATCACATTAATGGCCAATACTACAGTTTTGTACTCACGTTATTGTCTGGGTTCCGGTAACTGAACGCAAGGAAAATCCTTAGTTGTTAGATTTTCCAGAATCAACCAGATGTCGTGCGCATACTGTTTAGATATGGAGGTAGTTAAATTTTTTACCTAGTTTTTTAGTTATCAATAGATTGTAACATAAAGCCACATTTAATTATGCAAGAAAAAGAAACCTAATTTTCTGTGTCAGTATACCTACTAATCTGTGATACAAGTTATGTACAACTAGAGGCATAGGAACATACGTCTCTCAAAGGCTGGCAGCGCGCTTGTAACCCCTTTGGTGTTGCAGGTGTCCATGGACGATGGTTTTCACTTACCAACAGGTGATCCGTCTGTTAATCTGCCCCTATCCCATAAAAAAAACACATCACAGGAATTGAAAATTCATCGTCATTTATTTGATACTGGAATGTATTACCAAAAGCACAAACCGCTGTCTTCCTATAAAACTGGCATCATCTAGTGCAGACAGGTTTTATTGCCTGGATTATTTTACACCTAAAATTGCGTTTAATAATGCAACAAATTCATAAACCGATACAAAAATATGTCTTTCCTAATTTGACTTACCGATTGTTTTTAATAATACGTCATTTCACATAATTTAGCTCAAAAGAAAGGAATTATGGATTAGTAAAAATCAAAGATTACTTACAACAATTTTATTTTAAATGAGACCTTTTCATCTCTATCACACTTATTATGTACATTTGGTTTAAATAAAACAAACCTTCGAAATATTTGACTGCGAAATCTTAAGTTTGTGCATATTTGAGGGAAAACATTTATGTCTTACATATATCTAATGTTATTCAATTTATCAAATCTTAAAGAGTTTGTAGAAACACTTGATCTCACAGATTTTGGTTGCTCTCATAGTTCATGAGAGCTTTCTCATTTCAGCACATACACTATCCCTATCACTATACATAAACTAAAATGCAAAAGGTATAAAAACAATTTGAATTTTACAACTATGAGTACTTTTCAAATGCAATGTGGTCATAGAACAATCTAGATGTAAACTCCTATTGCCCACATAAGTGTGCGTCAGTACGGCAGCGCCACCCTTTTAGTTTTAATTGAATTGTTAGCTGTAATTTGTCATTAGCTGACGAAATAGAATAATTGCTAAGATACGTAGGCATTTTAGAAGATAAATGACAGACTTGTCAACAAGAACTCCGTTTATTCGTCTATTTTTGTTATAGCATATGATAGAAATAGATTTTTAAATAATGGTCTAGTCATCTTATTGAAATTTTCTATAAAGAGAAGAGTTCTAGTTATTAAGCTTATGACCTAGTGTCAGTTTAGCAGCGCCAAAAAGACTCATTTATCTCCGAAACTACGTACCAGGGCTATTAGTTTCTGTTTCATCACTAACTGAAAATTAGGGACTTGATGAGTCATTTGAAAATTCAAGTGGGTGGCGCTGCTGGATTGACGCACAGACACGTTATTGTAAATTTTTTAATTTGACATTATACCATTCAGCGTTTGTATCATCGAATCGTTTAAGATTGGTCTGATCAAGTCGATGAAGTCATCAGCGGAATATTTTTCTTAACCATTTGCTAATATCTACTGCATTTGTAGATCTATAATTCCATTTATACTTAATTTTGTACAAGATATACGTACAGATGTAAATATTCGCCAAATTAAAAGAGCAAAAAATACTCTAGTGACAGGGAATAATTGATATTCCGAGATCTAGTATTTAAATTTTCGTACCTAATAACTTAATCGACACAATTTCTTACGTAACAGGTTTGGACCACAACCTGAATTTATAAAAAAAAAATCGAGAAAGTTATATTACATTCTATCTGTGTTAAAAAGTAATATGTTGCAAAATAAATGCTTTATTATTATATGTGAATTACTTTGTAATTAGATGGTCCCTAACATTGAATTTGAAACCAAAATGTTTTTTTTTTCCATAAACATATAAAATTTTAAGATACTTTTTAACTATAATTAATAATAAAGTCGATATCACGCCAAGGTAATCTCAACAATTAATTTTAAACTTTCATCATAAATAAAGCCTTAATTTATATTATTATTATATAAATTTGACAGAAGAGATTTATCCTCTTATGATAATTCAATGTGCTCTGCATTTGTATTTGAACTGCACTTAAAAGCACTTAAATGTTTTTAAATATATCTTTGACGTTTCGATGACTCCAACGCTCTGTATTTTCAATAAAATCAAAGAATGTGACAACTCGCATTAAATTGATGTAAATTTTACTGAAATATCCCAGAGTTCAAGCAAACCCAGCATCGCTTTTTTATTTATCAAAATAAATATTTCACTTCACTAGATAGGCGAAATGCGGACAATCATCTAAAGTATAACATAGATTGCAAGAGTAATTTGTTAGTGTATTGGGTAATCGCCGTGGGTGGCGTATTGGATAAGCGCCGTTGGTCACGATCGTCGTTAAGCAGTTTTCGCTAGTGTCGGTGACGGGATGGGTGACCAAAAAGCTACTCCGTAAGTCGATTAGTTCCAAATTAAGGTTTTTCAACCTGTAATTGCTTTTTATATACAAAATACGGTTCGATACCAATCATTCCGACTGTATCTTTCAACAAGATTTGATTGAACTCTCAAAGAGTAGTCATCACATCAAATTATGCAAAACTGACAATTTAAGTCTTAATGAATCGATAATTAAGTTCAAAATAAATTATGAAAAAATAACATATTGTGGTAACTAGATGTGTTTTATATTCAACAAAATTTTTTTTTTTATAATTGATGGCACGTAGATAAACTTCTAACATACAAAAAAATATACCATATTGCACCTGATTAAAGACTCAAGACCCAATAAAATTTTATTTTCAATAAACCTCATAATTCTAACAGCAGTTTAAAACATTTTTTTATATTGCAAATTCATTATTTTAATAGAAAAAAAAAAACACTATTATATTTTCAAGATCATAAGAATTTTACTTCAACATTCATATTTAGGCTTTGCTGTTTTCATGTTGTGCTTTTTTCCATTATCACATTTAAAGTACGATAATTTATTAATAAACCTGTCATACAGTACATAAACATTATATATGAACGCAACATTATACTTTATAAAGCATATTATCAATAACATTCAATAGGCTACTTTACTCATATCAATTTGTAGTAATAAACGAGTATTTTGTGTAATTTTTTATAGACGAAAACAAAATATATCGATTACAGCAAATAAAAATGTAAAATGGCTGCATGATTCCAATTTCAAAATTATTTTCTATTTGGATCGCCCAATACGCTATCTGCCATGATGTGACGTCGATTTTCACGAGGTCTCCTGCATTGATATTTCGTATGACGTCATAACATTAAAATGGCTTTGAGCATATGAAAACTTTTAGAATAAAGTCTTATGATTTTCTAGTTCCCAAATATATATTATATTTTTTTGTATAATCAGACAATTATTTCTGAGATTATCAAATAAGAGTCAAGTAGCCTATTATAAAAGGATAGTGCACATTAGTACACAAAATGTCTGTTAATATCTGACAAGTAACTATAATTGACAATAAAGTGCAATTTCGATCAGTAAATTCGTGACGAATAGGCTTTTAACGTCGTCATATACTACGGATTATTCCCTTTCATATGAAAATAGAAAAATGATATCTCTTCAATCCTTATGGGTCTATAAAAAAAATAATAAGTAATCAGAGTTTTCATAAGTAGATAGGTACTTATTTTGGTAACAGAATAATACTATTATGTCATAAATAAGCACGGATTCTTCGAAAGATTTTTTCAAGTAGATGCTCTAGTTTCTCTGCGATCAGCATATATACAAATAAAATTTTGAAGAATAAACTGAAATACTTAGCATCGAGTAAACGGTACATTTGTAAACGATTATCGATTTAATACAACTGGTGATTGTTCAGTTGTCGAAATTAAACCACAAAGATCGAAAATTATTATTCATATTTTTAATCCTATGTTTAAATTATTTTCCATATTTTTCAATTATTATTCATATTTTTAAACAGTTTTATCCATTATTATAAAAAAACTGTGCTTCTTATTTTCGTCAAAAGAGGTTTAAATTTTTTCAACACGTATTAATATAATTAATATAATAGACATTCACAAGAATACGATCCCTACTTCATTATATTATGTAACCCTTTAAGACGACTGTAAGTTGAACTTATCGTCGTTATGTTCAAAATTGCACCTTGTTGTAAAGAGTCAGCTTATATTTTCAAATAAAACGATAATACACCAATCACCGAGCCATTCCGTCAAACTTACGCCATCCATGGAATGAGTAGTGCACGAAATTACTATCGAGTAATTTAGTGTTAAAACGGTCATTATTTCCATTGAAATTCTATAACTTGATGACTAGACTCTTAAAACATAATAAAATGAGCATTTACAAAAAAAAAACAAAAGAAAAAACATGGTGTCTAGTGGTGCGACAGTGCCCTCGCAATATCAACGTACGTTTCATTTTTATTAAAATTAATTTGTACATTTTCCCATCGCCTTTTTACATAATTCTATTCTCGGATAATATTAAAATATAGATTATTATATATAAAGAAAATTAAAGTCGATGTTGCGAGTGCACAGTACGTTTTTAAAAACTAAATAATTAAAATCTTATATACTACTTAAAGTTTAACTTCAGATAGTTCTAAACCTTAATGTGAAAATGCATTATACGCTCTGACCCGGTGTCGAGTATTCACAGCAAACATCATTCAGGTGAAGAAAAAAAACTTTAAACTTCGTAATCGTGTCGACAATCGACTTAGAATTGACCCCCACATACCGGCATACAGCATCGCGACCACTCTTACGTACATTAGATATGTTTTGCGACAAAAGCTTATTAAAAAACATCAATAACAACTCTGTAGTCCTAACTACAACAATGGGACAAGGTGATTATTATGACAAAAAAAAAACTACGTTTCGTTTAATTTTAAGTACAATATTAACTTCTATTTACATGACAATTAGATTCAATTTAGTTACATTAAATAATTTCATAGAAAAATAAGTGCACGAAATATATAAAATATTGCACATATTAAAAATATGTAAATTCAAATATATATATTTATATATCTATAAAGAAATAAACACTATAGATACATGGCCCATGTTCATTGTTGTTGATTAGGTCTTCAGAAAAAAATATCTATTTACATTGCTCTAAAACTCTTACACTAAGACATAGACATGTTAAAGGAATCTGTGTTTTATGATAAATAACATTGAGATGTTAATGCATTATTGCGATATCGGACTCGTCAAGTAAACTCTAGGGGGATCTATGATTTAAAGTTTCGCCTAAATGTGACGTTCAGTCAATGCTTGAGCAATCGCTGAATGAAAACGTTAAAATGTAATAGCATACTGTTCCTTAACACAAGTCGTTTAGTATACTAAAATATGTTTCTCACTATTTGAATTTCATATACTTAAAAGTAAAATCATGTTATATGACACTAATGTGACAGGGCCATCATTTAAGAGATTGACATTAAAAATACGCTATTAAAATATAGTAGTTTTTGTAATTAAGAAAATTTAATTACAATAATTCTGTAAAACCGGTGACTGGTGCTACTGTAAATTAACACATTATGCAAGCGCTTTTGCGGGTTCATTACAATGACCGACCAATGAAAATAAGCACAGAAATTGCTCACCACCCGCATGAACCCATCCACGAATATAACGTAAATGTGCCATAGTGAAAAGAAATTGCTTTCTCCAAATAAGGTTTTGTCTGTTATTATAAAATTCTCACGCGGTGTTATCAATCGCCACCTCGTGAGCCACCACAGCTATAATCGAAAATATTCCCAAAGAAAACTTATATTTACTTTCAGATTTTTTATTTGCTGTCCCGTAATAAAGCTATAGTGTCAGATAACAGGTTTTAACTTTAAAAGTACTTTTTGTTCTCATATTAAGTTTTATATCTGTATTTATTTATGAAATTCTAGTTTAATAATTCGAGAAATATGATCTTATACACGAGCAGTAGATATATAACTCGAGTCATTAGATTATATTATATGTACAATATAAAATGTGGTGTTTAAGAAACGGTACGCATTAAGCATCGTTCGTCGTGAGTGCACATTAGGAACTAATGTAAACAATATGTTTGCAAATCAACATACACACTAGCATGCAATATTTAGCGATTTAAATGCAATTTTCAATAAAGTGAACACTTTCAAGTTTTTTTATTTACATAGAAATGACCGTAAGTCCTTGCACTTAGAACAATTAATAATAATAAAAAAAAATGTCTCCATTTAAATCCGAATCAAATTCCCTAATGATATTCGAGTAAATATTCACAATACTAATTAAAAATATAATCACTTCATGCTGTACAAAGAATCGCCGATAAATTGATCGTTTAATTAATTACCATTTAAAAAATCTAAAATCTACTACTTCGTACCTCTAACCCGCCGTATTTAGAAACATGAGTAAAACTTTTTTTATTATTTAAAACCACAATGAACACTTGCATTCGCATTTATATAACAGTGTACCGTAGACGTGGCGCGTCCCAATCACACCTTAACACTACAGACGGCTACACCCGAGTTCTACGTTCACTAACTCAGACTTGAAACGATAGAAATTGTCATGAAGTATAGGGAGTCTCGTCCGAGGCCCGGAATCATAGTAGGAATGCGTTTTGCGGTCGTAGACCTCTCATAGTCGTAGTAAAACTCCTCCCATCTCTCCCTCTCTCCCCCAGTCTCTCGCACGCCGTAGTCGTGATCCCGTGGCCGCTACGACCGGCGACCGACGGGCTGCTACGACGTACTCTATCATACTACGGTCTCATAAGTCCCGCTCTTTAGAAATCAACTATCCGATAGACATTAAGCTGTGTCGTTCTTAAATAAATCTTTTTGATGATCGCTCAAAGCTTAAGATGCTCTTATAATAATTATGGTCCGCAAATCTGAGAAAAAATTGTCAGTTTTTCGAACAAGAAGACGTTCATTTCTTGTCAGTTTCTTTTTTTTATATTACATATTGATGTTTCGTATTGTTATAAGAAACGTTCTGCGTCTTTTATTTGGTGCAAGACTATTCTGTATATGTTGTAGCAATTTCTCAAAGCATCCAATGGCGATCACATATTACTTTCGAAACATTTCAAAGAGTTCGATTTGAATTTTCTTTTTGACAGATCTGTTTACGAGTGATATATCGACAGCTCTCGTAGTCGTTAGTAATAAAGCGGGGTATTTCATTCACGTGTATTACGAGACCGGTTTTTCGGTACGCTCGGTACTACAATCGGTCTAACCGGAATTCGTGTTCGACCGCCGAATCTGGCAGTAATGCACTGGGCTCCTCTAATAACGTTAGATCGTCTAGATCTAGACCTGCACGCAACTGGGCTTCCTCGCCGCCGAATATGCCCGCGTCCAACTCGCCCGAGTAATCTAGAATTGATATTTATAATAATATAATAGTAACACAACGATGATTCAAATAACCTAGCTTATTAACAAAAAATTGGATAAAAGCAATTTTTGTATATAAATAAAAGTTCTATTAAGCATAATAAACGAGGGGGGGGGGGGCAGTGAATGTATAGTAGAATCCTTTTATATTGATCAACCGCTTAAAATGACGTCATTACAGAGCTGACTTTGGTTTTAGTATAAAATTATTTGTAAAAAGTTTATTATGACTTCGTTTATAGTGCCTTGTCGCTTATTATTTCTTTTATTGGATATTAATTGTTCATTTTCTAATATATACCTAACAAATATATACCTAACAATTGATAATTTTCTAAGAATACATATGCTTGACTTCAATTATTTGTCATTTACTTTCATCAATGTCATTATAAACGGATTCCACTGTATTTATAATGTGTATGGGGTCTCGTGGTACAGGGCTAGGTACCTGTGAGGATAGGAGAGGGAGTTCCCTACTCGCACCCCAGCCGGGGCCCAGCCATACCACACACTGGTCGATGTGCGGAGTGGCCAAGACGAAATGAGGGCTGCGGGAGGGCTCCCCAAGAGACCTTTTGTTTCTTGGGGACCGTCATCACGTATAGCTCACGTAGGGTGGGACATTGGTGGGTTTTAGTGGATATACCCCTGCTTTTTGACTATCCCACATTCTGGGAGTGGGTCCGCAGAGGAGACTCTCACATAACTAGTGGACCTCGCGTTGAGGGAAGCGAGTGTGCGGAACGCATTTCTCCCCGTCAAAAAAAGGGTACCTGTGAGGATGATATCGGGTATGCTGGCGGGCGTGGCGGGTGTGGGGGGCGCAGGGGGCGAGGCGAGCGGCTGTAGCGCCGCAAATCCTCCGCCTCCCGGAACGGGGTCCCGCGCGCCCCGTCTACTGTCCGTCGTACCCGCCGTCGCTGATGCCTACCAAAACCAAAAACCAACAAATTAGATTGCATTTAAAGATGCACATAATGAGAGCTACCGTTTTCACTTTTCCCAAAATAGTCAAGTAACCAATAGGCTAGATGACATTTTTATTTTATTTTAAAATAGTCCATTAATATCTGAGTATATAGTAATAATAGTCTGCGATTAAAACGGTGCTATGTTTGTGGATTTGCTGCTAGTCGGCCGAAAACACTCGATACAAATTCAAGCCACACAGTGCTACGGTAGCGAAAAACGTATGGGTATCTCTGGGCAATCTTTGTTATTTGTGCGTTTATGTTTATAAAAGTTGTTATGTTTTATGTAACTGTTTTAATTACATATGTGTTTAAGAGTCATATTACATTTCAACATTGATTTCTGCGTAAAATGGTAAAGCTTGGCGATCTCGATTTCAGATACAAAAATATATTAATAATTTTGACTTATTACATTGCGCAGAATAGTTCTTCCTATAGTTTGTAGCTTTGTTGTAGGATTTAGCTACTGTTCTAAATTAATGTATTAAAAAAGTAGAATGATATTTCTTTTATAGTCGTATTGTTTATAATGAGTTCGAAATTTTGAAATAATACTTTTTTTTTAGGATGGGGGCAGACGAACAGACGGATCACCTGATGGTAAGTGATTACCGTCGCCTATGGACACCTGCAACACCAGAGGGGCTACAAGCGCGCTGCCGGCCTTGGAGGGAAGGGTTGAGGGGTAGAGGGAAGGGAATAGGGACGGGTTGGGCCTCCGGTACCCTCACTCACACGACGAAACAACGCAAGGGTTGCTTCACGTCGGATTTTTGTGAGGCGGTGGTATCACTCCGGTCGAGCCGGCCCATTCATGCCGAAGCGTGGCTCTCCCACGGTGATTAAATATAGAAAAAAATATTATTATAAACCAATAAACTTCAATATTCTTTGAATATTTGAAGTTTATTGGTATTCTTTGAATAAATGAAGTTTGAACTATGAATTTCTCTTATCTACGATGATATTATGGAACCAAATTTAGATTTTTATAATTTTTAAGGATAAATTTATTATCTCATTACAAAAAAAACGATAAAGGTAAACGCAAAATTACTATTTAAACTGGCGGCACGCTATGATGGCCGTTTTGACGTTTGTCCGCTCATGAAGTGCCGTATTAATTGATAACGACTTTGAAGGAAATAATTGCATTACTTTATTGACGATAGTGATGTGCAGAGATTCATAAGTTTTATCGAATGTAGTTTTAGGAACCAAAAATTAATTTATTAAATTGATTTCTAAAATGTATACAAGTGTAGAAAAATCAGTTTGCACCATTTAAGGGGTGAATGTACTTGTGAATATGAACAATTTTCACTATGTGGCTACCTCTGAAATCGCAAAAAATATCAGCTGTTTCATACAAAAGGTAAAATTTTTATTTTTATATGATATATGATTGGTGTACTTATTTATACCACAACTCGGCATTTGGTTTTCTAAATTGAAAATTTTTAAAAATGGAATCTAATACGATCGTCACATAGGATCGCTGGCTAGCACAACTATTACCTCCGGCAAACTCGCGTCAATGCTCAATGCAAAACAAAGCAGTTTCGAATTGACGTTGCTTCGAAAAGTATAAACTGTCAGTGCAATGCGATTGTGATATAGTTTTGACCTGGCTTTGGATTTCAAATATTGATATTGCATTACTGTTGACCCTTGCTCGTTAATTTGGACTCTGTTCAAGCCCTTTGTTGTGGATTTCGTCTATATGACCGAACGTACGCAGAGAACTGTTTTAAATAGTCAGACACGTGAGTTCGTAATACGCCTTCGGAACTATTTTGATCGTGAATCTCAAAATGGAGGGCCAATTTTACCTATAACGTCAGTGGTTGAACGCGTAGCTGATGCGCTTAATATTGGACAACGAACTGTTAGACGAATAACTAAAGAAAAATATGGCGAGACTGGCACAGAAGAAAATAAACTTCACACACCAAAAAAGAGAAAACGAGCAAAACCAGTCGTAGGCATCGATAGCTTTGATGCCGATGCTATCCGAAGACATGTTTACGGCTACTATTTACGGAACAAGTATCCAACAAGAAAAAAGTTGGTGCATTCACTGAAGGAAGCTGGATTATTCTTCGGTGGGGAAAGTTCTTTAACGAAGATTTTGAAGACCATAGGATTTCGATACAAAAAATGTAACAAACGCAAAATATTGATGGAAAGATTTGATATAGCGATGGCAAGGTATACTTTTTTACGGCAAGTGAAAGAAATCAAAAATTGGCAAAATGTTGTGTTCTTGGATGAAACATGGCTTAATGCTAACCATACTGTAGGCCGTTCTTGGACCGATGACACAGCAGCATCTACGTCCAAAGTTCCTGTTGGAAAAGGATCGCGACTTATAATTTGTCACGCCGGAACCATCAACGGGTTTGTCGAAGGTTCTCTCATGGCTTTTGCGTCAAAAACCACTGGAGACTATCATGAAGACATGAATGGAGAAAAGTTTACTGAATGGTTTACCTCAATGTTGTGTAGCCTCCCTGAACCATCTATTATAATTATGGACAACGCCCCATACCACTCGATGCAAATTGACAAGCCACCTGCCCAATCCCAAAAGAAAGCTGACATCGTCGCATGGCTTCGTAAAAATGGCGTAGATGCAAACATGAATATGTTAAAAGCGGAATTAGTACGTCTTTTAAAAGAAAACAAACCAACCAAGATCCGATACGTCATTGACGAAATAGCATTAGAACATGGGCACAGAGTTATACGGTTACCGCCTTACCATTGTGAGTATAATGCGATTGAGTTGGTGTGGGCTCAAATTAAGGGATATGCTGCAAGACACAATACAGAACCCCCATTTACCACAAAAAAAATGCTAAAATTATTAGAAGAAGCTTGTGAACATGTGACTAAAGGAGACTGGGAAAAGGTTGTGAATAGAACTGTTAAATTAATAAGGGAAGATTATGAAAGAGATGTGAAAATAGATAATATTATAGAAAACGAACTTATAATTAATGTAGGTGATGATAGCAGTGACGACAGTGAAAATAGTAGTATGGACGAATCTGATTAAATATGGCCTTTTGTGGCACTTTTTTTGGTATCTTTTGTATTCATATGTTTCTTGTGTGCATATAAAGTATGTATATTCATTTTCATTCAAATATTCAGTTCGTTCAAATATATTAAATAAACATTTACATTTTTGTTTTATTAAACCTATTTAATCAGGTACAAAAACAAAACTTATTTGTTTTTTTTGTTCGAGAATAAATTGACATTCCACATTACTATTGTAATATGTCAAAACGGCCATCATAGCGTGCCGCTAGTGTAAAGATATCAGTGTGGGACTGTTATTAAAATATATGGGCGTTATTAGACGACAGTACCTCATAACAGAAATTTGTATTTTAATTTGTAGGACACAACCCCATTGGCACTAAGAGTTGATGCAAATCTGATGGAAGATACGTTAATCGTATCGCGGAAGTATACGTTAGAATGCTACGGATCTTTCGTCAAGTGTTCAAGGTTGAATGTCAATTCATATATTTGTCAGTTTTGATGTTCCGCGAGCAACAATTAGGCTGCGCATCTTCCAGCACATACCTTTATATATAAAAATAGAGCGGTACTCACCTGGGAGTACGTATGCGGCGTATTCGTTGTCTGCGGAGAGTGCGGTGAACTGTGATTGATATATGTAGTGTTGTAATTAGATACGGGCTGGTCCATCTGTAAATCGAAACAATACGATAAACATCATAATAAAAAAAAAAGTTGCAACATGAGAAGCGATAAAAAAGGAACACTGAGAAAATGCAGAAAAACCTGAAATAAAAAAACCAACAAGACGTCACTAAGTCTACATTTGTTTCAAAATATTACGATCGAAGCGGAATATTGTTTATAATTATAAAAAATGTAAAGCAGGCAGGTAAATTAAATTCACATGACACCATGACAAGTAAAATGAAATACCTATAAATAGTTTGATGAATAGGGTAGTTGACTGAGCAACGAGTTTTATAATTGACCAAAACGAAGTTATATTCCTTAAAGTAATGGCAATTCACCAAGGTGAGTTGTTTTCATTTTTCAGCAAAGTGCATCAATGTTTTGGCGATTTCTATCTTTTCCAACACCTAACTATAAAGATTCTAGATTAACGTTTAAATCCCACATGAAATAGGATCGATAAGCACAATGCATTTATTTTTGTAGGTATTATCATTTTTTTCCAAGATCTGCGAATGTATTTTGCATATCTTAAAAAATTATTAATGTCCCCTATTTCCAAAAATTATAATATTTAAAAATACTTGCCCTTACTGTTCCATCTCAAAAATCCACTCTCTACAACATTCCACGATTTCTTACGTTGAAATATTTTTTGTAATTAATTTATCGTTTTGATGTCAAGTACCCTATTATAACACTAGTAAAGTGCACTTTAAGTTACTAAGAAACCTTAAGATCATGCTTAAAATCTATGATAAGTTATGTGTATACTTGTTACTTTTAATTCGAGTCAGTAAAATGATTTTAAAACTGTTATCAGGATTATTTTCATCTTTAAAATTGCCATTTGAATAAGCGATTTTGAACATTGGCGTTAACTATATAAATAATTTTGGACGAATATCATATACAGCTGTACGGATGTCATTTAGTGCAGTAATATTGTTCCTTAGAAGTAGAAAGTTATTAACGACTTTTCAGAATACATGCTGAATTTCAATTATATATCAGATGTTTTTCACAACTCCGTCCAAGCCATCTTTAAATTTTTAATTATTTTGCAGAAATAGGATGAGATGTAACAATTCAATTTTACTACATAACATGTTATTACATCATTTCATATAACTATATATATTTGTGTAGTTAGATCAACTTATCTGTGCACACAGCGGTATGTGTGGGTCGTTGTACATATACAGTGACTTTATGTGTGTGACAAGAGGTACTGTCTTATACAAATTACAGTAATCTCAACAAATAGAAAATAAAAAGGAATAACTGTAACGAGCCGTAACTATTGTAAATTATTAGTAGGTAGATTGTTTTAAAACAAAGTGATGTAGTTATGGTAATCTGCTATGATAGAAAATATGGACTTTAAAAAATAATTTGGTAAATACATGCTTGTTGAACTTATTACTCAGAATCACTAGTAGAAAAATAAAAATACGATTTTTCAGATTTGCTGCTCCCAATAAAGGTTAATTATGAAATCCGATTGTATGTCAAAAAAGAACAAGACATTTTCGACAACGACTGTACCCATTCAAAAAAGCATCAAGCACACGTTTTGCTCGGAGTCGGAAAACGACAGAAGTGTCACTGTCACACAAAGGAAAGCTGTGTTATTGCAAGCTCACCCAAACATAGCGCCGTGCGCACAGATGACTTGAACTATCCGCAGGTATGATTTCAGTATCCGAAAAACAGATTGTAATAAAATTGATTGTGTAATATCAATATTTTAATTTTCCTTTATTTTCACTGCCAGTTTGTAACATCATTTTACATATTCGAATTAAAAAATCTGGGTTTATGCTACAGTAATTTCCCATGCTTTGATTTTGTGGTCTAAAATAGGAAGTACTACCCAGTTATCAATACATAATTATAATAAAGACGGTATAAACATTTTCAAGTTCTGTACAGCTAGTTCAACGATTATAACAATTACAAAAACATCTCTTTACAAAGTAAAATATATCGAGAATAGGAAATGTAAGCACCAACATAATGTTGCTTAAAATAATTTGTCAAACGATACTACAAAATGAAATTGTACTCTGAGTAAATGATAAAAAATCAATAGCAAATTAATAAAAAGTAAAGACTTTACAGTAGGCCAACGTCTTTGAAGAAGCGCTAAATGTCGTTTTTTGGTAGACTCTAGACATTTTTAATGCCTTATTATTTAATGTTTTTTCCACATATATGCTTATTAGAGTATCAAGAACATGATGTTAAAAATATATATAGATATCAACAGCACACGTTGTATGGAACGTTATTGTAAAAATAATACGTAAATTCACGCTTGTGTGTCACTCCTAACCGGTATGTCCCAAGCGTTTGTATGGCAGCTTGTACTCGCTACCACCCCCCTTACACCCAACAACGCCCTCACGAATGCTTCCGTCGGCCCACTGTTAGAACTATAAAGACTATGCTATTAGCATTTATAACATTGTGTAATATCGAATTTGTATTATACTAAATAAAACCTGTCAAATAATGAAACTAAATTATTGACATTATTATGAAGTGCATTAAATAATAATTACAGTAATCGTGTTATTTCATGTTCGCAATGGCTCTTTTGCCATATCGCAATAAGCAATGAAAATCACAACACATTCGAATCGCAACTGAAAATAATGTAAAATAGAATCAACTCAAATATAACTTACATTGTTTTCAGTAAACTATACATTTCAAGAAATGCCAGGATAGTTTTGTATTCAATTAAAACGTCAAGTTACGTGTTATCTTAAAGTATATACACCTGGCATTTGTCAAGAATGTATTTCACTAACTGCTCCCGTTGAGAAGCTTCTACCCTTATTTTTATTTGTGATGCAACGGTGCGATATCACCGAAACTATTAAATTTTCTCACGTCCTGCATATTAAAATTTTTATAATATCTATTTACTAAGTTTTTTTTAATTACAGTGCAATTCACATTTTATTCAAAAGTTGTTTATCCATTGTTATTTTATTTAAATAAAGTAGAGCTGTCAATCCCGCATACCGAAATCCCACGTCGATTTTCAGTCCCGCTTGCTGCGGGATTACAAAGGCAGAATCCAGGGTCTACTGCCTACTTTCCTGCAAACCTACTTTCAATTACACTTGAATTTACAATAAAAAGGAAATAGTCCCGCAGATCTATTCATAGATCCCGCGGGATTAAAAATGTTTAGCAAATACGGATATTGTGGTTTCGTTGCGGAATTGGGAGCCCTAAAATAAATACAGTAAAAATGTTTTTTATAGTCTGTTTACTGCTAAACTGCTAAAACCCATTCGATATTTGTGTTTTAATTATATTTTGTTTTACTTTAGAGTCTCCATCCGAACTTATTATTTTGAACCTATGACTATATTCCTAAAAGATGTGCTGTAACAGGCAAACTTGTTTTAATTTTACCCTCATTTTAATTTTTTGTCATCCCCGTCATGACTCATAATATAATATGAATTAAACTTGTTCTAGATATAATTATTATTTTATTATATTATATAAAAAAAATGCTCTTAATCTGTTAAAAATTTTGTTCTGTTTGTTCTACAAGTTTATTAATATTAATATATCCGGTTCTATTAATATTATGTACAAATAATAGGTAAGATGCATCTCAACGGGCGTTTTATGACGTATAGCGCGTAGTGTGTATGTGTCGTACATTTTCCGTGACTTGGACGTGCGCGGTCCAGCCCGACTCGACGAGCGTCTGCACCAACTGCGCCCAGTCCTTGCCAACATCCACACAGTTACACACGTTGACGATTACCGGGGAGAGACGCGGCTGATGTACTAATTGTCATTATGAATAGGTTTAACGGAAAAATCATCTCTTTATGTAATGGAAAGTGTCTTAATGGTCATTGGACTTCTTTGTACGAAATAAACCAGAGGAAAAAAGCAGCCCTTGCTTGGTTTCTTGCCTATCGACATTCACAAGTGTTTTGCAAGCACTTGTGAATGTAGAAAGGCAAGACTTTTTTTGGAAAAAAAATCCAAGCAAAACGTCTCAACCATCTGCATTTTCATGGTTAAAAAATTAAAACATTTTATGTGTTAGGATTACGAGAACGGAGGAGGAATACAAAGGAAAAATTGTGTTTTTGTTGGTTCTCTTCATGGTGATTTTAGATGAGATGGTAATTGGAGCTAGGAGAAAAGAATCTACTTGTTTTTAGCTGAAACAATTTGTACACCATGCCGCGTCTTAAACTCAAGCTGTAGCTGTGCCACATAAAGGACATTTTATTAAATAATTTGCTATAATTTTATTTGAAAAGACCATATTCAATGAAAAAATATATAAATAAAGTGTGCAAAATATACTGTAACATATTACTTTTAAATGTCATGTATGTGACTAATAGACATATAGCTTAATAATAATGAAATGTGACTGAAGTTGACATTGTCAACATAATAATATATCGCCCTATAAAATCCAGTCACAATTTCTTACATATATTATCAAGTTTATTTATACATAAAAAAATCTATGATTCAGTTCTATTGTGCTAATATATTATGCTGTGCTGCATTTTATCAATGATTGTGCAGTCAGTCAAGTATTTAAAATAATTTGCGAGTGCCAATATTGTTCTAATCTTTGTTTGTAACTTTCCTTAGACAAATATATTAATTAATAAGATGGAAGTAAAACACATATTTTAATACGTTTAGGTTTCTTTAGTTTAATTACTGGATTGTCTTTCAGTATCAGTATGTCCGAGGCCTGGTATGTCCAATGTCCGAACCGGCCAATGCTCGAAGTGTCTAATTCCTGCTTTATATAATTCAATACTGACATCAGCAGTACAAATGTTTATTAAATTTATAGGAATTTAAAAATGTTGCAATTATTTTATTTAAGAGTTAATTTTTAGAAGATTGACGCGAAGTTTGGTTTTGGTTAATTTCAAAATATGTAGTGAAATATATTTGTTGAAAGGAGGAAGTTCAAATCAATTTATTTAAGCGAGACACTCAATGTGCAATTTATTTTACTATTTACACGAAACACGATGTATGTCTTAATTTTATAGCTTAAACTTTAAATCCTCTGTAGATTTTTGCAGATTTAATTTGGAGTGTAATTTATCCAAAATTTGCCAATATTAGAATGAATTATTCTGAACTTGGCTACTGCACAGTTCAGGAATTGGACATAAGACAATTCGACATTATAAAACCGCTAGACAACACGGGAATTGTATCCAAACAAACTTAAGCGTACCTGACATCGGAAAGCGTTTGGTTAGCGTAACTATTTTGTTTATATTATCTGTTCATTACTTACAACTCCCTGCTATTCCATTGATGCATTGAAATGTTACAAAATTGTACACACTGCTGCATGTTAGGTTAACACAATATGTCGAATTGATGCAATAGATTTTGAACTTTACTCTTAATGTGTGAAGGTTAAAAATCTAGTGGAGAAATTTGCCAGTTTTGTATAACCTGAGGTGCTGCTGACTGTATATGAAGAAGTAAAGTACCCGATACAAAAGTAAAGCCTACGCAGAAAGATATTACATAAAAATATGACTTCAAAACGAAATTTCTATAGAAGTATGATGGTTAATACTAATAACATATACACTTCACACATTTCAGAGCTACATTTGTGTCGGGTATTGTGTTATTTAATTATGTAAATACTATTACAATTTGAGAAAATTGGAATAATGACATGAATTACCTTCATAAAACTCTAAATCAATTATAGCCTTTATTATCAACAGATTATGGTGTCTAATTGATTGGAAAAATTTGGCTTTTGTAATAACATATGTACAAAAAGCAACACATCAAGTTATGCAACTTTACCAATCGAGTAAGGTTAAAAATCAATTGCGTTTTGACAGTTCTGTAAAAGTTAACTAAGGTTATCTGTTAAAGTTAACTAAATGAAGTCTTGTGATTGTAGCCGTATTTTTTCCAGGACATAATATTAAATATTGTCATTTGTATTTGTTTGTTATTATATATAAATATTTATTAATGTATATAACTAATTATTTATTTAAAGTTATTGGGGATATTCCTCAATATATGCTTATCAAATAAACTAATATTATATTTGATCAATTTGCATTCACAATGCTATACTGTTTTTTTTTTTAAATGAAAAATGATTAATAATATCGTCAGTCCTATATAGAGCAGTCGCCCGGATTGCGAACGGTCGTGGGTTAGAGTCCCATCTCAGAGTACCAGGGACAAAGTGGATTTTTTAAGCAGTTTTCATTAAGAATATTAATAAAGATTTATTTTTATTATTAATTATAATAATATTATCAAACTACAATCAGTTTATTGATTAAATTCTAATAAGTAGTTCCAAGTTAATGTTCAATATATAATATTTCTATTTCGAACTTCTCACTTTGCTAGATGTATTTAATTAATTTAACGTGATGTATTTAAGATCTTTTTAAGAATAAAAACATCACTTATTATTATTTTGAACACCAAATACATAAAAAACAAGAACTTGATACACATTTTATATTTATAATTACTACATTATCATCTTTTAAAGATGAATTATCAATATTTTAGACTAACCATTTTCATAAAACGTTACGATCAAATATCTTCTCAATTTTCTATTGTCTTTTTACGATGTTGGCACATCATTAAATAATTTTATTTGTTATGTTGCCCTGGCCTGTTTATAATAAATGCAAGAATAGCATCGCTATTAGCATTTGTACTTACCATAGTGATTTGTTCGAATGGCTGTAGTAACACTTGATGGAAATTGTAGTCTGTTTGCGGTGACTCCACTGGGCTGCCAGGACTGTGCACCATCTGATTATAAAATATTGATTTATGAATAAAATAAAATAGGAAACATTCATTTGGAATAATAGAACTTTTAAGTTACTAAACTAAACCACAGCAGCGAGATCAAAATTTTATATGCGACTCTTATGGTAAACATCCACTGACCCACGTATGCCTCAATGCACATAAATAAAGGCTGTGCACGTCGGTGACGTCACACTGACGGGTTTGCAGCTTGGATGAAATACCTAATGAATGGAGCGATATCTTATACATTATTACGTCTATGAGTGAGTCTGATACATGAAAATCCGATACATTTGCGTGTGTTGCGGCCTGTGCGCACCAGTGGAGTATCACCATAAACTTACCGTCGGAGAAGGTATGTTGATATTGGACGTCGAGGAATATTGAGAGGGCGGACTACAGTGAGATTGGTAACCTGACGACGTGATCCAATTCTGATCTAACGGTGACATGTTCTGCAAAAGTCGAAATATTACTCTTTATTAACTTTGCCCCAATAAACTCTGTGAATATAAATAAGAACCATGCCACGATGGTTATAAGATCGAATGTACAATGAAAAATTAATAAGCACCTTATTACATCACCGCTCCATTGTATTGTAATGATTTATTCAGTGAAAGTAATGTGACGCGTTTCAAATATTTACAGCTCAGGGCTGGCAAAAGCTTTGCATGCAAGTAAATATACAATTTAGTTAATAAAATGTAAGGTGTATTGTTAGCAAGGTTCATAAATATTGCTGAACTGTCAAAGCGAATCCATTATAGATCATACGTTTATGAAGAACTTGATATGACATGTATAACTGATACCAATTATACGAATAATCGACGTTCCTGACGAATAATGGTATAAAATTTTAAATTGTTAAGACGAATTTTTGAATCCACAGCATCATATAACATCTAGTGTTTATGAATAAATTATTATTATACAATTTTCCTATTATTATCTACAAACATATCACTATTAACTGGGTATGTTTTATTCTATGAATTCACTTTCTTAACACGCAAAAAGGTAACTTTTGAATCAACGAGTAAAGTATTATATGTAGGTATACATATTACAAGGGATATTTATGTGTCAAAAACAGAAATATAAGATCATAAATCCATTATAGACATGAAGAGGACAAATTTATTGTTGAGCACACATAACAATATTTGTATATGAATTTTAATAACAAAATGTGTAACAGAAGCTTCAGATATTATGTATGCTATGTGACACTAACACTGGACTCAATATAATTAGCGGGCAAGGGACCACTACACTAATATTCCGTTGAACCTAGCCGTGACTTCATGGAGCATAAGAGTGCAAAATATTTAGATATGGATTTAAACACAAACAAAACAATGTAAGATATTGAAGCATACGAAAGTAAACACGTAGTAACTGGCAATCCAAAATTGTGCTTTAGAGTAGATATATATTTTTAATAATAATACTTACCTCTGTAATAATGTACTGAGGCTTACCATTTTTATTACCATGGGCGTTCATAAGATTTTTTTTTTTTATAAAAAGTTAATTCGGTCTTAGGCCTCATACTTGACGCCAGCGGTCGGAGGGTTCATTTCAAGTTGTATATTTTTATTTAATTCCAAAGTCTGAAATATTTCCATTTAGTTCGAGAGTATGAAATATTTATTTAATTACACTAATTTTAAATGTCGATAACGTTTTAAAATTAGTTATAACTGTAGTAGTCAATACTATAATCACTCAATTGGCGCGCTACGTTCGTTCGACGCAGAACGGTTCATACAGACTTAAGCATTTCCACCGACATCGCGCCCGCATGTTTACGGCCTAAACGACACATTTTGGTTTTGCCAGTTACTATGTGTTTGCTGAGTAACTAAAATAAATTAATAAAATATTTCATTTCTACTGTTTTGATTTTGCGATTACCGGATTATTCGTCAGGGGCGTCGATATGCACAGCTCTAATAATGCTCTTTTCACGGAGTCGAGTTAGTAAAGCGTCCTGTCTGTCACATGATTGCATACAAACGCCATGACGATTCGTGACGAATTGTTATGACACTGAAACGAATCATCGTCTCAATGTCACGTGGACTTAAATTGTACTTTCTAAGGTGCAATTTTATCAAGTTCATTATATTTAATTCTTTGAGCTTAATTAGGAACCAAAATAATAAGAAAAAGAGGAAAATCAAGCTTTTGATATTCGCAATGTAAATTGTAATAAAAAAAAAAACCTTTGATATTCGCAAACACTTTATGCACGATCAATTTACAGTACATTCAGCAACAGCACATCATGTTACAAAAAACCTTTATACGTTTAAAATAAAGTATAGAATTAACTGTGGGTATGTGGCAATTTTTTGTGACACGACGTGATGCTCAGTGTATTATTTTTCAGTACTAGCTCCACTCCGTGAATAGAGTACAGTGGAATATGGAACTTTTCCTTTTATCATGAAAAAAAGAAAAACGGAATCAAAATATAATAAATAACTAGCAAATATTTGGTCTGTTTATATTTACGTATCTATATGATATTATTTTCCAATGTAACTGGAACTTAATTTTGAAATTTAAGGTAAGCTCATATTTATTTTGTTTAAAAATCTAATAAAAAATACAACAGGTGCCATAAATATAAAATTAGGCGTATTTCAATTACACATTTGATATTCTTAATGAAAAATGCTTAAAAAATCTACTTTATCCCTTTTAACCAACGACCTTTCGCAAGACGGGGACTGCTCTAACCACTGAATTACCCAGGACCTAACAGGACTGATGAATTTTTCAAGCACCTGTTACTTTTTCGCTACTACAGAGTGTATTTTCATCAATGTTCAGGTAACCCTGTGTAGCTCAGTGGTTAGAGCAGTCGCCCGGATTGCGAAAGGTCATGGGTTCGAGTCTCATCTCAGAGTGCCAGGGCCAAAGTGGATTTTTTAAGTATTTATCATTAAGAATATTTTCAGTGTAACATTGTGATTGCAGCACTGAAAATATTCTTTAAATAAGCAGATTGCAAAATTGATCAAATATAATAATCACACATTTGAAATAAAGAAGCGTTGCTAACCTATAACCTTAACTAATATTATAAAAAGGAAATATTTGGTCGTTTGGTTCGTGGAATGAGCTCCAAATCTGGTGAATTGATTTTAATAATTCACCTACTTGAAGTTATATTATATGCGGGCGGCATAGGCTATAATCTATTTATATAATCTTTCCCGTATTACTCTGAAAAAAGAACCCAATGCGACGTGAGTAAGGTAGATGTATTATGAACAAAAAGAGGTTCGTAAAAAAAATAAATTCCTTAAAATAGATATTAAAGCAAAATCTTGCTTTGAATGATCCAAAATTAGTGTTGTTAGAATAAAGCTGATATTAAATTTGGTTTCATGCATTCATTAATAATATTAGAAGCATCAAATTCTGATAGTGAAACACATAAGATGGCGCTCAGATATGAGCAAGATGGCGTCAAAGCATTCAAGCAAACGCCAGTAGAAAAACTCGTGAACCGAAAAAAATATAAAGGAGGTTAAAAAAGAAAAACGAACCTTATTATGATGAAGATAATTATTTGTGTTTGGTACAGATAAGTGATTCTGAAATAAACAAAAAATGATATTGTGTAAAAAGCAAACAAACAAAACGACAATAACAAAAAAAAAAACAACAACAAAGGAAATGTTAAATTTTCGAACGGTTACGCACAATTGAAGGGAGACGACTGTTAATCACGTGATAATTTTTTTTCAAAGCAATTTTTAATATCTTTCGCCTTACTGGTCCACATATCACTGAATCGAATTCAATAGTGTTAACAGTCAATTAAAATTGGGGCTACCTCATAAGATTGTGTGCCTGGAATTAACTTGGATTGAGATAATATGAACATCGATGTCCATGCGGAACTAGGATGACCGCGTATGTGAGCAGTGGGACGGAGGCCAGGCCACTTATTGTCTTAACTCTGTACTGCACAGTACTTCAAAGCAGCACGCATTAAAAGACCCGGTCAGTTTATATAGAAGACAGACGAGATTTAAATAGCAAGATCAGTAAGTACATCGAGGCATACACAAGTGAAAAATGTAATATTCAGGGTACAGCAATCATATTACAATAAAAAAGGGTAGAAAGATTACTTGAATTCAAAAAGTGTCACCTTTAAACTATGCTTATTAGCATACCTGAGCGCATACTGGCTAAAGCGTTGATTATGTGCGTTTATGTACCATAATCATTATAAAATGCCATCCTGTATTATGCGAAACTGTAGAAACAACATAAGTTGTCTAAAGACCAAGATGTCATATTTCATTCGTAAGGATACATTTTTAATTGATTTGCGTTTTAATCAGAAAATAAATAACGTGTCATAATAAGAAAGAGTAAATACTCCGCATACAATTTGTGAAAAAGATTATGTAAGTCACAGAACGGACAATTCGACTTTAAGTGCCTACGCTCTATCTTACATTTATTTGAAAATCTATATGAGACTGAAACTCCGAAACTCCAGGGTTTGACTTCGGAGCATCGCAATCTAACTCCGGAGCTAAAAAAATCCGATTCCGAGTAAGATCGAAGCCCTCGTGTTATTTATACATAGTGTCAGGTTTATTTTATCGCTTGAAAAGCTTCATTATTTATACACGGGCAAATAATATATAGACAAGGAGAAATAATAATGTTAGATATCAACATTTTTAAGTCGAACTGTTGATCGAACTTTTTAACTCTTTTTTGCGGTAAATGTAGGCAGTAAACATGCATTAAATCATCATTCGTCTGGTCTGTGACATGTTTAATTATAGTCTATGAATAATTGGAGAGTATCGTGCCATATGCGTGTGTATATGCTGGAGACCATTTCTAACATCATATTAATACTGACATGACCTATCTACCTACCCTTTTTTTATTGTAATATCATTAGGGTACAGTATTCATTTTCAAAAACGGTTAATATGCCACTATACGAAAATGATTATCATTAGGAACTGCTATTGGAAGATGGAAGCGACGAGCTTGTATGAAAAAAGTAATGAACGTCGTGGTAAAATAATCCTCTTTGTCTGTACGAGAGTTACCGTTTTTTGTTATGAATTTCAATTGTATTTCTACAAGGCAAGATGTGTTGGTTTCCATTTTTATAAGTGTGAATCTCATGTGCGTTGCGATCACTAAATGAATCCGCGGTCTCACCTGTGTTCCCACATAAGGCGCGGCTAATTAGTTCTGGGCAGACTGCAGATTTGCATTGTAAACTTTGCCCCGCCCCCTTCTATGCTCACGTGATTAATGGGCGATCCCTTACTAGATAATGAGTTACCAAGCTTCAGTTAAATAAATCTTTCTACACACATTCTATGTAAATTTATACAGATATTTTCAATCACTACTGAACGTAAAAAATGACCATAATTTTTAAATTTAAAAATCATATCTTATTTACATTTGGCCTGAAATTGTTTAGATAATTTTTCCTTTTATTCCGACTTCACGCCGAGTATTAAAAAACTTATACAATCGATTCTTCGTGGTATTTGTTTACACCTAATAAGTAACTGCATTAATAATACTATTATTATTCAGTGTCAATCATCATGATAGCCATTTTCAGAAAGGAACCGATGCACCATATTTGAAAACAATACCATTAAATTATACTTTGGGATTAATTTGAATTACCATTAATGAATATGATAATAAGAATTATATTAACGATAATAAATAAATAGAGATTAAATTTCCTTTTTTATAAATCTAACATGAATATAACTAAATAAAAAAAACTCGCTTGAACCACAACTATATAAACAGAAACCTAGCAAGTAGTTTTTAATAACTAATGGTCAGTTGCAAAAACGCTCATTAGGGTTTAATGACGCCTTTAAGCCCTAATGAATGATAAATGTCAATTTTAATGGACGTTTGTCAACTGGCTGTAAATTACTAAAAAATTAAAAGTCGAATGCACACCTCGTAGTTGCAGACATATAACCAGACATGGTACTCTTAAAATAACGTTTTATTGGAGTACAGAAAGTTCAAGTTCATCTAGTAAATCTTAGATAATATGGTGCATATTAAATTACCGACTTCGACGATGACCTAACGTAAGATTAAAATTTATAATGAGTCTTATTTTGATAACCGTAAGGTGTAAAATACAACTCATTAGGTATCAATTTCACTCGTACTCGTCAGGGACCAGACCAGACTAGATGGCGATTCGCATCGCTCGATGGCGTCATACTTGAATCAGCCTGATTGGTAGTCATTTGTTGCGCTTTGAAATATCGCAATCTGCCAGATACATCTTTGAAGCGCATTACCTGTATCTTACAGTATTTGTCTCTTAAGAACGGCTCTCGTAGGTAAGTGCAGCATATCCCATATTTTTGTAAGTACAGAGTTAATTATTTTGCTGTTAGAATCTTACATAAGTACACATTATGTTAAAACGAATGAGAAGAATATATTTTGCATCCGAAATAATCCGATTAAATAAATCAAGATGTACAGTAAACCCAACAAATTTGGCGCGTCGTGCATCTGCGTTTGCGCTAGTAAAGCCTACCAATTGAATCATCAGTCTTGTTTCAACAATACTGTACTGTACTGACACAATATTTGAGCAAATAAATGTTTTTATTTGATTTGATTTGATTCAATAACCCTCAAATTAAATACAGCGTTCTAGAGCGTCGTCTCAATCACATTTGTCAGGGGAAAGGTGCACCCAATGGAGCGCTACTTGAATCAACTTTGTCAAACAGAATAAAACACCCTTTTATATATTTTATATTTAATCTCTTAGAGAGTTATCAATAAATAAGGTTTAGATTTACGCTGAAACTGACTTAGTATTTAGTCAACATTCATATTATTAAATAGAGACGTAGATAACTTTTTATATAAGTAGTAGGAGTAATATTTACTTCTAGAAGGTAGTAAGGTGTACTTATTTTCTGTATAATATGAATTTGGACTATTACTTAAATTGAGATTTAAGCGTACGTTTACTCTTGACGCTAAATCTTATTTATTAGCACTGTTAATAAGTAAATAATATATTATATTTTATCACTCACTCATTACAAGTGTTAGGAGTTTCAAATTTTGCACAGAGGTTCTTTTTAGGACGTACGTGTTCGCTAAAACGGGATATTGCTACATTCGGCCCCTACGAGATTATTTTTGGTGATGGTAGTTGTATGAAACTTTGTTACTACAAGTGCCAGGGGTTTCAGATTTTGCTAGGGGATTCTTTTTAGTATTCTGAATTAATATATATGCTACTTCTTATCTCACTAAACGGATAACTGTCTATCACGCGGGCGAAGCCGCTAGCGGAAAGCTACCACTCTATAATTAAAACACACACAAATACAACAAAACTGAACCTACTTGTGTATCGTAGAGCGAGGATGTGTGATCGTACTGATGGTGTAAGGTCGACGGTAGAGGTACAGTCGCGCCCACAGGCGAGCCGGACGCGGGCGACAAACCGCCCGTCGCCGGCGATACGCTGCCACCACCCGGCGAAACCGCGCCGGGCGAGGTAGGACTCTGCGACGGAAACCATTCCTAACTTATGTTATCAAATGGGAACTGCAATTTGTTGAAGATCACCTCAAAAGCTACGGTTTAGCATAAGGGACGTGTTTTTCGCCATTTAAGGTTTAGTTTTATATTCTTAATAATATGTTCTATATTCTTAATAATATGTGCTATATTCTTAATGAAAAATGCTAAAATTATCAACTTTGCCGTGGTACTCGGAGATGGGATTCGAACCCACCTTTCGCTATCCGGGCGACTGTTCTAACGACTGAGCTTTCCAGGACCTAACAGGACTGACAAATTCATCAAGCAATTGTTACTTTTTTACGGCAACAGCCGTACCAACAGCCACCACGTCCACCCATACAGCCGAAGAAATAATTTTAACTTTCGATAAAATTGAAAATATGTTCTAATTATTATATTTGATCAATTTTTCATTCACAATTATATACTGGAAAATATTCTTAATGAAAAATGCTTAAGAATTCGTTCGTCCTGTTAGGACCTGAGTAGCTCAGTGGATAGAGCAGTCGCCCGGATTGCGAAAGGTCGTTGGTTCGAATCCCATCCCAGAGTACCAGATATAAACCGGATTTTTTAAACATTAAGAATATTTTCCAGTATTATGAATGCAAAAATGATTAAATATAATAATAATGCATAATAATGCTCTATTCTAAGATAAAAAAAAAATCGCCGCCAATATTATCAGTACCTATATTACAGTTGCAACCAGGACCAGACTACATTATTTATTTACATTGTCAATAGGGCAGGAAAAAGTCCGATCGCCGAATTTCGTACAATGACACGGCATTGCATATCTCTTTCACTCGCGTGCAAACATATTGCTGTTGCGCTCGCACAGATGCATCTATTCAATTTTGTCACAGTAAAGTAAACCTTAAAATATGGTTCTTAGGATCACAAAGGTCAACGTACGAAATTCATCCTATTTGGCGATTGGGCTTTAGACGGTATATGCGTAGTGCGATCGACTCATTCGTTAATACACACAAATCTACGCACTAAGCCCGAATGTTGAATATGACTCGCATACAAGGGGAAGACCCATGTTCGAGGATTTCCATATGTTCATCATGATAATGAAACATTATATACTATTAGTAAGTAAAATTGTACTGTATGACATACATATCTAGGTTGATTGTAGTCGGGCGAGGTCCTATGCGGTAGATGGTGGGGCGGTGGGAAATGCACTGAGGTGAGGTTTGGTAGTGAGCCGCATGGCATCTTCTGTTCACCGCACGACAGCTGAGCGCCCAGCCCTCCCCCGCCGCCTCCCCCACCGTCCCCCCCGCTCTCGTACACACTGTTCAAAAACACATTAGTTTAAAGTCCGCGCTCTATACTTACACATGTAAGAGGTCACTTCTTTTTAAAACTGCTCAAACTTTGGGCACATATTGCCGTACCTACCAGATTATGTTTCAAGTTTTCAATGGGCTTTGTACTAGTGTGGCTGGAATCCAAATAATTGTACACTTATCCCTTTACGTGTTTTGAAAACCGACACGGAACAGCAAAACGCACTTGTGTGATCAAACATATGACAATAGTACGAAATACCATTGTCACAGATGCCAACACTTATTTGTTCACATGTCTGGCGGCGGTGTTACAATCAATTGTCATTAACACTAGAAAGACGGAAGCAGTCATTTGACTGTAATTTGATTTTAAATTTTGAATAACTCAAAAACTATTTAACTTTATGTACTGAGACTTTATGACTTTTATTAATATTACTAGATAAATGAAACTATGTATGAAAATAATTCTCGTCTCTTTTGTTTATTGTTTAAAATCTTGATATACCGACAAAGACGGCGGCAGTCATTTGACGGTTGATATCGGATAAGTATTTATTTGTAATATGAGAAGGTAGAATACGAAATAATGTGCGCTCTGTCCATTGTTTGGAGTATGCTGGTCAAATGAGTCAGTACAGTTACGACTGCCTATCAATTTTGTCAGAATTATTGTAAGTGATTCGTGAAAAATGTCTCGAGCCCTTCAAAATGAAGAAATCCTTTCAATATTGCAAAATATTTGTGAAGATGAATAGGATTGTGGGTCTGAGAGTGAAGAACGGGGTAGTGAGGATGATAATGTACCATTTATCAGTTCGAGTTCCTCTACGGATGAAAGTGACCTGGAAGATCAGATTCCTCTAGCAACTTTACGAACCGTTGACAGGTTGAGTTCTCGTGGCCGCGGTCACAGCCGTGCTCGTGGTCGAGGTCGTGGTAGGAGTCATAATTTGGAAGATTCTGAGCTTCAAGGTCTTATCACTTCTATCGACGGTACCTTATGGACACCTCAAATGGAATCTACTCAAAGTGGTCGCCGGGTACGCCACAATATTATAACTGAGCAAGCAGGGCCTACCTCATATGCAAAAAGAAATTTCAAGGAACATTTGTCAGACTCGTGGAGGCTTTTGATTGACGAATCTATATTGAGACATATTCAGAAGTGTACTATAGAAGAAGCTAATAGACAACTAGGACACAATAACTGGATACTAACTTTGGAACAACTGGAAAGTTTGATCGCTATATGTTATGCTCGAGGTGCATACGGTGCAAAAAATATTCAAGTAAATGAGTTGTGGAGTAAAACTAGGGGAATAATTTTTTTTTCAAAAGTTATGTCACGTGACAGATTCAAAGAAATAATGAAGTATTTGCGATTTGATCACAGATCTGAGAGAAGTTCACGACTTTAACAAGACAAATTCGCACTAATATCAGACGTTTGGAAGAAATTCATTGAGAACTGTTTATAGTGCTACAAGCCGGGAGAAAACGTTACAGTAGACGAACAATTGTTTTCTACTAAGGTTAGATGCAGGTTTCTTCAATACATTGCTAACAAGCCTGATAAGTTTGGAGTTAAATTTTGGCTTTGTGTTGATGTAGATTCAAAATTTGTACTCAACGGCTTTCCTTACTTAGGAAAAGCTGAAAGCAGGCCACCAAATCAAAGCCTCAGTGAATCCGTTGTAATGCGTCTCATGGAACCTTTTGCAAATACTGGTCGGAATGTAACCACTGACAACTTCTTTACATCGTTGAGCTTGGCAAATAACTTGCTCGCAAAACGCACTACAATTGTAGAAACTTTGAACAGGGCACGACGAGAGGTTCCACCTTACGTCAAATCACTTCATATGACTTTGTTTGGAACAAAAATTCTGAAATCTGATAGATGTACTCTTACGATTTATCAAGGAAAACGAAACAAGAACGTTTTATTGCTCAGCATGTTGAAATAGATTCAAATCATCCTAAGAAAAAGCCAGAAACTGTGACTTTTTACAATGCTACCAAGTACGGCGTGGATGTGGCTGACCAGATGGCAAAAAAATATAGTGTCAAAGCAGCATCTCGAAGGTGGCCTGTACAGGTATTTTTCAATATTTTGGACCTAGCAGGGATAAATTCCTTCATTTTATATAAGAAAATGTCAGGCACCAACATAAAACAAAGGAATTTTATACTAAGTTTAGCAAGTGAACTTAGCGGCAAAGTAGAAATTGAACCGAGACCCTCTGAAACCGAACTATCGCCCAAAGAACCAACACCTTCTACTTCTCGATCTACACTTCAAAATCCGGAAAGTCGAAAAAGGCGAGAATGCTATATGCAAAAGTGCAAAAATAAAACAAATAAATTATGCTACTCTTGCAAAAAGCCACTTTGCAGCCCTTGTAAAGTTAAAAAAAAATTTTAAAATGTAAAAATTGTATGTGAATTAAATAAATAATTATATATTATACTCTGTTTCATTACTATAGTTACTAATTTTAGCAAATAAATAATAAAAAAATTAAATAAATTGGGGCAGTCATTTGACCGGTCGCCGTCTTTGTAGGTAGATGAATTTTCCCGTCTTTCTAGTGTGGATAATTTTATTTGGTTGATAAGTTGGTTTCAATGTCTTATGCCTGCTGTACACCTTAGCCACCATTGTGGCAAAGATTGATTATGATGGCATCCACACGTTTGCTTTGTCGGATTTCGCGCCAACTTTTTCACCAACAATTGGTAAATACCAATCGCCAATATGTTGGCATCTGTGTAAAAGCGGGCATTAATGTAGTTTCAATATTAATATGGGCACGATAGGTATTCTATTGTAGTACTGATGGAGTACAAAGAATGTGTCATATGCATCGTAAAAAAAAGCTACGAAAACAATGAACCTTCACAACTGATAATTATTACACTACCAAATTCGATCTACTGCACCATAATGATCGCATTGCTCATAAGCATTTTGAAATTCTTACGTATGTAGCGTGGGTGTTTCACACGAACACATGTCATCGGAATTACTGTACCCGATCGGATATTAGTCATTGTGGTCGCAGTAAGAAACAAAATAAGTGTTGAGTAAAAGCATTTATTAAACAGCATGTGCTAATCCAGCAGATATTTGTAGTAATACGTCCTATTAGATTATGAAGTTAAATATTATAATATAAATAAAAAAAGATACGGTATATTAACAATACTAAATCATAGTGAAAAACTATCTATCTATCTCTAAACTGAAGACAAAAATAGACCGTTGCCTATAGCGTACTTCAGCACTTATAGTAGAACGACATTGAAAGCTTTTTTTATAGTATAATTATTGGTTTGAATCATGCACGACAAATCAATCACAATTATTTATGAATGTGCCGAGTGAAGTGTTCCTATAATTAAGTACACACTATACAATGTTTCAATTGTACAAGTGGGTAGCTAATACAATTAGTTTCCATAATATCAACGTAAAAGTTCTCAAGACAAAAGAAAAACTTGCGATAAGTTTTGGCTTATTTATATTGCTGTTTTTCTTCACATCTGTTAGAGAAATTATTAAGCTATGATATTTAATATTTATATTCTGATATTCGGAGCGATGGTTGTTTTAATAAAATACGTTCGTTCACGATAAGCGATGTTTATTGACTAACTCATTACACCACATCATCCCCCTTACAATAAAAAAATATTTAAAAAAATCATAAACCTTAATTACATTTCATTCGTTAGTAACATTTCATCTTTTAAAATTTTATTCTTTCACTTTAACATTGGTACAATATAACTTTTGAGATAATGTATTTTGGCTTACGTAAAAAAGATTGGTAAACTTCACAAACGACTTTTACCTCAATCAACTTTATTGTAAGCATTATAATGACGTCATGAAAATTATCCCGAATGAATTACTCAACATCAGGCCGGCCGTGACAAGAATGTTGTTTACTAGTGTTAAATTTAAGTAGGCTGATTGATATTGTAGAGAAACAGGAAAACACTTATAATACCTAACGGAACTTAGTCTCTATTCCACGAAAATAAGAGACACAGACTTTTCATAAGGTGGATTTTATGTATATTTCTAATCATATTATTACTGATTTATTACTATATATTACTAATTGTTGATTAGAACTTTTTGTGAAATAATATGTTTAAATTACACAAGTTAGATATTACCTTCCATACATAAACTTGCAATAAATATTGTTACATAGTTTTTTTTTTTTAATTGAAAATAACATTTATTACTATTACAATGTTAGTTTAATACGTTAATATAAAGCCATTATATTAACGTATAATATATATAGCTTATCTGAAGGGACTTCATTGGTGACAATACAGACCTTTTTAACTTTGTCCTTAAACAGTTAGCAATAGACGCACGCTCTTATAGACTGCGAGTAGCTCGGTGGTGTAGTGGATTAGCGCCGCGGCCCGTGATCGTAGTCGTTAAGCAACTTTCGCAAGGGTCGGTCACGGGATGGGTAACCAAAATATTATTATCTCGAGCTACTCCATGCTTCGGAAGGCACGTTAAGCCGTTGGTCCCGGCTGCATTTGCAGTCGTTAATACCCTCTAATCCGCATTGGGCCAGCGTAGAGGGTCATGGCCTATCCTCCTTAACCATCCATAAGGAAGGCCTGAGCCCCTGCAGTGGGGACGTAATAGGGCTGATGATGAATAGACGCAAGCATTCATTCCATGAGAAAATTCTTAACTGCTTATCGTATGGATTGTTTTAGGGACTCTTAATTATCATGGCGTTTAGAGCAAGCCGTACTTTTTAAAACTGACTACAAATCATAATCCAGCGGATTAAGATCTTGACTAGAAGACGGCCAGTCTTGAGCTCTAATGAAACCCGGAACTTTTATTTCTAATCAACATTGGTGGATCGAGCTTTATGACTTGGCGCCGAGTCTTGTTGAAAGGACCATTCTTAGTTATCGAATATGATGTTGTTAAGGACTAAACTACCTTCTCGAAAATGGTGTTTTGGTACATCTGTTCCGATGTCTTGATGCCTTTTTCACAAAAATGTGATTCGGTCACTCACTCACACTCGGTCATAATAATCAAGTCGGATAATAATACAAATAAAATATCATTTTGTTTGTTCACAAAAATTTACTGTGATTTCCCTTTGCGTGCCGCTTAAGTAATTGTTTTAATTTTATAACCTTATTTGTTTTTATTTTTGTTAAGAAGTGACCAGTGCGTCCCTTATAGTCTGCACGTCCTAAGTCATCTTCATCAACCGATATAAAATATTTTGCTTTCTGGTTTGATCGCCTTTTTCATACGAACACTACGTGAATAGCCAGACTTTTTATGTCACAAACAGAGATGGTTTGATTGTACCTATCAATAGCCCAGTACACAAACATTTGAAAATTTTGTTTGGCGCCATACCTAGTTTATGTAACGCAATCATCGGTTCTCTTTATCACCCCGCTCCATTTTAATATCACAAAATATTGTATAATGTATTGGCGCGAAAATAAGAAAAGACGATAAACAATTATATAAAAATTACAGATTCGAAATTCAAAAGTAATATTTTGTATATTTTTAATTCTAACAGTATTTATGCCCAGTCTTTGTATATGCATATTGAGCGGTTTAACTCCAAAATACACTAAAATTAATTTATGAATAATATTACACCGCTGGAATACGATATATAATTCAATTTTAATCATAAAATTTTGTTATCGATAATTTTTGTGTCGGTGCCTAAGCTATTTACTATGGAATCAGATCAATGTGTGTGATGTCGATATTTATTAATATTTATATAATTTATACTTTTGTTATAGGATTACGTGTATCTTATTATGTACCTATCTCGCAGGTAACACTTTCAAAATACAAAATTGAGTTTGGGCTTTCGTTTATAACAGACAAAACGCAGAAAAAATGATGTTCAAAGTAAACCACAAAAATGTAAATCCACAAAGGCAACGCCAATAATTAAAAAGAAAAATATAAAATAGGGAAAACTTACTTGTTGTTGTTTGGTATCCTGGGTATTTCACACGACGATCGCGGCCGATTCGTTGGACTCATACCTAATGTCGCAAGTACATCTAAATGCATGTCAGCAGCTGCAACAAGTTTTTTACATTAATGGACCTTATATATAAATAGATTAAGGGTTATTTTTGATTCCGCTAGAGTCAAATTAACTTATTTATGATCTCGGACCAGAGTGTTGAGGTACTTTCATTGTTTCAGTATTATAACATACGGACTTTAGCTACTTAGCAATGTAAGATTTGAGCAACATATGTTGTCAACTGACTCACCACATATATGAATTAATGAATGATTTATTCTAGCACCAAACATGAGACAAAAGTTACAATTTTAGGTCAAACTTTACAATAATATTGAAAGTAAAAAATATATACATAGTACAAATATGTAATTATTCATGTTAATCCTAGTTTTAAATCCATATTTACTTGTTACTTTAAACAAAGAAAAAAATTGCATAGAAATCTTCTGCTGGCCTATAAAATGAATTTTTTCTCTTTAATTATAATTTATTATATATAAATGCAATTTTAAAATTATGCAGCATTGAAAATTAACTCTATTAAAACTATTGCTAAATAACTACTACAATATAACCACAACTACCTATTACGTTTCAAGTTATTGATCGAATTGACGTGCGAACTTCCTTCTACTAATTTTACAAAATAAAGTATTTTGACTCTGATAATGTAGGTCAGGAATTATATTGGTCAAAGTATAATGTAGGTCAGGAATTATATTGGTAAAAAATTATATTGTTTTTTTTTTAAATAGGCTCAGTAGTTTTTGAGTTTATCCTTTACAATAAAAAATCAAAGCTTTCCTTTTTATAATAAAGGAATGTATTTTTCGCCTATCTGTTAGTCATCAATTATTTGAAATACATAGGTAATTCATTTTATTGCTCTTATATACGTAGATATTATAACGACATAACCTCAAAATCCCTGTTTAATATTCAGATATCCTCTAACTCCGGCATAAATTTAAAATGATTTTTTTTCCTAGTCATTCTAGAAATAATTCTCTATCGTTTACCGTTAGTTTCAACAAGGTGCACAGTTACGCAAAAATAGCCGAACTCTCATAGTAAATTGCCCATTCTCCTTTTATTAATGCCATGTTCAACGAATTACGATTCAAATTAAACATACTTCTGCGGTGGTTCTGATGTGGGTGTAGATGAGGATGTGCATGTGAGTGTAGCGGGTGGTGGGGGGAGAGGGGTTGCGCAGTCGCTGGTTGTTCGCCCGTGCACGATTGGTGCAACGCCGAATCTGAATTAGTACGCCTCCAGTTGCTATCTGATGGTGGGCTGTAACAAAACAAACTAATAAGTCGTACGAAGTAACATGATACCGCGAATAAAATTTCTGAAAATTTCAAATCGTTCTTTTTGTTAAAATTATATCCACAATCTTCGTGGATATCTTAGGCAGTGATTACTCCTACTCCGTCGCGTCCTTAATTATAGAATATTTTTGTAAAAATTAAGGACGCGTTTCTTGGAGTCATATTGGTATTTCGAAAATATATGAAATATCGTTTTAGGAGAATAGACTTTCAAGTGTTTAGTTGATGCAAAATATTTATTTTCATTAATTTATATAACGTTATAATCTCATTGTCGCGCTCAGACACGCTATTTAACTTTAATGATAACTTAAAACATGTAGAAAGAAAAAAAAAGTAATTGAGATTATATTATTAATTTGGCTACTCTGAGAATAACATATTTCGATAACGAGGCTCTTTTTTTCTCCTTATTTTCAAATGAATCCTACTTAAATAAAGAACTAGTTAAAGTAGAATTAAGCAGAAATCAGTAATCATTCATTTTAATTTTGAGCATTATTAATTTATACTTCTATAATCACGGATTTTACCAGTTAAATGAGTATTATATCAGCTTTACTATTATGTAAAAAAAATATACCTTTCTACACTTCTCTATTAAACTTAATTAAATTCAGTCCTAATTTTACATATGTAACACATAAATGTCGCCACCAATTAGCTGCCTCTTTAGTGTAGTTTGTTGTTCACATTCGCGTTAGGAATGTTTCGAAATTCTTAGACTCGAATCAATTATGACTTTAATAATTTTACTCCAAATTAAGCTTTTAATATCCTATAAGAAATATTTCTTTCCGCACCAAAAACGAATTATGACCAATCATTCTCACAGGAAAGTCAGCATAAAATTATGTTTCAGCAACGGAATCTAGTTTAGATTTTTGTTCGGCTCGACTAAACTGGTTTGAGTCAAATTTTATTGATCTTTTCGTATAATATCAGCATAAATTAATAAACACATGCCTACTAACAGTTGTCCGCGGAACACTGGTACTTCTCAGCCTATTTGGTCCTAAAACGCCATTAAAATGAGTCAAAGACTGTCTGATTAAAATGAAGTTTTCCCCTAAGAAAACAAATTTTGTTTTATTTATAGATACTCTTTATCTATACGAGTATTTACCAAGTGGGTGATCCATAATACGATAGAAATTCTTTTTAATATTTGTGACTCGAAAGTTAAGTACCACTGTTAATAAGGAAATGTAACTAAGGAAATCCATCTTGCGGTCTGAATGATTTATAGTTAGTCTATATTGTTTGCTACAACAATTTTAATAATATAAAAGAAAGCATAACAAAATACGAGCACATTTCGTTGTATTATTTTGTTAGTTTTACATAGAATTCAAAGTATATTATAAATAGAAATATGATAAAACTTAAATGAGTAGCTCGGTGGATCGTGGTGGATAAACGCCGCGACCCATTAAGCCGTTGGGCCCGGATGCATTTGTAATTATTAATACGCTCCTGTCCGCATTGAACACCCTTGCTCAATGCGGATTTGCTCAAAAGTGGAGGGATATGGCTCATCTTCCTTAACCATCAATAAAGACGAACTGAGCCCCTGCAGTAGCGACGTAACAGGGCTGATAATGAATGATAAAATGCTTTTTACCGCCTACCTCTACGAGTAACAGTATATTATCTGTGGTAAACTTGCGTGTCTCTATTCTTGGTATTATTTTCTCATACTAAGATTTTTCCTTAATTAACGATACATAAAAAAACCTAGTAATTAATGTCAACGCTATAATTATTAACATACTACACAGAATGGTTCACATTAAAATATTACGACAAAGTTTCCGTTTCGCAGCTTTGAATAAAAGACATGTAAGATTAAACTGTGAAATAACAAATGAGGTCTAGTTAGTGTAATAATCAAACATTTTCCTGTTCGATTTCAATTTGAGTTATAGTGAAAAATCTTGAAAGTACACATAAGAAATGTCATTGAGATAACACGAAAACGATGCCTCCAGATTTCTTTCGGTTAGAAAGAGGAAGACAATCGCCTATATTAAATAATCGTACCTTATCTCTACTCGCGTATATTCAATTAAAGAAAGATACCACAGCACAACGATTCGACCACTTGTTGTTAGATGTTCTTTACTGTTCGCCAATAGATAGAGACAAATAGAGCACTGAGAAAACTTTTTCTAAACGTGGTACGTTCCGGATTACAAGCAGCTGTTGTTTTCCTACTCTATCTTTTACACCTCTATGGAAACACGTTTTGTATTAATACTTCACGGAAGAAAGGTCGTAAACACCATATAGGCGAAACGTTTAATGATGCAGTTTTGTTTATTATTTCCAGCTCTCTTTGAATTTATCTAAATTAGTACTAGTTTCAGTATTTAAACTTTAGTTATTATTTTATAAAGTTAATGCGTTTATGCGACGATCCAATAGTTGCGTAACCTTTTCAATTCAAACAAACAATCAAATTTTTGCTTTTTATTATATAAGTATAAGACTAAGCTCGAGATATTGTTTGAAACAAATACTGTTACCCTTTTTCCTGTTATAGGGTAGCTCTAAATGTATAATTTCATTACGATTTACGATAATTTATCGATCTTTTTTCTGCGTGATACGAATTTAAATTCAAAATTTCGTTGCAGTGCCGAAAAGAACGATATACGTCGCAGACGGCAAGAATTTGAAAGAATGTTTCAAAAATATAGTTTCGCCGAGGGATTTTCATAATACCACCGCAGACGTAAATTTAATATTCACAAGTCACTGCTATTCGCAATCATATTAGATGGACTTTAGCAAATACATAGCATGCAAAAAAAATAGCATGCTTATATATTTAATAAATATTAGAATTTGTATTATGTAATTTAATTAATATATAATTAGGACGTTGCTGCACAAATGCCGCTTACCTTAAATACACAGTGCTGCCGTAAGGGCTGGTGTCATGCTTTCGATCCGCGGGGCGGCGCATCGGGCCCACTGACGATGAAGCCCGCCCACGCTGCCCCGGAGACCGAGACGGGGAAGCCCCGCCACTACGGCCCCCACCCAAACCATATTGTGTAGCAAGCGTTGCCTCCTCAGGCTACAGACAAATAAAATAAATAAACATCATAATAAACGAACCTCTTCTAAACGCCTAATTAATCTACAACCTTTAAACACGTTTACGACCACGATTTTTAAAACACATCGCAAGTGCAATACATCTGAACGCAGATATAACATTTTAAAATCATAAGTTCATCTAATAGTCTAAGACAACTGGATGACCTTCAGCAAAATTACTCATAAATGATGCTTTTTTTTCAACACAAACGCGCATTTTAACTAAATTGGCTTTGTTACTAACAAATTATATAATAGATTGTAAATATGCATATACATACATAATATTTTAAAAATGAAATATGCATGCCAGTTGTTTCAGAATCAGTATTCGATCAGTCACTACAGCCCATAGAACAGGAAATTATAGATACAAGTTTGCTTCACTACAAAATAATATACATTTTAAGAAGTTTTCAACATAAAAGTGAAAGTAAACCTGATTGCCCTTCAACCTTTAGAAGGTTTCATATCTCATATTGCTAAAGGGTACCATTTTGGGTCATTTTTATTAATAAATAGATGGCCTGGTAAACTTTTCTACTCATTTTGCCCATACAAAGAAGTATTGATTTACAATTTTTGTCCTCCTTTCTCAGACTTAAACAAAATATTATAATTTAATATTTTCACAAGTTTTGCATTTAGCAAAACAGGTAGAAGTCCATTCTTATCTATATTATAAATAGTATAAAACAAAGTTGCTTCTCACTGTCTGTATGCTGATAACTTTTAATCTACACAATAGATTTTAATGCAGTTTTTATCAATACCGTGTTTCAAGAGGAAAATTTTATATGTACAATACAGGACCAGCTGACGCTGCAGGCGGGAAGCTAGTAGATTATTAAATTTCGGAAATTATCTTTCATGTTAAATGAGTATTTCCTTTACTTATCTCATCATAGAAAGATTTTTTTTTTCATTTACCATAGGTCCTCATAAAACGAAAATTTATTAATTATGAAAAATTCTCCAGAAGACAACATTAACAAAAGATCATAAAATGCAGTGATAATTTATAAACAAGCAAATTAAAATTACAGGGGTAACACATGCTTTCAATCTTAACATTCAAACTTAGTAGGTTTGTCTTGATTCTACATAAATTAAATTGAAATTTCATCAAGAACATCTAACCGATAGACTGACATTCTTTTATGAGGTTATTATTTCTTGTGGTTATTATTACACATTATAGCAATGTGTAATAATAACCACAAACAAAGAAATAAAACAACATTAAATCTATCTAAATTAGATGTTTGAGAGAGGCCTTTAATATATGTTCGATAGCTACAGAGAAAAGTGTTCCAACCAAAAAACTCATTTACCATCAAATTTTTTTGCATGTTCAGTTAGGATGCCTTTTCTCTGTCTTTTATTGTAAAAGATATACATGGTCACATAAATATAGCAAATTTAAGGAAACTAACACAGTAACAATGTATAAAATGAAAAAATTGGTCATGAGATAATTTAAATAATCTGTATAAATATTATAAATGTGAAAGTTTCTTTGTTTGGATGTTTTTAGGTCAATCACGCCGAAACTACTGAACAGATTTTGATGAAATTTGGTATACAGATAGGGTATTAGCTGACTTAGATAATGGGATACTTTTTATCCCACTTAACATTTCCCTAGGGTCCATGCGGGCGAAGCCGCTGGCGAAAGCTAGTAATCTATATATATTTAATATTTGATGTGACGCGATATGAAGGTACTCTGGAATCATTTATAAATTAATTTTTATCATTTTTTGATGGATATTGCATGACAACTGTGGTACAATTAAAACAATGCATGTACTGGGTTCGGGACCAATAATAGATTTTAAAATTTTTAAAGTGCGATAATGAATTTGTTTATATCTTGATAAAAAAAAACTCATTTAGTAAGCAAATAAAATTTATATAGGGACCACATTAGTCAAATGTTGTATGAGTTTAAAACTTAAATTGACAAATAAACTAAATATTTAGCCTCATTCTATGGATACACAGCCAGCTACACCTGCACCACTACCATTAAAAATAAATGTAGCTCTACAAGAAACAAAGAGGTAACAAATAGATTCCAAAGAAGAGGAACCTTTGCATCAATTGGCAGCACACTCTCAGACTGTGGTGCAGCCACATTTGGCAGGGAACCACTGCGGAATGTGCCTAAGCCTTGCTGGGCAGGCCGGAGTGTTTCAACTACTTCAACTGGTTTAGGGGACACTTTCACTCTTGCTTGTCTGCTACTTGAATTAACCTGTAATATTGCTCGCTAACAAGACTTACGAAATAACCCACAAAATAGAAATAAGGGAATGTTTAAAAGTCTTAGAACTATTTAAATGATTAAATTAACTATCATCATTATTTAAAACAAATATTATTAGTTGCTAAAATTACTGCCTTTTACTTATCACTGTTATCACTTCAATGTTTTGAAACATAAATTGAGTCTATATTGTCTAGTAACTATTACTAGTTAACAAAAATGTTGTTAAAGTAATCATGTCAAGAAGAATTTGAGAAACAATAATAATGTACACAGTGAACTAAGAGTACTTCGAGTGCTGTAAAAGCCATTCAACAAAGACATAACCATGACAATTTTTATGGAAAAGACTGATCTGCTACAAGTGCGTTGTTTGCAGTTAGACTGGATAAACTATTGATCATTATCAATAAGGCGCAATAGGCTTATTGTAACGATTATTGTTTACGTCGGCTCGCACGTTTGACGGCCAGGAAGCGATTGCCTGAGTAAATATAGGCGACATACCTTATTAGTTGCGTCGGAAACTTCGCGCATTATTTTCTCAAAAGCGGCTGTTTCTTCAGCCTGCTTTTGATTGTGGAGGGCTATTTTTTCACTAAATTTCCTTGGATTCGCCATGATGGCCAGTAAACATTTATTTTCTCGTTTTACATCACAATTTTCAGCGCTCGAAATCTATCAACCTCGCTTGCCTGTCAAGCAAAGCGTTAATGTTGCCATTACTAAAAATATGTATAATGAAATAAAACGCAAAGCTTAAATGCAAATGTATAAATTATTCTTATTTGATTTATATAATTGTTTATACTTATATCAACAAAACTGTTCAATGCATTGACAAAATTCAAACAGGAATATAATACAATAAGATTCTTATTGGAATACAATTTCTTTAAAGAAGAGAATTAGTTTAGAAAATATTTTTACAGAATTGGCGCAAAAAATCATGGAGCTTTATGCCCGTTTTCAGTTACCTAGGACAAAACATAGTTTAACTAGGAAACGCCTAGTCTTATGAATCGCCTAAACAGATTAAATAGATTCCAAATAAATATTTTTCTTCTTTTATCCCTTGACATATTTGTGGCCTGACATAATATTAGGTAAATGCTTAGCGCAAGGCGCCGCATAACGCATGTTATTACTTTAGACATAGCTTAATGTCGTTAGGTGGTTCCTAGTCATTGGTGAAATGAATTGCTAAATATTTAAGCGACAGATTTGGGCAGTTCCTAAGCTTGGTGAAAACGGGCATTAGTCAATATATTAAGATCAATAGTTTAGTTGACCCCAATATATTTCTTTATTTTCGATCTATACCTATAATTTATAGCGATGCCTCGAAAAATATTTAAAGGCATTTTTAAATTATGTCACGTATAGAATCTTAGATATTGCAAGAATTTTATAAATTCAACATACATACCTAACCAATCAATTTGAATCAATACCCAAATAAAAACAAAATATTACTCAATTTAAAAACCCCTTTGATTATTTGTACTTGTAAACCAAGAGTGATAATAAATAAAAATAATTATAGATTGATGTCATATCAATCTATATTTATTTTTTATTTATGTTAACAGTTGGAAGAAGATATTATACACGCAATGGTCGTTTAGTTTGTTTTTTTCGTGCGGAAAATACGAGTAGGTATAGGTTACATCTTTCCTCCGCATCCCGTCGATTATCAATACAACGGAGTTCCATGTAAATTTCAACGCATTTCATTAACCTCCCAAAAACGCTACTTTCAGGGACTTTTGGCTGATTGGACAAAAATCCCTTTGGTTTAATCAATCAAAGGGTTAAGAGACTAGTGTCGATAAAGTGATTTAAAGATATTCGATAAAAAACATTACGATTGAAATATTACGTGCAAAGATGTTTCTTTTGTAGATTGTTTATCGTGGATTGAGTGCACCAGTAACAAACTAATAAAGATAAGACCACATTTTGAAACTAATTTTGATGTTGTGATTGCGAAGAAAATCGTTGTAAGTTTACTTTAAACAAGAATGGGGCAGTCGCAGTGTTGGAGATCGGTCGTAAAATGATTGAAGGATGCAAAAGTTTTCTAAATAAGTTTATTTGAACAAACATAATCTGACACGAGAGATAACTTTTGCCCTTTATATTATATCCTCCAGATTACCGGAAGCCAGAGAAATGTAATATTTGTGTTATCCTCTTAGAGCGACTCCGATTCGTTTTCGCTTGAGTTTTTTTTCTATAAATTGTCTTAAAGTGCCAAAATGTTGATATGAATTTTTTTCATTTGTTATATTCATATGATGTACAATTTAAAATTTTATTTGTCACCTGTAAGCCATAAATATTCTTTATACAATATTATTCTATTTGAAACAGACAGACTGGTAATTTTCTTTCACTCACTATTACAAAAACGGTATAATTTTATTTTTCGTTACAAATAAGAAATAATTAAATCTTTTAAAAAATAACTTCCAAATTGTAGTGTATCATTATAATATTATTCTTAAATCAAATATATTTTTAAATAGTTTATATTAATGATTCCCTAAGTGGTCCAGGTGGAACCCCAGGGGTCCACGAGGGATTCAACGGGGGTCTACGTTGGCGTGAAATAAATTTAATTTCCATCGTTAGATCTTCACATTTTGGACGAATTTTGGGAATATGGTAAAAATGTAGCAGCAGGGGGTCCACCGAAACCAGTATATTTTTTAAAATGGTCTACGAGAAAAAGTTTGGGAACCTCTGGTCTATATTATAGACCATATAATTAAATTTTTTTGTTTAGTTTTAATAAATCGAGTTTTGTTTTTCGTTTTCATTAATATCTAATGCCAAATTTGATCCTTTTATTTTTATTTTCAAATTCATTGTTTTATCGAACAAGCCTTGAAAATTAAGTGTCTATATGAAGTTTCATATATTCACATATTTTTCATCGCTGATGCGTCTTTCCGATGAAAGGTTCTAGACAACTGTTGGCTTTTGCTTTCATCGGCATCGGCCTTATATCGTTCATCGCGAAGAATGACAAATATTTTATTACAGCGGCAGTTTTTGTCACTGCAATAAATAACAAATATTTTTGTTAATTTATTTATTTTGTTTTTGATTTTCCATTTTGAACTAAATTAATTCTTTGATTAAATTATCTGTAATTATAGAAATTCAAACACAACACGACTTACTGAGCCGAGCGTATATTTCACGTTATATTTCATGTCTAAATACAAAAAAGTCGTTCACAATCGGCTGTTATCAGATTTCCGATGAAAAGTTTAATGTCTGCTTAAGTTAAACTTTAAACTTAAGACAAAATCTTTTGGAAATTAATCTAAATTTTAATCGTCATTACATTACTAACTCTGTTATAATATCGAGAATTACCTAGGTCGACATTTCAACGTGCATCCCTGGGCTGTCAGCTGTATGTCAATGTCAAACTGCCAAGTGTGATTTTAGAACTCTATTTTGTCGCTTTACTACTACTTTCGTGTTTGTTTCGTCGTCCGCTCGCTTTTAGTTGGAATGTTCGCTTTCTAAGAATATTTGAGACAGTTTCAAGTGGTTGCAAGATCGTCATCGTAATAAAAAAGTAAACACAATTATTATTTTACTGTTTCGTAAAAAAATGTATGTAGTTTTATAGAAAATGGAAGAGAAATATATATTGACTTTGGATATTGGTACCACAACAATACGTTCTTTTATTTACAATTCAAGAGCGGAATCTGTAGGAAAAGCCGTCGACCAGGTAATTATAAGAATAATTTTTTTTCACATGCCTTGAGTCTGTTTAAGTTTTCTTGAATTTTTTATTTGTAGGTCGTTCTACATTATCCTCAGGCGGGATTTGTTGAAATTGACCCCGACGAACTATGGCATACGATTATAAATGTGGTCAAAAAGTCATTGCAAGGTATGTCGCCTTTGTTTTTTATAAAAAAATTTATTAAGTTACCTGTTGTTTATCATATAGATAGATTGGTTTAAAATTTATTTCATTTTGTACCGAATTAATGTGCAACTAATTATCTATAACATAATGCATTAATTTAAAAATTACTTGGCAATGTCACACAATACAAAGTAGTTTATGAAAGTATATACATCATATAAATAGAAACTGACTTTATTGCAACAGATGCCAGTTTATCAGCAGGCCAAATGTCAGCTATGGGCATATCAACACAGAGAAGTACTTTTATAACATGGTCTCGGAAATCTGGGAAACCTTTCCACAGGTTTATTACGTGGAAAGATATGAGAGCTGATAAATTAGTGAAGCAATGGAATGATTCTTATACTTGGAAGGCAAGCATTGAAGAATTTGTACTTGGAAATTTACTACATAATATAGTTGTTAGTTGTATTTCTCCACTTGGGCATACTAAGGGGTTTAGGCAGGAGTCGGTATTTATATACTTACCTACTATATACTGTTGACTCTTCCTGCTAAAGTCCCGAAATCTTATTTGTCTCCCTGGTTAGAACCTGTGTATGCCCATATTCAATCATGTTTTATGGGAAAATTTCAATTTTTAAATATTGAATTGATTCAAACTATTTTTGCAGAACCTAAGTCTCTTATTGTACAAAAAATATGTGAGTTACTTATAAATTTAAAATAACCCTTAGTGAATATTGTTTAACATGGTCTAGTCCAATCTCATTATAAAATTAGTTTAGTTCAATAGGATAAAAACCCCTCTAAATAAAAGAAATATTTGAAGCTATGCACAAATATTTCATTTCATCATTTACAAGCACTTATTTTAACCTTTGATTTGATTTTTAACATTTTGACATGAAGTCCTGTTATTTTAAACTTAGCATTTATATTATAATTTTATTTTCAGTTGATAAAAGCTGGTGCATTTGCTCTTTATCTAATATCTAGAAGTAAAAGATTTAGAGCCGGCAGTGCATTGAAATTTATGAATACCCAGGTAAGCAATAAGCATCATGTATTAAATACTATGATATGGGTATCAAATTAAAAGGCATATTACAAGGATTTTAAAAAGGTACATCATGATTGTCATTACTGTAATACTCATAAAAATAATACTTTCAAATATGGATTTTCACACTTTCACCTAGTATTTTGTAATATAAGACATAAATAAAATAATTTAAGTAATTTTTCAGGCAGGTGGGTTTTGTTATCTTTAAATCACAAATATATGCAGTATTTGACATTTTAATTTATTAACACAACCCACTTTTAAGAAAAAAAAAATGCACTTTTAATATGTGAGGTGTCTATTTAATTTGGTAGATGCTATTCTTGAATATCATTTATGGTTTTAAAAATATTAAACACAAAATGACTTATATCACAATAGGTTTTTTATTTTATTATTTAATGAACTTCATTTTAACTTTTTTATTATTTTGTGAACTTAAACAAACTACTAAAAAGCTAAACTACTAAATTATAAACTCAAGGGCAATCATAAGATTAAATGGCAACAATTAAATACTAATAATTAAAAGTGGGTATCTGTAATCGTTATTCTTAGTGTCCATTATCTTATATTATAAGGTAAATAAACAATTTGTATAAGTTTATCATTATTGAGAGAATTAACGAAAAAATAATCAGATGCGGCAAAAAAGTAAAAAAAAAACCAACCATTCAAAGCGCGAGAACGCTCGAATGCAGTTTCGGTTTCGTTCCTAATTTCGGCAGGTGTGCCACGATAACAGAAACCCGTTTTTTGCCGAAACTATCGAAACTGAACATTCGGTCGGACATTATCAGATTCACATCGAAAACACTTGATGCTACAAATTATATATTTTTTAATTAATAATACATAAATAAAAGAAAATGGTTTTAGTCAGCACATGAACTACATTGATTCGTATACTGATAGTCAAATCTATCTGCAAATAGCTTCTGGATACCTTCCTCTTGCGTATTGTATAACATCAATACACCCGGGCCTCAGCAAACATCTCCGTTGCGTTACAAAAGCTCAGTATAAAAGCTCAGCCTTAATGCATTGCACAAGTACTTTAGCTACTCATATGGAATATGAGCAATGTATGTGATATTATATTTATTTTTTTAACGATAATGTAATTGTCAAGTCTAGAGATCTGTTTGACTTGATATAATAGCAAGTCATCATACGTACTAGCCCCCACTGTCATCATACGTACAGTCTTTGCCAGGAGACAAAATATAGTTCAAGCCCCTCACGCTTACAATAAGATAAACCGTATACTTAGTATTTACCCTATGAAACTATACCAGTGTAAAATAATTTTGACTGAGTGGCTCTTTACTCTTACATATGAGGAAGTGGAAGACATTCTGATTAGAATGACTTGACTTATAGATTAATACAAACTATACATATGTGAAGCACCCTAACGCAATCACACATGCACAACACACACACAACGCACACACATGCACAACACATACACACATACATACACACACATACACATACACACACACACACACACACACACACACACACACACATACATACACACACACACACACACACACATCCACACTAACACACACACAAACGCAAACAGACACACGCACAAACACACACACATATGCACACACACTATCTATTTTTTTTATATAATCTTATTTTTGTAATTTTCTTAATCTAAGTTACTACTTACCGTACTTAATTCATAAATCTAAGTTAATATAAAATGTAAAGGATGAGCGAGGCTTTCCCAACACAAGTGTCATTAGACTACTTTCTGAGAAGCCCCGGCCACATATTTGTATGGATTTATTGAAATAAATACTTTTTATTTATTTATTTTAAGTCTAGAGATCTATTTGACTTGATATAATAGGACTAGAAACTTGATACAACATTATTTGTTTTAGACCACTTTAAGATTACAATGGGCGGTACTAAATATTGCCACTTTGAAGACAGCCATAGAGGAAGACGATGCTATGTTTGGAACCTTAGATTGTTGGTTATTATATAAATTGACAGGTAAATGTGTAGGCTTTCTTTTTACACTTTTATTAAGTTGTTGTTATATATTTGGATTATTAAAATATTTTTCGTAGAAAGATGCTTGAAAAAAAAAACATTGACGACAAATCATGACGCCTTAGATTTTGTTCAAGCAGTAAATTCATGATGGTACTGATGTCAGCGTTTTATTCTATAAGTTTAATTGGATTGGAGAGTGATTTATACGTCGGTTTCATAGTCGCTATCTTAGAGGTTCGGGCTCAGTAACTGGCAGGAGCATAACAGAAAGGAAAACTCTTATTTAGGGCCAGTTTTTTGACCCGTGGTTAACTCAACCATTTGTTAAAATCTTCGACACATGGTTAAATATCAGAATAATATGTTTTTTGATAAATAGTTAGTCTAACCAATTGTCAGAATTCCAACCATTGGTAAAAAAATTTAACCATCACTGGAAGCTGGAAGGTTAAGCAAATGACCAATGGTTAAAAGAACTGATGTAAAACTGTGTTGTATTTACTTCGTCCCTTGTTATTGTTTTTTACGTTGTTTTTATAACCTACATGATTCCATAGTGAATTTGGACATTAGTTATTTTTGAGATTTCGTTTTATGATGCAATTTCATAGGAAAATATTCATTTTTGGATTTAGGGTTATTGAAAATAATTTCTATTTTTATCTTGATCATCCTTAGTATATTTGTATATAAAATAATTTGTTTTCTTGTTTCCACGGGCATATGCCAAATTATTCAATTATTAAAGATCTTATAAAATCCACGAAAAACATATACCTCGATTTGTTTTCCAATATTACAATCCCGCCTTGGATACTAGATACTATATTCTTTTCACCTATTTCTCTATAAGATAAAGATAAGATAAATAAAAAACAAATATATGCTTTTTATAAAAAAGTTAAGTTTAAAATAACTCGAAAAAAAAAATAGCTTTGTTGCTTTTTAACATTATTAAAGAAATTGCCTTATATTTCCTGAAAAATAACACATAGTGCACACAACAGAACAACCATAAACATCCACACTGTTTGGTAATTTATAGATTTCTTTTGTCTATTTGATATTTGGAACAAAACCCTAATGTCAAAAATGGTATATAGTTCGCTCTGTTAATTCAAACCCTTAGTGTTGTCACCCAGAAAAAAATACCCATGTTGATGTATAGCGAAAGAACGACTCATTGTGCTGGCAACAAATTAACCAGTGGTTAAATTTGGCTATGGTTTAATTTGGCATTAAAAAACGAAATAGCGGGTTAACAACTGGTTAATGTTTTAACTATAGTCAAGTTAACAAATGGTGAAATGACATTTGACTACGAATCAAAAAACTGGCCCTTAGTCTCTAGTGAGTTGGGACAGAAAGTTCCAAAATATATGGTGCATGTGAAATCATCATTTGCACAGAGCAAATTCAATGATGACTTCATCATCATCAGCCCTGTTACATTCCCATTGCAGGGGCTCAGGCCTGCCTTATGAGAATGGGCCAATAGGGTCATGTCTCTCCACGCGGACCCAATGCGCATTGGCGGGTATTAACGACTACAAATGAAACCGGGACCAACGGCTTAAAGTGCCTTCCAAAGCACGGAGTAGATCGAGATAATTTTTGGACACCCATCCCATGACCGACCGTTGCCTAAGTTTCTTAACAGCAACAATCGCGGACCGCGACACTTATCCACTACTTCACTGAGCTGCCACTGGCTTCAGCTAATGATAACTGAACCGATGGCAAAATGTATAATGAGCCTTGTTTCATGTTTAAATTTCGCCTCATTCACATTCGGGAGGGTCAGGCGCCTGGATATTGGTGGATTGCTTAATATTAATACTGGGCCCTTAATGTTTATAACCACTTAACGTGAAATCGTATTACGATAACACATTTGCAAGTTTTGTATCGTTTATATACATTGAATGAAACCACGTGGAAAATGTACGACTTCTACGCGATATGATCTGTCAAATATCACAGCGGGTACAAAACACATGTGCATGTTGTTGTTTTTCCAATAAATTATAATGAGTGCTCGTAGAAAACTACATTTTGCTATCTTGTTATTTGATATTATACACTAAAGTAACTAAAGTACCTGAATATATTTACTCAAAAATCACCTTGGCGAAGGATAAATTTGTATACAGTATAAAACTGTCTCAGATATGATACAGACCCCGAAACATAGATCTGCCGCCTTTAGGGGACCTTTAAAATACATTATATATTTATATATTTTAAATCATCTTGTAAATGCTGGAACAACTTGCGGCGTCCCAATCGCATGTTAAAAATAAGAAACACTTTTAATAGAAAGTTAAAGGAACATTTCATGTAATCACAGATGCAATAGGAGATTTAGTACACGCTGAATTAGTAACGACGGATTGTTTAATTATTATTTAGGCCATTAGTTCGTCCGCGCGGTGCATGTGGCGGTGCACCTTCGGGCCGATCCCGTGCATCGCCTTCCATGCGAGGGATATTGTTGGGTTTAAGTGGGTATACTGCTGCTCTTTGACTAGCTCCATTCTGGGGCGGGTCCGCAGGCCACATAACCTCGGTTAGCCGCGCTGGCGATCCGGGGTATGCAGTAATGTCCAGCGACAAAAAAAAAGGCCATTAGTTCGTACTTTGTTTTATATTAAGTGGTTTTTATGAATTATTGTGATAAGTTTAGTAATTATTTCAATTGCAATTGCATATCAGCAAATCTATAGCTGTAGACGAGTTCAATGTGTCCTTTGTAACGTGTTATTCACAGACACCTCAGAACACCTTTTGCTTTAGGTAAGGTATGCGAATTTGGCTCACTCAGCTTTATTTAGTTGTCAATATGTATTTTAGCTTAATTTCTCCTGTCTTTGTTTTGATATATTTGGATACTTTCGTTAATTGTATATTTTCAAATTTTATGCTCCGTGATGTCAAGGTCGGATTTAACAGATAACAGAGTTGTGTCCAATTTTGACGTCACATAGTATTCATAACACCTGTAGTCGTATATATACATATGTTGTTATGTATGTTGTGTGCCCAACAATAAATTACTTTTCTTTCTTCTTTGGTTCTCCCCTACCAGCACTTAAAACACGCCTCCAATTGTTAGAGATACCGTGAGGTACAAAAGGGAAACGGCTAAGATAATACGAGTATAACATTTTCATATTAACTTAAAATGCAAAGCGATACGAAATATATATTCCGTAGGTTGAGATGGTATCTTAAGATTATTATTATTATGGCATTTATATTATCGTATCTTAATCGTGTGTGTTATTTGAAAATATCTTAAAATGAAAGATTTTAGCATCTTAACCGTGATATGAGTTTGTAACGGTGTGCCGTACCACCGTTTATTTCGTCCTAGGTTTCCGCATGCAAACTTTTTGTCTTTGATATTCAACATAATTTCTTTTTATTATTCACCTTTCGTAATTCGAAATTTTGACTAATCCAATATGCTCTTTATGAATGTCAGTTCGTAAAAAATTAAATCTGGTGTGAACATGATAATTTAAGCTTATAAATTTAAATATATAAATCTTATAATAATAAAGTAATTATAATTTAAATAAGAAAAATGTAAATCTAGAAGTATATCTTCGTTAAATATGTTCCAAGTTTTATCTATTACAGAAAACCCGAAACAGGTTTTTTCTTATTACTCTCAAAATAAATCAAATTTTCAAGCTTAGTCAGCTTTTTATTCATTTGCCTAAGCATCGAACCCGTCACAAGCTTAAGGGTCACGACCCATCAGGATGGGCCGATATTTATCGTTCTTCAATATTTGTACTTCTTTGTAGGTACAACAACCAGCATATCAGATGTATCTTTGTTTAAGATTTCCACAATGCACTGGCTTGGGACCGGCAGTCTCAAACTCGTGATAGCATAGAGGTTCGATTAAATAAAACCTACTTCAAAAGGTAATAAAGTTGTATTTCATCGAAGCTCTATGGCGTGATAGCGCTGTATTCGACAGTTTTATTTAATAAAGAATAGCATAGCCGAAGAATTTTGTTATTTATGGTATTTATCGTTATTTTATTTGTCAGGTAACAAGCTCCATGCGACTGATGTTTCATCAGCGTCTGCTACCGGTTTCTACGATCCATTCACTATGCAGTGGGCTGGTTGGGCGATGAATCTCTTCCATATACCGGTGAACGCTCTACCCACTGTAGTGGATACCGCCGGCGAACACTTCACTAGCACTGACCCATCTATTTGGGGTCACGCTATACCTATTAGGAGCTCTGTGAGTATTTTTAATATATAATTAAATATAATTATAGGGAGTGCGAAACTCGACTTTGTAAATATATAACCATACTAGTGGACGCCCGCGACTTCGTCCGCGTGGAAGTCGGTATCCCGTGGGAGTGAGAAGTTTTCCCAGTAAAAAGTACCCTATGTGTTATTCTGATGTATAACCTATATTGCTGTAAAGTTTTATCCAAATCCGTCCAGTAGTTTTTTCGTGAAAGAGTAACAAACATCCATACATCCATACTTACAAACTTTCGCCTTTATAATATTAATAGGACTAGATAAAGTAGTCAGTACACAAAAATTAAATTATTTAGCACAATGATACTGTGATCATTGTGCTAAATGATATTCAAGTCTCTTTCTCTGTTTTTTTAACCATCAGAGTTGAAAAATAAAAAAGAATACTCTATATACCTGCCCTACTCGGAGGTCAATAATATTTTGTCAATATACATACCTATTTGTTCAATTATAATTAAAAAAAAAGAATCTTTATTTATTAACGATATTAAAGTAAATAAAAAAAATGTGCGCTGTTAAAATTATTTGGTTCTATTTTTTTTATTTGAGCCAATAAGAAGAAGACAAAAATGCTAACAATTTATGCAATAATTGTTATTAAAATTCTATTACGAACTTGAGAATAATAGCATGAAAAAGACGTGGACGTCAACGTAGAACAATCAATAACGTCCACGAATTCGGGCTATTTTTGGGAGCTTTAATGGTAACTCTGATGATTGGATTTAAATGACAGATATTTAATCGTTTTATTGACGTATAAAATTTTAATTTTTTTCATGGGCATCTAGGGCGTCTAGTTTCATTGAGCTGACTTCCGACCCACATCCTAAATATCCTGTATATCGCTTTGACCTTGCCCTTCAGATTAAGATTGATTTATTTCCATTAATATAGTATAAACATTAGGTGTTTTAAAAATATATATAATTTCTTTACATACCTACTACTCTTACTGGTTGAAGAAACCTGATTTGAGGCATAAGGTACATTTCCCTTGCGTTTCCAAGAAAAGACTAGAGGCAATATAGAAACTACTATTTTCTATATCGACCTGACCGAGAATCGAACTCAGAACCTCAGAGATGGTCTACAAGCCACACGACAAATTATTTTTTCGACCTTGGATTAATGTGCATGTAATAAATCCTTCAAGTTACTGTTATCTAGTAACTATTTGTCGATTAATCAAATATTCATTAGGTAACTAGATAAGTTGTGTTACTCAATCGATTAACCATGAAGAAGGACATACCGAATACTTTATCATACTATTGACATCCTTTGTTTCACAGATAACTGTGGCTCTTATTCTCAGTAATGTACCTTTGGTCAGATAAAAGAAACTTAATAATAAAACGGAGATATAATTCTTATTCTATAGAAGTTATCAATTCGTCTGAATTGTTAATGAAACCATTAAGGTAATAAAATAATAGTAAAAATCACTAGAATTTGACCCGTGTGTTCTTTCTTAAACTCTCCCTATATGTATGTATATTATATTAAAATCATCCCTTTATCTGGTGTCAATTAGTATGGGAAGAAGCAGCGTACTATAAGTTGACCCTGAGAGAGCTTATTAAACAAATCCTCCCCCCTCCAAAAGAAAGATTTTTAAAAAGAAGATTGTCAGAATTATATCCTGTTTGGGTATCGGATTTATATGATGCGTAGGATAAGTAAAATTATTAGGGATTTCTGTGTTTTAAAGCACTCCGTAATCATAGCTTTACACGTTGTAAAGGGAACAAACTCATCAAAACAAGTGATCAATAATTTCGTCAAACGACTTATCGTCAAGTTATTGGCACTTAATAATGTAAATCCCGTTATTTTTTATAATCTGAAGAGATCGACTTGTATATTGCCATAACCTGTATTGTATTTTAGGCATCGGTAGAAAAAACAAGATGCTTCTATTTTTTAAACAAACATAAGTTATAGTTTTCATTAATACATTTTCCGTAATAGTACGGTGCTGATATAAAACTGTTTATTGCCCTGCCCGAATCAGTGTTAAATAGTCGTCTGCATTATTGAATTGCGTTTTTACTTTTATTTTTACTTATAACAAACAAAATATTTTGTGCTTGCATTGAAACGAAGTTTAAATTCTTTTTTTTATACATGAGACGTCTTATCTGTGGCGACAGTCGGGTAAATAATACCGCAAATATGTAAATTTAACGTTGGGGTCAAATATTTCAAAGTATTTTATTGTGTTTGTCTAGTTTCGTCAAAAACAAACTTCCATGGTTGCATCATTTCTCGTTTGCTTTGGTTGATGTTTACTGAATGTTTGAAGGATAAATACAATCAACAAATCAACATGTTACTCAAAACATTTAAGTCTCTTTCAATTTATGTACAAATCAAAACTTTAAATTTTAGCAATTAAAGTTAAAAATTGTTCACAGATATTTTGTGCGTATATCTTACCTGTTTTTAAAAGCTTTTATTGAATTTGTAATGTGAGTAAGTTTGTTCAGGTGGAATCTACGAACTCAATTTTGATTAGATATCTTCAACCGATTGAGCTGAAATTTGGACGACAATGCGAAATAAGGTGTGTGACGTCATTCTAAATCCAATATGCCGGACCGTCTAAGATGGCGGTATAGTCATTTTTAATTCACTTCTACAATATGGGTATCAAATGAAAGGGCTCCTTGAAAATAACTCGAAAAATAATGTGACATCATTCTAAATCCAATTTTGTGGATCATACAGGATGGCTGGATAGTTAGTTTTAATCTACTTGTACAATATGGGTATCAAATGAAAGGGCGTGTTGAAACTTGAAAAAATGTAACGTAATTCTAAATCCGATATGGTGGAATATCCAAGATGGCGGAATAGTTATTATTTATACACTTCGGCAATGTGGGTATCAAATGAAAGAGCTTGTCGATAAATATTAGAAAAATAATGTGACATCAGTCTAAATCCAATATGGCGAACTATTGCAGTTTTAATGCTTTAAAATTATTAACGAAATTAAGCGGCAAACGACCTTGCAATAATGCGTTGAATGAAATAAACAGGCTGAGGAACCTAGCTTTTAATAAATTAAAAGCAAAAAACTTAAAACAAAGTTTTTATTTAAACTCAAAAAGAGCCTATTAATATTAAATTAAATTAATATTTTAGAAATTTAATTTAGCAGATTTTACATAATTCAAATGTTACTAGTTAATTTACACAAGTAGAGCGCGCGATAAGATTTTATGATCATATAAATTGTAATAATGATAAGTTGGTAGTTAAAATTTAAAAGGAAAATTTTATTTTCTTCGTTTTTAAGATACAATAATCTTGTCGATATTCGAATGTTGGTAAATATAATGACAAATTTAAGACCGTAACTACTTAACCTCTGGTTAAAACGTAAATTGGTGTTGGAGGCCCCGTAGATAAATAACCTCAGCCTGTACCGGTAGTTTAATATATTTTAATCAAAATTACTTTTCTGCCTTCTCTTCCTAATGTCTAGTTTGGTAGTTTTTTTCTTTTATTAATTTTTAAAAATTTAGGGGAAAAGGGCGAGGGTGTAAAAAGAGGAAAGTTGTCGATCCGGGCCTGTTGTCTCTCTAATGGGGTTAGACTGACACTACCTTGGACATCATAGTTGAATATATTTTATCTCTATCAATCGAGATTTTTTCATCTCAGTTTTCATTCAACGACCTTGAGCGTTCTAAATCATGTTCTAAATCAACATGGTGGGCTTTGAGTACTTTAAAAAGCTCTTCACCAAAACTAAGGGACCACAGATGAAGGTTATTTTTAAGAAACATTGTTTTAATTTTAAAGATGGCGGACCAAACGGCTTCCATGTGGGGTTCGTGTTGCTTCGACGTTGGCGACGTGAAACTTACCATGGGCACGGGGACATTCTTCGATATAAACACGGGTGGCACGCCGCACGCGAGCGTCTCAGGCTTATACCCAGTGGTGGGATGGCGAATTGGGAAAGAACTGGTGTATTCAGCTGAGGGTGCTAACAATGACACAGCTTCTATCATCAAGTGGGCACAGAATCTAGGTGAGGGTACGCTTAATGTTTAAGAGCGCGTAAACAAAGACTACTAACTTTCAATTGCTTTTGTACAGTCAACAGCATGTTAAGTTATACAAAACTGACAAAACTGTATATTTGCTTTTAAACTTTAATAAATTTAGGGTAGAGTTCAAAGATAACTGTCGTATTTTGATATACTCTGCTTATATAACTTGCTGTGTGCAAGGAAATAACTCCCATATAAGCTGTAAATGATATTTTTAAGGGTATTGTCAAATTTTTTCAATCCTATTAATATTATAAAGGCGAAAGTTTGTAAGTATGGATGTATGGATGTTTGTTACTCTTTCACGAAAAAACTACTGGACGGATTTGGATAAAACTTTACAGCAATATAGGTTATACATCAGAATAACACATAGGGTACTTTTTACTGGGAAAACTTCTCACTCCCACGGGATACCGACTTCCACGCGGACGAAGTCGCGGGCGTCCACTAGTAGTAAATAATTTTAAAAATTCTCATTAATTTCATTCTTACATCAGTGGAAAGATCCATTCGTTAATTTTATTTGAAGAAAAATAACTGTCGTATTAGTTTGATTTTGTTGATTGTTCTAGGTTTATTTGATAATCCAGAGGATACAGCGGAATTAGCAACATCTGTACCAGACACCGACGGAGTGTACTTCATACCAGCCTTTAGTGGATTAGGGGTGAGTATTAAGAGCAGCATACACCCATAATCTCTGACTTTCAACTAATTCTCTACAAAGAAATTGTGTCTAAATAATCTGTAAATGAAAATGAGAAAATATATCATATTATAAGGGGTCGTGTTGCAACCAAAACGTGAATTCAAAAAAATTTTTGGACACAAAAATAAATCAGAAAGTAACCCTTAAAATTCACCATTATTTTCATTTCTTATTGCAATCTGATTAATTTTTGACAGAAAAAATTATAAATACATAAGTAAATTTGTAGCTTAATTAATTCGTGCTTAAGCAGCACTTCCAATAGTTTATGAGTAATTACTCATAAACTAATAAAATTATGAGTAATTACTCATAAACTAATCTCGGTAAATCTAAAAGTCTATCTGTCATAACTATATAACTAGAAGTAGACAAAGCGGCCTTCGCTTAATTTACTATTCCTTTTATTCTCTAACAAAAATTCGGAAAAGTTGAAATCATATCCATGAAGATTATCCGAGCATCAGAAACAGTGTCACGTCTTACCTTCTTTGAATTTATAGTGCGTTTCTTTGAAGTCAGACGAAGTTTCGTTTAGATATATAGGCCTTCAGTTGTCACGTTTATTATGTTTATTTATAGCCTCCATACAATGATGGCTCGGCGGCGGCCGGTTTTGTAGGTATGAAGCCGTCAACGACGCGCGCGCATCTTGTACGCGCCGTACTCGAGTCGCTCGCGTTCCGTACCGCTCAGTTGTACGCTTGTGTACGGGCCGAGACGAACTTTGAGTTTAATAGTATAAGGTGCGTATCTCTTTTAAGTATTTCATTTATTTATGAAGTGACTGTAAATGTATTGCTTGCACTTCGCTTGAAACTAGTTAGTTTTCGGTATTACTCGTATTATGTTTCACGTTTATAACTAAAATACTTGTGTTGGGTTTAATATGACTTATAATAACTATTTAATTGCCTCAATGATAGGAATATTAGAAAAATAAAATAAAATAGAACTATTTAGAAAGATAAAACAAATAAGTTAGAATAAATGAAACAACTTTTAAACGGTTTCATCGCGTTTGTATTTAGTTTTATTGACGTTTCAGAGGTTTCGTGTTCACGTTTCGTTGCGCATTTGTAGAAGAACGTAAGCGTAGGTAAAATGGGGCCTTAAACAGTTGTTCTATTATACTTGCAGGTTAGATGGCGGGGTGTCAAATAACGATTTCATTGCTCAGTTAGTGGCAGATCTAACTGATCTGCGAGTAGAGCGGCCTATGAACGTGGAAATGTCTTCGTTGGGCTGTGCTCATATAGTCGGTATGCAATTAGGTAAGACGTGAACTATTTTTTTATCGTGACACAACAAACTGACTGCAATACGTCTGATGGGAAGTGTTATTACAGTTTAATAATACTAATAGCTGTCACAAATCGAAATAACTCCCGGCAGCCATTACTATCTTACGGGACTACAAAAATACTTTTTTTTTAAGGTTATTTGAACGAAAACAGATATTCGTAAATGTGTAAATTGCAAGTGTTAATTGTAGGTAATTAATATCCATGTAGTGTTCTTATCGTAGCGTATTATTTATCTGTCTCTGATTAAATTTATTGCTATCATGTTGTATATATGTAAATTTTTGAATTTCAGGTATATGGAAGTCGAAAGACGAATTGCGAGCTCTCCGCAAAGTAGGTTGCGTTTTCAAACCGCGTTCTAATATGCGCAAATATCTCAGTGCATCTATACAACGCTGGGAGGACGCCGCTAAACGTATGTGCGGTTGGTATTCCGATCATAAATCCTCTAACTCATTGGCGACAGTGTCCGATTCTAGTAGTAACTCGGTTACGCCACAGAATAGCTTTAAAGTCACACCTAGGAAGAACGGTAGATGTTCTAAATAGCGGTGGCTTTTTTACGCGTTCGCTTTGACAGCAGCGTGTGTACCCTTGTATAGATGATATATCGCAAGGATTAGAAGAAGTAATGGTTGAATATAAATAGTTTTAGTATACCGCACACTGCTCAGTTAATAAGACAAATTTTAAAAGGGCTTTAAATAGTAAAGATACAAAATGTACGTACTTTTGAAGCAGTTAAAAGCATTTCTTTGAGCTGAATTGCAATACTTATAGTAAATTACCTTTATACTTTAATTCGTAAGTTGGTCGACTACACTTGTGTTAATTTGGACAGGAGATATTTAAGACATTGTTATAATTAATTTTGAAATAGCTAATCCGTTCTTCTCCCGAGTTTAGTTAATTTAGTTATTTGTATATTAGAGAAGTTATTATTCATTAATAGCACACGGATATGTCTACAATTTGTGTCTTTACAAAAAAATAAATAGCAACAAAATTTGGAGACAACTGCTTAACGAACAAAGATTAGTATGTGATATATTTAATATATATTTATATCATGACCTTAATATGATTCAAGCAAATCGTATGAAATTAAAAAGCAGCAGTAATAACTGTGTTCCTGTAAATAACTAAATGTGAATGACTTTATCTTCAATAATATTTTTTAGTGTTGTCATGGTTACGTCAGCCTTATATAGTAACTCGTTTACGCCACTCCATACTTTTAGGTTGCTTTACGCCACTGAATTTCGTATTAAGGTATTTTTTGGTAATAGATGATGAGATGGATAGACTGCTATCAAATTAGATGTATAGATTTTTAATGCTTTTATGATCGTAAAGAAAATGTTGTTTTTTTTTCTAGTTTTTGATATCTTACTTGAGATGCCGGGGTCCTATAGCTTATCTCAAACGCCATAGTACAAGATATGCTATTAGCTTGTTAAAGTTTTAATTCAATGTTATCGCCTAATAATGGGGAATATGCATTAAAAACTAAACGAACATTTAATATCTCTGTTAAACAATTAAAGTACATACAATTAATACACTAGACTATGACGTCATAGTCTGGTGAGTGATTAGCGTCGGATAAAAGTGACAAGGACACGCAACTCCAAATTAAAAGTGAATAACATCGTTTTTATTTATTCAAGTAAAATAATATCTTCAAATTACACTTGATGCATATAATTTATTGACAAAATCTAATAATGGCTCGAGAAGTGCCTTAGTTTATAAAAAACATGCAAAAGCAATAAAAGTTACAAAGGCATATAAAAAGTCGAGATAATGTCAAAAACTTACACCCTCTTTGTGATGCACTGTATGTGAAAGTGTAAAAAAATCATAGTTTCACATTTATAGCAATAGACTTTTACAAGATAACGCCTGATTATAATTCTTGCAATGGAGATAGGAATGCTATAAACCTTACTCTATAGGTTTATAACATTCCTAAAAGGCACGGCTCCAAATAAGCAATTAATTTGACCATCATATCAATTTGGCCACTAAATCCTATCCCATATAATACATTTCATAACGTCAACATGTAACAAAACGTGAAGTTGACCGATGCAATTGGCTTTTTATATTGAAGTTATGAAATATGTCATATGACATACGACTTAATACTCAAATTTAAATGGCAAGTAAATTTCCGGGTTGTAGCTGTGCTGTGTATGTGTGCAATCTTTATTACCATTAGTATGCCTTTTTGTGCATTAATAAACAAATAAATAAATGACTTGTAATGTTGTAACATTATGATATCAGTAGCAATGTACTATTATTGTGATGAAATGTGGTCTAGTTAATGTTAAGATTTATTCCTTTTATTGGTATTTGATTAACAGTTTAACCATTTTTATAAGTTACATCGATGTACAGTCAACAAGTCAGGTTATACAAGACTGTGAAATCTCCATATTTGATTTTAAAATTAAGTACATTGTGTATAGAGTACAAAATCACTTGTAGAAATTTTACATATTGTGGTAACCTCAAATGCAGTCATGTGCACCTTTGCAGAAATTCCATTTTTGAACGGCGCGGTGAATAGCCAATCATAACGTGTATTGTTTCCGTGTTACTATTGGTTGTTGTGTGCTATGTCAACATGGAGTTTGACAGTCGCGAGTTGTACTACAAATTTTAAGCTTTAGACGAAATCATATCCATTGATTATAAATCATGATTTTTATTTTTGATATGTATCCAATATAATATATTAAAATAAGTTAGTTCGTTTCCATCAGTAAGGCGCCAGTTGTATTTTAGAATGCATTTTTTTAAAAGATCATTGCTCAAATAGAGGAATTCATATCCTACGGATTATTATAAATATGATGAAAAAAAGGAGAATATCCTATATTAATATATCCATTAATTGATATTATCGGATATTTAACAAATAATCGGATTTTTTTGAATTTTGTGTACTCATACTCCATCACATTTAACTGGCTCTCTATGGACGAATTATGTTGATGCTACTTATAAAAATGGTAGTACTGTACTTGTATGTTTATATAGAGAAGATTTATAGTTAATGGTGTACAGATGTCGGAATCTATGGGAATTTGGTGCTTTTGATAAAGTCGATGATATAAAGGTAATGGTAACAGTTTGACGGTCATATTCGCAGGTACGAATCCCGTTAATGATAATTTTTTTTTGCATGATTATTAATGACATTATGAAATAATCGTGTTATTGGTAAATTCCATCGTATTACAGTCAACAGAACGTTAGATTATAATAAAAAAAAAACAAGTTCTTTTCTCTCTCTATATCTTCACGAGGACATCACCGCGTAGTTTGCCTCTTTAACCTTCACTCTTTTCATGCATGCAAGCATTTTAAGCAATTTCGCAATGGCCGGTCATAGGATGTGTGACCAAAAATTTTTATCTCTATTTAGAATAATGTGCTATGGGCACATTATTCTGTGTAGCACCTGTAATATTGTAAAATAAAAACTATTTTCTCAATATCTCAAAAGTATACTTTTATGATTCCACACAGCAGATTTTAGTTTGTCATTTATGGTATATTGTTTGCTCAATAAACTTTTTAGTCTTTAATACTCATTTATAATATTTTGAATGTGTATATTTGGGGTTAAATAATTCCTAGAGGGCTGGGAAGGATCGGGGTTCTGTCTAACTCAAAGCTAAAGTCAATGCGATATATATATATATATATATATATATATATATATATATATATATATATATATATATATATATATATATATATATAAATAAGAATTTTTTTTTTTTTATTGATACAATTTTAAAAATGGAATTGAGTTTGACTACGTTAAAATATAAAAATATGCTATTACAAGAACTGAAAGAAGATTATTGATTCAATACAAAAGTAAATTATATATAAGCATGAAAATGTTTTAATAGCTTCGCTTTGGCTATAACTTTGAGTTAGGCTTCATCAAATATTAGCGACTTTATTTTTTTTTCATATTGTAAGATATTTTGTTCTGTAACTAAACTGTACATCATTGGACAGTTGTTAAACACATAAAGTTATACAAAACTGACTATTTCTGTCCGTTTTTAAAACTTAATATGTTGACAATTGAGTTGAAAATAGGTTGCGGGAATTTGATATCATGTAACCTGATATGTTGCTGCGTGTATGCCACAGTTAAATTGTAAATATCGTCAGATTATAATATAACTAATATAAACTAATTACAGTTTATAATGTAACAAGACAGAGTATTAATTTACGATGTTTACAATTTTACGGTGACATGTAGAATTGATCGCTTACGATTAGTTTTTCGTGAATAGGTATATCAAGCCCAGACTGTGTATTGATAAGGTATAGATGACAATATTACTTAGTTCTAGTATATACATATAAGATTTTGTACATTTCGCTCGATATGTTATTGTTATGTTTTGTTTGTATATTTGAATAGATACGTAAATATATATAATTTTTATATTCTTTTAATTATATTTTGCAGTTTTTTTAATGTATACCAATCACATCGAAACTTGCCACATATTAAAATGTGATTGGAATTTTATTTAGTCCATGTTTATTGTTATTCCATGAAATATTTTATAAATAAATTATTAATGAATAAATAGGTCTCTTTTTTATTTACGATAACGCTAATAATTTATTCATGCTAAAATATATTTTTTTAAAGTCCTACAAACTCCACCCTCCTCCCCAGTAGCAGGATGGCCATACTAATATTATAATAAGGTAATCTTCGGAAATAGATACTGATCAGATCACGAAAATTCTTTCAACTACGAGAAGCTACCTTTCGTGGGTGACTAAATATTATAAAGGCGAAAGTTTGTAAGTTTGGATGTTTGTTACTTCTTCATACTAAAACTACTGAACGGATCTTGATGAAATTTGGTATACAGGCAATTCTTAGTCAGGATTAATATAAAGGCTACTTTTTATCCCACTAAAACATTCACTAGGGACATAAGTACTTCCAAGGGCGACTATATTTATGAACGTTGCCTAAACAGATAACGAATGCTTTCCAAAGAAGATTAGTTTAAATTATCTATAAAAATGTCCGGAATGGCATATAATTATGTTCTAAGAGTTTTTCACAAAAATAAAAAACTTTGTAAATGCGTAAAGTTAATTTTTTTTGATCGTCTTTAGATGATTATTTGAGTAGGTGATAAAGAATCCTTATCAAAATAAATAAGTTTATCGTAAAAAAATGTCTTTCACACCAAATTAATTGGATGAGTAGTTTGGATTTTACTACGATGCTTTTAAAGGAAAAAACGCACACTACCGATTTTCTGTGGTTTCATTTTTCATTCATTTCTATGGTTAAGAGAGCGCTTAGTAACAAGGAACACACATATTCAAGGTGATATTGGCAGGCTACACACCCAGAAAAAATATCCAGAGTAGTATAGGCTTTTGTAGTGTTGGAGAAAGATGAAAAAGATTAGGTGGACGAATATAGGTACAATCGATTTATTAAGTAGGTACTGGCAATCATCAACGAAAATAGACGGTTACTGGGGCTTCGATTTGGTTGTTATTAGATTGCACCCAATATTCAATATATCGAGTTGACCCAACTTCAATATCAATCAAATCGCAGCAAATTACATAACCCGGTAGGCTTGTTGAATATCATAGAAAACAATCTAGGGATAATGAATGGAAACTTCATTCGACACGATGACTTCTTTTAAACAAGACTGTAAGCAAAGATACCTAATATAATGACCAGGAAAACTATTATTGTGATTTTTAGTAATATACATTTCTATTGGCAACGCTATTGTCTGATTCTATGGTATAGTCTATGCTATAAGCCTTCTCCTTCCCCTGTAGGAATGGGAAAATTGAACAAAAAAAAGTCTATGCTATTATTCTACTTTTGTCTCTGTGGCTAAGCGTTGTTGTACAAAGAGATTTATAAGAGAAATAATTCATAAAAAGATAAATAAAACAAGTTTATAAAGTGAAGAATACTTTTATTAAATAAAAATAAGAGTGATAATATCGAGAATCTTTTGGAAACGCAAGGAAGGTACGATAATTGCGCTAAGCAAAATATCAATCAACACTAGCTCAAAAACTCGGAAGATTCTAGCCTTGGTATAGTTTATACCCTAGGAAGGACATTGTTTAAGAACCGGCCAAGCGCGAGTCGCACTTGCGCACGGAGGCTTCTAACTATCACGGTTCAAATGATACAGCCTGGTGACAGGTGGAGGGGCGGACAACGGAGTCTTAGTACTAGGGTTCCGTTTTTTACCCTTTAGGAATCTTATTCATAACAAAAAAATCATCGCTAAAGCATACTATTACAATTCCATCGATAAGGTAACTTATGTCGAGGATGCAGTATACTACTTTTCATATTTTTTGTATAGTTCTCTTTATTGGGAAAGCTTAAACCCCCCATATTTCATATTTTTATTTAAAGGAACATTTAACATGATTTGCAGTGAATAATTGAAGTGTGCAGTGAAGAAGAGGATAACGGTACAGGTATTAAAAGATAATTTTATGCTAGCTTCGAGAAGATCCACCCTCTTGAAATACTATAAATTAATAAATCCCAGAACAAACTTTCAATTCCACATCAAGCTTTTGACTTTTGTTTAACATGAGTTGTGATATTTTTGTAACTTTACTTATTTTAGCAGATAAGTAGTGTTTCTCTTCTTTAACTATCCTTATTAATTATATAAATGTTAGAGTAACTCGGTCTGAAATCATCTAAATGAAATTTGGTACGAAAAGGTATGAGATACTAAACATAGATTTCAAACGAATGCTATGAAAGGAATGAAAAGACGAGTAAACGTTTGCATGTGAAATAATTTATTTACTTACATATTTATACATGATTCTATTTCTATTTTTTCGGAGTTGGTTGAACATAAATGATTGTAAATACTAATAGCACGTAAACGAAGTTGCGGGCAAAAACTAGTACGAGTAATATTATAAAAAGGAAAGGTTTAAATGTTTGTTTTTTATGTTTTTTAATAGGCTCCGAAATAACTGGACCGATTTTAAAAATTCTTTCAGCTACTTTTCACGTGGGTGATATAGGATATTATATACGCGGGTGAATTCGCGAAAAGATATAACTTTATTACCATAGTTATTTATATTATAGTACCACCATTTACAATCACGGTGAATCAAATTTTAAAGTAGGTTCTCTATTAATTTCTTTTCGCCCACCATCTTTCCATAACAAATATCATACTTGACATGAAATATCCTATTAGCAGAAAACTGAACGCTATTCTTTCTTCTTCCATGGTGGAGGGTGTGAATGGTCGTGGTTGTTGAGACGTGTATATTAGTTTCCCCTGCAACTTCAGGGACGCCATCGTCCAGCGGTAGTATATTCTTGGTAGACCAGCTTCTACCATACGCATGAGAATGACTGTGAGATCATTTGAAAAGGGAAAATCTGGAAAAATTTATAAACATATTTTTTAGAATACTTTCGGTAAATATGTATTTTCAAATTATATGCGCCGTGATGTCACGGGTGGTTTCCACAGAATATCAGTGTAGCCTGCTTGAAAAGGTGGTTCTATGTTCCACGGGTGATTTTGTAAGTTTGATTCTCAGCGAAATGTCAAAATTCTACTATAATTATTCGAAAGCTTATGGGCCCCAGTTTATGGAATTAGAATTAGTAGCTAGTTTTGTTTAAATCATTATCATCAGCCTATTGATAAATAAATCATAAGTCGAATGCTCCTTCCTACTGCTGGCCCACTGAGTTTTTCAAACAAATCCTATATAGGTACATAAAGTAGTTCCGTGTATTTCTTTTGAGATGCGGAACAATAATGATAAAAATTTCCTTACCTTTCCTAGTAATATAGCTTAAGTAGTAATCACTGAAGCACTGGTCGATAAGGTAAAGAAGCGGGGTGCCATCTTTGTCGATGTAATTTTTCAGCTGGGTCTCCAGTATGACGTCAGCTCTGCGTTGCAGTGTCGCCCAATTATCATGCACTAACAAATCAGCTGTTGACAAAATTGAATAAATGAGAAATATTATCACAATCGAAGAGTATATTTAATATATATTTTTTTATAGAAAATATCAGTTTATTTATAAAAAAAAAATTATCTATTGTCCTCGCCGTTTGACAGGCGGCAGGGGGTGTATGTATGTTACTCCATCCGCATGGAAACACCAGAAGGCTAATTAAAATGCGGATGGCATACCTACAAATTGGTCTCCGTGCACTCTCACTATTGGGGTAAGTACCTGGGATCCAGCACGGAGTGCTCCTTATCTAGCCGCCGGAAAAGACTGAGAGTGCGAGATGTGATATATGTATTACTTACAATATGTTTATTATAATGATAGTATTTTTAACAATCTTACACAAATTATTATAGCCATCATAGTAGATCTGTGAAGGAGATATAGGCAGAGCATCTGAACCTCCAAGTAATCTGACCACGGGTTGACTAGTGCGGATCTCTATGTTGAATGTCCACAAGTCCTTTATCGTCTTTAGTAGCGGCTCTCTCACCATTGTTGTATACATATAATTAATATGGCCCTGGAGAGGAAATTGTATATTAAAAATTAATAACGGAGATGCCGTCTCGAAAGAGCTAGTTTAGATATGCATAAAAAATATGGGCATTCGATTCTTATGCTGCATCCGTACGTATTACATACTCTAAAAACGCGCAAATGTGTGCACGAGTAGCAAGGCTATCTTTCGTTAGTATTTTTTCGTTAAAAATTAAAAAGGTATAAAATTCAACTCGAGGTAATTACTTACTCATACGTAACTCTTTAAAAGAGTTTCTAAACGCGTAGCTCAAAGGATACCTACTTCTGGATACGTAAGCTGGAGACAATACCGAGAGAACATTTCGTAATTTTTAAAAAAGAAAATTCAAGACTACCAACTTAAACGATGATTAATATGTATAACAAAAGTGAAGATACAGTTATAGCAAATCCATTACTCACCTGATACATTGATACGAGAATAACAGATATAATCAAGCAAGTGCCTCGCAGAATAGAAATCGAAGCTTTCATTGGTTTTATCATACATCCGAAAAAACCGGTTGAAATATAATTGATGAAGACCATGTCAACAAATTTGATGCCAATTTTTTTCTTCAAAAATGTTAATATCTTTGACGTTATCCCAATAAAGGTCATTATTAATAAAAGTATGATCCAGGTACAAGGCTCAAAGGAACCGAAAGGATAATACCAAAGAGATGTATAATTGGGAGTTTTCAGTATAGCGCAAATGGAATCAGATCCAATGTAATGTAAATACTTGATTTCATTTCCATCTATATATTTAACCATAAATCTCGAGTTGAAAGATATATCGAAGTAATCTCTTATAAGATAACCCAAACTACCGGTGATATTATTGTTTGAAACTGCGTATCCAAATGAATCAATATTCGCAATTTCGGGGAATGTAACATTGAACTTGAAGTAGTTAAATACATCTTGCATAATGAAAGCATCCATCCCGCACAAGTTTTGGGTAAGATTGAAATCAATTTTCGTATAATAGTGAATGCTGTCACACATATTGATTGATGTGGGAAATCGCATAAATAAATTCGCACGGATAGGGTACCCTTTGATAAGATTTCTCGAGTCCTTTATTAGTATTCGGTACACTGATTTCGGATACTTCGTCTTTACTGATATTATGGTCCTGTTATAATACTTGTAATTTGTCTCTTTTCTTCCCTTATAAATAACAAAATAGCGAGGACATGTGAAGGGAAACTCTAATATAACTTTAAACATGTGATGTTCAAACCAAAGAACGTTAAGAAAATCTTCTATTGCACTTTTGGCGGTTTCATTAAATACTCCTTTTTCACATTTATATAATTCGTCTTGTGTTTTAATAATAATAAATACATTAGAACGGAGTGATCTAAACATGAAATACAGAGAAGGATGAAATATCATATTCAAGGATAGATCGTATAGTATGATCATAATATTCGGGCTAAAACTTGCGAATAATAAATCGGTAGTATTTGTTGGTGGTTCTAAAGTATCATTAAATTTAATTATGGATTGATTAACGATGCGACTGTTTAAACACAATTCGAATGGATAATTATCGTTTTCTGTAACATCGAAGATAAGAATTTCCTTTTTGTGTTCTATATCATCTATGGATGGAGCACAATATAATTCCGTTTGCTCAGGTTGATAAAACTTTGCGTCTCCCGTGAAAAACAATGTACACAGTAAAATAAATATTAGAAACATTATTGTTTTTTATATAACCGTTATGTTATGTTTAGCAGTGGTCTATCGACAAAATATTCTTGATAATAAACTAGATTTAAGAGTTTTTCAGTATTTATAACAGTACGTACTTTTTTATTATGTTTACGAACGTAATGTGACATCCAGGCAAATAATATTTTGATTTCTTGAGGTTTTCGTAGCTGATGTTACTCAGATGTATTAGATGTCTACACTGGTTGTAATGAACGGAAGTTTTTTTTACTATTAATTTTTATATAATATAGAAAAGACATTTATTGTGTATGTATTTATTGTTACTTTTTTTTTGTGCAATAAAGTGTTAAATAAATAAATAAATAAAAGACTAAGATAATATAAGTAGATGGAATGAATCATTTCTTTTGCTTATTCTGCCTGTTAGTTTAAATAATAAAAATGGTCTGACTGTAGGACTGACAAAATTTCAGATTTCGGGGGTGACTTCGTCTTTTAAAGGGTAGCTTTTCTATAAAAAAATGGAAAACACGAAATGGCGATGCTAATGAAATGTAGTTGCAAAAATAGAAATGTTTTGTGGAGACTATTAACTTAAACGTTATAATTAAAATTAAGGCATTTTGAATACTGAAATTAAGTGGAGACTTAAGTTACGTTAATTTTTTACAGTGTGTGGCATGTTTGTAGGTTCGGTAATGTTGAATTATATTGATCACCAAACATGTTAACAAAAGCTTTCAATCAACGATTTCTACAAAAGATTTTTACTTTATTAATAACACGAATGGAAAGATTTAGATATGTCGATATTATCAGTAAGTACATAAATATATAATAATGAATTTTATGTCAATTTCATAAAGTACTTATTACTTATGTTTATTTACATAAAGAACTAATAGTAGTCGCTTTTAGTAAATAATTAAAATTTATTGATGTCCTTTGTAATATGTATTTAATGACAGTAGTCTTTCGATACATAATAAATTGTAAATATGTATAATATATAAGAAATCTTAGGTATATTAAAAATGTAATAGTTTTGTAGTTAATAGCATTAAATCAGACACTCGACGGGAGACTGTTGATATTCTGCACTCATAAGGTAATGTTTTTTTGTTTATCAAAAACTATTTACGACTTTGTTATTTTTTGTTACATGTTTATGTGTTATAAATATATAACAAAAAATAACAAATTCATAAATAGTTTTTGCTATTTAAGTGGTGAGCATAAGAAATTAGCACTCTATTATAACGTTTACATAAGCGGATACTATATTAGCAGCTTTTATTAGCATGCCTACTCGTTCCTTTATAAAAATCAATTGTTTCACAATATTAAAGAGCAGTTCTTATTTTGGAAGTGAGAATGGCAAATCTCGCCTTCTGTCTGGTGTTTATTATTTTCTTAAAAACTGTATATTGTTTATTGGAAGGAATGTACCTGAATCCAGAGATTTTGAAGACTAGTATTGAGATTCTACGAGGGAACGACTACATGGACTACAATCCAGATCACAATAGTTTGTTTAAAGACTACGCTATTATAGAAATACCTGAAATATAAATAATGGGCACGTACAATTACTTGCATTTTCCAATTTTGATACCAAAATATTTATATTATGGATACACGAGATCGAATCCTTTATAAGACATTCATATTGTTGGAGAAGTATGATAAAAAATAAATGTTTTCATGAAAATTTGAATATTGTTTTATTTACATATTAATTGGAATCGGATATCTCTGCTTGTTTGATTATATTATTCTATGACGACCTCCATTGTGGTTCGCACGCCGGTTTCAAGGTGTTACCATCTCTGAGGTCCCGGGTTCGATTCCCACTCAGTTCAATGTAGAATTTTTTTTAGTATTGTCTCGGGTATGGGTGTTGTGGTAAATTTGTTGTCTCTTATACTCCATAATACGGGGACTATAGCTACTCATCTTGGAATCTGAGCGATGTATGTTATGTTGGCATAAATTTATCTATCACATGAAAAAAATACAATTTAGGTATACAGTGTCCGCAAAGTCTATGTTATATTTGGAATTTTGCATTCACAATGCTATACTAATATATATTTTTAATGAAAAATGTTTAAAAAATCTATCAAAACTATGTACCTTGAGATGAGACTTAAACTCACAATCTTTCGCAATCCATCTCGGTGTACCTAGGATTGGTGGGTTTTTTAAGTATTTTTCATTAAAAATAATTATTTTTTTTCACCTATTTTAGGGTTCCGCACGTCAAAAGGAAAAATCTGAACCCCAATTCCGTTATCTATCTGTTATAGCTGATATTCCCTGAAACCAACCAATTGAGTTAAAATTTGAAATTCTAATGTAAGTCAACGATTTCAAGATGATCGAGCACCTTATTTATATATATTACATAGAAAGTCTTTATTGGGAGGTAAATTATAAAATTAGATAAAATATTTATTGTGCAACTAATTGTACATCCTACTACCAAATGAAAAGGGCTGATTACGAGAGTATTCTCGATATATATATTATAATTTTTCAGCATAGATCCAAATCATACTGCGTTTAGGGTGAAGACGCAGTTTTGCTTTAGCGATAACATCACATTTTTTATAAACGTGTATCTAAATGAAACCACTTCAATTACATTCGTAAGGCTATTAGTTTTCAAGAAGAGTTTACTATATGTAGGTACCTACTAAAATCCAGTAATAGGGACATTAATAAGTTGATGACGATGGTGGAAATGCAAAAAGACTTTTCCTCATCCCAGCGCCGATTCAATGAAACTTGGTGCCTTAGTCAAAATACTGGAACGACGCCCGTAAAATAAGTCACAATAAAAAAAAAAGATTTTCTAATGAGCCGTGGTGGATACCACGATGGTCCAGTGTCGTTTGGTAGGTGTTAAGCCTGGGCACGGAGGGGCTCGAGGTAATTTATTTTTGGTCACCCACCCTATAACCGGCGTTTGTGAAAGTTGCTTAACAATCGTATCGCAGATCGAGTGCGCTAACTACTACGGCATCGAGCTCTTTTTTATATGTTATATGGTATACGTACTTATATAAAGTAAAATTATATAGTTATATTTAAAAACATGCATGCTGGAGATTTTAAAGTCAATGTGTCCTATAGGAGTATCTTTCTAATTTTTTTTTAATTAATAGCTAACTTTGTGTACTTCTTGTACATACGAGTACGTAAAATATATATTTGCGTTTTTCTTGAAATCTTAGGATAGTGAAGTATAAAGTTACTACTTTGATTTATTTGGTATAAGGCAGAATTTGGTGCTGTAAAAAATTTATATGTAACTGTAAATAATTTATTTATTAATAAAATACAGTAAAAATTACATTTTATTATCTATTCCTATTTTAAGCACGAAAACTACAAGTAATAGTTTAATAAATCTAATATGACATAATCTACATTAGATTTGTGTTGACCACACTATTAACTAGATAGCTAAAATAAAATAAAAATACTTAAGATCAAGTGTTAGTCGAAAATTACAAAGCTAAAAATTTATCCCAACCACGTGGGTAAGAACTTGATTCTTCGGCCGTCAAAACTGGATAGACCATTTTCATATTTGAGGCCGTCCAAATCAGCTAACAGGTCGTTGCTAGGGTTGTCACCTCGCAAGGCTGATCTCTTCGCAATCTTATGATCCGCTTCTTTGGCATCAGGCACAGACGTAGATGCATCATCCACCAATGGCACCACTACAGGTATAGGTTCAATAACTTCTACCACATCGATCAATGCAACATCTTTATCGGCAGCGGCCGTCGTCTCTGATTGGTCCGTCGGAACGGGTGATGCGATGGCGATAGCGATGAACGCGAGCGAGAGAAGGACAAACAACGAGGAAGCCATGTTCTTGGTGGGCTTCGAGAAACTTCTCCGCGTTTTATTAGGGAGTGGTCCCAAAAAGATGTGTTTGACTGTTCTGTGGCTTCCGATTGTGATGTGGAATGAGTCCTCGGTTCCGTTTTTATACTTGGAGCCAAATGCAGATGTGCTAAATAATGTACCCAGAAATGGTAACTGACGCATTCTGGTTTATTTCGTTAATGTTCTAGACAAATAATTTTCAATAACATTATGACCATGAATGTGTTTTGTTGTATTATATTGAACATAGGATAAAAGGTAGCTTATAACATTTGTAAACAAAAATGTCTAATGGATGTATTTGTTATGCGCAATATTTATAATAATATTTATTTACTATATGTATATTGTACTTAGGGAATCGCTAAACACGTGTTCCAAATATTGCTCAATGTGCTTCTCTATGAATACGACTACGCAATTTCGAAATCAAATAAAAGATGCATAAAAAAGAGTTTTGCCCTATGTTAATAAATAGAAAACCTAAATTGTCTTTTTGGTGAATAAATCCTTAGAAGAACAATCAAGGGTGCGTCTTGTTAAATTTTAAAATTGCATAATAATTTGTAAGAGATGCCCGGATTGAATAAGAGTCATGCGGGAAAATGGGCACATAGTTAATATTAAAAAAAAAAAAAAAAGGGGAGCGTCAACTCCACTAGAAGGTGTTGTCAGTGACTCCGAAAACGAAATTATGACTTCAAAGAAACGAATTTTTCAACAATTGATGATGCAACAGAGGTAGGACCTGACAGAGCCTCTGATTACACAGATAATCATAGATATGATTTTCATGAATTCTAGGCTGTTTTCGAAAATTTCCGAAATTTAATTTTTGAATAAACAGAGTCTTCTTCTTCTTCTTTTATTAATGAATTATCTGCGCATTTCGCACAATTCTGCCAATGTCAAGTAATCGATTAGAAAAATAAAATCTAATAATTGTTACATGTAAAAAATTACCATAAAATGAATGAAAGACGGCGATCGATTCTTGAAATGAAAAATCACAAACAGAGTCGAAAATTGACGTCGAGCGTAATGCAATGACATCACTGTTGCATATCTTCTAAACTATAATAAAAACGTAACTTATCGATATCTGTACATTGAAGATATATGAAAAAACTGTTATGAGGGGCATTTATAAACGTAATAGAACACAAAACAATGATTTTTAAATATATTGTTAGTCTGTTCGTTTGTGCACGCTAATCTCAGACCCTGATTTTAATGCAGTTTTCATTATTGTATTGTGGTAACCTTCCGTTAATATTTAGTGTAAGTTTAATTCAATCGGCTCAGGAATAAAAAAGTTATATCGATTTGAAGTACTGTGTTCACCAAAATTGCTATGAAATTAATTGCTTTATTAAACTTTAGTCTCTGATATATTGTTCATCATAGTCAGCTCTTTTACATCCCCATGCAGTGGAGCTCAGACCTTTATTTAAAAATTTTTTGGTCACCAATCCCGTGAACAACTCTTGCAAAAATTGCTTAACAACAACAATCGCAGGCAGTGGCGCTTATCCGTTGCGCTACCGAGCTACGTATTGATATTGTCTGTAAAATTATAATTTATATTAATATAAATAAAAAGATTAGTTTTCCATATTTTGCAATTTGACTTCAATTATATATGACTAATCATATTAGGTAGGGTGTACCCTAATAATTATGATTGATCATATATATATATATATATATATATAATATTATACCATGAAACTTATAATGAACATGTAGTATACGATCACGCGAGTAGGAGATCAAGCGAAAAGAGCGTTGCGTTGCTGCAATTAAGCATCGAGTAGTTTACAGTGAACGCATGTATAAGGTTTCGATAGTAAATTCTTATCAGGTTAGGTTTACGTCTTCGAGGTTAACGGAGGTGCTTGGCAGCCACCTCTGCATTGCAGGGCTTCACCTGTCTGGGAGAGGCTCTCGATGGACCCAAGCCTCTCCATCTGCGTGAACGAACAGTCCAATGATTGGCTGGGTGGGTTCACGGAGAAGAGTCCTACTCACCCCCTGTTGCTTGCCGGGTAACAGGAACAGCACCAGAAGCATTTCCTCGACGTTAAAAAAAGTTAAGTTCACGTCTCATCAGATACTTTCGCCAAAAGGTAAATAAATTGTAAGAATGCCTCGAAAAAAGATCAAACCTGCAAAACTGCTAAAAGGATGAAATTCTTAAGAATATCCTACAGCGAGACGTATGAAATTTTAGGTCAGGATACATCCTACAGAAACTTTGGCTCAGCATGAATCTAAACTGGAGTTACACCGTTCTCGAATGAGTGATGACAACTCGAGATATATCAATTTTTTTCCTGTTAATAGTTGTATATAAATCGCTTTACTTTAAAGTTGTTATTTGCAATCTTCACTGGAGATACAGGTTTATTAACCGGTCATGAGGCTCATGCAATATTACATGAGTCTGAGGGTCGGTGCGAAACTGCTGGAGCTCAGTCAAGCACCTCACGAAAGTATATATTAGTACACAATTTTCATCGAGTGTGCAAGGTCGAATATAATATCAATTATTTATTTTTGTTCTCTGACGTTCTGCGACAAATAAGACGCGCATGTCTGATGAAAGATACGTGGCGGCATGTCCGTTGACCCTAAGACTCTTATTGACAAACAAAGTGTTAGGGAAAATATTTATAACCTGTGTCACCCTAGTATGACGTAGCTTCCCGTAGGTGAAAGAATTTTTAAAAACGGTTAAAAAAATACAAAAAAAAAAATAGAGGTTAGCGCATTCGGTTTACGATGCGGTTAAGTAGGTAAGTAAAATCTTTATAGGATAATAAGAAAATGACACGATCATACATAAATAATTTTCATATATAACATTCACTACTATCTACTAAAGACAAACTTAGCGCCACCCAGCGATTTCTTTCAGGCAACCTAGTATTGGATGGAAAAACATAACAAAAAATAATAGATTGCGTATACAACTACACAGATAAACAAATAACATTTTATAAAGGTCAAAATCAAAAGAAGAACAGTTAAAACAGCGAAAGTATTACTAATATGTGTATACCTATACTCCATTCATTATAGCATTAGACAGAAGTTAAATAAGGTTCTTTTTATGGTATACTTTGTGAAATAAAATTTAAAATCATGTTACTCTTAAGATTGACGGCTTATTTGCTACATATCCACTTAAGTACCAGCTGCTATACTTAACAGTTGTCGTTTAAGCTATCTGTAAAACAAAATTATGAGTATTTGACTAACTTAAAAGATTTAATAACTTTTATAATAAAAAATGTTCATCTTAAAGAACCTAGAGAAGCAGGGTTGGATACTTTCAGCACGATTCTCATGTCACTATAACTCCACCAAATTTAAAACGTTGCCTAATCCCTTCAAACGTTTCGGTAGTACAGCTTTTTAATTTTGTCATAGTCAAAATACGTAATCTGGGATTCTCATTAATTGTGAATGTTATTGCCTTTCTTGTTGTTTTACCGTATTCCGTGATTGAGTTGTTTTCTTATAGTTTTGTTTTAGTTGTTATCTTTTTGAAGTTAAGTTTTGCGAGATTCCGGTGCAGGTCCGAATGGCCTACAACAATTACCTCTGACATTTCAGGAAGTTTTTCCGATATCTGAATGAATGTTACACAAGTAATACTAAAAATTTCATTTTGTTTACCTTTCTTTCCTGGGTATAAAAATAATTATATTCTATTCTAATTATACACTTACAATTAGAATTTATCAAAACAACAGGTAGATAGTTATAGTTCCACACTGGCTTGGGAGTAAAAGATGAATTTACAAAATTCTAGCCTCTTCGCAAAAGAAAATCGGAAGAATTGCCCAACTCTTTCAGACTACCTAACGTTCAAAGTTTCAACAAAACTATTATATACATTTTTAAAATTTATCTTGAAAATAAAATGTTCTGTACTGCTGCTTCTGTGACCCTCTTTTTTCTAATGTTATAATGAATGGAGTATAATGTACGATAAAAATGGTCAGACACAAGAGCAGAGCGAAATGAGGAAAAAAAATGAAAATAACTATCGTAAGGGCCGTTCATAAGGTGGATGACCAAAACATTATTATCTTGAGCTGCTTGCTTCGGAATGCAAGTTAAGCCGTTTGTCCGGTTGCATTAGCAGTCATTAACACACACCAATTCGCATTCGGCCCGCGTAGTGCGTTATGGACCATTGATCCTACTCGATTCGATCGCATCAATGGGAAAGAATTCTTTCTTTCCTATAGATGGGATCCTGATATCGCGGGCACAGCTAGTCATGACATAAAACTACTACTACTAGGTTCTATTTGATTGAACCTCTATGCTACGACAGTGCTTTACTCGATGTCGACGCTGTTTATCACATATTTCTTTAATTTATTTTGTAGTGCGGTTCTTACTTTCTCCATAGCCGTGCATTTTTATTATTATATTTTCATTTAGGCGATTTTAGTACTGTATATGTGTATGATATTATATTAGTCATAATTTTCAAATATTTCACACACTATCACTCATCTTTAATTGTAAGAAATCGTGATTCATCACAGTAAATCATGTTACAGTGTATTACTAAATAGTAGAAGAAGTACATACTGCGAAGAATTTAAAATAATGGAGAAGCTTATTTTCCATCTTAGTCGTCTCAATCATCTTGGCCGTCGTTAATTAGATATAGGCTATAATTTACCCTGGCGAAGTTATGGGAAAATGGCTAGTTCAGTATAATGTCAGTGGGGCAGAAATTAGTAGATAAGTGATATAACTAAATACATTAAAGTAAAAGTTACTGCCAAAAACATAATAACAGGAGAAACCAATAAAAGAACTTTAAATATAGATTATTTAAAAAAATAGATAAAATTATATTTACATACGAAAACGAACGAAACTAATTATCTTGTCTTTCCACTAGGACTGACCAACTGATTGTGCAGAATGGAGCACGATGGAGGGTTTTATTCCAATCTGACCAATTGGTTGATAATATATTATGCTTTGGGGAAAAATATTCTATTCCGATCAACTGAACTGACCAACGAAATCAACTAGTCAACTGACTAGTAACTATCAACTAGTTTTCTTTCTCAAAGAAACAACTTTCCAGTTGGATCGATCAGTATAATTTATAAATTTGTATTTTTTGCCACCCACACAACTTTCGTATTAAAACTTCTCTAATGAACTGGCCTTATAGTGAAGTGCCTGCATTAGTTTATTATTATTATTATAAATAAAATAGTTGTTCAATTCTAGACATATTTTGTTTTGGTTGCGTAGATGAAATATTATTATTTGATAAATATTCCTCTCGATTTAACTAAAATTTTTAACAAAAAAGCGATTAAACTATTTAAAAATTGTCTCATTTATGGATAGTACGCGTGAAAATATAAGAAATCAATATATTATTTCTCACTTTTTTAAAGTATGGAGTCGGTTCTATTTAAAAAAATAAAGTTTTTATTACAAAATATTTAGTGATATACTTATATTTTCTCATTATTTGGTATCTATGTAAAATGTATGTTAACATTACGAAAGTCCTGGAGATTTTGTGTATTTACAAGATATAATATGTATTTCCAACAATATGAAATTGGTCATCAATTTGCAGTAAAATCAGTGAACATACATAAAAAACATACATCAGCGTCGAACATCTAACTTTTTCGATTTTGAAGTCGATTAAATGATGTACTGACGAGAAAGAAGAATAGCTCATAGGTTTGAAGTTGTGTGGATAGGAACAAATTTAAATTAATAAAATATTCCTATTGGATGAACCAAAAAAGTTGGTTCGTTGAGAAAGAAAAAAAGTTGATCTATTTCAGTTGAGTGGTGGTCAGAGTGGTAACTGACAGATGACATTAGAATTCTGATGATTGGACGCCAGAGGGTTCATATGTTTCATTCAAAGAATTCTTAAACTCCATTATTACGCCTTCTGTTGACCAAATTTCATTACTATTTATAATTCATAATGAATAGTATTGAAATCTAGTTAAATTTAAAAACATTAATGAATACAAAATTTTTATAGCATTCACAAAAAATTTAAAATGAAGATTAGACTAATAATTTGATCGTCTCTACTGAACAGATTGGAATTTGTTCAAATCTCGTTTGCACCATTTAAGACATTGAACTATAAAATGAATTGAAATAGTTTCTATAAGGCAATTTAATAAGTATTTGTTGTTTGTCTACCAAATATTTAAACATCCTAATTTTAAAAGTAACATATTGTATCTAAGTACTCGTATGCTGATTGATAGTGATTTGTCTTATTTTACATAAGTTTTTTTAAAACATAAGGTACTGGGGCCTATTCTGTTGTAGGGCCGACCCGGTTTTGGTTACTCTGCCCTGTTGGGTTTTTGCGACTTCAAAGCGTTGTTGTAATTAATGCATAGGCAAATTACCGTATACGGTCTTTTAAATTATGAATTATAGAAAAACTAACATGATGTATTCCTGTGATGTTCAATTCCTCTTAAAATGGCCAAAACTGGGTTCTACTCTAGGCCAAAAACCAGGACAGCCGCCTTTTAATTTGAGTTGGTTTTAACGTTATTCCATAATCATATGTTATTAAAGACATATTTAAGTTTAGGTATTTCTGATATATAAGTTATTTTCTCAATTGAAACGCAGTTTGACAGGACTAAATCTTAGTCTCAATTTAGTTTGTTCAAAAGAATTACTACCATTATCATATTGGTATGTACTTATTTACGAAGTTTTGTTTTAACAAATTGTTATTATCATTTGTTTAAACAAAACTAAATAATGATCCGTATAAGGATCTTTTTAGTCGTATGACCATGGTGTTAAATACAATTGTTGGTTTTTATTCTTATCAGCTCTATCAACTGCATTTGGTATTATATTAGCACCACAAGGCTCGTGAGCCAACAATAATCTAGGTACACTGTTTTTACAATACGTCTATAGGAATATCATATTTGATCATCACTTCAAACAATTTAAATTATGGAAAATAAATTGTGCAATCATTGTTTCAAATAAAAGGCAATGTTTCTGAAGATTCTAGTACAGTTTGCTGATTCGAAAGTGAAGCAATATAGGATCCATTGGAAATGCGTTCAATAATTTTCGCTGTAGGTTTTCTGGCGTTGCTAGCCGTATGCGCTTGCACACCAGTAGAATCGGACGTGATCCAGCACATACCATTAAAAGCAGGAGCAACACCATCAGTTACAGGCAGAGATGGTGCGGAATCTGGTGTTGTGGCAGACGCCTATGGTGCTTCTAATGAAAAACAAACGCACGAGAGAGTAAGACGGAGTATTGGTGGTGAAGAGAGCGATTTGATTCCAGCAGCCAATGATGTGGATGCATCTCCGTTTGGTGAAACATCACAGTTGGAAGGCAGAGGTCGTATTCGTGTATTACCAGCTTTCCTTGGTTGAAAATTAAGTGTACGCGATCAGGACGGAAACGATTATTGTTTTAATTAAAAAAATGGCATGAAGATGTACTGGTATTTTAAGCATTATTAAAGAAATAAAAAATACAATTATCTATGTAAAGTTGTCTATTTTTATTGATAAAATATGCCGCTATAAAAAGATGCCCTCGACTGAGAATCGAACCCGGGACCTCAGTGATGGCGACGCCTTGATAACAGCGTACGGAGCCACGGAGGTCGTCACCTTATCCATGGGACAAAAAAACTTTTTCGTTGGATTTATTAATTTATATAGTATATCTAGAGGGTGGCTTTTCTGGTCGTTAGTCTATTCCAATTTTACAAAGTTAAGAGGCCCATTACAAATACAAACAAACTCGCTACATGGCCAAACAAGCCTGAAATTTTGCAGTTATATTTATCGTTTTAGGCCATAAGCCAATTCCCCTTATTAGATTCGATTCAATCTACCTATGCCCCAGAGGTAGAAACATGAATAAGCTGATGATGATGATTGTAAAAGATACTGGAAATAAGTTATGATATATTTTAATGCGTAATCTTGTGTTAAGTCTTATTATTGTTTTTTTCTTCTTTATTCAAAAAAAGAATAAAAAATGTCCTTTTTTATATAATTCCTTTTTTTATCACGATTTCAATATAAAATAATTTCAGGAAAAATCCATGCAGAAAGAGGGCGGTAAGTAACATGTTGGCTTATATATAACAAGAAGGTAACAACGTTGTGGTAATTAAGAATAAGACAAGTTAAAACACATTAACACTGAAATAATAATTACTCTGCGAACTTATAAAAACAGCACATATTTAATTAGAAAAACTCTTTGTAATAAAAAACATAATGCTTGCAATACTCATTGTCATTCTAACTCTGAATCAAATATCTTTTAGTATGATTATTAAAAATTATGACAAGAACAACGACTTTAGAAATATTGATAAGAATAGTTACTTTTATCAAGACGAAAATATTATAGAGAATCAGCAACCCGATATTATTAAAACTGCAGAGAGCGTTATTTATCGTCCTTTATTCGTGTATAGAAAGATAGTGCACAGCAAACGCAGGATTAATATGTATAACGCTTTTGCCGGATAAAATAGAAGGTAAAATACTAATATTACTTATATTATTTTTCTACTTACATCTTTCTTAGAAGCAACCTTTTTTTATTCATATTTTATTAATTTATTCTAGTGTTCTCTATTCAATCTATCTAATTTTTTCTGTTGCCACCTAGTCTAACTAATAGTTCTATTTTTTTTTTTATTGGAATTAGTCGACATGAGAATTATTTATTTATTTTTAAAGTTGATATGTAATTGGAAGGCTGTAGAGAGAAATGTATACATATAACCTCGAATCAAATTGTAATAACATATATCACTTTGGCTATGCAAACGAAGCCTCGAGTAACAGCTGGTAGTTTTCTAATTAGTCAGCCAACTAAAATTAATAAATCCATAAAACTGGTTATTGCCAATCAAGTTAAAAGTTGCAATACAGTTATCGATCTGTTATCCTTAATAAAGAAGTGGCCAAAGCCAGTTTCTAATATTGAAATATTTTAGAAATGATGCAATTCAAAATTCATGTATTGTTAATATTTTGGTTTTTGGTAAGGATGACCTATTTTTTTATTAGTATCAAAATAAGAATACGTCTTATAGTAAATTTGTGATTCCAGATATCGTTATGTGCAGCCGGCATATCACCTGTCCATGATCTCAAGGAAAAAATGAATTCTAAATTATATGGCGATAGAATGCTTCTTAATTCCCCGCATAAAGTTTTAAAGCATCTAGACAGTGCTATTATAAAAACAACAAAAAACGTTACTCAAAATCCACAAATGGACGAAACTCTTTATCAGGTATCCAAAGATCTTGTTTCTGCAATATTATCCAAATTAGAAATTCAAGATAAAATAACAAGAATCACTAAAGAAGCTCTTGAGGCTACCGGTAAAAATAAAGGACTGACAGCGATAGAAACAAGACGTATTTTGGATTACATTTCAAGAACATTATCTGGTCATATGGTAAGTATTACAAAAATGTCTACAGAACCAGAATTACATCGCTTGGTTTACGGATTAGCGCAAATTGCTGCAGAGGTTTCAATTGTATCAGCCTTAAAGGATATTACATACGCATCAGCTTTATCAAAGAAACAATCTGTAGACTTATCACTACGTAGAAAAAGGTCAACAAATAACGCAACAGAGCTAATTTCGTCATCTACTGAACCTGTAACAGATCATACACCTTCAGTTTACAATGTTATATTAAATAAAACATTGCCCGATTTAAAACAAGAAATAGTAAATGCAACAAAAATTGCAATAAATACACAGTTTCTTTCGCCATTTTCCGTCATACCAAGAGGAGCCAAGAGTTCAGTGCGTATTATAAATCATAAATTTGAACCAACATCTATAAAAGGATTTCTTAATCAAACAGCCTTGGACATCGAAAATAAGGACCCGAAACTTAATGAAACAGATAGCATTGTTTTAGACAAACAAATAAATGGAACTCAGGATGTAACTGTAGATTCGCATTCTTTAACGCAAGAATTAAATGCACCTGTTTTACTAGATGATTGGCTTGATTCAAAAGATTATAAAAACTCAATGAATTCAGACTTCTCTAATGGAATGGAAATAGAGTCCGATGGTGAAGATGAACTTACAAATGACAAAAAGTCAAAACTCAAGCAAGAGCGACTAGAAATAAAAGCGAAAAGAGCGATACTTTACGCTGGAGATGTAGCATATTTGACTGCTTCTAGTGTCGTTGCTATGAGGAGGGCATTGACTGCATCTATAGAGGTACAAATGTCAGTAAAATATGCCAAAACTGGTATGTCGAATCATCAGGATTTGATGATGAATTTAGCAAAAACAGCAGCTCAGCAAGCTGGGAAAGAAGCTAAAGGCGCAACATCCAAGTCTCTGGCATGTGAGCGAGTGATTAAATTAGCATTAAAATATACAGCACAGTCGTTTGGTGCTAATCTGAACCATGTGGCGAATAGAATTGTAATGGACTCATTATCTTTAGCAACATTAGCGAAGTCCATGGCTTTTGTAGCATCAGATATTGCTATAAATTCTCTATATCAAGCTACTGATGTCAAACCACCATCATAAATAAAAAGTAATATGCGATTTAATTACCGCTATGTCTGTTAATACATAAATAAGGGAAAAAGTTTCGTTTCAATTTTGTTTAATGTTTATCTTATATGTTAATCAGTAAAAATTGAATATTAAAAGTCCCGAAATTTAGGAAACAAAATTAATAACAAAAATATGTTAAATAAATAAATAATTTATTATGAGACCATTATTAAATTATTTTGGTATTTGAATAATGTTTCTATCAGTGGAAATAACTATTTCACCAGTAGATTGAGCCTCCTCCTAGTCCCAGGTAGTAAGTTTGAGGGTAGTAGTAGGGGTTGATCCTAAAAAAGTAAAAATTATTAAAGACCTTTATATAAGTAATAGAGGGGGTCGACGGTGTAGTTGTTAGCGCGTTCGAACTGCGTTACGGTTGTTAAGCAACTTCCGCTAGGGCCGCTAATAGAATGGGTGACCACAAGGTCCTCCGTACTTCAGAAGGCACATTAATACGTCCTGCATGTTGAGTCACTGCCATTCTCCATATTCGATTCGATTCCATCTATAGGGTAGGCCTGTCCTTTAGCAGTACGTACATTTCGGCGACAAATACCTATATTATGTTAGTCTTTGCTATGTTAACGATATTAATGTTTAAAAAAATCAACTTAATATCTACTAATATAATGTATCAACTTACCCTGGTCTGTAATAATCATATCCAGGATAATATGAGTGCTGATGGTAATTCCTGCGGTTGATTCCGAATTCGATGCCAAATCCACCATATCCATTACCATGACCGCCATAGTTGTGTCCGTGTCCGTGTCCATGCCCGTGTCCGTAGTCATGCCCGTGTCCGTGGTCATGCCCGTGTCCGTGGTCATGCCCGTGTCCGTCGTGTCCATAACCGTGACCGAAATCGCGCCCATGTCCATTATATTCTCCGTAACCACCCCAATAACTGGGTTCCGTCTTAAGATCACTATCTGGTTTTCCTTCAAGAGGCTGACCCGAACTTTCTATTTTTAAAATTTGACGTTCAGGTAACTGTAAAGTTCCAGCTTCATCAATTTGTTGTTCTGCTTGTGGGAACGGCTGACCATCTTCTTGTACAATGCTCTGGACGTTGCTATCTTCAAGTGGAAGAGAAAGACATGTAGTCAAAAGTGTCAGGAGTAACACCGATTTCAGCATCTGCAAGTATTTAAAAATATGTAAAATTAACAATCTAAGCCAAATCGGAGAAAGTATAAAAACCTCTGTTACGAAGATAAAAGTATTATTTTTCTTAATTTTATTTTATACCTTGTTTTTTAATTATCGGAGCCTTTTCATAGATACCACTAGGGGAACCAATTTGATACTGTTAGCTCTTAGAATGCTTTCACAATATATATATATATCCCATTAGAAAACTCTTGAAAGAGATGAAATATATATCACACTCTTCTAATGAAAAATCTGACTTGGTCACATCTCCGGTTTCTAGTTGACGTCAGGATCGTCACAGTTATTTTGAAACTGGGGGCCTACTCAGTGCGTTCGCCATCGGAGTTTAAACTTTATTATTTGATTTTCAAAAAAATCCTTTGCATGTCCATTGTAAAGTCAATTATATAAAATTGTTAAGTTTTACTCTAGCGTTTAACATTTTGTGTTACAGAAAGATGAATTATGATAATTGGCTCTATAAAATAAAAAAAACCAAGAATTCTAATATTCTCCAAAACTATGTTACGACAAATACATTTAATTTTATCCTAGTAATGCCCATGAGATAATTTTTTTTTGTCATAACTGTTTATGTTTTATTCACTATGGCTAAATATTAAAACGATTCAAATCAGAGCCTTGATGCAAATTATTAAGTAAGCATCGCACCAGAACTGACTCTTAAACAAACTGCTAAGGAGTTTCTAAATCATGCGTCGTTATCTGAAGTAGAGAATAGGTCTCCTACACTTCTTGAACTCATTTGTGCTCATGGTTTTATAAATCCGCAACTTTTGATATGCCGACAGAACTTTTGCATACATAAATTGTATACTAACCTCGATTTTTGATGCTTTCTTTGTGTCGTTTGACGAGGAAAAAACGTGGCAATAAATAATGGAATAATTTTCTACTTCTGATTAGAATTAATCAATGAAATCTTTGCCAATTATGTGACTGAGAATGAACCAAAAACTTATTAAATAGAAATATGTACAGAAAAGATAAAATATTCAAAAAGATTTCATAATTTTTATGCTCACATTTCTCATCCTATTTCAATAAAAACGATAAATATAACTGCAAAATTACTACAAAACGTGACGATGCACCGACCGTTTGAGTTTAGTTGGTACAGCCTTGCTGCAGTGTCGTATAAGTCGTATAGCGAGTTTATAGGTACAAAGTGAATTTTTGAGGCGGTTTCAGTACAGCATTGTGAATTCAAAATTGATCAAATATAATAAAGAGTTCATAGGTGTTACCGATTCTAACAGCTGTCTGCATATCGGTATCTACTATATTTATATTACTAGTGTTGTATTCTTTTTGATTTGTGACTTTTATAAATCTGTCAAAGGCTATAATATAAACTTGAAATATTTTTTGTTTATTTATAAACCATTTGAAACAACAGGCCTTTATGATGAAGGCGGTTATCGCCTCCTTTAGAAATAGAAAAGAATCACATAAAGACTGGCTCATATTAGGTAGTATGATATGTTGTCAACAGATGGCGTTAGTAAATAAGAGGTGACATGTTCCTTCCGTAATAATGGTAAACATAGATGTTATATTGAATATACACAATAATTTTTTAATCAGCAGTGTAAATATTTTAACGAAAAAATAAACAATTGATTACGCATTTTACGTAATCAATACTACATACTATTATTAAAAGTGTAGACTCCGTCTACGATTGCAGCAGTTCGATTTATTCGTAGTCTGTAGTAAATAGTAAGGGGTCTTTTCAAGAGATGTCGTTAAATATATTGATGAAAATGAAATAATTTATTTTGTGAAATTTTACGTTTCTTTTTTTTTTACATGGAAACAAAACACACGAGTATTTAGTATATAGCCTATATATGGGATACTTTTTATTTTTTACCCGCTGAAATTTTAAGGGAATTAAATTTATGCTTTGGAGTGAAGCGAAGAAGTGAAGCGGGTGCAAGCAGTGCTCTGGCGCCTCCCCCCCTCCATTACAGGGATTATCTGGAAGATCATCAGTGCGGCGCTCCGCGACGTGCAGCGCTCCCAGCGTGTGGCGCCCGAGTGCGTTGCACCCCCTGCACCGTGGGTAAAGACGGGTCTGTCTATATGTATTGTAAAATCGTCTACTATTAACACCTACAATTATTAACAGGAAAAATTGTGTTTATTTTTTTATGTTGCATAGAAGGGTCGTTTTGGTTAGATATTTTATGTAGGTCGTTGCGTTACTGGAGGACAGACCTTCATTTCATTATGTTACGTTTTCTTTTAAACAAGCGGACAATGTCAAGACTGTTGATACTTAATACGCAAATGGATGCTTTCGGTAACAGATGTTGTACAAAAGAATAAAGGACAAAATGTGAACTTTATCTAATTCGGTCAGTAGAACGCGCAATGCTTGTGCAATATAATACAGAAAGTTTTGACATCTATAAGACTGTATATACTCGTATTTTTCTTTACTGCAGGCTTTTGACTGTATTTATAAATTAAATGAAATATAATGTGATGAAAATAAATAATAATTCATATATATTTTGACATGATGCAATAGAATAATCATACTATAAACAAGTTGCACAAACGTCCATTAAAAATGTAATTACTTTAATGCAACATTAGCAATACAAATTTGACATTCATGAGAGCTTAAAGGTGTCATTAAACCTTAATGGATGTTTGTGTAACTGTTCGTATAACAATCAAATTCAAATATGTACAAGCACAAATTTCCAATACGGTTTTAAATAATTATTAAAGTAAAAAATACTTGTATTTTACAAAGTTTAAATTATGTGGAGTAATGTGGCGTAACAGCGTACGTTGTGTTTAAAAGCTCTATGTGTAACAGATTGGTAAATTATTTAAGACAATTAAAGTGTAGCTCTTTCAGGCGCAATGTTCGGATGTCGTGTCCTATTTTCGAAGAGATACCAAGGAGTTGAAAATTACTACACCCGCCGCGGTTTAGCCACATAGTCTTTGACTATGCCCTCAGTGTCTTGATGTTTATGATATCTACTTAAGGTCTGGCAGTATGGCTAGTTTCTTTGGCCGGTCGTATTGGATGAAACATATTACTGTTTATGGTCTTATATTATGAATGAGCCCATGAATTTGAGCAATATAAACTAAGTCTATCAAAGATGTGAATTACAGATGCCTTCAGTGTCTTTATGGTTATATATTTTCTACTTAAGATCTCATAGTATGCCTAGTTTCTTTGGCCAGTTTTATCGGATGAGACATACTACTGTTTTTGGTCTTATATAATGGAATGAGCCCATGAGATTACGCCCACGAGATTGCGCAATATAAACTAAGTTGATCAAATATGTGCAAAACAGATTCCCACGGTAGTTAACGAAACTAACATTTTCTCCAATAAATTTTATTTATTAATCTGTCAGTAATTAAGTTCGAGATCGACTATTTTAACATTTTACAATAATCTGTTGAGCTACTGTTTATACACTTCTTTCTGTGTTCTGTGGTTTATACAAACAGTATTAACATATGTGATGTTACATTAATTTGATAATTAGAATAAGAAGTTCTTCATATAATATATATAGTATAATTCCATGAATTAAAAAAAAAACCCTCTAAGAGCGAATCGGATTCGCTCTCAAAGGGACGGCACAAATATGAAATTAAGATTTTCTTTTATTGATTTCCCTATATTTTTTTTTTAAATTAGAAAACTATTTTCTTCAATAACTTCATAAGTATAGACTAAACAATTAATAAAAAAATATATAATTCTCGAAGAATACGAAGCCCTTTCGCTTGATAGGTATGTCTTATTATAATAGAGTTTGGCAAACTTTTTCTATTATACTCTCAATTATATAAAAAAATCTAAAAAAGGAAAATTATATATTTGATTATAGTGATTTTTAAAAAATGTATTGTAATAATTATTTTTCATTTCTAATAATATGGAAAATATCCTAATAAATGATTATAAGGAAAAAGGCTATGGATAAAAAATCTTGAAATAAAATCGGCCCAATCGTTTACAAACTATGATGAAGCATTTAAAAATAATTATGTACTTATAAAATAGTAGCTACCTCGTCTTCTCTAAACTGCTTATCCTTTGTTCATAAAATGTAGCTAAGAAACACCGCAATGAACAAGGCCTTCGCGTAAAAATCGCACTCTAATCCGTTCACTCATTCCAGAGCTACGGTGCCACAAACAGGGGACTAATTGTCTAACTTTAAAATCTTTCGGTTTGAAAGATGTTGTATAACCATTGCTTGTTTTTGAAGACAGTTGAAAAAAAAGTATTTGTATTATGCAGCAATGGTTGTGTTACACCTTTCAAACTGAAAGCGATTGCAATAGATTTAAAATTAGACAATCAGGGGGCAGGTCAAATTTATAAAAATTGTGTTATAAGTTTGACTTATCTGTTTGTGGCATTTTGAGTTGGAGGTTAAAAGAGGCTTCAAATTGATATAAATTTATTTATTTACGTCGCGTGCGACCTCCTTTGGGTCATCGATTTATATACGTGTACCAAATTGCTAATATGGTGAGAAAAAATGGTAATCGAATTTACACGGAAATTGAAGTTTGGGAAAAAAATTGTAAAGACAAATGGAAAGGTAAAGAAATGGGAAATAAATTTCTAGCTTACAGCTAAAAGATTATGTATGAATGGCAAAACTTACACTCTTGTGATATATACGTATAATTCAAATCATAATTTAACCTTTTCATTTTGCCTTTTAGATGAGGGCAATTTTTGATTACCTTTAATATTTTTTAAAGAAGATAATGAATTTTTAATTCAGCCTCTACTACATTAATAATTTTATTTGTTATAACACAAAGTTAGGTCTTGCTTGCCCTCCTTTTCTCCTTATACTTAGGGGTCATTATCCGTTTTTTCGTCTGCCCTAGGAACAAAAGAGTAAACGTTCAGTAGCATAATAATATGCGGTTACAAACCGCACGACACGAGTTGAACAAACAATTTTATTAGAATACCAAACAATGTTCTGTTACAGCTTCAACTTAGTTATCACTATTAGCATCTGAGGCTTAGATCTTTTTATTGCTAGTGACTGCTCAGATGTCGATTTTTTATAAAACAACTCGGCATGACTGCACGTCACGAGACACACCTTCACTGTACGATACGAAGTTATACGAAGCGCGGTTGGTACAAAGTCCACAATATATATATATATATATATAATCTGATGTGCAGCCGTGTAGTACGTAGATGTTTCTTATATTTGTTTTTGACAGTTGAAAACTCTTGTGTTGGTAACTCTCATTCAATAATCATCATTTTTATCTTTTATTCGTCGTTACTAAAGTACAGGTTAAACTAATAAAATGAAGCGAAATATGGCAGTTTCATCAAAAAAATGTCGTATTCTATGGCTAGAATCATGACTAGTTAGTTAGGCAGACCCGGATCTCCGATTTTTTAACCGGGGCAGAAACTCTGATTGGCGTTCTTCCTCTCCCCCTCCCACCTACGCTCCGTAAAGTGAATATTATCATACTTTGCAGTGTATGATTTTAATTTCATTTACGGATTTTGAAGCATGTCCGTCTCATTATATCCTATAATGTGAATGAAACTGTTTTATGACATGATGATCCAGTGGGGCATCCTAGAATTAGCACCCGGGGCAAGTTCCCTCACTTGTCCCCTGTAGATTCGGCCCTACACCGGTAGCATGACGAAGTCGATAACGTTTTGTCAACACTCAAATGTCACTTTTCTCGGGTGCGCTCATACAACATCTCACTCTCGACCCGAGAAAGTGACATTTGGGTGTAGACAAAGCATTTCTCGAGTTTGTCATGCTATACTACACGTGCTGGGGCGCGACCGCCTAACTCATGGACGTAGCCGTAGTCGTAGCTATAACCTACGCTTTATAGCTGTTACAAATTAGTTGTTTCCCTGGAGTTAGGTGGGCGCATTACTCACCTCCGCACTGGGTACGGAGTATTGTATATCCTTACTACTCTGCCGTGTCAAGCACATCTTTTGCATCTCATAAAACAGCATTTTGAGTAAATCTACTTTTAAGTTTTTTAAGGTTTTGGCCTCTAACGCTGTTTTAGACAGAAATATATATATAAGTATTTCAGCAATTAGAACAATTAAATTAGGCGTTACAATTCTTGTATAGAAAAACTGTAACGCGCTCTGCTGCATCTTTAGTTATACGAGTTATGGGTTATAAACTTATAACACTTGATGTGTTGTAACTATTTATTGCAACTGTTAGTTGCATGAGCTATGAGCTACAGAATTAAGTATGAGAACAAAGGAATATTAAAGACGATAAATAAAATTTTAAAGTGTATTTTACAATTAATTGGTCTTTCAGCTGTCGATAATTTAGTTGCAATTTTAATCATGGCATATAGGTAATTTAAACGACAAGGACACGTATAATCGATACCGCAATCGATTCTATAGCCTCCGTGTTAGTGATAAAGGTCTTATCTAAGGACGGAACCGTGACACGTTCAACAGTTATATATACGTGACTCACGATCCATTACTCAATTTGATTTTTACTGTGGTGAAACACGAGGTGTATTAAAATTGATATTAAAGTTATAGGTACATACGACTGCATTTTACGATATGTCTTCAGTGGATTCTAAAATCTATCTTCAATACGTTAAGGTTAATAACTTGTATGAATTAACATGATACTGAGGACCTATTCTATTTGTCCTCGCACAAAAATTCAGAAAATTTCGAATTGTTATTATATTTTCTTCTGTTGAAGCAGGCGAAATGAATGCACTTTAATCAGGGCTCCCCATACACCCGCTGTGATTCACCTCACGCGGATAGGTAGAACCCGGTATTATAGGATAGGGCCCGGTTTAGGTCAGGCTTAACCTCGTTTGCATCATAAAATATCGAAAAACGCAGCATTTCGAAAATTGTCAAAATTTAATATTTGGAGAAATAGATTAAACTCTCAAGTCTTATGTTAATACGTACGAGCAGTTAAATAAAATGGAGAAATTTGACAGAGTTTTGACTGGCGACTCAAAATACAAATATAATATGAAGCCCGCGACCCTGATTGGGGATTTACTGAAATTCCGTGGTTTACTCACATTTATTTAATAATTGCAAAAAAAAAAATGGTTAAGAATCGCTCTTCTTGAGTATCTATAGTTCTCAATAGATTTATAAGTGTTAAAACTGTTGAAAGTTTAGCATGGAAACTATTATAGAGATATTATGCGGTAACGTGTTACTGTGTGTGTTATCGACGAAGAGGGTGACGAGGAATGGTGTGGGCACGGGAGCGAAAATAAACAGTTTATCTTCTCAAAACTATATTGTCCACAAAACAAATATACTCGTCAAAGCACGTGACAATTAATCAAAGACCATATGTCAATACAAAACAAAAATTAAATAAAAATCAAATATATATAAAAAAAGACTATAAAAACAAAGACAACGTATAAAAATAGGTCGGTTCAGCTGACGATCCTCAACAGTGTGTACACTTCTTTTATCTAGATATATGTAATAAATAGAATACTTTGAATATATATTTGTGTTTCAAAATTTGTAAGAATTATTGTATTAGCATTGAAATTTTTGTAGTCTATTTCTAGATCAGGTACAAACAGACAATGATATAAAGTATTCATATTAATATAAAGCAAATAGTACGAATCTCTATAATTTTAATTCATACTCACACTCTAGCTCACTTAAAGTTACTGTTTCTATTTTATTTCATAACAAAAAAGACTATGCTGTCATGTTTTAGATGCTTTTACTAAGTTTGTTCCTTTAATACGATATTTTAATGCGTTTCTAAATCCGGATATTATCAAACAAAGAAACATAAAGAGCACATAAGGAACTTAAGACAAGGGCACTTAAATCATAAACATTTGGCCGTTCTAGAAAAGTTTACATATAATATTTTTTTACGAGAGTAATAATGTTTTTGGTAATAGTCGAGAAGTATTAGTGACGCAGAGGTTCGTGCCGGTGGTCAATAATTGCGAATAAATAATTTTCGTAAAGGTACTAGTTTTCCAGCAGCGGCTTCACCAGCGTGATAATTATACATATTATAAATCTTCCACTTGAATCACTCTGTATATTGAAGAAAACGGCATTAAAGTCCGTTGTGTCGATTAAAAGAACTCAGCGTACAAACAGCGGGAAGCATAGAAGTTATGGTAGGACGACTAGGGTCATTAGACTATGTTGCGTCACAGCGGTTGGCCAAGTCACAGTTTTCGCTTGCGGTATTCGAGAACATTCCGCGAGAATATCAAGGACTTCGAGTGTTAACTAAGAATAAAAATCAAACGTTTGTTTACAAACAAGTATAGCGTTAAAACCCGCGCTTGTGAATGTTACGTTTCCGTTATGCTATAATGTACTTAAATACCTAGAAGCTTTATGGCCTTTAAAAAAATTGTGCGTCGTATTCTTTTCTTATATTGTTGTTTCATCGTATTTTCCAGTTTGAGAAACTTACGATCAATTTAATGATTATTTTAAGTTCATGTTCTATATTTGAAAATTAGTAGGGGTGATGTATTATTAGACTAATGACAATTTTAATGGTCGTTTGTGCATCTGGCTGGTACACTTTAAGTGCAAATGTAACATCCATATCAAACTCCAATAAATGTTCTAAATTTGAAAATTAGTACGTTTATTTAATTATAATATAAAACAAAAGCAAGAATCCATCTATTGTCAGCTCCACCCTGTTATCAGTATATATTTTTAACCGAAGAGTGTGTATTGGCCTTATCTTTTTGGTACCCTTTATCGAGAGATCCACTTGTCTGGGGCTCTCCAACTGCAAGGGATATCAGTCCAGGGTAGCGCCTGCTAAATGATTTCGCCAGAATTTCTCATTGATACTAAGAGTATGTTAATATTTACATTGTCAATGCTTTTGTTTATTCCAGTTTAATTATTGCGGGTGAAGACAGTAAAAGAAAATAAATTTGTATTTTTTTCTGGTAGTTTTTAATATATTATTACCAATTATCACACTTTTATGCTTATTTTCATATTAATAATATTGATTATGAAAAATCAAGAGAGGCGTAACGTCATAGCGACGCCTTGATAGAAATTAAATTTGTTTTTAGATATAAGATTATCATTTGAATGATACTTTTATATACCTATATATACCATACATATATAAGTATAGGTATAAACTAAATTTACAAAAAGCCGATTTTAGACAAAAAGATTTTATAAATAAACGAAAAAGTTTGATTAAATATATAGATAATAAATAATATTTAAAATTATCTACAGATTCATCAATAAAAACAATTGAAGGATTTTATAGTTATAGTTTATGTGTATCTGTGGCTATAGCTAGAATCAAGGCTAGTGTTGAGCAGTCGCTCTGCAGGGCCTCAATTTGGCAATTTTTTACGTAATAATCGTATCTTAATAGAGTCTAAACTACTTGAAGCAACTTGATTATAGAGAATGAGCTAAGTATGTATTGTAGCTAAAGTCGAGAGCACATGAAGCTTTTTACTTGTATGATAATTATTATTGATTAAGTGTAGTTTCACTTAATTATAGTTTCAGATATTAAATTAATAAATAAATTAGCAAAGTAAAGTGCTTAGGTTTTATGCACAGTATTGTAATCACGCAATAACATTCAATGTTCTATTTATCATGGCTAAAGGTTGCGTTACGCGGAGGTTATACGATATTATGCAACAATGCCGTGTGCACACAAATATGAGTTATTTGTGTGCACACGGCATTGATCAGCAGTACTATTCTATAAAAAACCGACCGGGAAGGGGTCCCAAAATACAAAAACGACGCAATAAATTATGTTTGTTAAATCAAATAAAACCTACTTTAAAAGGTGATATTTCTTTTATTGACCCTCTATGATGTGATGTAACAGCATTGCATAAAATATAAACTGGGGAATAATAATAAAAAAAACAAATTTAAAAAAAGACATGAAAAAATTAACTTAAATAAAAACTAAAAAGAAAAAAAAACAAGAATTTATTATTTGTTTTATGTGTGTTTCGATTATAAAACTATTTTAATTGTGTAGTTATTTAGTATTACTTACCAGAATTCTAAACTACTGGGCTTGATTTTTCTTTTTAGTTTTTATTTAAGTTAATTTTTTTATGTATTTTTTTAAATTTGTTTTTACGAAGTCGGGTTTTTTGTTTTTCTTTAAATTATTTATTTTTATTTTATACTTTTTAGTTACGATTCGTTGACTTCGTTATAAGATGGTAAATTTCGCAATCTAGTCATTTCATTGAGGGAGTTAATATCGTGGGGATTATTAAGTAACTTGCGGTGGTCTAAATTACTGCTGAGTCCCTCCAGAGACCTAACTCGGCTCAAAGCTACATATGCTTTACTTTTTTAATCAAAATATTTGTTCTTCATGCTTTTTCACTGTTTTTTTTTTGTTTGTATATCGTTTATACTTTAAATAAAAACTTAAATCAATAAGTAAGAAAATTAGCGAATATGTTTGTTTTGTTAAACAACTTTAAATCGTAATATATCCTAAACTATTATTTAAAATGAAAAGTGATAAAAGGAACCTAAAGATGATTTTAAAATACCTATTCAACGACACCCCACTTGACGTTCGTCGATTTTATTTTTTTTAATTTTGACAATATGGCGTCTGGTTGTCGCTGTGATGAATTTTGATTACTGTCATGTCTTTAGTGACACTCGCAAGGTTAAGACGAATCGATTGACGTAAGAATCATCAAAATCGGCCTACGCATTTGGTCTCTAGAACGCCACATAGAAACAAACATACACACATAGACTGATAAACATATTACCCTCCTTTGCGTTGCGCAGTCGGGTAAAAAGAATCAAAGAGGTTTTACGTTTAAAAATGATAAAAGTATTTATCTACTGCCACGCAATTAAGGATATCATACATAAAACCATACTTGCTTAATTTGAATTAAATTGCAATAAAAATTCTTCGACTTGTCTAGTTAAATCGCATGTGTTTATAATTTTTATACACATTGTATACTAAAAAATATGTGTAAACTCAACAAAAAGTATTGACGTCTTTGAGCCGCCTTTATTCAAAGTTTGTCTACTTTAATTTTGCCGGCAGAGGCCGAGTGACACGCAACTTTTCTATATTGTCTCGGGTTTGGGTGTTTTGTTGTTTCGGATTTTCGTAATAAAAGTGCTTTAGCCATTTGGATCTATATGGCTATAGCACTTTTAATACGAAATAACATATTGCTATTCTATTATAAAAATAGTCTAGTCAAGTTCTAGATTCGTTCTAGGTCGAGCGCAACATTGTCATAGAATAGAGGTTCAACCAAATAGAACTTACTTCAAAAGGTAATTAAATTAACGTTTTATTTTATTGATCTTCTATGATATGCTGTCATAGCGATGCGGTCGACGTCGAGTTTGAGGCTGTCTAACCAATAGCAAAGCTTGACTTACAAGTTTGAAGTAAATTTTACAGATTGGATCTATAAGCTGTAAGTTGTTGTGGTCCACACGTTTTATCGAGAATTATGGAAGAAGAATATGTTGGGCAGATGACTGTTTTGGTCATTTTAAGAGTTATGAGGAAAAGAAATTGGATCACACCTGTTGCCATTAGTATTGCCATAATGCAATATTTTAAAAACCATTTACTATCAGAATATTCTGGAACGGATTTTTTTCATGTAGGATTATGCATGGTACAATGAAAGGTTGAAATATCTAGATTTCTAATTTATTTTTTAACGTAGAGATGTCGTTAGTCTTTCTAATCTCAAATCTCTCACTTTTTTTACAGTCTTCTACATTTTCTTACACATATAATTTAACTCTGAGCAGAAATAAAATAAAAATACTAAATAGTACTTGATTTGGTGTAAGGTGCTAAAAGTCGGATTTTTGTGCTAACCGTATGAAAATAGTGCCCCATGTAGCACCAAAAGTGATAAGTTAGCAACACTGGCCAAAGCCGGATTACTACTTATACATTGTGGCCACCAAATATGATTTGCTACACGAGTAAGCGAATGATCATGATTATTTATTAAAATGATGAGTATGTATGCATAGTTTATAATAGTAATATAAGGTGAAATAATTAAATATAATTATGCCATTGAACTTAAATATAAACATCCATTTAAATTTTATGCTCTAAATAATTAGGTGTTGATCAATTATAATTATTTTCGGAACAAACCTTGAGCTTACACGTTGCATTAATATTTCACTTGTGTGTGTATTTAATTTGCTGAAATATTAATATTATGTTTCTATTGTCGTCAGCACCGGCTCAGCGAAACTTGCTGCTCTAGGCAAACACTGAAACTTGGTGCCCTAGGCAAAATGTTGCATCTTGGCGCACTAGGCTAAACACTGGAACTTGGCGTCTTAGACAAAACACTGAATCTTTGCGGCCTGGGCAAAATATTGGAACAGCGTCCATAAAAAAAAGTTAATAGTGTAATTTTGCTAATAACAAAATACGACCGCCCTTGGCAGTAGCTTTGTTTATATAAACGGACTGGTCCTGATTGTTGTTTATAAACAGTAAAAAATATTATAATACTAAAGATTTTTTAAAATATAAAACTAAGAAGTTCTTAAAAAGCGAACAGGAAACATTAATTTACAGCGGTGGTAATAGAAATTGAAATCGGTACCCCTACCAGCGAAAGTAGTTTTACAAGTTCTCTGCAATAGACTCTATGACAAGCTCGAAACCCTTTTCGAAACCTTTATATGTCGATTGACCTTCAATTTTGAAATTTAGCGTCATTGAAATAGAAGCTAATATCACCACGCCCTTTCGTCGTATTTGTAAAGATTATTATTTATGCACCGCTGCTAGACATGTCGCACAGATATTATAATATTACTTGTTTGATATTTTTTTGTAGTTGCCACATATAAGTTGAATTTTCAATTCTATCAGTGAAATATTATTCTACAAACGCTATTAAATAAAGGGCATAAACAGTACAAACAAAATATAAAGCAAAGTATAATCGCCGACCTTATATTTATACAAACTAGAAAACAAATTTTATTTTTCAGTTTTAGATTAGGATGTAGTAGTAAGTAAGTATTCAATACAAGTACAAGTACCTATAATGCAAATACATATACTCTATGTATATATAACATTCTTAATGATTTTTTTTACTAAAATATGTAGCTTCAATAATGTTATTTATATAACGATATTAAATTCATAGTAACAGATAGTGTTGACTCTTGACTCGATGTTTAGTACAATTAATGGTTTGTGCCAGCTTTATATCTTCTGGTAATGCATAATATTTGTCCTAGAATTGACTAGAATATATTGGTAACTTGAATAAGTCTTGCCTGCCCCGCGATTTTGTAAAAATCCAGACCCGAGTTCAAATTCACTCATATGTGCGAATTCACGTTATTTAATGTAGAAATTTTATTGATCCCAGTTTTGTATAAAAATACAAAACACGATTGATGGAATATACTTGTCTCAGGTATTCTATTCCTACGTCATTTCGATACTCATTTCACTTATGCCACGAAATGTTATTACCAACGCAAGGTTGAGCGGATGCCGCTTTTTGAAGTGAATAGGAGGTCTGAGTGAATTCGAATTCGGGTTTGCATTTTTATAGAATCGCAGGTCTGGTACCTGAAACGGGTTTTCTAGTATTTCTAAGATGAACTTACTCGTTAGTAACCCCATTGATTTATCTCATGTCGCTACACCTCTGATGGTTTGTCGATCCCACAAAGAATACGTTGAAATGACATATCAAGTTGGCGACTCTGCTATTTCCACTTTCTTATTCACTATATTATACTTATAGATGTACGATTAAAACAATTGAAAGATACATTACAGAGTATTTTAAATTTTAATACAATAAGTTATTATAAAATAATTATAATCAATACATAAGTATAATCATGAAGTTGCCGATAATAAAACAATACATTTAACATTGTAGGTAGTTATATAAAAATGAAATGAATGAAAATGAAAATCTTTATTGCGACTTTACCAGATAACATATTAATGAAACATTGGCTTCTGAATTTAAGAAACTTGTGTCCCAGAAGCCAAATGTATGGTGTGTATAAATGTGTAATTAATATATATCCTGAATTCGCATGTCATATTGCAGTTATTATAACAAATTGATTTATTTTATACATAAAATGCGATATTTAAATTTTCCTTATGATCTTATGATATTAGTAATAATGAAAAAGGCAAATAAACGACGTGGAAAATGTTGTGTCATTCAAAACAGATAGGTACATATTAATTCTTCGTATCGACTGTTTTATTTGAACGTAAACAGAACTATCTTCTTGAATTTCATGGATAGCTATAATTGGCCTTTCAATCTTGTAACTTACTTTAAGTTAAATTATTGTTATTCCGCTGTTGCTGTCCTAAATAAATAAAAAAAAGATATATTTCAATTATTAATTTTTAATAAACCAAATTATCATAATAATAGACCGATGGTTTAAATGGACAAACCGATGGTAAAAATATAGGACCAAATTTTCATAGTATTTTAATTCTCATTACACACTAAATAAAATTAAAATTGATAAACTAAAATTATAAAAAAAATATAGGATACATTTTAGTGTATTATTTCATTTTTTAAAGTTAGGTTTATACCAACACCGACCTTGGCATTTGGCATAGGTATTTGAACTTAAAAGCAACTTGAATACTAAAATTAATAACTGGTATATAACAAAACTAATGTATTCAAAATCAATAGTAATAATAATATAAAAAGAAAAAGTTCGCATCTGCGTAGGTGTTTATGCGCTCTCGAGGCTCGACGGTCGGTAGACGCGCAATTCGAAATTGGACTTTGGCCGGCCTTGCGTGAACTCGAGAGCTCTGTCGAGAGTAAGCCGGTTTGTAATGTTAACAACATATTTGCAATATACAGTCAGCGTAATCATCGATGCGCCCGAAGTGATCAAAAATATGTGGTTTTCAATTACATCTAGGCAATCAAATAGTGATCAAAATATCTTTGCACACTTTCTTAATTTTTATTTCATTATCATAACCAACCTATTAATATCCTATTAATTCTGGTAACTTAATGTCCCTTTCTGGTATAGTGTAACAATCCTAGATGCCTGTCATTAAACAAACACTTGTTTTTTTCGGTATATAAAGTTTCAAATAACCCCATAGTAATTGGAAAATAAATGAATGAATTTCGCATAGATATCTCATGCAATCTGTATTCGACTCGTCGAGTCAAATAGATTCGTAACAGGTTTTAAGTATAGTTTTTGGCGTTTCGATAATTATGACTCTGACTGTACATACGTGGGTATGTTTATTCGATTCGACATATTACTATATACTAGATGGTCGGAAAACAATAGTTTATGTCCACATGTAGTGACGTAATTTATTTCGGAACTCGCATTGTTGTTGAAGTTTTTTGACAGCGAGTTTTGCTGTTTGATTCACTCATATCCATTCACATCATTTATATTAAATAAAAATATATACTACTCGTACGAATTGATATGATACCCGAAGGCCTTATAAACACTTTTAACCTTGACTTCGAAACAAGATTTTCAGAAATATTAAGGTTCTTCCTTACAGACCGGAAATATATCAATAGGCATTTCGTTTTGAATTCAGTACAACTTTCATAATTAAAACCTTAATTCGCATTCGAATAGAAAATATATAATTATAGAGGAACTGCAGCATATTTGGAATACTGCAGGTAATTTGGAATACTTCGATATCTAAATAAATATTAACAGCATCTATGTTTTTTTACCGTGAACATAACGTCGTAAGGCGCACTGCGACATATAGCATTAAAAACAGGACACCATTTTGACATTCCGGCTACCAGCTCCCACGAAACAAAACGACAGATTTCAAAACATTTTTGGTAAGTATGCAAACAACGATAATTGTTTACTCTCAAACATAAAATATTTAGTGTAATTATTCAAACTGTTATGTGACCTTTTTAGTTTATAATTTAACTTTAATTTTGTGAATATTTCTAGAATTGAAAATGTGATATGCCGTTTTAGGTTAGGATGGCATGTTGTTAATTTGGGATACTACACGTGAACTGTTACAAAGACTTGAAATTTATTAGTTTGTAAGGTCAAGTGTTAACAGTATGTTAATAAAACATATAATCGTTAAAATATATATAGATAATAATATATATCAGTATATAATATAAAGTGAATATAATTTGGAATACTATATTCCAAATGTCCAATACTATATTCCAAATTACCTGCCCTCTAAGTCTTTTCACATAATTTCTAATTTTTAGCTCTTTTTGTTTTTTGATAAGGTTCTTGACTTTTGTTCTTTATGATAGTTATAAATATTAAAGTTTAATAGTTTTCCAAGTAATAAACGTATTTTTTATCGAGCTATCCCTTTTTTATTTAAATTTATTCTCAAAAAACAAACTGGTATTCCAAATATGCTGCAGTTACTCTAATATTTAAGTAAAGTGCAGCGTAATAAAAAGACCGATTTTTAAAATTCTTTGCCTATGAGATGCTACTACTATTACACGCGGGCGACATAGGCAATATTGAGAAGTCGCGGAAACACAGCTATTTTCTGTTAAAATGTTAAATAATCATGAAACATTGCAACTCTGTCAGGGGCATTTTGGTAGGACTGAATTATTTGCTTTCTTTTTTTTCCTTATCTCCAAAACCTTTTTAATAACAACACAATGTTAAATTATATTACTACATTATAAGGATGAAGCCTCGATAAAAGTGGAAATTCTCTTAGTTTCACAGTCAGATTAGTTTTTGTTTGCTTCAATATTATTAGAAATGGTTAAGTTAGATAATAGGCAATAAACTTTAGGATTTGAGACTCGCTTTTTCACAACTATGTACTTAGAAGATGTACAAAAATGTGACGTCCTGCGACATTTCAACTCAATGTATTGTTGTAATTTATTGGTTACGAAAAAATAAAAAAATAAAATTTAATATTCTTCAATAATCTATCTGACGGATAAACAAACAAAACTTAGTCGTCATCTTTAGGTATTGTGTTGAAAATCAAGAAAGATAAATATGTTTCCATAAATCAAATAATTGAAGATTACTTCTGTATATATTTAAAATTCATATATCTGTTTATTTATATAAAAAAAATTGAAAAATACATTTAGGTTTACCCTTTCCCCTATTCAAAAGCTTAATAATAAATATGGCACAATTTGACGCGTGTTTGAAATATTTTTCAAAGAATCTGTTTCAAACATTGCTATCGATAAACAAGCTTTAGCGTCAGAGTAAATTTACGCTAAAATTTCAATTACATTATTGGTCGAAATTTATATTGTAGCAAGAATAAGCATACCTAACCTTCTAGGAGTAAATATTACTCCCGTAGAACCTCGGTCTAGGTAAACTTTTGCTAAGTCTCTGTTTAATAATATGAATTTTGACTAATACTAAGCGCAGTCTCAGCGTAAATTTACTCCAACGCTAAACCTTGTTTATTAATAACACTGTTATAGTCTTATAAATAAGCAATGTGTAAGCGTTGTTTAGTTTAATTTGTTTTGTCTTTTTCACTCAAACTTACTGAAAACTGTCACAATTGAATGACGTGAATATAGTTCTCTGTAACTAACAATTGTTATAACTTTGTTAAAATAATAACGGGTGTCAGAGAAATTGTATAGATTCTTTTTAGAAAAATAAAGTCCGACTTTAGAATTTTCAATTTTCTGTAAAATTTTACTACGCATTCAATACTAACGAAGTACTTAGATACAAGTAGCAGCTAAATCGATCCAGATAAATCAAGTTATTGTCTTATCAACGTATAGATATTTCTTTTTTATTGTTATTACACTGATAGCGATTTTCTTTCTTTATCTACCTATTCCTATTGTATTCTTTTCATGTTAAATTAGACTTCATTAGCACGATATACATATTTAAAAATATACGAGTTAGTTCTTGGCAAAATTAGGTTGATTAGTTAATTTGAATTGTTAATTTAATCGCTTTGTAAAATTAATTACAAAGCTTGATCAAAAACAACGGAACAAACTTATTAGTGAATACGAATTGCTTCGGTATTGATCTCATATAATTCAAAATTGGAATAAAGAAACTTTACATAGCTACATAGACTGCATTTTTTGAGCAGTCGTGTAAAAAAAAAGTATAAGCTATGATTTTATGTTAAACAACTTCGAGTCCTCGTTGAGCGCAGCACTATTAAAATATAAAGTTTCAATGAAATAAAACCTTTATTACCTTGTGCAGTAGGTTGTATTTGATTGTGCCGTAATGCTATGATAACCCTGTGTTTGACAACGAGATCGCTGTTTTAATCACAGAATAGTACAACAGATCAGGGATAACATTATAATTTTAAAAGTGTGAGCCAAAGTCAGATATAAAACTAAATGAAGACTACAGTCAGCTACAGTCTTACGGTGCTATTATTAAACAAGATTTAGCGTTAGAGTAAATTTACGCTAAAATTGCAATTATAGTATTAGTCCTAATTCATATTATACAGAGAATAAGCAAACCTACTTCCTACCAGAAGTAAATACTCGCGGAGAACCTTGTACTAGGTTAACCTTTGCCAAGTCTCTGTTTATTAATATGACTTTTGACTTATACTAAGTGCAGTATCAGCGTAAATTTACTCTAACGCTAAATGTCGTTTATTAATAACATTATTTGAGATGAACATTGACAAATTATTGTATTTTTTACTAGTTGTTTTTCTGACTTCACCCGCGTACAATGCAGCTTTTCGTAGGTTTTTTTTTTAATAGGTCCAGTATTTTCGTAGCTTAATCGATGCAAAGAAATAAATAAATATTTCCTCTTTATAATATTAGTGTGGATTAATTACTCCATAACCGTAACGGATATTGTACAATCACTCGCTTCTGGCCTTGGCTAAAACATGACTAATAGTGTAAATTTTTATTTCAAAAATAATTATAAAAACATGACATATAATCTTTAGGAAATTACTAGAAAAATTCACCAACCCCACCAGAGACCTCGAACCACTGAGGTGCCAGGTGCATCTGCGGCTCTACCAACTGACGCCCTAATTGATCTGTCAAATTAAAGTCCGATCTAGTATTCGAAGAAATGTCCGATTTTTTGTAATTTACTAGATAGTTTCTAGCAACGTACTGGGTTTTAAAGTTGATTTCTAGGCTTTTAAGTTGCGACCTAGGTTTTGAAGTATTGTCCTCCTAGGTTTTTAAATAGCGTCCTGGGATTTGAAGAAGATACCTAGGTTTTTAAGAAGCGTCTTGGGTTTTGATTTGGGGTCTTCCGGGTTTTAAGATCACGTGTTTGAAAATTTACTTTTTTACTACTGAAAATAAACTTTTTATGGCATCCTGTTTTAATACTAAATTACTGTTTTAATACTAAATTAACCTGGCTTTTCAAATCTTATTTTTTGAATGTTTGGATTGGCTCTGGCAACTTTAGTACAAAGTTAACCGGGTTCACTAGTATTATATAAATTTAAACCTTATAAATTATAAAAGCCGTATACATTACGATTACTGAGCTCTCATAACTAAACGTCTTCGAAGAAGGTCATTACACTTTAATTTGAATAATTTTAAAATGCATTTATAGTTCATTGACTGGTGACTGACTGACTGACGCATATAAAATGGCAAACTCGTAGAAATATTAATTTTACGTTATTATTAGAATTTTCCTGATTGACTATTATGAAATGCTGAGACCTAGTTTTGACTAAACATTGTGCACAATTGTAACTAATAATTAGTGTTTCACCTCGGAATGAGATATAAACTAGAAATTTGAATCTGCGTTGTAAGTATTCAACTCCAAATGTCTTTATTTTGTTTGTTTTTTTTGTGCACTGTTTTGTTAGAGAGGGCGAAAAGCAATGCTTACACATAATACTAGGTGGGCTAAAATACTTTTTAATGCCTAATCTAAACATACGATTTTAAATTTCTTTTTTTTTTTAAATATTAATATTCTTACTTTTATATGCAGATATAGATACGTTATAGTTCGGTTTATAATGTACCTACCTCTGCAGTGTTAGTTTAAATGAGTTAATTATAGTTATGGTCAACAATATATGAAGGTGTCGGAAAATTAAACAACTGCGTTACATTTTGAATTTATTTTTAATTTTTATTAATCTTGTACAAAGAGAATCACAACGTATCAGTTTTAAACTGTAACGCTTATAATTAACTTCTTATAAAATTAAATCACAGAAGTTATCAGTTTCATAGAGTATCCTTATTACTTTGGATTGCTGCGTTACCAAAATTTAATTTTATAACATAAACTTTTCTATTTATCACAAATAAAAACTTAAAATTAATACCAACTTACAACATAATCTTTCAATTTTGATGAGTAATACGTACGTATGAAATTAAAGCACGTTAAATAATAAGAATCATAGATATATTGAAAATACTATAAAAAATCTGAGGGACACAAAAGTAACGTAGTAGTAAGCCCAGTAACACGGTAGTATTTTCTTACATACAATTCTTGTTCATACAATATTTGTACTTTCTATAGAGATCTAGTATAACGATAAAAACATAACAAAATATAACTTCCTCTGACTCGATATAAAATAAAATATCTTCAATGAAATAAATTTAAAAACTCAAAAAATAAAAATCACAAAATCAACCTTAATAAGTAATGGAACACTTTCAAATCAGGCCTACTTTTCAAAGACGTTTAATGGCTTATCATAATCAAAGTATATCCTTTTACCTTTTACGACAATTTTAGGATTAGAAACAATTTCTAAGATGTTATCGTAAGGTTCGTAAGAAATATCAGTATCTACTGCTTTGAACCTTTTACCAGTTTTATCTACTGTCTTGTAAAACATAATTTTGACGTCTCCTTCTTCATCAACTTCACTTTTAGCAACACCTAGATAAGTGTAATGTTTGTCTTTAACAGAAGACACTTTTACTAAGACATGGACACCGTCTGATATCTTTGTAGGTTAAATATTTTCCTTTTCAATTAATTGCCTTTCTTTTATATTAGAAACTGATGGTTGGCTATAGCTGGCGAAGAACTCGTCATCAGAGCTGGAAGGTGTGGAATAAACCGTATTGTAAAATGTTCTTCTAGGTACGGTAATTATATATAAAATATCATCGAGAACTATTTCCTCATCCAATCCATCCAAGAGAATACCTTCTGTAAGTATGTCAATAACGGGAGCAGGAACAGGGTGATAAGTTTTTGGGCTCATTCATGAGCAAAAACCTCTTTGGCAAAAGCAACTGAGATCTCTATATTGAAGTTCACCGGGAGTGTCAGTAAAAACTTGATGTACTAGCATCGTACCTTGAAGTGGTACAAGGTTTTTAGTTAGAACTTTTTCAATGTTTTGTATGTCACTGTCCGGCACTAAATATAAACGGACCTTGCTTAACTCTTTCAGTGTTTTGGTGAGCGGTAACCTTGGTTTTGTAGAGAGCATCTAAAATATACTGCGCATTAGTATGTATCTTGCATAGGCAAATCTCTCTTCCAGAAACTGAAGGTGGCTTTATATAAAATGGCCTGTTTTTAATGAAATACGAATAAGAACATCTCAATTCTGGATTTTCTTTTGTAAAAGAATGAAATAGGTTTTTCATTGTATCTAGTAAATATCGCTTCTGTATTTTAATTTTATTACAAGTGACAGTTTCCCGTTTTCCAGCTGTAGCTCTAGAAACATCGTCACGAACAAAAAAGCTTTTAATGCTGTTAACCAGATTTTTCTTTGAGGTATTCTGCTGTCGTTTCATCACTTTCATCAGATCAATTCCCAACGTCTCGCGTACAATAGCAATTTTTATTTTAGAGTTAGATAAGCCTTCTCCTTGAAAATTTGTTTTAATGATTGTTTCTCTTTGATTGACTTCAAACTTCTGTAATGGTCTTTGATGGCATTGGATAATGTTGAATACTTATTTTGGTTAAGCTTATTTACTTGTTCCGTGTGTTTGATTGACGTTTTAGCTCTTTGGTATCTCTTTTTATATTTACTACACATTCTTTTCAACTTTTCTATTTCTTCCTGCAATTTCAAATTATTTCTGTACACTGCAGATCTATCTCTTCGTATTTGTTTTCGGCCTCTAGACCTCGGTAAAACTGGAGTTCCTGACCGCGGGCTCGACGTCGGTGTAATGTCCATAATTTGTTGAGCAGTTTTTTGTCGTTCTCGACGTTTCTTATTTGCAGTTTTCCATTTACGCTTAGCACTCCTATGTTCTCGCTCTGTCATATCTTTGACAAGTTTTTTATTTGCATGGTACCTTTCTTGGTGTTTTTTCTTAGCTTCAGCATTTCTCACCGGGTCTAGTTTTAATTTAAGCCTATAGCGACGTTGTTTTTCTGCGTTTGTTAACGCCATTTAGCGCAGAATCTTTTCTCTAAGAAAAAAAAAGAAACAATATATGAAAATTAAGGCTTAAATAACGTATCACCAACATTGACAAATATATTATTTATTTTTATATGTAGTTAGTCATGTCTTTGTACTGTCAGTGTTAGAATATCTGCACTTTGGTATTTCATTTAGTGATTATTTACAACATAGTCAAATATTCACAACTGCGTTACCAATGCAACAACTGCGTTACATTTTCAAGTAACACAGTGTAGCAGTATCGCAGTTGTAAATATTAGACTATGTTGTATATAATGACTAAATGAAATAACAAAGTGCAAATATTCTACACTGACAGATCCAATACATGACAAACTACATATAAAACAAATATTATGTAAATATTGTCAATACGTGCCTTTCGACAGTGGTGAAAGTGGTAAAATAATTTTTAACTCCAATAATTTTTTGATGTAAAAAATATTTATTGGCATTATAAATAAGATTTAGGCCTTAAATTTTTAAAGCGGAATTCATAATGAATCGCCACCTAGGAAATATTGTGGAAAAAAATCCAGAGAAGCTTGAGACATGTGCTCAAGGACAACTGTATTTTGTATGAAGAACAAATGCGTTACTAAGAATGACAACATTGTTACTATATTTTTTGTTATAATGATGTATTATTACTGGTCAAATCTTGTGTTCTGCATTAAACAATAATGTAATATTTTGAAATTAGCATACTTATTTTACACGTAGTGTTTTACCGTAAAATTCAACATTAGTTCAAAGGGACAGGTTTTTAGGCATAAAAAAGTATTTTGGCCCAGGTACCTATGTTGTTAATTCGACAGTGAATCTCGATGAAAAATATGTTGTAAATTATAATTAGAAATCTATTCTTTTTCATTATTAACTAGCTGACCCGGTGAACTTCGTATCACTTACCTCTTAATAAAAACCATATAATAGGGTTATAATTATAAATAGGGTTTAAATTAATAATGTTTTTGTGCGCTTATAACTATAATGGCGACAGCATGTCTTTTTTTAAGTGCTGTCAAGACGAACCATAGATTGAAAAATATTGCGTAAACTGACCAATACACGACCAAGAAGCTAAGAACAGTTTGTATGGGAAAATCAAATTGTCGTTTTTAGTATTATACTCGCAATTTTGTTATATTTTCTTATCGTTTAAACCTTCCCAGGACTTCCACGAATATATCAAGACTAAAATTTGTCAAATGGATTCAGCCGTTCTCGAGTTTTAGCGAGACTAACCAACGGAAATTCATTTTTATTTTATAAACATATAAGATTAGTATAGATTTTTAAAGAATATTTACACGGCATGTATGTTCATCAAAATTCACTGTTTTGTTTCTTTCTCTCAATCGCCTAACTCAAAAAGTCGTCTAACATAAACATAATATAAAAAAATTGTTGCGTCTTTATATTTTTTTAATATATGATGCCGTATTAAGTGCACGACATGCAGGGCAAACAAAATAAGCGGAAAAATGAGACTAATTTTCAAATAACCACAAAAATTAAGTACTTATAAAAAAAAATATTGTTAAGTTAATTAATTATAAGCGTAATATATTAGCACATTAAACTCGTGTTATAGAAAAAAAACTTGAATTTGAATATCAAACTCTGCATTACTTACTCATTATTATTACTTATACGAGGGTCAAACTGAAAGTTCTTAGAAAATCAAAAACTGATTACATTAGCCAGTTATTAGTTTTATTATATCTTTTCAAAATATTATCCATTCACGTCAATACACCGCTGCATGCGATGGAACCACTGGGAAAAGCACTTTGCCCACTCGTCCTTAGGGGTCTCTTCAATGGCATCGCGATACGCAGCCACCGCTTCTTCAGCATTCATAAACCGCTTTCCTTTAAGTTTTTCTTTAATTTTTGGAAATAAATAAAAATCACAAGGCGCGAGGTCGGGGCTATACGGCGGGTGACCCAGTAATTCAACGTTTGATGTCGCCAAATAGTCGATCGTTCGCTTGGCGGTGTGCGACGAGGCGTTGTCGTGGTGAAGGAGGATCCTACTGCGAGGTCGTTTCTCTCGAACTTTTTCCAAGACAAGTGGCAAACAATTGGTAGTGTACCATTCTGCAGAAACTGTTTTTTGATCCTCTAACACAATTGTTGCAAAATGACCTATCCTTCCAAAGAACGAGGCCACCATTTTTTTTCCCGCACTTCGATCTCTCTTCACTTTAGTTGGCAACTCCTCGAAAGGAAACACCCACTGAGCAGATTGTCTTTTGGTTTTAGGATCATAACAGTAAATCCAGCTTTCGTCACCTGTTAGTATGTCGGACACAGCATTTGAGTCACCTCCGTTAAATCTTTCAATCATTTTACGACACCAATCCACACGATGGAGTTTTTGAGCCTCAGTCAAATTATGAGGTATCCACCGGGCGCAAAGCTTCCTGACCGCTAAATGTTCGTGGAGGATTTTGTGCACTTGACTCATACCGATGCCTAAGCTTGTCCGAATCTGTTGATAGGTCACTCTTTTGTCAGTCTCTATCATACGCCGCACAACACAGATGTTATCTTCAGTCGTCGCCGTAGAAGGCCGTCCCTCACGTAAATCATCAGTGAGATTAGTGCGACCACGTTTAAACTCATTAAACCAGTTGTAAACAGTCGCACGAGATGGGGCTTCATCGCGAAAGGCCAATCGTAGTCTATCATAACTTTCTTGTTGACTTAAATGACATCGAAAGTCATAAAAAATCATTGCACGAAAATTTTCTCGTGTTAAATTCATGATGACGTGACACAGACAATTTTCAATTTGCCGCCAAATCGTAAAACAAATGACAAATGAATGAAATATATACTCAGTAATATTGGCAAAGAGTTATATTTTCAAATTTTAGAATTATTTTTTTATTATATTGTTTATAAGTGGCCAGTTCTAAGAACTTTCAGTTTGACCCTCGTATAGGTATTATCATAGAAACCACATATTACCGGTATTTTATCTTTTTTAGTTCTAATCTATCTACCTATCTTTTATACTTTACTTTCGATAATACTATTACACCCGGAATTATTATAAATGTTATCTCTATAATGTGTTTATCTAAAAATTCTTTTAAGTCATTGTATTTAGCAATTTGCGTAACTGATTACTATTCACCTTGAAAAAAATATGGGATAAGCACACTCCTAGGACAAAGTTTTCTGCACCCGATTTTGAATTTTAAACTATTAACAATACAGTTCATGACCAATTGGAGAGACAGTGAATAACCTTCTCAATTTATATAGAACTAGCTGTTTTCCCGCGACTTCGCAAACGTAAATTATAGTATATGTGAACACCATATGATGTAAATACCCGTTGGTGAAAGAATTATTAAAATCGATCCAGTAGTTTTGGCACTTATTCGATACAAACAAACATAGGAACAAACATTAAAATCTTTTCTCTTTTTAATATTACAATATACTAGCGTTCCGCCAGTGGATTCGCACGCGTGGTCCTGTATTATACATTAAAACCCTCCTCTTGAATCACTCTGTATATCGTTGAAACCGCATTAAAATCTCATGATAAAGACAACGGATAACGTCAGTACAAACTTTTAGTTCGATTTTTTTTTTAAATCGGTGATTGACCAATTACGCATTAATTTGTGTACACCAAGGAGAATAGACATCATATATACTTAAAAACGTTAACAAATTGAACATAGAACCTCCTTATTTTTTTAATTTATTTTGAAGTCTTTTAATACAATGGATACATTTTTAATGAAATTATCTAATGATTTTCATTATTTTAATTTCAAAAATGATCGCGAAACCTCACACGACTTAAAACCTCTACAATTTGTTATCTGTCTTTGTATTTATTCTTACATATATTTTTAACTAGGTACAAATTAAAACTCCTGCGATGTTAATCCTATTATCCTATTAATATTATAAAGGCGAAAGTTTGTAAGTATGGATGTATGGATGTTTGTTACTCTTTCACGAAAAAACTACTGGACGGATTTGGATAAAACTTTACAGCAATATAGGTTATACATCAGAATAACACATAGGGTACTTTTTACTGGGAAAACTTCTCACTCCCACGGGATACCGACTTCCACGCGGACGAAGTCGCGGGCGTCCACTAGTTACTTATAAATTTATTTAAATATAATAACGATTTGACATTGTTATATCTAATAGATAAAAAATAATAAGGAATGTAATAAAATTAAATGAAAGAACATGGACTCTGGTTACAGACACTTATTTCAGTTTTAATTACAATTGAAATATGATAACTAGCCATAAAAAATAATGAGTATCATTATTATTGCAATAACAATAATACCTGACAATATGAAGTAATTAAAATAAAATAATTAGGTCTATCGAAATCGGCTGAGCTAATTATTTTTCTTTGATTATAAACTTTTTATTTGAATATATTTTCGCTCTATCCGTTTTGGTTAATGTGCACGTATAAATTAGTATAATATGTATATCGATTTATAAACGTTTCATATGATGTTTTTTCATACTTTTGTTTAGAAAAATGGCCATATTTTTTCTAAAATTCATATTTTTGACGTGTCGGAGAGTAAAGGTCATAGTCCACTGCCACTGCCCATCGTCTAATCCACGACACGCAACACATTGCACTGTCACATTGATTTGTCGATGTCATACGTTCACCTTAAGATGCATTCTCAGAGCAAGAACAACGTCCATGTCGTGACAATTAATAATTATTATTTGTACGTCATGGGTACTACAGAAATTTGAGTTTTAGTTTCAGGGATTTAAATTGTTTCTAAGGATTCGCCCGCATAATCCATAATCTATGTTATCCGCGTATGATTTAGTTTCCCGTAGGTGAAAGAATTAAAATCCGTCCAATAGATTCGGTGTATATTCAATGCAAAAAATCTAATTGCTTTATAATATTTTTGTTTACGAATTTGTGTTCATTTGATTTTGAAAATATACAAGTATTGACGTCAGTGTTGTTAAGTGCGTCAGTAATGAATAATCAAACTATCTTGTCAACAACAAAATAAGCACTTTACGTTCGTTTGTTAAACACTCAATAGAATTATATGTCGAGTTTACCTGGGGGCCAATTCTACTAAATAAATTTTGTTTAAATCGAATCGAAAACAGATTGAAAACGGATCGAAACCGAACGAAACTACAGTTTTTAATGGTTTTCCTATTCTACAAAGTGCACATACTATACAATTCCAGTTCTATTTTAGCTGGAATTGTATCGTATGTCACTTAGTAGAATAGAAAAACCATTAAAAACTGTAGTTTCGTTCGGTTTCGATCCGTTTTCAATCTGTTTTCGATTCGATTTAAACAAAATTTATTTAGTAGAATTGGCCCCCAGGTAAACTCGACATATAATTCTATTGAGTATTATATATACATAGAATTCTATTTTAGCTGGAATTGTATTACATACGATACAATTCCAGCTAAAATAGAACTGGAATTGTATCGTATGTGCACTTTGTAGAATAGGAAAACCATTAAAAACTGTAGTTTCGTTCGGTTTCGATCCGTTTTCGATTCGATTTAAACAAAATTTATTTAGTAGAATTGGCTCCCAGTACACTTTGCGATTTAGTCATTATGTGGACTTTGATCACCAACCGTAGAAACTCATGGAGACTTCTTTAATAGGTACAATATGTTTTTATTATTCACATGTGTTAGCCGGACATAGATCGGAATGTTCTGTTTTTTTATGATTAAGTAAACTGGTTTGAAAATTGTATAGTGTTTATTTATAATGAGAATAGAAAATTATGCACTTACTTACACTACCAATAGATGTAGATAATATTATACTCAATGCTGCATATTTATTTTTGTATTAATAACAAAACTGCTGTTGAAACTTTGTTAAATGAATAAATAATTAAAAGTATAATACAAAAATATGTCTGATTTTCAATTGGTTTTGTATGGAGAAATAACTAAAGACTATAAAAGTTTTACTCAAACAAATTTTTTACATGCTTGCTAAATTATTAGTTACTACACACTGCTATAAAGCCGCAGGTGAATATACATATAACGAATTACAAAAATCGATATTTTTATTCAATTCGCCATTTGCTCTCTCTATTTATTTTATAGCGATGCATTGATATAGAAAGGGATAGTCCTAGTACGCAGTCGTATAATAATCTAACTTTTTTCTTAAGTGCAGAGCTTTTAGAGTCTTAATATTCGACACACGTAAATTGAATACCTAGATAGAAACTAATTTCATAAAGAATGACAAATGATTAACATTTTTAGCATTGTCATATTTTGTGTTTCAACCTTACTGCATTGAGGTTAGAGTTCATAATAAATAAACTGTGGAAATATCGCATATTTTAGTAACTTGATGTGTTCCTGTGTGTATCTATAAAAAAGGAAGCGTCAAAATATGTTTTGTGTTATTGTGGACTACTGATACACATGTAGTTTAAGTAATAGGACGACATAAGATCGGTCCAGAAGATAAAAATCTTTGAAAGTCGTTCCTAATAAGAGATTTGCGTTTATTCATGCCGCAAGTCACATTAAACTAGTAACAGTTAGTTACAAATCCTTATAGAACAAAGACATAAAATTTACCTATACACTTTTATGTGAACCTTTCGAGTATACTTATGGTAAAGTTAAACGAAATAAAAAACCTAAACCAGATTCACCTTTTGTTATCTGGTTAAACATAAACTTGTATTTTATTTATAGCCACGTAAATCTTGTTTACTGACCTACTCGGAAGGCAACTCTCGCAATTCATATTTCTAAAGGTCTTGCGAAAACGCGTCTACATTTGACAAACTTTTATTGAGAATAATACCTAATTAACACGAAACAATTCGGTCAGTTTGTATTCGAATTTGTAAATAGGTTGCTACTGTACTTAAATGACTGTTATACGAATTATTTACTGCAGTGTTATTCAACCTTTTTCTTTTAAAATAGGTTTTATTCGTTTAATTTTATTGAACTTCTCTATGACAGTCTAGTCTACTACGTCAAACAAATAAAACCTACTAGAAAAAATAATAAAGGTTTTATTTCGTCGAAGCTCTGTGACTTGACTGTTTTTGAAAGAATAGTATTAGCTAGAGGATTTTTTGATAAATTCAAATTTATTCATGTTAATTGACAATAAATATTTTCGCAGTACATTTTTATTAGTATACCTAATTTTTCAAGCGATTTGTATACCTACTCCGATTCTACTAATTTGCATGCGAAAACGGTTTGAAAAGTTTTTTGTATTTATAATGTTATATTGATATGTCATTTGATATCTATATTGATCTATCTTAAGGAAAAATACTGAAAAAATATATTCTGCGGCCCTATCGCGTAACTGAAGCTGAAAACTGGCCGAAATATGATATACAGAAAAATGCGTGATATTTTAATCTTTCTGTTAGTTTAGAATTTTTAGTTACTTATTATCATCTTCTATTGTTCTTTTTCTCAAATTTAAATACTTCTATTCCCCGATCGAGCTTTTTGGTTTCGTATTATTTTTTGTTTTATCTTTAGACTCAGCCTTACCACAGGACTCAACTTTTTATTTTTAATCCTTTTTGAAAAGGAATTTATTTTATTCTTACTATCTATCACGCGTAATATCAATTAAAATTATGGAAAGAAAGCTGTTCATTATTATTACTTCAAAAACTATATGTATTTTCTTTCATTTCATGAAGTTTTCGAAATTTGAATTTGTCTTTGGCAGTAAATTATGGCGCGCTACAAGCCATATGAATAAATATTTTGATTTTGAATCTAAATTAACCATGAATTAAAGAAGGGTTGCTTGGTTTAAGACCCTGCGTTTCTGGCTTCACATGCCCACTTTTCATCTTTAAAAATTGTCAGTGAAAATAGCTAGTATATAAAAATATAATTACCTTATATTCAAATATTCAATAATTGATAAATTGATTCAAAAATTAAATATTCAAAAACAATAATGTCATTGTTCATAAAGGACTTTAATATTTTTAATTGAATCTCCCTCTAAAAATCTGTATTTTTAATTAAATATTTTTAATTTAATATGTTACTGATAAGTTTATTGTTTTATAATTAAACACAAACAATAAGTATTCATAATGAATATTCATTATTACCGATCGGGTCAAAAACGGTCACCTTTGACGCGACGATTTTACTTTTTGACGTAGCATAACGAGTCACATAATAATAATAATAATGTTGACGTTAACTTCTAATTAACATATATGTATATTTCTTTTCACAAAAATCAACCAGATAAAATCAGATATCGTTTCTTGACTATGCTTCTAGATCAATAAGTTATTAATATACGGATTAATTACTTTTAAATTAGTTTTATGGCGATGGTGTTTTTAAATAATTACCTAGACCCGATCGTACTGCTGCTGCTACCATTTAATAACTTTCTTTTTTAATTTATCGTAGTCTAATTTTTAACCCTTAACCTATATGAATTATTACTTAAGGTTATCCACGACAGAATACGCTTACCTGCCTATTTTTAACCGACTTCCAAAAAAGAAGGTTCTCAGTTTGACCTGTATGTATGTTTGTGTGCGATTATCTCACGTTTCGATTTTCGCGAATCGATTTTGATGCGGTTTTCAGCATCGTATTTTTCAGACATAGGAGAAAGTTTTGGGTATATTAACCGACTAACAAAATGGAGGTTCGCACTTTAACAGGGTCTTGATGCGGTTTTCAGGAAAGTATTATCGCAAAAGCGACTTATGTTAGAAAATGTTTTTGAAGACGGTCTATCATATAATTTATGATCTACAGAAAACTTCCGCCCGATTTTTAGATAAGTATTATTTTTCACTTTTTTGTATGACATGGTGTTGAAGAACTTCTTCCACGTATCCATAAGCATTTACACTTCTTCTATCGAATACAAAAAGATCGGTACGAGCCTCATAAGAGATATCTCATCATACCATTATGCACTCTCACTGGTAACCTACTGTTTCAGTTATAGGCCATGGAGGAAACCTCTCATTTTGACGTGTGTTGACACGCTGGCGTCCATCTGGACCATCTGAGAGGAGTACCTTCAGTATCTTCCATTCCTATACAGTCCAGTCAGAATATACTCGCGCAAAACCAAGTCTAGCTATACGGTGTTTTTGGAGCAGTTGCGGAGCGCGAGCTGTAAGAAAAGTCCTCAAATTACTTTCTGCTAGTCTTTTTCTAATGGTACGTTCAATGCCACTGATATTTATCACCTCAAAAAGATACGTACGAGCTTCAGTAGCGGTCGAAATGTGATTTCTCAATACAGTGGTGATGGTGACAACGAAACAGTCACTATAATTTCAAATTAAACAATATTCGCCCACTATAGAAAATAACAGGAAATGTTAACTCAGTAACATAACAGCAACAACCTAAAACAACGACTGAATTACAAAAACCCTTCGGTGACACAAATTTGGGAAAGAACATAATGGAATAAGTGTTTTATTTATTGCTAGAGTACCTACTTAACAATGAAGAGTTGATTAATATAAAATTGGAGAAGAGCACACCATCGATTTGATCGTGAAAGCTGCGTAGTACAATAAGTATATAAATGTACTTTTCTATATTGTCTTGAGCTTGGGTATTACGATGTCTTCGTTGTTTCATAAACAGCACTTTAGCTCCTATCTTGATATTTGAGCAATGTCGGGTGTAATGTTTGTGGATGAATCGCTTCAAAATCGCTTTTATTGTAATTTTTGTAGTTACATCGTGATATTTTTGGGCGACAAACGGAACCGGGACAAGTCGTAGGTTATATCTAATCGATTTGTACCTATTGTTAATCTTATGACATTCGCCAATACCTAATGACGTGAATAATAAAAACAATGATATTTGGTTGAAAATATGTTTATTTGAAAAACATACCCAGATAATAAAAACTCTTATCTTTTCTAGACTTTTATACTTATATAAGTATAACTTGTACGAATTAACGTAATACCTGCGGGCATATTCTGTTTGTTCTAGAACAAAACTTCGGTAAATTTTGAATTATTCTTATAATTCATATCCGTGAAGGTTATTTGTTTGAGTCAGGTTCTAAATTCGTTACATCATAAATTATTAAAAAGTAATTTCAAAACTAAAAAACGTGTCTGTCAAACTAAAAATTAAGGAACAAATCGTATAATTGCTTGGCTAAGCAAAATTTTCATTGTAGTTGCTGTTCTGTGGTTTTATATTTGCAGGTTATAGTTTATAATGTCTAGCGAGTAAAATGATATGGTAGGTACATTTGTATTGTATCATTGTTTCAATGTTGCAAATATTTGCATTTAAAGTCAATTTTGTATTAGATATATAAAAATAACGTTTTATGCATTGATTATTGTGCTGATTAATCGTTATTTGAATCTAAATGTGAAACTTTTCTGATATACATAAATGAAACTGTAGGTCTGTTTATACTTATGCTTATTGTGCTAATTTAATATTATAAGACTAAAATTATAAGCATAGAACTTGTTTATAAATTAAATTAAAGAGATATAGTTTTAAAATTTTCGGAAATATGCCCAAACTTGAAAATTCTTTCACTTTGGGAAGTTACATAAAGCGTGGGTTAATTAGAAATTTCAAGCTATAATCACTAGATTTTTTTATGGTTTCCTACAAAGACAAAACGTCTAAATATGCTGTAATTAAAAATAAATTACATACTTGACCTACTTGGAACTACTCGGGTCCTATACGTAAATTAATGTGAGCAAAGTCGCCAGAAAATAGCTAGTTTAACAGAGGTCAAATAAAATACGTATAGGTTGAATAGAATTGGTATGTGCTCGTAATTGGGTTAGGTTATATATAGCAACATAAAATTTTCGTTATTAGTTTTTTATCCCACACTCAACGTTTAAAATGAAGTGGAGAAAGACATAACAAGATGCACTACTATGATTAAGGAACTAACCCAATCGTGTTTTTTTTTATTAATACTTATAGGTTTTAATCTTCTATGGGTAGTATGAGCCCGTGTGGAGGGTGTTATGGCTTATGGCATATCCTCCTTAACCACCTTACATAAAGGCCTGAGCCCTGCATTGGGGATGTAAAAGGGTTGACGATGACGATGAGATATCAAGAAGAAAGCTTTTTTCATGCATTTAAAAAAATAATATTTTTATTTATTATACGTGGGGTGTTGGTGGGGTTCCTTAAAACCCATTTACTACATAAAATATTATAAATGCGACAGTAAGTCTGTTGCGTGTGTGTCTGTTAGATGTCATGCATAAACTAAATGAATCTAAATGTTTGGTACACAGAGTGAACCTTAAGAATCGACATATGATAGTTTTTATCAACACCTGAATCACAAAGGCTTGTGGTTAAATAAGTGGTTAAATTAAAGGAAAGACTTATAAAACTTATAATTTTTTTTGATTAGTGGCTTATGGAATCGAAACTCATGGAGGTCGATATAATCGAAACAAGAGGAGCTCGATGGAATCGAGACTCGAGAATTTCGATGGCGCAGTGGTTAACGCGCTCGGTCTGCGATACGTTTTTTAAGTTACTTTTTCAAGGGCCGACAATAAGATGGGCCAAAAATTTTATTATTTCGGGCTCTTCCGTGCTTCCGAAGGCACGTTAAATGGTTGGTCCCAGTTGCATCTGCAGTCATTAACAGCCACCAATCCGCATTGGGCCGCGTGGTAGGCACATTCTTCCTATTCAATTCGATTCCATCCGTAAGGAAGGCTAGAGCCCCAGCAATGGGGAAATCAAAAGGCTGGTGATGATGATGTTGGAATTGAAACATTGAATTCGTATTAGAAAAAACGGAATATTATTGATGTGTTGATTTGAAAAAAAAAAAGAAAATGGCGTGTCATTGTGACAGCTGTGGTTGGGTCAGGGATTACTAAAATATTCAAAACTATCTGCGGGTATGGTATTATGTTATTTTGGATGAGTGTTAAAATCACTTAAGTACATTTGTACTTCAATTTTTATTTACGTTTTGTTTATCTTTGCGTAAAAAACAATAACATAACAACAATTATTTTGTACTTTATACGCAGTAATAAGAGGATAAATACAGTAAAATACCTACATTATTTTTTAATCACAGTGGAAATTTTTTGAGGTTGGTAAGAACCTGCCCACCAAACACTTGATAGTATATCTAGATATGATTAGCGAAAGATAGCGAACTGAAAGATTGAAGCGTATATTATTGTTAAATTCGTGGATTTATTATTGCGTATCGTTTGAATCCGCATTGCAAAATGATAACTCAATTTGTCGCAGACATAAATATCAGATTATCGAATGCACTGATACTGAAGACTCATTGTACTTATAATACATAAGAACAGTTGATAAGGACAAGTATTAAGTATTGTTTTGTGGGTGTGTTTTGTTTACGTTAACCGATAATTTTAAACACTAGTCTTTTTATGTTATTAAATACAGAGTCTAGTCGGTTTTTAAATTGGTAGTGTTATAAGCAGATAACTTAATGACGACACACCAGCAGCACTTTATGAAGGAGGTCAGAACTCGTGAAGGCTCAGTAACGAACGCACGCCCACAGAGATTTATTCTCACCAAAACTGAACTATTTCTAAACTTTGACGTAAATAGAAAACTATCTACGGAAATGTATTCCATCGCGGAGGCTACACTTGCATTTGTTGTTCTATACCTTTTCTCATTTTTGTTTGAGGTAGTAACGGGACTAGTAGTATAAACAAAGAAGCAGAAAAAGACTAAAAAATGTGATATTCTAGTTTAATATTTGTAGAATTAAGATTAATATAGTCAAACAACAATGCAAAAAAATAGATCTTTAGGTTATTTTATTTATTATAAATTATGATTCGCAACACTTAACGCTTCGCATCCGAAATTGGTGAGTATTTTTTTATATTATGTAATTAAAAGTTAAATATTACTTCCCTTAATAAAATAAGTAGTGGATTTTTATTAGCATTTGACATATTCCGAAACATATGAACGACTCTTACATTGTCTATATTTTGATTTCAGAATGTTGTAGTATTAATCTTATAAAATTTAATATTTCGAAGATGCCTAGGTTTGTATTCTACAGAGATACGGTCAGTTGCACAAACGTCCATTAAGGTTTAAATATGCCTTTAAGGTCTAATGGATGTGAAATTTGTATGGGTAATGTCGCTTTAAGTAATTGCATGCATGTTAAGTTATACAAAATTGAATATAATTCCTATCAATTTTAAACCCCAAACAGTTCATAATCAATATAATTATTTACCTAGATCTAAAAAATAATTTTGCTGTAACATGATGTATTGATGTGTAGGTATTTTATTCGTGCAAAAATCTAAATAAAATATCTATATAAATAAATAAAATATTTTAGCACAAAAGGTAATAAATAATAAAATGGCTCGTAACTACTTTTTCGTTCATAATAAACATAAAAGTTTATCTGGTTGACATTATAAAGATATATTTTAGGTTTTTTATTTTTTTTTGCTATTTATGTAAATATAGTTTTATCAGTAATATGTAGCATATGTAATTATTATTAAATTATTTATGAATTAATATCTACATACTTATTTTAGTTTGCAGGGTGCGTTTTCTGATTGTCATTTAATTCTCTCCTTCCAAAGATTGTCTGGTAGAGATAGCTCTAAGCGATAAAACCGTCAATTGTTACCCTGTATTATTAATATTCGTGTATATATTTCTGTATCCGTGATGTTAACAATAAAGTGCTGTTATATTCTATAAAATTTTATGCTATTGTGAAAAATGCAAGTTCATGACCATATTATACGCCGATTCTGTTTAATTGGATAAGCAGAAGAAGCATTAATAATTCTTACTGTTGCAAACCCATAGAACTTATGCAACTAAGACGTGAAATATTAAGGCTGCAATATGAGTAGGTTGTACCTGTAATAGCCGAATGGCTAGTATGACTATACTATCGCACGAAATAGTTAAATTTAAGTTTAGTTATGTCATATTTTGGATAACATGATTATGTATCATGAATTATGGTTATATTGGCCCGTTATTTGTGGGCTTGTGAGTGACGACTTTCCGAAAATGTTGAGACAAAAATATTTAAATACCGAATGCTATTGTGTAAATGTTTGTTTAATTCCATGAAGTAAGCGTGATAAATACTTTATCATAGAAAGTTTGAATTATTTCTAACATAAATTAATGGATTTAAGGGCGTTAGTATTTAGCGCTGGCCAACAGCGCCATCTAGTGGCAGCTTCTAAACTTTTATAGCGAGTTGTATTACGTGGAATGTTACCGAGTTGTGAAATACACCTAGTTATCGAAGACAGTATCTTTGAATTGTTGGTTGTTTTTATAGTATTTTCCTTGAGCCACCATTCACTTAATACATCATACGGATTATGATCAGTTATTATCTTTCATATTTTGATTTTTAAAGCAACTGACCTTTTTTGTGCGTACTTCTTGTTTCTAAACGTTTTATGATTTGTCAATCAAAATCAGCTGTGAATTGTCACTGCCAGTTGTCAATTTGTCGATCGACATAATTGTGTAAATGCAAATAGGCCATGAATTAAAAAAGAAGAAGAAGAAACACTGAATTCTGGTGAAATCCATAAGGGCAACGTCAATAATAAAAATTAATTATAATATGAGATCTATGAAAGATAACCTTTATAAATTCATTAGAAAAAGAGCGGTGACCTTTCGCTGTGTTTCCACAAGCGTCGAGAAGAAGTGGCAAAGTGTTGTCGGATTAGAAGTTCATGCACAACTAAATACTAAATCAAAACTGTTCTCCGGTGCACAAAATACATTCGGTGGTGTTGTGAACAATTGTGTATCGTTATTCGACGCTGCTATACCAGGAACTTTACCTGTACTAAATAGAAAATGCGTCGAATTCGGTATAATGACCGCGTTAGCGTTGTCTTGTAAGATTAATGAAGTGTCAACTTTTGATAGAAAACATTATTTTTATGCCGATTTACCTGCGGGATATCAAATAACACAGCAAAGAGCGCCCTTAGCCAGTGACGGCATTATTAACTTTCAGGTATATTATAAAATACAAGAAAACCAATTCTGAATTGGTTGTTAAGTAAAAAATTGGTTGATTTTTTATTAGTTGTGGTAAACTATCATGCTACTGTATTTCAAAATCAACAGACACATTTGTATAATATAATAATAAATGCGATAGTTCAATGGGTAATTTTAATTATTCAAATAAAGCCCTTGGTGAGGTAATTCAAAACAATATTTAAAACTTATTTTCGATTCTAGCGTGTTGATTCAATTTTAGGTATTCAGAAGTTGCAAACCTTAATTTAAATGACAAAGGTCAATAACAATTTTAAATGAATAATATTAGGAGTACTCAAAGAACTTAACAACTAAGAAGGAATAGTTAAGTAATTCTATTTTGTCTTTGTTCACAGGTATATACACCTGGTATCCACAAAAAGCCTTATAAAAAGAGTTCAAAGATAAAACAAATTCAATTGGAGCAAGACAGCGGCAAGTCTCTGCACGATGAAGAGCTTAAGCGTAGCCTTGTGGATCTTAATAGAGCAGGTGCCCCGCTTATTGAGTTGGTCTTTGAACCAGACTTGGAAGTGAGTAATTAATATATTAAGACTAATATATTTAATGTCACATAGTGTAGTTGTTTCATTAAGTAGGGAAACATTGTATAAAGTTGTTCTATTTAGTAGGGGTATACCACTGTAGCTGAGTGGTTTCCATGCTGGTTTCAAGGCTTGCCATCTCTAAGGTCCTGAATTTGATTCTTGGTTTGGTCAATGTAGAAAATAGACATTTTTATATTGTCTCAGATCTGGGTGTTGTGTTACCTATGTTGTCTCAGACACGCTTTAGATTTACGCTTTAGCTACTCATCTTGAAATCTGTGCAATGTATGTGATGTTGTCTAATAAATATTTTTTAAAGTCTTAATTATTATTTCTATTATCTAGGCTCCAATATCAATTAAATATTTTAATTATTCTAAGTGCAAATTAATAAGTATCACATAAATTGTTCTGAACATCTTATTCTTATTGATATAGTAACATGAAATTTGATACTTTGTGTTCTGATAATAAAATTTTTGTATATTTAATATTATTATAAATGAAAAATGTTCCCTTCCACAAAATGGTGCTGTATTTTTTTTAACTCCTCATAATATGGAAGGGTTTGTACAGTAGCACATGTGATAGAATCATCAAGTTCGAGTATGTAATCTGCATAATGAGTGTATTTCTATATATTTGATAAATTTTGCACTTACAATGCTATTTTAACATATTTCAAAGCAAAATTATAAAAAATCACCCGTTTAAGGTTAATTTAGCTTAAAAAATATGACATCTTTTATTTTAGAATGTTATTTTATTAATTTAAAGGACGGGGAGGAAGCAGCGGCGCTGGTGAAGGAGCTATTGTTGGTAGTGCAGAGATTAGGCACTTGTTCTGGTCGCATGGAAGAGGGTGCTCTCCGTGTTGACGCTAATGTGTCATTGCGTCGCCCTGGAGCGCCTTTGGCAACAAGGACTGAGGTTGGTAGAATTAGTTTAATTCATAGAAAGATGATTTCTTTTGGACTAATATAATATTTATATAATTATATGTAGGGATATAATACTAAAAGAAAGTGATGACATATGCATACCTACATATATGTACAATTACAACATATATCTATTACACATACACATATTTTTTGTTCCATGATATGCTTTCTAGTCTTAATCAAGTCTATAATATTCTAGTTGAATAATACAAATTATTCTTAGTTTTTTATGTAGTATGGGCTTACGTGGCAAGTGATTTACATGTATAGAATGTCAACTTACAACATTATGTAATAGTTACAAGATTGATACGAGTATATGAAGTAATTTACATACTATTTCTTAATTGTTTCTTAATTTCAGATAAAGAATATTGGGTCAGTGAGAGGCGTCGCCGGAGCAATTCGATACGAAATCGATCGTCAACGTAAAATCCTTGAGACCGGTGGTTGTATCATAAACGAGACAAGATCATGGGATGCTGCCAACAGGGTCACTATTGCCATGCGAGACAAGGAGGTTGTCCAAGATTACAGGTAAATATGAGACAGAATATCTACTTTTCAGAGTTTGCTTATCATAATAAATTTGCTCTGAAATTACTGCAAATTTCATGTTTTAATCAGAAACTTAAAAAATATACTAGTATTTGATTTTATGTTATGAAATCTCTAAACGCTTATTGACATTTTCATTGATAAGTAAAAAATACAGCACACAAATTCGAGTTTTACTAATTGTTATTTCCAAAGGTTTTGTTTGCCATTAAACTATAATAATACATGTAATTGAAATGGTATTACTTTCAGATATATGCCAGAACCAAATTTACCACCTTTGAGAGTCAATCTCAAAACAAGAGAAGACAGCCGTGATGTTCTTAGCGTACCACTTATACAAGAACGAATACCAGAATTACCAGAAGAGACCAGGAGAAATCTCATCGAAAAATCCCATCTAAGACCGGAAACTGCAGTACAACTTGTTAATGAACCTCTGTTATTAGAATACTTTAAAGCTTTAACTGAAAATAATGCAAGAAATCCAATCAAAGTGGCAAATTTATTGATAAATGATCTATTAACTGTTCTCAATAAAAATAAAGTTGACCTAGAAGATTGTAACATTACTAACAAGCAAATGATTGAATTAGTGGATTTAGTTTTATCGAAAGACATCAATCTAGAAGTTTGCCGTAATATATTGAATGAATTAGTTAGATCTACTGATGAAAAAATGTCAGTTGTATCGCTGATAAAGCAAAGAGCTTGGTCTTTAGTGACAGATGCTGAAAAAATAAGTAAAATGTGTAAAGAAGTTGTAGATGAAAATCCAAAAATGGTTAAACAATATAAGGATGGAAAAACGAAGGTGTTGAAAGCGTTATTGGGAATATTTGCGAAAAATTCTCGAAGTAAATACGATATGTCTTTAGTGTCAAAGATAATGGAAGATTTACTTAAAAAGTGATATATTTTAGTATTTTAATAAGATGTTATTTTTTATTTAATAATAAAGTGTAGAGAAATTAGTTTGTGTTTTTGATTATATAGTAACTAGCTTTTGCCCGCGACTTCGTCCGCGTGATATAGTTACTTTGGGCATCATATTTTCCAAAAACGCTGTTGTTTTTTGAGCTGATGATGAAATTGCCTTGATTCGTTCGAAGATAGTACAACAAAATACCAACGAATGTCCAATATGTTTCAGCACTTTATCTTTAAACTTTAGAGATATTAATCTAATTCAATGCAATTTGAAATAAAGATGAAAAAAACAGTTCTGAAGTTTACACAAAACTTAATCGAAAACGTAATCTACGCAAAATTCTTTGAAAGAAACGTTACCGCAGATTACTTTAGAATAAACGCCATCTAGAACACAGCGCCATCTATTGGGTGTATTTGCAACCTAGATGTCAAACGATATTGAAGAATTTTATCTATGAATCAACGTACACCGCCATCTATGAGAACTTCACAAAACTAAACAGAAAATAAACACTTGCTTAAGAAACAATTAGAATATTTTATTTGTTTACATTCACGCACGACATAAGCGAATTATTGAGATGATAACTATCCTATCCAGTAAGTTAGATAGAAATCGGTTCAGTAGTTTTGGAGTTTATTGGCAACATACATCGTGACACAAAATTTTTATAAAAAGTAAAAGTAAAAATAAATATTGGTAAAATGTGGTGCTTTTTTAGATGGCAGTGAAAGCTTGTAAAAAGCAATGTTATTTTTTGCCTATAATCTATCTACATGCAATACGTAAATTGAGTATTACTTTCTTAGAAAAATAAAAAAGGCGCTTATATGAATGATCCTTAATTTTTTAAGAATATTTTAGCTGTTACTTTATATTACATGGGTCGAAAGTTTATTCAAATTCATTTAGACAGACGTAGTAGTAATATTTTGTGATAATTTATTATATCATAGTAAACGACCACGAGTAGTACTTCTAATTTTAACTGTGGGTACAACATGGGCATTTGACATTATTTTCATGTTATCCATGTTCATCTTCAGACCCACTCTTTGGGATGCACTACTGACTTCGTCAAGCATGGTGTTGAGGTCTTCCAAGGTCTCAGCCATTAGGTCTACATAATCAGTAAAGTATCTTACACATCTATAAGACACTCGCCATAAATATTGATGCCGTATCCTTTCCAATCCAGAAGCTTTAAAATATCCTCCAATTCCTTACGCCTTGCTGCAGTTGGATAGGATTAAAGTTCTGGTTTTGTAATCGGACCGACATAGTAGCATTCTTATACCTGTCGTACCTGTAGTCCTTTTGGGCACTTTCGGAGAGACGGCATCATCTCTCGATCGAATCAAAGACTTTCTCGTAGTCCACGAACGCCAAGCAAATTGATCGGTTATTCTGTATAACTTGCCGCAGCATATAAATGTGGTCCACGGTACTATAGAGTTTTCGGAACCCAGCTTATTCGGGAGTAAATCCCTTTGGTTGATTCCCTTAATACCCACGGTACGAAAGGGGGTGGTGCTATTCTAAGCCGACACACACCGGCCACTATGTCATACAAATTTTTAATTAGTTAGAAAGGTCACAATTGTAAATTAGAAAGCGAAAGGTATCTAATATTCATCCTTGGGCACACCCACAATAGGGAATTCAGCACACACACTCTTAATAACAACTTTTGTGCTCTATCCGATGGAAATCTATATATATAAAAATGAATCGCAAAATGTGTTGATAAGCGCATAACTCAACAACGCCTCGACCAATTTGGCCAAATCTTTTTTTAAAATGTTCGTTGAAGTTCAAGAATGGTTTTTACGGCGAGAAAAATTAGAATTATTGCTGGAAAAACCCTAAAAATAGCCCTTTTCTTTTTCCCATACAAATGATTTGTAACTAAAACGTAGTCAATTTGAGCTTTATTGTTATGGTATAAAGTTCATATTAAATTACAAGCACTCACTGTTGTCTAAGCAATGTAGGTGTGTTCCTAACGTCAAAGATCATATCTATCAAAACAATGTGCGTGTGTGCGTTGGAGCACAGAATACATAGTTGGAGGAGTTTAATGTCGCGTTCCGAAACTCGCGTTTCTTTTGTATTAGTTTCGGCACGCGAGATAAAATGCATCAGTTTCCACGTCATTACATGTATTGCCGGAACATTGATGAAAATACGCTCTGTAATAGCAAAGCTGTTGGGTCCTAGATAGCTCATTGGTTAGAGCAGTCCCTGGATCGCGAATGGGTTCGAGTCCCATTCCGGGGTACAGGTAGATGGATTCTTCCAGCATTTTTCCTTGAGAATGTTTATATATTTTTTTAATTCGAATAGTTTACTTTTATAATGCTGTTGTGTGTAATGTGTTTTTATGATCATAAAAATCTCTTTTTTCTATATTTAATACTATTACTATTAATACATTGCAATAATAATTATGATTCACATGATTAACAATAAAGCGATTACTTACTTTTAAATCCTTATATATGTTTTATTTAATTATGTTTTATTCACAACGCCCTATCACCAGGGTGACGGTTCTGTTCAGGAGAATTTTTTTAAATACGTAGGCAAAAAAACTGCCACATTACAAATCTTTTTGACAGGACGAAGTCTGTCGGGTCAGCTAGTAATCATATAATTATGGCCGCCTGCCAAATAGAATCCACAAAGGAAACTCAATGAATAGTAGTAAGTAGAGCAGCAGGCGTCATTTGTTACACGTGTTTCATAGAACTACTTTTAAACACTTTAGTATCTATCATTCATAGTAAATCTGATTGTTATGCTTCACGTAAAATTAAATTAAAAACATAAAAGGTGGTCTACCTTCCACATACTTTTTGTACTTAGCTGACATGTTCGATTCTTAATGTGAAATGAAAAACGTAAACTCGAATAATCGGGAACATTTATAAGTATTTATATTACTATTTTTTAAGGGATCGAACTACCCTTTCTTGAATATCCAGGTTTGCTAATTAGATTATTAAAAATAATGCCATCCGGTTTTCTTGAACGTATGGTTGGCACAAAAATATTGGAAGATTCAAAAGTGCTTACAACAAGAAATATGAAAATTTTTACTCTCCATAAGATTATTTGAATAAATAATGTTTTCCTTTTATTTCCCCAAATATCATTAAAACGTCAACAATTAGATAGTTTCTAGATCATTTAAATGTCACTGAGCGAAGGTTGTTTATTAACAAATGTTACATACTGGTTGATAAGTACGAACGCGTCCTGAATATTGTAAACAAATCAACATCAAGGATGGTGCATGATAAAAAAGAAACGAAATAATTTGATATTTCAATATTTCGTCGATAAAAAAGAAACGAAATAATATTCATATATTTTGGGGTTAAATTGATGTGTTGTATTTTCTTTCGGATTTCAATGTTGTGTTCTTCGTTCTATATTTCTGTCAACATTCTTTACTTTCGTAAATGTTGTGTCTTGTTTCAGTAATAACCATAATCTATTTCTTCTTTCACAGCGTTAATAATCCATTTTTACTTGTTGTTCCCCACACATTATCCCAATTTGGATTCTCAGAAATATTTATAAAACAAAAAAAGAAAATCTTAATAAAATTTTCATAATTCAGTTATAGGATTATCTTAGTATACAAACCTTTCTGTATCAAATAGGTGGATTATTCAAAATGTTAAAAGGGGGAAACACAATTCCTACAACAGTCACCCCTTATCGAATTGTTTGTAAACTTACATATCTTCAAGTACAACACAAATCGCTTGCAACTCACGCATCTCAGAGCATTGCATCACAAGGCCCGAATCACCAATAGTGCCATTGTAGCTAACACTTGAATTTTGAACGTGGAACATAACTGATCTATCACAATGTTCGTAGACACAGTGATTTTAATGACAGTTCTTACTTTTGCGGCTTCAGAAGAAACCATTCCAGGTATTCATAGGGAAATGAGTGAACAAGTAGAGAGTAAAGGATACAAAATTGTATATGGCGACGAAGATTTGACAGTACTTAACGAAGTAGTCAGTGACTTAGAGAAAAATAATCCTCTACAAGAGAAGATGAATCTACATGAGGCTATTAGGCCTTTGCCTGCAGAAGACGTTAAATGTTTAATGTCTGTTGATCGTTATTGCTCAAGTGAGATGCGTCAAGTTAAGGGTAAAGTTGAATTTGCATTATACTTTTTGAAGAAACCATAAAAAATAATAATAACCTATTAAAAATAATATGCATTGATCAGATTTTTGGCACTTATACAGAAATCAGAAAAAAATGAGGGTACCATAACACCCAGATCCGAGAAAATATAGAAAAGTTAATTTTTTACAATGACTCGACCGGGAATCGTACCCAGGAGCTTAGAAAAAGACACACCTTTAAATCTGCGTATATGCCAATGGGCCACGAAGGTCGTAAAATCAAGATTATAACGTGTAGTATTGTTTATAGCTTAATACTTTAAAGTCAGTTACTTTAACTTTTCAGTAGATACAAGTTTGCTTTTGTCCTAACTGCGTCATTAAATCACTATCGATAAATTATTTTCGTTATATAGTATAAATTATTAGTAGGTATCGCACATCAATAATCGGTTATCAAATTATGCAAAACCTATTTTTTTAATAAAAAAAGGCTGTGTGTGTGCCAAAGTTATAACTTAAGGATTTTTTCACAGGAGTTTTAATTCAAGCTCTGAAAGATGACTGCGTTAAATGTTCAAATGATGAAAAGGAGAATGCCGGTAAAGTAGCTGCTTCTATGATGGCTCATGATCCTGTCGCATGGAAACTCTTTCTGACTAGGTACAACGGCTTATCACGAGTTCAGAAGATATTAGGATAGACCCTAATGGCAGAAGAAGAAAGAGATTTTGTATTTAGAAATATTCCCATGATTATAATAATTTTGGGTAGATTTTTAAATTAAAACGTTTATATAGTTGTAACCACGTATTATCGAATTGCCTGTTGTAGGTGCACATTACACAATAGGCCACAAAAGGAACCTTTAAAGACAGAAAATCCAAAACTGAAACTAGTAGGAGAACCAGAAATTGTAAGTTCTAAATATCAATACGGTATGTCCGGAATCAAAGTTAGAGTAAAAAGATATGCCGCCGAAAAAATACCTTAAAATTTAAGTAGTTTTATGATATATTTATAGTATGTTTAAGTTAATAATAAAAAATATTATACTCTTATCTGGTTTTATTTGTGGAATTATTTTATTCTGAAATAGTTACTGGATAAATGAAACAATGTCTTATGAAATTTAAACGTCGATATCATTTTGATCAAGTACATTCTCATCAGTTTTTTTATTTGCTTCTGCAGTTTTTATACGGGATTCCTTTTGTTTCCTTGCCAGATATTTCTTTTTATAACTTCCATCGGAGTTATACCTGTAAAACACATAGTCAAATAAACTAAACGTAAGCACACTTTCCTGTGTTCTGATGGAATTTAGAAGTAAAATACCCACAAAATACATATGGAAAAGGCAATTATTATTTTAGTCTACTTTTGTGTAAAAAGGTAGAATAAAAAAATATGGACGTCATTTTAACTAAGTAAGCTTAAAAGTCAATTTTAAAATTTCGCTAATTGCAATAAAAAAAATGTAGTAGTGTCTTTAAAGATAATGTGAAAACTTTCTCACGTGATTTGATAATTGAAAATAATTATTACTAACTAACGTTAGTAAATAACGCTATTCCTAACCAATTTTAGTAATATCATTTTTTATATGAAAAACATTATGGACTCTAGTCTTACTTTATCGCTTTTAAATTTTTTCTTACATTTTTTCGAGTTTTTCCCAATCTTCGGGTCGGTGATCGATTATAAAATCCAACACTTGGTCTGCGCCCTCGCGTTGTCTACTGCTACACTTCATACAATCATTTTGTATGGCATCTGGAAGGTTTTCTGTAAAAGAACAAGAGGAACGTGCCAATAATAAGACAGAGAAAAATTCTCTGAGGTCTCAGGTTTGATTCCCGATATTGTCAACGTAGAATTAACTTTTCTATATTGTCTTGGATTTGGATGTTGATGATGTTACCTTCGTCGTTTAAGATTTTCGTAATATAAGTGCTTTAGCTACTTAATATGAGATGAGATCTGAGTAAGGTATGTGATGTCTAATATTATGACTTATGTAGCCAGACAAAATCAAACAGGATGTTGTAGTAGTTTCCTGATTTCATTCCATTGCAATTGAATCAATTCTTTTGATATTCGAGCAATGCTCGTAGATTTTGAATAAGATTACTATTTACAAAATGATTATGTTGTGGAAATATGTTTTTATTAAAACTATCGGCATTTGCAAATTATTAGTTAATTTCTTCACAAAATTATTAGACAAAATATTTGTCTCATTTACAAATATGAGCAATAGGCTATTATTGTTACGTTTTACTTGATCTGTGAAGATTCAAATTGTACTTTTGATAAATCTTTTGATGTAGAATAATTTCATTTTGAAAGGGAGATAATATTCCTTATTTCTATTTGGTGAAAGCTTTATTTGCTTACATATACTCTTTATTTTCTTTTCTTTCTATTAACAAATTAAATAAAAAGTCGTCTATAAATACATATTACGTATCACAATTCTGAGATCATTTTCTTTGTTAAAATCCTATAACAAATAATATCACTGACTCTTAAGTTCCTTGGCTTCTGGACTGCAGGGCCCGTTGTCGAGAAGGCAGTTGATGTAGCCGGTAGTTAGACGGTCATTCGATAGGACCTCGTTGAGGTCCACTCCATCATATTTGGTGGAGTACGCTAACTCCTCAGAGGTTACTCCATGCAAATATATCAACAAGATAATGGTTGCTAGTAGCTTCATTTTTACCTAGAAACATAATATGAAGTCAATATGATTTTTTCTTTGTTCCTTGATTAAATTCTCTGATGTAGGTATTAAAACTATTTAGAAATGTAACCAAGAAAATTTTATCTATAATAATTATAGATCATCATTCTTTTAATCCAGACGAAATTTCAAGCCGGCCTTCAGGATTGACTGATGCACCTAACTTTAGAGCACAAAATACTCTAAGGTCTTATTAACTTACTATTAGGTACCTACCTATTTAATTAAAGAAAAACATAACGTTCACCTAAATAATTAAACGATAATTAGGTATATTTTTGTCAGAAAGATATCGTAGGTGTTCAAAGCAGAATGAACACAAATTCCTTTGCATAGCAAAAAATTGATTTAAAAAGTTTTGCCGTTTTTGGCGGTCTTCTCGAACTTCTTGATTTTGAGACGCGTGTGGGCTATAGCCACAAATATTAAATTAATTATTATTAAGTAGTCTTAAAGGCTAAATATTACAAATTATAAATTAATATAATGTACACAAGGTGTGTAAATAATAAATTCTTTCTTATGTTTACAAGTGCGATGTTTTTATTTTATAATTAGTGGACTCAAGAAACGACCTATGGATGATAATAAATTAACATTGAGCGTCGCACACAACATAAGAAATGGTCCTTCGTTTGGAACATAAGAAATAGTACTTCGTTTGGAATACAATAAATGGTCCATCATTGGGCAAAAACAAAGAAGATATTGCTTCACTAGTGAAGAAATAAATTGGTTCCATCATCGCCATTTTGAGTTGGCGCCGCGTCCTTTAAAAGTTTGTTCGCGGGGAGCCATTTCCAAGTTAGTCGGCGTCGAGCTTGGCTATTGGCTGTTACAACAAAGTGCGTCAGCGGCTGTGTGCGCTGATTGGGCGAAACACGTTTTCGCGCTTGCGCTGTGGACGTTTGCTGCACTGCGCAAGTCTTCTCGTCCGGAACAGAACGTCAAGCCGGTGTAGCGTCGTCGCGCCATTTTTCTGTGCTGTGTTGTGTGACTAACAAAAAGAAGCCATTTTTGTGAAAATTTATTTTGTAGAAACTCTTAAATTTGTATAAATATTGGATTTGTGTAGTTGTATATAGTTTTAAGAATGGATAACATAGAGGAATTGGTGGCTGCTCGAAGTCAACTAAAGGCTTCGATAACTAAAATTTATAATTTTGCATCTAACATTGGAGAAAAGGTAACATCCAGTTTATTAGAAATAAAAATTAGTTACTTAAAAAATACGTTCGAAAAATATACTGATAACCATTTTAAAACGTTATCTCAAAAACGAGGCGATGCAGATTTCGATGATTATGAAGACAAATATTTACTTGCATTGTCTAACTTGCAATCTGCGTTAACAACGTTAAATAGTAATCAGTCTGCATTGTCATCATCACCATCAGTAAGCAACGAGCACCATGTCAATTTACCTAAAATTGAAATTCAAACCTTCACAGGTAAAAGTGAAGAATTTTATCCGTTTTTGAATTTATTTAGGTCGCTTATCGACAAAAATGCAAGTCTAAATAATACACAAAAGTTGTATTACTTACGTAGTTTTCTCAGAGGTGAGCCTCTAGATATTATTAAAAATTTACCGCTCTTAGATGAGAATTATGAAAGGTCATTGAACCTGATTGTAGAACGATATGACAATAAAAATAAAATTGTTATTGATCATGTAAATAAATTATTAGATATAGTGCCAATTACAAAATGTACAGCTCTAGCGTTAAGAAACTTAATTGCTGATGTCAAACAGAATTTGAGTGCACTAGAGAGTTTAGACCAGCCTGTTTCCAGTTGGGACATGGTTTTAATATGTATATTAACAAAAAAAATAGACCAGTACACAGTACGATCTTTTTATATGGAACAGATAAATAGGGATAAGCCATATAAATTATCTGATTTAATATTATTTTTAGAAAATAAGGCTATTGCTTTAGAGGCCACTACAGGGCAAGAAAGGATGTCTGGAGCTACAGCTAGCAGACCTCAACGTGTAAGCTTGCTTACAAACAAATCATCATGTGAGTATTGTCAGTCAGATTCTCATAAAATTTATAATTGTGGGAAATTTAAAACTAGCTCTGTCAAACAGAGAATACAGTTCATAGAAAGAACAAATAGGTGTAAACTGTGTTTAAATAACCATACAAAAAAATGCTATTTTGGCTTTCGTTGTGCTAAATGCAAGGGTGATCATAATACTTTGTTGCATATTGATAATATTAATTCAACAGCTCAATATCCTGAAACTGCTGAAAATAAAAAGGTATCACTTTTCAATAGTATTAAAAATAAAAGTGTTCTCTTACCAACTGCTATAGTAAAATTGTGTAAACAGGATGGTTCTTTTATGTTTGTGCGGGCAGTCTTAGATTCTGGAAGTGAGGTTTCTATGGTCACTAAAGAAGTGGCTAACCAAATAAAATGCTTGACTACTTTTGAGTCACATACAGTAGTGGGTGTTTGTGAAGGCACAAATAATTTAAATGCACTCGCTCACTTTAAAATACATGCTTGCACCAAGTCTAACTTTGCTTTGCCTGTCACTTGCTCTGTTGTGGAGAAGATTTCATGCACCTTGCCTCATCATAACATAGACATATCCCACATGAATATTCCACCTTATGTGCAACTTGCTGATACAAGTTTTCATTCACCAGCACAGGTACAAATGCTTTTAGCTTGTGATGTATTTTTTAAGGTGTTGCTGAGGGAGCGCATACCACTGTCACCTAGCGGCCCATACCTAATAAATACCAAATTAGGTTATGTAGTGGGAGGAGCTGTTGTGGGTAAGGCCCTGAGGCAAGATGAATTATATTGTAATTTTGTTAATTTAAATTTTAAGTCTAATGATACTGAAAAGAAAGAGCCATGTGGTTACTGTAAAGACTCTATTCATCAACAGTTAAAACAATTTTGGCAATGCGAAAATGTCAATGAAACCTTTTTTGAATCAACTTCTGAACAGGAATTGGCGGAGAAATATTTTAATGAAACTTGTAAATTAAATAATAATAAATTTGAAGTCTCCTTGCCATTTAAATTGCCTGCAGAGGAAATTAATTTAGGTGATTCTTTATCTTGTGCATTGCAAAGATTTTATAATTTAGAAAAAAGGTTTTCTAAAGATCCAGTTTTGTTTGAAAAATACAAATTATTTATAAATGATTATATTAAGCAGGGGCATGCAAAAGTAATTAATATATCTGAATATGACCTTAAAAGGGGAGATGTTTATTTTCTACCGCACCATCCAGTTTTTAATGAAAATTCCAAAACTACCAAATTAAGGGTAGTGTTTGATGGTAGCATGCTGACAAAAAACAAAATTTCATTAAATGATATGTTACTCAATGGTCCCATAGTACAAAGTGATTTATTTGATATATTGATACAGTTTAGGTTAGGTAAACACATTCTTATTTGTGATATAAAACAAATGTTTAGAAATGTAAATTTAAATAAAAAAGATTGCAAATTTCAAAATATTTTATGGCGAGAGTCGCCTAATGATCCTGTTGAATGCCTTCAGCTTCAAACTGTTACATATGGTTTAAAAACTTCTTCTTATTTAGCAACTCGATGTCTTTTAGAGTTAGCTAACCGATTTAGTGATAAATATAAATTAGCAGCATCTGCACTCAAAAATAACACGTATGTTGATGATGTAAATTTTACTTCTAATGATGTTGATGAATTGAGTCAATTAAAATATGAACTAATAGATTTATTAAGATTAGGAGGTTTTGAATTACATAAATGGTGTTCGAATGCACCGCAAGTGCTGGCTGATATCCCTGCTGAAAGGCAGCAGCTAGAAAATATTGATTTAGCATTTGATGATATGTCTGTTAAAACGTTAGGCTTACATTACAATATTAAAACAGACAATATTGATATTACTTGTCCAGAACAAAAGTTTTTGGAAGTTTATACTAAGAGAGAGATTTTAAGTTTTATTAGTAAGTTTTTTGACCCTTTGGGAATACTGGGTCCTATATTAATTAAAGCAAAATTATTTTTGCAAGAGCTTTGGAAGGCTAATATTAATTGGGATGTTCCACTTTCCTTTGATTTAAATCATAAATGGAAAAAATTTGCTTTAGGTTTAATTAACATGTCATATATTTCTATTCCAAGAAACATTAGTGTTTCTAAGTTTGTTAAGATTGAAATAGTAGGGTTTGCTGATGCATCAAATAATGCATATGGATGTTGTATATATATAAGAATTGTAAAAGAAGATGGTACTGTTTGTATGAACTTGTTATGTTCAAAATCTCGAGTCAGTCCCATTGGTAAACAACTTTCAACACCTAGGCTTGAGCTTAATAGTGCACTCTTGCTCTCTATTTTAATAAAAAAGGTTTATAAATGTATATGTTTAAAATTTGATAAGAAAGTTATGAATGTTTACTTGTATTCAGATTCACAAATAGTGTTGTCTTGGTTGAAAATAGAACCTGTACGGTTATCTGTATATGTGGCTAATAGAGTTAAATCTATAAGAGATTCCTGTAAAAACTATTCTTGGCATTATATTAATACACAGTCTAATCCAGCAGATTGTATTTCTAGGGGATTAGATCCTGATATGCTGAAAGAAAATATTCTCTGGTGGCATGGACCACAAATTATGCATGATAAAGATTATGAACATTCTAATGACTTTGTCAAATTAGTTGAAAAATTACCTGAAATTAAAAATGTATGTTTGTTTACAATTGATTCATATGATAAAAATTTCATAAAAAATTTATTGTATAGATATTCATCTTTTTTAAAACTCCAAAGAGTAGTTGCATATGTATATAGATTTTATAAAAATTGTAAATTGCCTAAAAATGAAAGACACAATGGTGTAATAAATGCCAAGGAAATTAATGATGCTACTTTAGTAATTGTTAAATGTGAACAAAGGCAATATTTTAATAATGAAATTCATAGATTAGCAAAGGATCAGCCAGTAAAAGGTAATTTGTTACAATTGAATCCATTTCTAGATCAAACGAAAATACTTCGTGTTGGTGGTAGATTAGAAAATGCATCTATACCCTATTCTCAAAAGCATCCAATAATATTGCCGAAAGGGTCATATATAACAAAATTAATAATTTATGATGCCCATGTTCAGCTGTTACATGCAGGGCCTAAACTTATATTAAGTTATTTAAACCAAAAGTATTGGCTGATCAATGGTTTAAGAGAAATTAAATCTGTAATACATAAGTGTGTTGTATGTTTTAGACTTAAGGCTAAACAAGCTTCACAGTTGATGGGTTCTTTGCCACAACAGAGAGTCACAGCAACCCGTCCATTTGAGATAGTTGGTGTCGATTATGGGGGCCCATTTCAAATAAAGCAGTCACGTGTAAGAAAGGTTTTAATTTCAAAAGGTTATATTGTATTATTTATATGCTTTTCGACTAAAGCTGTCCATGTTGAACTTGTATCTGACATGACCACAGAAGCATTTCTAGCTGCCTTAAAAAGATTTATATCTAGACGCAACATGCCTTCTATAATATATTCTGATAATGCTGCGACTTTCCATGGGGCAAACAACCAATTAAATGATCTGTATAAGTTAAAAAATTCTGTTGAGCATCAAACATGTGTTCAAAATTATACGTCATCGCTTGGCGTTCAATTTAAGTTTGTACCTGCATATTCACCGAATTTTGCGGGAATCTGGGAAGCAGGAATTAAAAGTGTAAAGTATCATTTAAAACGTGTCGTAGGTGACAAATGTTTTACTTATGAGGAATTGTATACTATAATGGTTCAAATAGAAGGGATTTTAAATTCTAGGCCGTTAACGCCATTAATAATGTCTGATATGAATGACTTCACTTACCTTACACCTGGTCATTTTCTCACAGGTGCATCTCTCCAATGTCTACCTGAGCCTAATGTTACTAACGTTCCTACCAATAGATTAAAATTTTGGAAACAGTGTGTACAAATTCAACAGTCATTTTGGAAGCAGTGGCATAAGCAATATCTAGTTCAGTTACAGAATCGTCCTAAGTGGCAGGTAGCTCAACCTAATTTGCAGGTTGGAACATTAGTCATCGTTAAAAACGATAATGTAAGTCCTCTAGCATGGCCCATGGCCAGAGTGATAAAAGTGTACCCTGGAGAGGATGGAAAGGTGAGGGCTTTAGATATTAAAAACCAAAAAGGTTTTGTAACAAGAACAAGTATATCAAAAGTTTGTATTCTACCAATAGAAGATAATAATGTATTGGGTATTTTTTAAATTGCCTTGAATTGTAGTTTTTATATTATATGTATGTCTATATTTTTTTTTACTTAACTGTATGCAGATTTACTATATATAATTACAGATATAATTAGTGGACTCAAGAAACGACCTATGGATGATAATAAATTAACATTGAGCGTCGCACACAACAGTAGGTCTAGTTATATAATTGTAATTAGTGAAATTATATAATGTTAATGTTAAAAATATCGTTCAAGGAAGATAATTAAAAGTAGCCAGTGCATTACTTTTACGTTTTGAAATTGTCTTAAAAGTATCAAATAATATTGCTGCTACTAAATGATAAGGAACTTTAGAACACTTAACAAGAAAAAAAAATTTTTTATACCAAACGATATTATTTAAATTTGGTACCTCAAAGTAAACTAATTAGCACATTGCCGTGGATTGACAACTTATAAACAATTAATTAATGCACCTAATACTTTGATTAATATTTTTATAGATAAAATCTGCCTGTTTTGTAAAATTATGGATAAATTGTAATTTTTATCTGTAGTATTTGTCAGAAAACAATCTGTATTCTGTTTCATTCACACATTTTTTAACATACGTCCTACTATACTCTTCTGTTCATGTCATTTGTCAATGTAATGTTATAATTATCTCTACATAATTAAGTTTATCATTTCTTCATTTTATGTACTATTGAAGTGGAAGTCATATTTCCAGTGTGACGCCTATGTATAAAATGCAAAGGGAGAAAAAACCCTTTGCTGAGTTTTTTACCGGTTCTTATCAGAACAAGTTTTCCCGGCATAGAGTTTCGATTTTCACAATTGTTTGTTAACAGCCAATGAACAAATGATATTGATTTTGTTACAATAATCGCTTTAAGATATTGTGAGAAATTATGTTTCTTACCATTTTATCCATGTGTTGAACGTTGAATGAATGAACTTGAATTCTTACTCCATCTTTCTTATATATGTTTAGGTTAAATTACATTAAGTGTCTTTGATTTAACTTAAGTAGCTATAGTCATGGAAGTAATATATATCAAATGAGTAGAATGGGCCTTATTTTCCACTGTAATGGTTTGTTTGTACTCTGTAATTGAATTTGAGTTCAAGAATGTAAGCAAAAGACTACAGTAGTCTCAAATTATGTTAACGAAATGTTGTTTTATACAAACAATTACTGTTAAAATTTCTACTACTAGTACGAATTAACATGAAACCTATTACCTATAGATAAGAGGGCTATTCTCTGAAAACGAAATTTCGTCTATTTTCGAAATGCTAGTACGACTCCAAAGAATTTATGATTTTCAACCTCCTTTTCGGAGGTAAGACTTAATACTGCCTTTGATGCACAGATAACAATCTTCAAGAATATGATTGTTAGAAAAGTATAAGTATTATTCTAAATTTTCCGAAATTTCGTTCGAGGAGGAATAGAATAGGGCCTCAGGTGTCATAAGATCGTACCATTTATGTAGTACATTTTTAGGGTTCCATATCCATAAGGTAAAAACGGGACCCTATTGCTAACACTCATAGTTAGAAGCTCAGAATAATAATATATTGTTCTGAGGTTAGAATAATATTATAATTAGTTATTGACAGTTCTAACTTTATTCTAATTCTCGTCTATTGATTAAAAATACTTGCTTGTTGTGATATTTTCTATTTAGGTGTCTCTATCGTTTATACCTACATATGTTTATAACGAACGGTGATAGCTAGATAGTTAAAATTATACATTTCTGTTGATTAGTTTAATAGTTACTAAAATCAGAATAAAACAAATATTTGTTGGGTCTCCATACAACAGACGTGATTATATTAGGTTTTTTATAGGTTATGATATCGTACGGTACCCTTTTGCGCGAAAACGACTCGTACTTGGCTGATTTTTGATATGGTTTGTGAAAGATGCGTCTTATTTTCCGGTTTCGACGTCATTCCATTTAGCGATGTTGCAGTTTGTTAGTAGTTAGTTATTCTCTACATAACTGAAGCAACGGATCATGCTGACCCATGTTAACTTTTACACCCTTGTTTTTAATTAAATATTATGGTATGGGTAGGAACTATTAGTTCATGACTTAAGCTGATTTGAAGAAATACAAGTGATAGTGACGAATATTTATTTATATTATTTATTTTCATAGTAAAATTTAAGGTAAAGGTAATGAATGAGGCATTGGTTGTTAACACTGTGCGTACACTTATGTAAATGATACTCGTACAATACACTTAAACTTCTAAAAGAGTATTGAATTAATCTATAATTTTTCGATTTCTTCTCGCAGTATTACTTTTTTCGACTTTTTTTTTTATAATGAAAATTGTAAAATATATATGAGAGTCACTTAGTAGCCGAAGGCTTAATGCAACATTTAATTGTTAGATAATGGTAGAAAGGAGGATAGTTGATAGAAAGTCTGTCTTTACCATCAGCCTTAAAACTGCATCTTATTAAATGTGTAATTATAAACTTTAGTACCAGGTTTAAATTATTATCCGACCAAAATAAGTCTACACATCTCAATTTGACGTTTTCCCTTTTCTCACCGTCAATTTGCATTAGGCTGCCAATGGTTTACCAAGCTAGTACTTATTTTAGCCCTTCTCTTTCCTAATATTATAAAGAGCACAGATTTGTTTGTTTGCTTGCATTGAATAGGGTTCAACATTACTAGATCTCTTTTGGTTTCCTATTTCTAAAAAAAAATATATCATATGCGGGTGACATAGGCTGTAATTTACGCAGTTGAAGTCGCGGGATTACAGCTGTTTGTCTAGTAGGTAACTTGCTATGTAAATCTTTGGCTTATTACTTATTCAGTTTTTCTACGCATTTGTTGTACAACTGACGTATGTTTGTTCGAGAACTCTTCAAGTGAACGTTTTTTTTTTGCATAAAAACGGATTTGCAATAACAAATGGTAATCCAATGATGACATAAATACAGATATAAGTACTGTAAATATGAAGAATTGCGTTACATCGGTAGTGAAAACTAAGTCACAAAAACTAAAATTCTGATTTTGAGTCTTAAAATCGCACGATTATCTCATTATCTTAAAAGTCGCGATTTTTGTCTGAATATCACGTGACTTGAAATACAACCCGCCATTGTGTGACGTCACTGTGGCAACAGCTATCAGATTAGTCATAAAGATTTGCCTATTAATTATAAAACAAATTTTTAGATGGCACTGTTATTGTTTTGTTGACATCTTTTACTTTTCGACTCTATGCATCTGTTTTGTGTACATATCACAATGACGTCATGAATATGACGGACAGTCCCAGATAGCAATTTAAACTTATTTCTGACTTGCAACAAGTTTGATACATCAAAGAAAAAGACTTGCTTCAACTTTGCCATGACAACTTAGAGCAAGTTTAAATCAAATTTTCTAGTTTCAGTGTGACAAACTTGCACTAACTTTGACGTATCAAAGTTAGAGCAAGTGTACCTAGGAAAATTGTTATTACTACTACCGTAGTAGCAATAATAATAATTATTACTACTACCGTAATAATAATAATAATGTGACGACCCCATCGCCCACTGATGCGGCGAGTTTAGTGAGAGGATTTGCCGTATCAGTGCAATTAGTCCGCACCTAAAATGTTACTCATAGGCGAGAAGTGTTGGTCCGTGCTTCTTTTCCATCTGCCGTCATTGTGGGTGCAATCTATCTTAACGGACCCATCAGGGAATTGGGCGACCCCTGATGTATCAAGCCTATTGTACTATGATGAGTGGAGTAAATAGAGCGCGTATAGGGCCGCTGCCTGGGGGTCGCCAGGGCTCGCCCGGAGCTGGCGCCGGGCCGAGCAGAATGCGAGCCAGCCAACCCCGAGGGCCGGTACGACCATCTCGCCGGCCCACTCCACCATCACCACCAGCTGGCTTGGGTCCGGCAGGGTCTTCACAGACCCAGCAATCGGTCCCCGCCGCTGGTGGAGTACGCCGCATGAGGTGGACTACTCCACAAAACGAAAACATCATGCGCGCGTACTACAGGGCGACAGAGACAGGTGTCGGCGGGACGGGTTATCGGGCAAGATTGCTTGCTGCGTTTCATACCCTGGAGCCTTCGCTGTCCGTTACGGCGCAAAATTTGGCAGATCGAGTTCGCTTTATTCTTCGGAGAGAAATCTTTACTCCAGCAGAACTCGGTCAACTACGACTCGAGGTTGTGTCGTCTATGAGTCCCGGTAGCAGAAGGCGGAGCAGAAGGCGGAGTAGCATTGCGCGCAGCACCATATGCGACCCCAATGCTACAGTGGCCAGTCCTGCTCCTGATGAAACGGGAAGGGTAGACGACGCAACCGCCCAGAATTTAGAGCAGATCAGGGGATTACTTGAAGAGGCGATTCTCGAATTTCGCGAGCTCCCACTTGAGGAGAGGCCGAAAATCCCGAGGATACCCCTAAGTCGTAAAAATCGGGATGTCGTTGAGGCAGTAAGCCAAATGCTTCTTCCATACTTGGAAGAAAGCGGCAGTCTCAGCGATACCAACTCGATCCTATTTGGCGCCGCATTGGCGGTCTGTCGATTCATCGGCGCCAAAGTGCCCACTGGGAGAGCTGAACGGCATACCAATGCCCGGCACAGCGAGACTCCGGCGTGGCGTAAGAGGATTGAGAAACGTATTGCTGAGACCAGAGTCCTCATCGGCAAACTGATTAGTTTCAGGTCAGGCAATACGAGGCCGAGGGTGATGCATTTTGTACATATGGCAATGGCGGGGATCGATTTCAGTCTTGCAGACCCCACCTTAATGCGAAAAGTGTCGGAGCGCATCGATGACCTGAAACAGAAAATTGCGGCTTGGGGAAGTCGGATACGGCGGTACTCCGAGAGAGCGGCAAGGTTTCGCCAGAATCGTCTCTTTGGGAGTGACCAAAAGAAGTTTTATCGTACATGGGAGACACGAGCTGGCCCCTCCACTGTCCAAGGACCGAATGTCACAGATGTCATTGCCTTTTGGCGGAACATCTGGTCCCGGCCTGTGGAGCACATAGAGGGCGAATGGATGGCGCCTATAGAGGAAGCGTGTGCATCGATAGATGCGATGAACCCCATCACCATAGAGTCGGATGACGTGTTGGCTGCGGTCCGTAAAGCTCCGAACTGGAAAACTCCAGGGATTGACGGACTGCACCACTACTGGTTGAAGAGTTTCCGCTCGTGCCACGCATTCCTGGCCCGCCAATTCCAAGACGCCCTAGAACAGCGATGTCTCCCAAACTTCTTAACAACTGGGGTCACTCACCTAGCTCCAAAGTCCACCAATACCGCGGATCCGTCACAATACCGCCCCATAACGTGCTTGTGTACCACCTACAAAGCACTGACATTCATTCTGAAGGCTAAAATTGATGCTCACGTTGAGCACAATCATATCATGGTGGACACTCAGAATGGATGCAGGGGCGGGAGCCGCGGTTCAAAGGAGCTTCTCCTGATCGATGCGGTCGTGGCCCAACAGGTCAAACGCAACCGACGCAACTTCTCTGCAGCCTGGATAGACTACAAAAAAGCGTTTGACTCGGTTCCCCATACGTGGTTGAAGAGGGTCCTCGAGCTGTACAAGATCGATTGTGCAGTTCGAAACTTCCTCGAGACCTGTATGGGGCAGTGGAGTACGCAGCTTAGTCTGTTCGGGGTGCAGCTGTCGGATGCGGAAGACCGAATAAAGATTGAGAGGGGTATATTCCAGGGCGATTGTCTGAGTCCACTTTGGTTTTGCCTGTCCCTAAATCCGCTTAGCACTTTGCTGGATAAACCAGGGACAGGTTTTCAGTTGAAGAGAGGATTGTTCAAAATATCACACCTCTTCTACATGGATGATCTCAAGTTGCTTGCCCCAAATGCTCAGAGGCTGGCGGAGCTGCTGAAAATCACAAAGGATTTCAGTAGCTCCATCAGCATGGAGTTTGGGCTGGACAAGTGTGCGGTTATCCATGTGGATAGAGGTCGGATAAGTGATTCCAACCAAGTGGACCTACCGGATGGATCCACCATCCGTACCCTCTCCGAAACTGATACATACCGGTATCTGGGTATGTCACAGAATCTGGGTGTGCATATGGCGGACGTGAAACAATCCGTTAAGGAGGCCTTTTTGGGACGCCTGACTAAGGTGCTTGAAAGCTACCTATCAGGCGTCAACAAAGTCAGGGCCATCAACGGTTGGGTCATGCCAGTCCTAATGTACACCTTTGGCATACTCAGATGGACTCAGACCGAATTGGACGCCCTGGATCGGAAAGTCCGCACAACTTTGACACTCCATAGGATGCACCACCCGAGATCGTCAGTGATGAGGCTGTATATCCCGAGGAAGAGCGGCGGTCGTGGGCTGCTCAGTGCGAAAACCCTGCACAACCGCGAGATACACAGTCTCCGTAACTACTTCCTGGCGAAATCGGAATCCAGTGAGTTGCATAGAGATGTCAAAGCATGTGATGTAGGACTAACCCCTCTCTCTTTGGCCACCGAGCAATGGCGAGAACCGGCAGTACTTAGCACCACTGACCGAGAGGCCATTTGGAGGGAGAAGGAGTTGCACGGTAGGTTCTACAAGGCGCTACACGAGCGTCATGTGGATCCGAGAACCTCCGTGCATTGGCTGCGCTTCGGGGACCTCTTTGGGGAAACCGAAGGTTTTGTCTGTGCAATACAGGACCAGGTCATTATGACCCGAAACTACCGGAAGTATATCCTGAAGGATGGGACAGAGGATGTTTGTAGAGCCTGTCACCAGCCCGGTGAGTCACTCAGGCATATTACTTCCGGTTGTCCTGTACTGGCTAATACCGAGTATTTGCACAGACATGACCAAGCAGCCAAAATACTCCATCTCGAGCTAGCCTTCAAATACGGCCTCATAGGCGAAAAGGTGCCGTACTATAAGTATGTGCCGGAGCCAGTTCTTGAAAATGACCGCGCTCGATTATACTGGGACCGGTCCGTCATTACGGACAGGACTGTTCCTGCGAACAAGCCTGATATCGTACTGATGGACCGGGCGGAATCTCGGGTGTTCTTAGTGGATGTCACCGTCCCATTCGATGAAAACCTCGTGAAAGCCGAATCAGATAAAAAACTTAAATATCTGAACCTGGCGCACGAGGTTACCGATATGTGGCGAGTGTCATCCACTGAGATCATCCCAGTCGTAGTGTCAACGAATGGCCTAGTCCCGACTTCTCTTCACGACCATCTGAAGAGGTTGGGACTCCGTGACGGACCAATGATTGCGAGGCTCCAGCGGGCGATCTTGCTCGATAACGCAAGGATCGTCCGCCGTTTTCTCTCTTTGTCGCCCTGACCCCCGGCCGTCTGGCCTCCTCTGCCGGGGGGAATCCTCCCCCCCCTCGAATCGTCGAGGGGTCGGGAAGAGTAAATTATAAATATATTTAAATAATAATTATTATTACTACTACTGTAGTAGTAATAATAATTTTCCTAGGTACTGACTCGAATACCTAGCAGGTACACGGATACTCGAGTACCTGGAATACTGATTTCGAGGTAAATATTACTTTAAGTTTACTTCGTTTTTATTAATCTTTTGATCATTCAAAACCAGTGTTTCCACTTTTAGAGATTTCGCCCTTTTTTAGGGCGAAATCGTTGATTTAAAGTTTCCTTGGGGATTTTTTTCTTTTTAAAGATTTGGTTACCCCAAAGGGTAAAATCGATTAAAAATAGTAACACTATTTTGACATAGACCCATAGATTATCCAGTTTTTTCTATGATTGTATGTACTTAGCGAACACGATGGACAGGAATTCCCTGAAGTTTCTGTCACATTAATATACGACCAAGTGTAATATGACAATGAGTTCATGGATATCTTTTGCTTATAATGTCTTAGAATTTAGTCCGGTTGCATTAACTTACAAACTATTTTCATTCTTATTCATTGGTCATTGCTTTTGAAAGCACCTTTTGAAAGCAACGACGCGATTTAGAAATTCACAAAATAAATAAATAGTATTTCTTTGTCAGTTTTAGACTGTTAACGTTTGTGAAAACTAATGAACATGGAAGAAAATGATAAGTTACCGTCATCTTCAGGCACAGACACAGTACCATCTAAAGAAAAAAAAATATATGCAAAAATTTAAAAGCTCTTGGTTGGAGAATCCAGATTTTAAACATTGGTTAAAACGTTCGGATAAAGGTAAAACTAAAGCCTTTTGTAAACTCTGCGATTGTCACATTACTTGTGGTATGTCTGAATTACTGCGACATCAAAAAACTGCAAAACATGTTAAACAGATGGCCGTAACATCAAAATATGGTAATATGACATCGTTCTTAAGTGGACACTTGAATTCTACTAATAAAGAATTAGAAATGGAACTGAAGATATGCGGTTTTCATGCAAAATATGATTTATCAATTTCATAAACTGAGGATTTGGTGGCACTTCTGCGAAATTTGTTTCCTGAATCCAAATACTTACCAGAAGTACGTCTAGGTAAGCAAAAAGCAACGAACATCTTACGACAAGTTACAGGATTCACATACAAACAGCAAGTAGTTAACACAATAACATAATGAAAAACAACTTTTTTAATATGATTATAGATGAAAAGACAGATCTTACTCAGAAAAAGCAGTTGGCGATCATCATAACATTGTTTGACAGCGTAACCAAAACCTTAGAATACAGATTTTTTGAAATGATTGATATTAATGACGGGACAGCTAATGGCATTTTTACAACAATTAAAGATATATTTTTATTTACAATTGGATTTTCATTGATACCACAAATGTCACGTTGGGAAAACACAATTCTGTGCAAGCTTTGCTTAAAAATGAAATTCGCCACCTGGTTGTCATAGGCTGCACCTGCCACTTAATTCATCTTGCCACGTCTTACGCTACCCGTAAATGATCCAAAAATTTTGAAGATTTGTGCCGCAACATACCTGCATTAAAACAGTTTCAAGAATTTTTGAATATTGAACATCATAAATTACTTACTGCAGCGAATACTAGATGACTTTCACTACTAGCGTGTGTTGATAGAATATTAGAGTAATATGATGCCCTCAAATTATTGTTCGCGGAAACAGTTTTTGAAGATCCGTCTAACACAAATGATTCCATTATGAGGAGCTTAAATAACCCGTTCCACAAATGTCACGTTGGGAACAAAGCATTGCTACATTTCACGAGTTACATCTTTTCTATAACTAATGAATTCAATAAATTCTTCCAGTCAAAATCTTCACAATTGTATAAATTGCCTGAAATGGTTCAAAAGATGCTACAAACCTTTTTAAGATATTTTATCAAAAAAGAGTTTATACAGCCAAAATTAGAGAGCCTTATGCACCTAGATATCAATCAAACTGAACTCCACTTGGATAACAATCATATTTATATTGGCTTGGATGCATATGATATGTTGGAAGATTTGAAAACAAAAGCTTCAAAAAATGAAGTTGCCGGTAATTCTAGATGGAAATAGTTTTACAAGTACAATCCAGATTTGACTTAAACGAAGTATGTTTAATTTAATAAAATATGTGGATCTACAAATTGCACGACGTTTAGAATGTCAGAGCTTAAGTATTCAACTATTTCACTTTTTTTTTCTCTTTATTTTGGTACAAACAGTCATTACAATAAAGTGACATGACATTGCATATTTAAACTTAAAAGACAAATAGTATTACTACCCAAATAGTATTTACAGGAAGCAGATAATGAATGGCGGCAACAAGCCCTCATTGATGTGAATCATTTTGAAGTTAAAATTGACGAAGACATTACAAAGTTATCTACGGAAATATACTGGAATAAAGTTTTTAAAATATAAAATATAAAAATCTTGAAGTTGTGATTTCGATTTTGTTAGCACTACCATCGTCAAACACTGAGGTTGAAAGACTATTCAGTGTGTTAAAAATGTAAAATCCGACAAAATAAACAAACTGCACAATGAAATACTTAATGGTTTGTTACACAGTAAACTTGGCATGACAGGCCCTATTTTGGAACCCGATATTGCTATGATGAATGTAGCTAGAAAATTAAAAGCCAGTGCCTCAGCCTCAACATCAGCATCATATTTTTCACCGTGTACTTCTCATGATTAATTGCTTCTTGCTACATATTAATACAATTGTTTTTTTTAAGTAAAAAGGTGACCAAAAAGATGTGTTTTATTTCTTACTTTTTAAATTTTTCGCCCTGAATCAGGGATTTTGGAGCATAGTTTAGCATTGGGCATTTTAGGGCGATGTAAAAAAAAGTAAGGCAAAATCAAAACCCGATAGTGGAAACACTGCTTTAAACTCAGACCTCAGCACAGAGCCTAGCCTAAGAGCCAAAGTAATTAACTGGAACGGTTGATTTGGAATCCCATATTAAAGCACATTAAACGGCATATTACTTATACAATTTAACAATATAAACGGATACCGCAATGCATTAAATGAACAGCGTCATCTAGTTTGCAGACTTAGAACTATTTGGGCACCTATGAAGATGATGATTACAAATAAGTATCTTTGTTATAACAATATTCAAACAATACTGTCGCAAACTTGAAACTTCATATTTAACATAATAATATTGCAGCGACATTGTCACAAACTTGCCTCGTATATTTGACGCAACAATTTAGAATCAAAGAAAAATCAAACTTGACCCAAGTTAGCATGCTATCTGGGGTGTTTTAGCGTGTATATAAAAAGGTTTAAATTTTGATTTAATGTTAAGGCAAGAAAACGTCTTATTTTTCTGTAATATTTGTATTATGGCTTATTTAAATTAAAATAAATAAGTGTTTAATACTTTTGCTTACAAATAAACAAAGTAGAATACTCTATTACTGCCGTTTATCATTAAGTAGTAGCATCGGATGTGTCATGAAATGGAATGCACTGACCTGAAATGAAATGAAATGAAATGAAATGAAATGAAATGAAATGAAATGAAATGAAATGAAATGAAATGAAATGAAATGAAATGAAATGAAATGAAATGAAATGAAATGAAATGAAATGAAATGAAATGAAATGAAATGAAATGAAATGAAATGAAATGAAATGAAATGAAATGAAATGAAATGAATGAAATGAAATGAAATGAAATGAAATGAAATGAAATGAAATGAAATGAAATGAAATGAAATGAAATGAAATGAAATGAAATGAAATGAAATGAAATGAAATGAAATGAAATGAAATGAAATGAATGAAATGAAATGAAATGAAATGAAATGAAATGAAATGAAATGAAATGAAATGAAATGAAATGAAATGAAATGAAATGAAATGAAATGAAATGAAATGAAATGAAATGAAATGAAATGAAATGAAATGAAATGAAATGAAATGAAATGAAATGAAATGAAATGAAATGAAATGAAATGAAATGAAATGAAATGAAATGAAATGAAATGAAATGAAATGAAATGAAATGAAATGAAATGAAATGAAATGAAATGAAATGAAATGAAATGAAATGAAATGAAATGAAATGAAATGAAATGAAATGAAATGAAATGAAATGAAATGAAATGAAATGAAATGAAATGAAATGAAATGAAATGAAATGAAATGAAATGAAATGAAATGAAATGAAATGAAATGAAATGAAATGAAATGAAATGAAATGAAATGAAATGAAATGAAATGAAATGAAATGAAATGAAATGAAATGAAATGAAATGAAATGAAATGAAATGAAATGAAATGAAATGAAATGAAATGAAATGAAATGAAATGAAATGAAATGAAATGAAATGAAATGAAATGAAATGAAATGAAATGAAATGAAATGAAATGAAATGAAATGAAATGAAATGAAATGAAATGAAATGAAATGAAATGAAATGAAATGAAATGAAATGAAATGAAATGAAATGAAATGAAATGAAATGAAATGAAATGAAATGAAATGAAATGAAATGAAATGAAATGAAATGAAATGAAATGAAATGAAATGAAATGAAATGAAATGAAATGAAATGAAATGAAATGCAATGGAATCGAAATGAAATGAAACTGCAATGAATTGAGGAAAACAACTTTTCGTTGCTTATTTTCTTTTAGGATTTCCTTAGATACAAACTACAGATAACTTCCAATATCCAATATTCCTAGATATCGTATGATGATTTAAATAAAGATGCCAATTTTAGCAGTGGGGTAGGTGGCGGTCTTGGTGACTGCGGCGACGCTATAGGTTAGTACAAAGATACGTATTCCGTAGTGATGGGAACCATAATGTATTAAAGGCATGTCGATAATTGATCGATATTATATTTTAGTATTAGATGTCATTCAAAATATATTTTCATTAATTTATTATTTAATTCACTTGTTCTTTCCTTTTTTAACTGAATCTTTCGTAACTGAATGTCAATCAGATCATGAAGAAAGTATTTGATGATATAACCTTAAAATGTTGAATGTTTTTGGTTGAATTTATATCACCATAAAAATATTTTAGCCACTGAGATTTATTTGTAGATATGTTAAATTCGTAACAATTAAGTTATTATTTGTGAATATTATTACTCTATATTAAATATTGTGGAGTTTCTTTTTCTCGATATTCTTTTTAATCATAAAATGTAGGACTTCTCTTTAGTCTGGTGGTAAGAATCAAAAATCTATTCTAAAAAGTTCGATTAAGGAGATTTTATAAATCAAATAGAGTATTTTACTTAAATTTGATTGTGAATGAAATAAAGAGTGTCCAAGTAAATAGCTATTAATTATGATAAAATTTACACCATATGTTTACAGGTGATTGGGCAAAAATGCTTTTTTTAAATTTAATTCAGATTGGTGACGTTATTACAACTTTTTTGAATTGTATTTTTTTCCTATCACCTATTAATTTATTTTAACCGTGGAGGGCAACGGGATCTTGCCCGTTTTCTTTTGAAAAGAGACAAAATATACAAAAAAACCCGCCAAGAGCATGATCGACTTTCAGGGTTCTGTACAAAAACCACTGACTTCTTATAGTTTTTCCTGTAATGTAGTAGGAAATTAACTGTTTACTATATTTATTCGAATAATTTCAAACATGTTAATTTAAATAGACAAAAAAAAATACAGAAAAAAATTATTACCAGTGTACAAATTTGTCGTTGTCGAATATTTTGAAAACTTAATAATTTTGGAAATAAATGATTTTGGAAATCTGATATTTTAATGTTTAAATTGATCATTCAATTATTTTTAATACATATTGACATTTACATGTTCATTTTTATAGTGAACTGTAGACTAAGAAACGGTTAAAAACTTCCGTGTACAATAGGTATGTAATGAGTAGCAACGTGTTTACAGATAATTTTGTTACATTTTACTTCCGACGTTTGCCGGTTAAAAAAAAAGAAAAAACGTGACTGTGATTCACTGTAGAGAAAACAATATTCAACTTTGCGCAGTGATTACAATTTTTTACTGTACATAAGTACATTAAAGGTCCTAACAAGCCCTTTCATAATTTCGAGTTAATCCCGAAAACAGGCCGCCGTGTTTTAAATTAATTTATATAAAATTTAACATAACCAATTTTCAATTTGAAGAATAAATGCTGTGATAAACGAACAGATAGATAACCGAATGATATTAGTGTTTTCTTTAGTACGGAACCCGAAAAACATGTTTAACGACAACTATTTTGGAAAACTAACATTATAGTTAATTTAATTCATGCTGGTATCATTAAAATATTTATAATGTTTCCAATCATTTATTGAAATTAACGGTTCTTATGATGGAAGGTTTTTCTAATTATCATAATGTCATTAGGTATTACCCGCTTATCAACTTACTCACGAATATTTTGATAGAATTATTTAAAAGGTATGCTATTTTAAATTTCAAAGAGGAGAAGTAATTCAATATTTTACCAACTTTTTATTTAACTTGCCACTAATTAGTGTAGGTCGATTTTGAAAGCTTTTTTATACATTATACACGTTTAATAGCTTTTGTGATGCTTATACAAAGTTAAACCATTTTTTTTTCAAAAATTAAAACCATGCTTTTCAGACTTTTCTAACGAACTGATTGACTTTAGGAAAACATTAAAATCTTCTTGATTTTAGTAGAAGTTTCTTGAACGGCGAACACAATTATTATTTTCACAAGTTAAAGGTTATAAAGATTTAAAACAAAGCAGGTGACTGTTTATATCGTTTAATTTTTTATCTCTGTTTCTAGTGAAGTCATAAATATTATAATTGTAAACGACGACTTAAGTTTTCTTAGTATTTTGCATTAAATATTTGCCATTGATGTTAAGATGAATGATTATTCTATTACTCATAATTGTTATTTATGTATACCATTAGAGTTCCAGTAGCTATTTTGTAACTTGTTATTGACGTCATAATGTGACTCAGAATTATGGACATGTGTGCTCTGTGTTAATTTTCACCTGACAATAGATCTTTTTGGTGATATTTTGACATTTTCGTGTTTAAGTTAAATGAAATGACGATTTATTTCACGTATATGTGTTGCTGTCGCTATCTTTTATATTCCAATCTCACGTGCCTTGGTATCCAGCTGTTTGTAGCTTGGTATCTGTTCTTTATATATGAAGCTGCAAGCGACTTGTTATCTATACATTTGACCATTACTGGTGGTTAGGTAAGTAATTTTGATTAGTGAAACGTAAAAAAGCTTTAGTTATTGAGAATATTCAGTTGAGATTTTGTACTATACTCAATTCAGAAACCGGCTTCTAGAAGCCTTAGATATTTATATTTATGAGTATATCTATTTTCTTTTTGATAACGTAAGAAAAAGCACTTTAAGCGTAGTAGGCTTACCTGATACCTGATAAGGCCCTGAGACTCACCAATTCCATTAGTATATCTCTTTTTGCGACACTTGGAAGCATGAAATATGAAATCAAGGATCTTTTCAGACAAGCGTAGGATGTCTTCGTCGGATTTATAACCGACGTCGTGTATCCACAGAAGTCTTTAACACGTATTCAAAAGTGGTTGATAGCAAGAAATTTTAGTAGCTTATTTACAATCCGTTCGAAAGATGATCCTTGACCTTAACTGTTATCGGTACGTACGGTACTGCACAAAAAAAGGAATCAATAGATAACATATATCTAGCCCAGAATTTATGAGGGCACATAAAATACACTTGAACATAAGAATACAAAATATAAATAAAAACAGAACTACCAACGTGAAAGCTTTTCGACAGAAATAAATGCAAATTGCCTATTAAAATGAATCATATATTTATATTATGTCAGTATTGTCTGCCATCATTTATCTCTGTTTGTCGTTTTGACTGGTCTATTAGTGTGGTTCAATTTATTTAAAAAATCAGTATGTAAAGATTGCAGTTATATGTAGTTTATAAAATTGCTGGATTCTTAGAAAACTATGGCGGAAAAATACTTATTACGTCCGCCACAAATAAATACTTAATTGGGAAAAAAAGGGTTAACTAATTACACAGAAGTTTCACTACCGACAGTCTGTCAATACCATAGTAGCCGAGAACATATAATTTAACGTAATTTAAAAAATTCGCATATTGAGTGTATCTCGTGTAGATTTGTCTCTGATGTATCCGAGTGGGGTTGTGTATACTGTCCGAGTGTTCGGGATAACATTTTCAGGCTTTGTCATCACTTATTTGTCATAAAAAGTCTATGTGCCATACGGTGTACAATGACGATGTTGCTGCAGCAACATATCTGTGTTTTGAACTCAAAACTGACGTGGTTTTCAAGTTCGTTGCCCTTTTTAACACGATTTATTTTTGTAATAATCCATGGTAGTTAAAATGTATGGGATAAACTATTTAAGCTTTTTAATGGGATTTAACAGAACAAATAATATTAACGTCATTAAGAATTTATCTAGAAATTGAAGAAGATAGATTTTATGATATAACAAAAACAGTAATGGTCTATCTATCTAGAAAGAATTCGTCCTTCCTTAACATATTTTTTAATCTTAAAGCTACTCTCAGAAATTATGAGAAACAATTTTATTGTAAGCCTGGTTTTAGATCTGACGTAAAACTGTGAAACCGGTCCAATGGGATGTTGTTGTTGCCTTCAATTACGGCTTTCAAGTACGAGAAAAATACTCACTTTGTTCAACAGTGCTACTAACAAGCCTACTTTAATACCGATAATAGAGATCATTCGTGTATTTGTAAAGGTATCTTTTTTTTCCCTTCTCGTTCATTCTCGGTATTCGGGATCCAGGTTTGCGACTCCTATTAATAGTGATATGATAAATATTTTAGGGTGATTAAGCGATTTATTTCAAAAGAAATTTTTAGCTTTAACGAATTCTATAATAATCGGTAACAATGGATTTTCGAGAGGTTATTGTAAAGTCAATTACAAAAAAATATTCCACATGATTCACATTAACGGCGATAGTAATGATAATAAAATATGTATGATAATGTTTTAGTGAAGGTATTTGGCCTTTTCAATAAAAATAGTGGTCATCTCCCTTTTTTTTTTACTGAGGGACAAAACGAATGAAGTTCCAAATTAGAACCGTTTATTTTTTATGTAAGACGCATTACTTTTTACGGAGTAGATCGATTTTATAATTCTTTTTTATTAGTCAGCTTTTGGGCCGGATATTATTGTTTTCTATTTTCTTCCGAGCTCTACATCATATACAATGAGCTCCTTCTATAACAATATACTATTCTGACTATTCCACTTCTATAAAATTAATTCTAAAATCTCTTTATTATAAACCGTCGACACGGGAGGTCACGTCCTCTTATTTAACATAAATATATGTTTATATGTCAACTGCGGGGTCACTCAGGATTACTAATACATTGGTATTATAGTACTCAGTTATTATTATCCAATGATATCTATTTATTGCATTAGAATGTTTACTTCCCGCTTGTTTTTTTTTTTATTTTCCTAGGATTACAAAGAGGAAAGAGTTGATTGTTTGTTTGCATCGAAAAGGCTCTGAAACTGCTGGACTTATTTTAAAAATTATTTCAGCTAGGAAATCTACATCATAAGCGTGTGATATAGTTTATAGTTTACCTGGATAAATTCGCAAAGTCAGTAAAACAGAGTTAATGAAATAATGATAGATGCTCTTATAAACACGAAATTATTGAATAGATTTCGAGATAAGAATACTGAATGGAAGTATTATTTGATAGAGTGAATATTAAAAATGATCGAAGAAAAGCATATTTAGTTATAAACTAGCTTTCGCCAGCGGCTTCTCCCGCGTGAACTCTAGGGAAATGTTTAGTGGGATAAAAAGTACCCTATTATCTAAGTCAGATAATATCCTATCTGTATAACAAATTTCATCAAAATCCGTTCAGTAATTTCGGCGTGATTGGCGGACAAACATCCAAACAAAGAAACTTTCACATTTATAATACTAATAGGATTATCAGGCTGTATAGAATTTTGTTTTGATCGATATTGATTCTGTCAAATTTCTACGATTACAATAGTTTTTGTTGATTATACATATATATTCAAATGGTTATATCATTATATCATCAATGCTAAGAAAAATACTCGTTTATGTACGTTTTTAGTTAGTGTTAACTATCTCGATTCATAAAAGCAAAATTTATTTGACATCTTTGAAATAAAACAAGGAGAAAAAGCATTTCTTGGAGGTTTTTCTCAATACAAGATCTTTCATCGTAGATTTGCAAAACGATGGAGTCCCAATATTTAAAAGTGCTTGTGATAGCTTAGACTGTATAAATTATTGTTTTGAAGATTTAAGAGGTGTTAGGCAGTGATATAAAACCTTTTTGTATCTAACGAAGACTAATCTATTATTTTAACAAAATGGACAGCGCTGACGAGTTATGACGAAATTGCATAACGTGTCAACAAAATAGGTGGTCAGAACTAGTTTTTGGGTCAAATGGATATTAAGTATAAAAGTCAATCAAAGGTAGACATTAAATCACAGTGTTAATTTGAGTGTCGAACAGTGTGGTATAGTTTCGATAAAAAAAATAGGTAAGTAGGTCTTTTACTAGTCTAATTTAATACTAGTCTAATAATTAGCGTTGTTGAAGTAAATGTTAATTTATTTTGAATTTTGCTTGTACTCGTAAGTGTTAATATGTGTAAAGTATACTATCTACTTAGTATTATAAGGAAGACAGATTTGTTTGCTTTTTTTGCATTGAATAGGCTCTGAAATTATTGGATCGATTTTAAAATTTCATTTACATACGCGTAGCTACGTCATACGCGGGTGAAATAGTCATAATTCTGCAAACGACTTTAATATTAGATTTACTGGGCTTGTTTCTTTCTTTTTAATTTTTATTTAAGCTAAATTTTTCATGTCTTTTTTTTAAATTCGATTTTACGCAGTCGGGTATTTTGTTTTATTTAAATTATTTATTTTTATTTTATACTTTGTAGTTACGATTCGTTGACTTCGTTATAAGATGGTATATTTCGCAATCTAGTCATTTCATTGAGGGAGTTAATATAGTTTGTTAAACATCTTTAAATCGTTATATATCCTAAACTATTATTTAAAATGAAAAATGATATAGGGAACCTAAAGATGATTTTAAAATACCTATATAACGACACCCCACTTGACATAGTTCATCGATTTTTGTTTTTTCATTTTGACAATATGGCGTCTGCTTGTCGCTGTGGTGAATTTTGATTACTGTCATGTCTTTAAGACGCAAGTTTGACATAAAAATAATCAAAATTGGCCTACGCATTTGGTCTCTAGAACGCCATAGAAACAAACATATATACATATATAGACTGACAAACACATTACCCTCCTTTGCGTCGCGCAGTCGGGTAAAAATCGATTGCAGGCCGATTTATGCGGTTAAAACTTGCTGATTTAGAAGATGAGCTTCATGGGGTTTATGTTTAGGTTCTTGAAATATGCCTTAATTTTTTCATGCATTCATTAGGAATAAACTATTTTATGTTGCACGTTATTCTACCATGAAATATAAAATTTCCACAGTTGATTTTGAACTCTAAGCCCACACGATGCATTAAGGTATAATATCAAATGGAAAACAGTTTTGCATAACCTGATATGCTGTTTAGTATACGTCGTACCGATGCAAAGTTATAAGTAGCTAAGCCCTTTTGTTAATAATATGTGTAACGACGTAGTCCTTAAATATTCAAACCCAAGAAAATGCCGATATTTCGTTTTATGCATTAACTTAAATGAGAATCCTACCGGAGACTTAAGAAATCAGATCTTATTTTGCCACCATTTTACACCAATAATGCCCTCAATTTAAATACATAAAAGTACATGTAATATAATTATTAATCAAAATGGCGTTAGTTTTTGGTCTCATCTGTACAAAAAATGGCACACGAGTAATTGGACATTATTGGCATGAATTCACTTCGTAGAGGATTGTAATTTATTTTTTTTTATTCCAGAATGAGAGTCCTCGTGTTATTATGCGTCATTGCGGTGGCAGGAGTAGCGTTAGCGCGGCCTGAAGACAAATACACCGATCGATTCGACAGCATAAACATCCAAGAGATATTGAAGAACCGGCGGCTCTTGGTGCCGTACGTACATTGTGCCCTGGACAAGGGGAAATGCACGCCCGAGGGTAAAGAGTTAAAATGTAAGTATCATTTTCAATACTCGTATGAATTAGCATTACACATGAAGGTCTATTCTACTGTTCCGAAAACGAAATTTCATCTATTTCGACATACAATACGACACCAACGCATTTTTTTAAAATGTATTATGTAACGGAGGTTGGTCCTGGCACAAATAATATATATGGATAGGATTTTAATTAAATTAAATGAACAATTCGAAATTTGTTCGATTTATAAATCCAAATTATGTTATTTACGCTAAAGCAATTCTGTATTACCTTAGAACTTTAATAATATAGCAAGGAGGATAGATCTGATTGTTTTTTTTTTGCTAGTAATAAAAAATTTTTTTGCTACATCATACGCGATGTGACACAGGCATAATATACGCGGGCAAAGTCGCGGGAAAACAAGTGTTTAAAATAAAAGCTCATTATTATTGAAAATATTTTTTTTTATTTGATCAGGAACATGTTTAGGAACCCGTTGATTTGATTAAATTTTTATTAAGAACCAACAAGTAGATGTCAATAATACAGGCGCTTATTCATATTTATATATAAAAGAAAGTCGTTTCAGTTACACCATTTATACCTCGAGAACAGCTGGACCATTTTTTATGATATTTGTGTTATTTGATTTGTCTTCGTCGGAAATATGAAAATAACTATTAAAATATTCTATTTTATCAACAATAATAATTAAAAAAATACTCAAAAAATTTGTGATTATACTAGTGGTTTGTCATAATAAAACGCAACTGATTGTTCACGTAATGTTGTCAATGTCAATGGTTTATTTTAAATTATCGTTAAATATTTAATTTGCCCATTCATTGACTGTTAGGAGGAACCAAGAAGGTTATATATTTTTACATTCTCGAGCGGAACAAGGTTCGCCGGGCCCACTAAGCAAATATATTTATAAATTAGACGACTGACTAGGTAAATAACCTTGAGTCTTGTAAATTAGGCAGTTTGATAGTTAATAAAAATGAAATAATTAAAACTAGTTTTTCTTAACATAAAAACAACTTTATGCTAAGGATAACATCATTAATAAATTATGATACTGAACATGTTGACAAACCTATAAAATTCAAACAGGTAATAATAAATGATAAAAGTGATTAAAAAATAATTCTAATTTGTATTGCCTTTTCTTTAGATTTTTAACTGTACTGTGAATTACTATAGTCACAATACTTTTGATTTCTGACCCGTCGAACACCAAAGTACCATACGAAAAATAAGACAAATTACCGATATAGAAACTGCCCGGACTGTATTTTAGTTTAGTTATTTTCACAGTATCATGTCCTATGGCATTTTATTGTGGGGAACGGCAGCCGATATTCAATTTATATTTGCTTTACCAAAAAGGGGAATAAGACCTATCTATCAGTTGGGCTCGCGAAAATCTCTAAAAGAGAAATTTAAAGAAATTGGAATATAGACGGTGGCATCACAATTTATATATAGTTGTATACTTTTTGTCCGGTACAATATTAATGTGTATACCAAGCATAGTAGGTAAAGTATACAAACTTAACACTACACATAAAAACAAGCTAGCAATGCCTTCTTACAGGTTACAGAAAGTATTAGGTTCTTTCATGGGTCAAGGTATATAGTACTTTATCAAGATCCAGTGTATTAGTTCTGCCAATAAATCATTTTAAAAGTCTTATTAAAATTTGTCTACAAAGTAAAGGATGTTATACTGTTAAGAAATGTCTAAATGACAAAAAGGCATGGTGTTAGATATTTTAACTTTATTGTATTTAACTTTCTAATATTGTAATGCAAAGTGACTTCATATTCTAATGAAGTCACTTTTCAATAAGACTTCTCTGTGGGAAATGAAACAGAGAGAAAAAACAAACCTTGTTGAGTTTCTTGCCGGTTCTTCTCAGTACAAGGTCTCCCGCCGTAGTTTTGCGAACCGATGGCGTAGTTTTCGACTTTCAGAAGTGCTCTGTAAAAGTCTAAACTGAATAAACAATTTCGATTTGATTTGAAAGTGGTTCGCCTAGGTGTTCCACGTTTACCTAAACACGTGATTTTAACTTAGACTTAAAGGCACCAGTTTTTTCTTTTAATAATTTGATACCTCTATTTACTTCGCAAAGGATTTGGCGTAAATATACATAGTACTAGCTGTGATCCATTTCACCCATTTAAATTATAGCCTATTTCACTCATGTATGATATAGCTTCCAGTAAGTGAAAGATTTTTTAAATCGGTCCAGTAGCTTCGGTGCTTGTTCAATGTAAAAAAAACAATAAAATCTTTTCTCTTTGTAGTATTCGTATAGATACGCAGAGACGTATACATAGATATTATTCTTTCTCTACCATATTCTATGAGTATTAATTTTATTCTAATTTCTTGTTGCAGCTCACATAAAAGAAGCGTTGGAGACCCGTTGCGCTAAGTGTACCGAAGCTCAAGTGCGTGGGACCCGCCTCGTCATAGGTCATCTCATCAACCATGAACAGGAATTCTGGCATCAACTCACGGCCAAATATGATCCCGCCGGCCAATACACCAAACGTTATGAGCAAGAACTGAAGACTGCCCGTTAAATGTGAATAATGATCCGTACATTGTTCAGAATTCAATTATGTAACGCGGCAGCCATATAAGATCCTATAATCGGATGATTAATTCATTGATTTGTTAACTACCGCGTGCTGATGCAGTACAATGTTTGGATTCTTTTATATATCACTCGGAGACTTATTTTTCGCCGCGCTTTTATAGCCAATCATGTGCGATACAGTGTCAATGATGTTATAAAATTTATTATTGCCATAGTCAGTAAGTAGGATGTTAATGATTTGTAGTTACTGATCATCTATAGAATATATTTGCTCATAAGAACTGTTGCATTTACCATTGTGCGACAGATTACAGATATAGAAATCAAAATTCTGTCAGTTTTAGTCAAACATAGAATTGTTGGCGTTTTTAATTGTTACTCGTTTGTACCTGTAAAGAAAATAATTTAATCAGTTATATAATTTTAGTTGTGTTAGATTGTTTGAACAAATTATTTTGATTTTAGTTTTTGTGACATGAATTATATAAATAAAATATTTTTTACAGAATTGTGTCAAATCATCTGTGATATTTATCTGAACACAAAACTGTCAGCACATGTTTTATAAATAAGTACTAAGCAACAAAGCTGAGGCCTGGAAAAAACATTTTAAACGACCAAAGGCTTGTGATTTGTTTATTAAATTATTGTTACCTTATTATTTTGTTTTATTGATAATTATAATTATGAAGCAATGAAAAATTATTTATATCATATTAACTGGAATGAATATTTTAACAAGACGGACGTGGAATGGGCTGCTGATTTCTTAGTATATCATCTACAATACTGTATTACCAATTTTACTGTGACTAAAACTTATTCGCGACGTACAAGACCACTTAAGCCGTGGATCACACCGGGTATAGTGAGATCATTACATAAAAGAGACAAATTACATAAAAAAGCAAAATTTGCGAATTCAGTAGTGGCCACTAAATTTTACGTAACATACAGGAATTGGTGCAATAAGATTGTTAAACATTTAAAAAGGGAATATTATAAATCACTCCTGCAGAAGAACTATAGAAATATTAGGGGAACCTGGAGGGTTATCAAGGATATCTGTAATATAAAGCCTAATAGAACACCTTGTCGTGATCTTCTGATGATGGATAAAACTCCAGAGATTTCTCTTGATAAAGTAAATAAATATTTTACGGAGGTTGGGGCGGATCTGGCTGACGTCACATTATCTAAACTAAAATCCACTGACAGTGAGTTAGCAGAGAAAATTACAGCCGTCAATTCTCAGGTACACTCGATGTCATTGTATCTCACAACGCCTGCAGAGGTGGCGGGTGTCATCACCGGTCTTAGACCAGGATGTGCTTCGGGGCATGATAATATATCCACAAATCTGCTTAAAAATTTAAAAGAAATTTTAATAACACCCATTAGCCACTTATGTAATTTAAGTTTTGAACAGGGTGTATTCCCAAATTGCTTTAAAAATGCTATAGTGACCCCAATCTATAAGTCGGGCAATAGAAATCAACCATCGAATTATCGACCCATATCTCTATTACCCACATTATCAAAGATAATAGAAAAAATTGTTAATAAGCGATTGATATCCTATTTAACAACCAAGAACCTACTAGCTGATAACCAATACGGTTTCAGATCTGATAGATGTACTGAGGATGCTGTCTTAACACTTACCTCAATGATATCTGGCTTTTTGGATGCTGGTGAACATTGTATTGGTGTTTTTCTCGATCTGCAAAAGGCATTCGATACCGTGTCTATTCCTATCTTGCTGGTTCGCCTCAACAGACTGGGTATTAGAGGAAATGTTCACGACTGGTTCTGTAGCTACCTGACCAACAGAACTCAAAGGGTATGTGTTGATCACACCTTAAGCCAGAGTTTGAGCTGTAGCTACGGTGTTCCTCAGGGGAGTACTCTTGGCCCAACACTTTTCTTAATTTATATTAATGAATTGTGTAATTTGAAGCTCACTGGCGCAGAGTTGTTAATGTTCGCAGATGATACTGCAATTATATTTCATGCACCCACATGGATTGCTGTGCAGCACATTGCTGAGATGGGCATGTGTGGTGTCTCTTCCTGGCTAGAGGATAATCTTCTGTCTCTCAACACTAATAAGACTAAATATCTTTGTTTTAGTATGAATAAAACCTGTTGCCCGAAGGAAACTTTTAAGATTGTCATCCACACTTTTCCATGCAACCGTTCCCACACCAATAATATTGTTGGATGCAGTTGCACTACCTTAAGTAGAGAAAATCAGATAATGTATCTCGGCGTTATGATAGACGATAAACTTAGGTGGGATTCGCATATCGCGTTGGTGACTTCGAGATTGAGAAAGTTATTCTTCGCTTTCAAGAATTTGAGGACTATAGCTGATCAATCATTGCTTATACAGACCTATAAGGCCTTGGGTGAATGTCTTCTCTCATATTGTATATGTGCGTGGGGTGGTGCAGCCTCCACTATTTTATTGCAGCTTGAAAGAGCCCAAAGAGCCGTTCTTAAAATAATTTTATTCCTCCCAAGATATTGCATCCTACCACTTTGGTCTATGACTTGGCTCAGGTGCTAACGGTTCGCAAGATTTTTGTTGATAGATGTATACGGAGGTACCATCGAATATCAATACCTAAATTGTCATTAGCCCACAGAAGAAGATTTCGTTGCCCCCAAGTTGTTACAAGAAGTACATATGCACAGCGATTTTATAATTTTCTTGCGCCAAGATTCTATAACATAATTGAACCAAAACTAATAATAAGTAAATGTAATAAGTATCAATTGAAAAAAAAAATTTTTGATTATCTGTTATCGGTAAGTAGTGAAGAAGTTGAAACATATTTAAAACCAGTACGTTAACTATTTATCTCTCTCTCTCTCTCTCTCACACACACACACACACACATTCCTTTACATTCCTTATGATATTCCAACTTGTTTGTACCTAGTACCTATCTAATTATTGAAATGTCATTGGGGAGACACTGGCTTCTATAATACAGGTAAAACTAGCTTAGAAGTCAGGGCCTCAAATATTTATGTAACTGGTGTTTGTACAAAAAATAAAGGAATTATTATTATTATGTTATGTTTAAAGAAAAATATTCCTGGACTCGTTTTATCAAACAAATATTTCAATCCTGTGTACATAATTATAAAAAAAATACAGTTATAATTCAATCCATATATGTATAGTTCAGTGTTGTTAGTACGAAAATCACATTTTTGCACTTTTATTGATGCTTGATTTATAAAAATCATATTTTGCTTTTAAATATGTTATAACATATTATTATACAGAATCACATACATTACTCAAGTCGCATATTAAGTAGTTTTTAGCACTAGTAATAAGGAAATCTGACAAAATGAAGGAACCACAACTCACAGGTGTGGGACAATATTGAGGAGTTGAGAGTAGTCCAGTCAAAAGCTATATTAGTTGGTACAGCATTAATAATTTCATTATTATATTTATTAATAGGTATTAATTATTTATTTATCGAGTATTCGGTCTTATCAATATAAGACCGTATTAGTATTGATAAGACCGAATCCTGGCAAAATAAATAAAACACACTTTCTTCTGAATGTAGATGAAGTTGTCCCGTTGGTCCACAGGTTTACCAGTTAGGATGTTGTTTTCTTTGAAATAAAAAAAAAGAAACGTGCATGCCTGGGGTGCTGTTATGCAGCATGTTATAAATAATAATAATTCTTTGTTCATGTCAAAATCAACGTAATATTATACAATAGTAATGTAATTTTATAACTAAAGTTTTAACAATTTGCTGTCAATTTAAAGCGATTGTCTCTAAATAAGTCATTCTTAGACCAAAACTAAATAAATACAATGAAATGTTGACACATTCTAATTCCAATCTATTAACGTCTTGTTACTTAAGTTTGGTTCTTAATGAAAACCAAACTACGCATCATGAAGTTATGAATTGATCAAGTTTGCTGACAAACACACACTTGAAGAAAATGAAGTGAAATTAATCCTCAATTCGACATATCACCACAAAAATCCTTCTTGGCTGTTATACTAGTCTGAAGAATAAATATTTTGTTAAATCCTTCGTGGCTGTTATACTAGTCTAAAGAGTATCATCATCATCAGCCCTTTTACGTCTCCACTGCCGGGACTCAGGCCTTCCTTATTGATGGTTAAGAGTATATATTTTGTTCAATCCTTCTTGGCTGTTATACTAGTCTAAACAGTAAATATTTTTTAAGTGACGACAATTTTTAATGCTTATTTATTTTATGGCAAACCTTGATCTTTTGTATAATAACAATAGCTGAGGTCTTGAAGTATAATTTATGCAATGTAAGCCTCAATGACAGTATAGTGAAAAATATTTATATGAAGACTGACAGATTGATTTTTCACTTCAGTAGCTAACTACGTGTAAGCAGGTGCGTTCTTTTCTAGAATTTTCTAAATTATCACTAACAAAAAAAAATAGGTTTATAAAGTTTCAAGCAATGCACTTTCCAAAGAACTTTTCGTGGTTAGAATTATATTTTGCTGTCGAGTTAATAAGTTAGCTTTTGGGAAAGTTCAACTATTGATTTTGCCTTTTTAAAATGAATTCTGGAAAATAATTAAATCAAAAATATCATCGTGCTTAACATAAAACTTTTGATCGTTATTTAGAAGAGTTTTTATATCTCAAATTTTATAAAATAATAGAAAAAAGCATTCGAAATTATGTAACAGAGGTGTATTTACCAATTACTATTTAGAATTAACCGTGTGATTTTATTTATTACGTTTGTGTTGACGCTATTTCAATTTCAAAAAGTGTAAGCTTATACCGAAATTTTTAATACTGATTCATTTTATCATTTCAATCCAAATCTAATGATGCCTCATTCAATAAACAAACAACATTTTGTCTTTCCTTTTGAAGTAAAACGACGTTTATTTTTAAGTGTTTGGTTTATTTAAAGGTCTGCAAAATGAAATTCATTACACTATGTTTTTTGGCTGTGGTCACGGTAACATGCGCTTTACCATACGAGAAGGAAGACAGCTACAATGTCGATGAAACTCTCGAAAACCGACGAGTTTTGCTGCCATACTTGAAGTGTGCTCTTGATCAAGGAAAATGCACTGCTAATATGAAAGACATGAAGAGTAAGTTTGACTATAGATTTTGTTTATATCTGAATATAGATAAATATTTGCACACTAGTCTTTAGGATCTGATACTTCACTTATACCTTAATACGGGTAGGCTACTAGGACTATGAGAAAACTCTTTACCCTATACCAGGTATGTTATATTAGTCTCTGGTACCGGATACTTTGAAGCAGTTAGGCATACGGCCATTAGTCTATAGGACCTGATAACTTAATACCTTGAAACTGGATAGACTACCAGTCTCTAGAACTAGGTAGCTAAGGTAGCTATGTTTATTTTAAAACTTTACGCATTAGTCGTCTAGTTATTTCACGTGGCCAGATGGTGCAAAGAGGTGCATTGTTTCTTTTAGAATCCGTTAAGCAAATTTTTCTATAGTGTTAGTTTAATATTACCCAATGTTTAATAAATGTCTACTGTCTGCTATTAAGCTATGTGAATTCCATATAGCCCAGTTTATATAAGAAAAGAAAGTGGTTTTATTATTTTAAATTTTATCAATTAATAATTTTTGCCTAAGAATTTTTCTTCTACTGTGAACTTAAATTACCTAAATGGTCCAGCCGTCATCGAGTTTTGCGCTTAGCAACACGATTCATAAAATGAAAATAAAATTCTAAATTGTTATACATCGAGGTCACCATGTTGCGCATGAAATAGAAAATAATATTAGGTCCCTATTTAATAGATCAAAGAATAGAAAAATAATATATAGTGAACCATTGAGTTTTATATTTATTATATTTTTTTCAATAGATATTGAAGTTTATAATTAAGAACAAATATTTGGTAAATATTTTTTTCCTAATTTCAAGAAATATGACAAGATGAGTAACAATTAATATAAGACAAAACCACATTGGTACGTTTCTCAGGCGGATTTCAAGTAGCTAATATCTTGCTATAAAAATGTGAAATAATGAAGGTTACACAACACCTAAATATTTTAATAATAATATAAATTTGACTATTAAAATCAAATAAATATACAGACTCAAATTTAAATACTAATAAATTAGGTAAAAATAATAATTCCATCTTGTTCATAATAACGGAAAGACAGTAAATCTGACATTTGTACCTTGAACCACAGTTGTTTTAAGTGCTAAAACGTGTTTCCATACCACCGGCAGACAACTAGTTTTCATCATGGCTATGTAAATTTTGTCATTCATTTTAGTTAGTTTTGAATGTATGACACATCGTATCTAAAGAGCATTTTTTTTCTTCTGCCTCATTTTGTGATACATAAGAGGCAAAGTTTCTTACTTTGTTTTATTGTAAGGGTAATTAATCTTCGGAAATACTGACCCGATCACTTGTGTGAAGCAATCCTCGTAACTGGTTACAGCTATGATTTACGCCGGAAAAATTGCGCAAAAACTGTTAGTGAATAATAAAATTTGAAACTTTTCTTTTTTCACAGAGGATATACGGAAATCATTGACTTATAAATGTGTGGAATGTACAGAAAAAGAAAGAAGAGACAGCCGAAAAGTCATAAAACATTTGATAAACAAAGAAAACGATTATTGGCAGCAGATAGTGGCCAAGTATGATCCAGAAAGGAAAGTATCCGACGACTTTGAGAAAGAATTCAAGGAATAACTACATAACCTAAAGATTTAGAATCAAACTGTCTTAGCAATTAAGGGCCTAATTCATAACCTTGCAGTACTCATTTTTAAACTGAATGAGTTCTTACATGTTAATTTTAAATCATATGAATTAGCCACTCTCTTACGAATAATTTTACTTGAAGGTGATGGAAGAGGTCTTTAATGCTTTTAACTCAATCATAGATGATATTGAAACCTTTATAGTTAAACAAGCAAATTTATCACAAGTTGCTCTTAAAAATAAACTGAAATAATTAAATTAATATATAGAGTGACTGTTAGACAATATGTTAGTTATATTATATGATAGTTAATTTACTCCTATTTTTTAATATGTATATGATGGTTAATGTAATAATAAAGATATGCTGTTAGTAGTATACTGTGATTTATGTGAAAATAAAAACGCCATTAGGTATGTGCGTAAGTTACGAAATAAGTATTTTTAATAATTTCTTTTATACCTTCATGGTTAATAAGTATAGAACGGTGCAGACAGTTTTATGACTCTAAATAAAATAGATTTGAAAATTTGAGAAAGCACTGCACATAGTCGCAATATCACAAACTCGTTCATAGAAAAATATCACAATCATAGTATTTCAACTACTACTAGTTGATTTTAATTATCAACTTCAGAATATTAAAATATTTAACTTTTATTTACTAACTTGGCAGATTTAAATGCTTAAAATGTAATGCTTTCAACAATATCTTCATAATACCATTAAAATGGTGACCAGGTTTTCGAAGTTATCTCAAGTCATGACTTTCGGTAGGTAACTAGTCAAGAGATTGATTAATTTAGAGCGATCTTATTCCAAACGAGGTAGAGACCAAAATCCCTAAATTGCTTGACAGCTTATTGATTAAAGTATATATCGTAATGGAATTGGTTACGACATGATCTCGAACAGACAACACAGCTATCGCGTTGTTTACATATCCGGAGTTATATTTGGACTTAGTACATTTTATCTTACAACATAAAAGCATTTCGCAAAATGCATAAGAAGAATCAAGAAGTCGGGTTTATTTTGCTCTTTTTACTTATAAATAGTGTACTAAGTTCTAGTAATGTTGATAAATGTATAGATTATTATAAGAGTGATGAAGATTTTGATATAACAACACTACAAGGCGTTCGGTACACAGTATATTTCTGGCCTCCAAATCAAAGACAGAGGGATAGATGTGAGGTGACGAATTTCAAAATATTATCTGATGAGGAGACAAATAGTGCTAACAATGAATGTAGTGAATTAAATTTAGGCAACGAGACTGTTTTACAATCATCGTACGTAAATAGTGCTAATAAATCTGTGAAGTTACTTTTCTACGGAACGGGAGCAGTGAAGAATTTGTATCGTAATTGTGGGCGGATATGGAAGTATATTTTTAGAAGAATCAATGATGATTATGTGATGGGCATAAATTGTTCTTCTGGTGGAAGAGGAGTGTTACTGTCCAAAGTATTACCGACTACATCTGAAGTTAATGCAGTAGTTTCAGGCATCGAAATAATGTCAGGCCGAGAAGGAAGTCTGGATTGTAATCTATCGCCGCGATAGAAATACACAGATACGATAAAATAAAGACCTGAGAGTAGCTACGGCTTATAATTTCGAAAAGATGTAAATGTCGTACAAAGAAAATTAATTTTGAATGACTATTATTTAGTAATATCCGTAAGTGGACTCGCTTAGTTAGAGATCAACGATGAAGTTCTATCTTTTAGATAACAAATGAACGAATAAAATGGGAATATTTAATACATATTTATTATGAAAATATATGATGAACTGTAAACATCTAGTTGTAATCCTTAAATAAATAATACATTAGTATACTTAAACCCATTTTTTTATTATTATTATGATATTTGTTGAACAAAAATAAAAAATATCTTTCACCTTCCTTATTCAATTCATTGTCATCCATAGGGAAGATAAGTCAAATCATTTTCTCTTTGTGCAATCTTCCGGCTGCATGTTATATAATATTTGTGTCTTCTTGATCTTGACTCTTACAATCGGAGGTTGGAAAGTATCCTGGCATCTAAGGCTGCTGCTTGGAACAGCGATTTAGTACTGCGTACACACCAATCCATTAGGTTCTTGAGTCAGAGTACTTACAACACTGCGTGGATCTTTATTGTAATATATTATTTAAATTAGGTACACTTACAGATTACAGTACAACATATGACTTCGACAAATATATTAGATAACTTAGTCTAGATAATAATCCAAAATTTGTGTACACAGCATGATCGACAGAACAGTCTATACAGTCCTAGCAATAAAAACTAACTTAGTCTATCCAATAACCTATTAAAAGGGATTATTTCGTTCTTTTTATATCTGGAAAATTTATGGTCAAAAATGTCGATTGCAGAGTCTGCTGCTTGCTACGGGAAATCTCATTAAATGTGCGACACATTCTAACTAGAGGGCTGTAAAAGGATGTATTATTTTTGTATACCTACATTGCAAATATATTCGGATGGCGCGATTTGTGTCTCGTATTAATACTTATTGATGCGAGGAGATCCGGTGCATCAATGGAAGCATGCAACAACTTATGAAGGTAGAGTAGGTTGTATCTTCTACGCCGGGTCTCCAAGGACATAACATCGAACTTGGATAACCTTTGAGAGTAACTAACCACACTTCGACCCAGGTTATGCTTATTTTGTAGACCTTATTATAAAGCTTATCAGTTGATAGCTTCCTTTATCCTTTTCCTTTATCCTTCCTTAATGTGGACGAAAAGACAACTGCTCATCAAAAACAACACCCAGATCCTTGACACTTGTGTTTCTTGATAAGATGATATTATTTAAGTGATACGAATGGTCTACCCTATTCTTCCTCCGAGTAAATAAAATGACACAACACTTGTCCACGTTAAGATACATATTATTGAATTGACACAACTGTATATTAGTTACCTTATCGTGCCACGTGACACGAGATTTTCAGAATGCAACTTCAGCAGTTTTTTTCAGAGTAGTAGAGTGTTATAAATCGACTTGTACGTTTTTTTTTACAGTGACATATTCTGTTTGTAATTCTTTGTTTGTTGAGTAACTAATTTAAGCTTACGATAGTTTATAATCGACCGAGACAGATGGTCACGAAAATGATCAAAAAATTTACTTATTGATCTCAAATCAAAGTCGATTCGCATTTGATAAATGAATTTGTGCTAGGTACGAGAAAACTGAACACTTCCTTCGCTGTCAATACCTACAGTAGAGTTTTTTTACAAGAATAAACGCAAATATTTTTTTATCGAACCATCAATCAATCAATGTCCCCTCGTTCATTTAGTTATGTTAGATTTTTTGTTGGTTATTTATACTGATTAAGACTTTAAAAATACACTAATGGAAAAATTGGACTAGTGCTTAGAGATCGAATCGATCGAATTGCTACTTAACTTTAGGGATTCTTAATATAACGTTAAAATCTGGGAACATGTAAAGTATTCTAATCCAAAATGAAATTGAAACACTCGTATATGAAATACAAGTGCTTTATGCATATTTCTTCGTCAACTGAGCGTGAGACTATTCAAATCTGTCAAATTTCCCCACTTGATTTTAGTACATAGTAATTCTATGTAATTTTGTTGTTGTTGTTTATTCTAGTTGTTGTTGACATAAGTATTTTGAGTTAAAATTTACCATCCGTGCTATATGTCCTACCAATTTACACTTTAGTTTGACAATAACGGAAACTATCAATGTGAAAATTACTGATTCCAGTTTTGAATAACTACCTGTAAATGCAATGTTATGAAATCTTCATGGTAGAGTTATATAATTCAAATGAAGAATATCTTCATTGGTAAATAAATATTAGTCAACATCACATACAAGATGAGTAGCTAAAGTACTTACATTATGGAGTAGCTTAGATAACGAAGGTACCACAACGTTGGCAATCAAGCCCGGGTCCTCAGACATGGGGACAGTTTGAAACCAGCGTGTGAACTATTTGGCTACAGAGGTCGACAAAATGTATGTATGTTTATGTGTTATTATTATTGATTAATAGTGCATGAATAATATTATACCACAGGTATTAAGATTGCAGTGACCACGATTAATAATCTTTGTTGGATTTTCCCATAATAACTTTGATAAATTAGGTCACTCTTTATTGCTTAGAGTAATAGGTAAAGTGTATACAGTGGTTGTGTGTAGATAACTAGTTATTTCATAAGTAATCCAAAGCATGGACCATTTACCTTAGCTATCAATGCATCTTCGGATTCAGGGCGCGACTCATTAGCGTCTGTAACAATATACCAATGCGACTCAATTATGTTTTTTTTGTCGTTTTCCACATACCAGAGAATTGTTCAAAGAATTATCTCATAACGCAGCTGCAACAGAAATACTCGTAAATGAAAATATACTAAAAATTATTATCTTAAACTCTTCAAAAACGCTTTTGTATGTGTGGTCAGTTAATCGATTCTATACATGCAAGCTTTTTCTTATTTCATGTATGGTTCACTTAAGAAATACTGTCAGTTCATCCATAATATTGAATGTTAATAAAAATATAGTTGTCATACTTGTTTTATTTATAGTATCATATTATAATAAAACTTGCCGTCATGATGCACTGCTGTTTGTAGTTGTGACGCAAAGTCACCAGAACAAGTGCTTTATGCATGTTTCTTGGTCATCGAAACCAGTTCATGATGTTTTTATTAGGTTTAAGCCAATGTCCTGTTGCTATATAATAGCGATTTACTCTTGATCATGGTCATTCTTTACTGGACGCGAAGACTGTGTACTTAAAGTAAGTGATTTCAAAACGTATTTATCGTGATATTCAATACGTGTAATATTATGAGTTTTATTCAATTTGTAGTCTCTATAGTAGGCACAGTGTTTTGTAGATTTATAAGCTTCCATTTTAAGCACTTATATAAAAATGTTTCATTATTTTGATTCAGTTATCATAGTAGGTTTCCTAATGAACATTATACAAAATATGCTTGTTCTTTCTATAAAATCTTTTCAGTGAATTTTCCCCAGGGTAATCTAATTCAAAATATTTCTGATAATGGATTTCACATGTTACGATTTTCAGTGACTTTGCTATAATATGTAATGTAATTATATGCAGGTTCAATTAGAGGCAGGTTCGGATTTATCTTGCTAATGACTGTTTTTGGATTCAATAGTAAAGAGTCCAATTTGTTTCGGAATGAGTAAATATTCATAGTTTATAAGATCCTTGAAAGAACAACGCGTGAATAAAACATATTTCCTTATACATTACTGGTTGCTAAGGAATAGTGTTACAAATATATACAAAAATTGCAGCAATGGACTTGAAAATCCGTGCAAATTAGCGGTGAAGCGGTGGTCTCTTCTGAACAGTACTTTTAAACAAATAATCTAGCAGAGTATTTGTTTAAAGGTATGCTAGTGCCCTCTCAGAAGGCTCTATATAGTCTGAAAGCTCAAGGGGAAGCCTGTAAACCATTTGAATTACTGACCTTTTCTTACTGTTCGGTAAAATGCGTCACACTTGAAACATATTCCAGTTGCTTTTCGGTGCACGGGCTTTCAAACTATAGGCTTTTAAGAGGCCTAATTAGAATTTTTTATATCTATTGTTTTTATAATTGCAAATTACATAAATATTAATTGTTAACATTTTTTTTAGCATGAAATCTTTATCAGTTCTGTGTCTGCTGGGTTTCGTGGCGGTGGCTTTCGCTCGCCCAGAACATTATACGGATAAATATGATAGCGTTGACTTAGACGAGATTCTCAGTAACAGAAGACTGTTGATTCCATACGTGAACTGTATCTTAGAGACTGGCAAATGCTCACCCGACGGAAAGGAACTAAAGTGTAAGTATGCATTACTAAATGTTATAATCTAATAGCACGAATTCTAAAGTGTTACTATCTAAACCAAACTATATGATTTATATTAATATGGACTTGTTTTAACTTTATTTCGTAGTCATATTTAATTGAGTAATATCATGAATTATGCTCGTGTATAATATATATTTATATATATATAAGTTTACTTTTGTTATCTTAATTGTAAATAGAATCAAAACGGCAATTTTTTAATATTCAAACTAAGTTTAATTGTTTATACAACAGAATTGCTACCAATGTCAGAATATTTCCGATTAAAATCATAATCAAACGCAATTCAAATATGAAGAGGGCGTGTTCCTTTTAGACTATAGTACCTACGTATTAAGTATGTCACAAAATATTATGTCATTTAACTAAGATACTATGGGAGAATTATTTATTTGGTTGATTAATAAATTTTAATTATTATTATTCTCTTGAAAAAAATTATGGGTATTAGACGATCTCCAAGAAGAAGAGGTTAGCACTTCAATTTCTAGGTGGTGCTATCTCTGAGGTCCCGGGTTCCATTCTCGGTCATGTACTAGAAACCGAAATTGTCTTTATGTTATTGCAGGTCTGAGTATTGCGTAACCTTCCTTGTTTTCGCTTGACTCAAGTGCTGTAACTTAATTTGCAACTTGAGCAATAAATGAATCAGTATTATATACGAAACTCTAAGTCTGTTGCTAAGAGCAAAACTGCAATAGATATTAACTGAGAATCGGCTAATGATTTTTGTCAATATCCTTTGAAGTTCCAGACAGACTTTTATAGAAAAATAAACTAAGAAAATAAAAGGAAAGTAATAAAAAGAAACACTATTATTATACTGTTCCTAGTCAAAAAGAATGGCGCATTGTCAAACAAATAAGGCTGTCAAACATTTGATGTTGACGTCATTGAAAACAAAAAAGCGAATGCTGCGCCGATATTTTGTTAGTTGTCTTTTTTTAATTATACATTTTTTATTACACGGACTTCTGTCGTACTAATCTGGTTGGTAACCGTATTGTATGGTAACGTTTGGAGATGAATTTTTACCTTTATAATTTCCATGAAATATCAAAGTTAATTAAATGCTATTATTGTCTACAGCTCACATAAAGGATGCCCTTGAGAACTATTGTGCGAAGTGTACTGACGTACAGAAGAATGGCACCCGAAAAGTGATTGGGCACCTGATCAACAATGAGAATGAGTACTGGGAGAAACTGGTGAACAAATACGACCCCGACAGGAAATACGTGACCAAGTACGAGGCGGAATTGAGAACCGTAAAAGCTTGATTACGATGGCTTATGAACACATGGTTGTGATTAGTATTAAAAGGATTGTAATTGGTGAACAAATGAATTTTATTTTATCAAACTGCTTAACTTATTTTAACCGTGAACCGAAGGATGCTCGTCATTAGAATTACACAACTTTTCAACCTTTTATTGAGTAAATAATTCTGCAAATGGAACTAATATTGATTTTCTTTTGTTGATTGGTGTGTACCCAGCAGTATACAACATAGAAATTTAGTGAAATAAATCTTCTTCAAAGCTAATAAAGATTTTACTTCATCGAATCTCTATCTTGTGATAGCGTTGAGCTCGACGTTGCGTTCAAGCTTATTTTATTGTAGAATAGAATTGTTTTATATCCACCTACGACTGTTTAAATTGATATCTTCCTCTTTGCATTTAAAAAGTTTATTAATTAAGCAATCACTGATTTTAACCTTATTACACTCGGTTACCACAATATGTTTCTCCAGACGATTTAGAAGTATATACTCAAAACATTAAGGTTTAAAATCAAGTGTAGGACTTTGACAGATTTGTATAATCTGATATTTTACAAGGACATAAAATAAAAAAAAACACGATTGCCAAAATCGAACTAAAAATAACAGAAACGAATTGTATGCTAAACAAAGTTTTCATTGCAAACAAATTGCAAAAAAAAAAAACAAAAAAATTGGTTGACTGTTCTGTGCCATATTTGTAATCTAAGAAGTCTTCCAACTGTAAGTACTTCGGTCGGTCCATGCCGTAATTCAGAAATTCTGTAACTTTCTCACTTAGGATTTTGTTGTGTGCACGTTCGGGACATGTATGACAGCGTGATCAGCAATTATTGATCAGTGGTCTGTCGCACTTCACATGCTTCACTGGTTTTCTATACTGAGAATATGTTCAGAACTCAAGCGAGATTATCTATCCGTGAACGTTTTCGATTCGCATCACATGCTCTGTGATCTCTAGAGACCTAGATATAAATCCGCTGAGAACGAAGACGTGATTCAATTTGCGTGTATGTGCCAGAACCGCGAGACGACGCATGACGCTCACGATCAGCGCTTAGTCGTATATAAATACGAAAAGGTTTCCACGGAGTGAGATTGATGTAGTCGAATAGCATCAAGTCTTAGGGCCTTTGCACACGACGTATATGTAAAGTGGAACGCAATTAAGACACCAAGAAAACGTGGAGCCTCGTGTGCAAATGTGAAACGCATTGTAACAATTGCACACGATGCTCGCACTCTACAAACGCGCATGCAACACAATAGATACGCGCTGTTTATGCATGTTTGTCGCGACACTAATGCGCAGATGCTTTTTTTTCAATTGTAAGCACAATATTACGATGGCTGCCGTGTACTCCTCCCCCGCGCCCCTTTCTCTGCGACTTCACTTTTTGACGCGCGTTTGACTTACATTTGCGTACAAATTGTTAAAAAGCGCTTTATAACGCGCAGAGGACGCGCTCATCAAAACGCGCGTTGTCAGCGCCTAAGAAAATGTCATGAGCAAAACTATGCCATCAGTTAGCAAAACTACGGCGGGAGACCTTGCACTGAGAAGAACTGGCAAGAAACTCAGCAAGGGCTGCATTAGAATATGAAGTCACATTCCATTACAATATAGAAATAAGAGAGATATTTTCGATAAGTTATTAATATGCCGATTGCCGATTCATATATACTCATTAAATTAGATAGTCTTTAACGGTATAATATCCTTTACTTTGCAGACAATTTTTAATAAGACTTTTAAAATAATTTATTGGCAAATCTAACACATCACTGGGGATCTTGTTAAAGTACTGTATACCTTGACCCATAAAAGAACCTAATACCTTTTGTAACCTGTAAGAAGCTTGTTTATACTTCTAGTGTTAAGTTTGTGTATATGTTACGCTCAAAGATCGAAAACGCTCAGTGAGCGGAAAAATAGCTCACAACGCGTTGTGGTCACAGTAAAACATCCACATGGCGAAATTCGCGTTATGGCTCTAATGAAAACGCGCACGACGCGTTGTGGCAATCACAGAAAGACCAAATAGCGAAATTCGTGTCGTGGCTGACATGCTATTCGATCTCAACGCGTTGTGGCAATGAAGAAAAGCCATCACGCGTATGGAATATTATTTGATTACGACGCACACTACTTTCCGATATGGATCCTACTAGGCCTAGGCTGGAAACGTTTTGGTAGATGTCCTTAGGAAATATTTTTAATTTTATAAAATCACTGCATAACGTGTTTGTTATTATGAAATATATTATATAAATTAAAATAAAACGATATTTGTTGTTTATTGAGATTACTTTATATTTAAAAAAATCAACGTATTAATATTAAGTAATAAATTACTGAACACGAAATGTCAATCATTTGTAAATTTCTTACAATTCACTTAAAATAATTAGGGATTTTAATTTTTTTATGACAATTTAAATTCTTTCAAGTAATAAAAATATTTAACACAAACATAAATGTTTATTGTCCACCAATAAACAACAATAATGTACTTAAAATAAGTATTTGATTGCTATTAATTTTTACAGGAACTATTACTGTGGCATTTGGAGTTGCATTTTATATTCTTGGAGCGACACTTGCACTTTTTATCAATACAGTATCTTTTGCAGTGGCACATTATAAACCCTTGCTTACTTACAATAAATGCTCAGAACGCATCATGGCTTTTTTTCATTGCCACAACGCGTTGAGATCGAATAGCATGTGAGCCACGACACGAATTTCGCTATTTGGTCTTTCTGTGATTGCCAAAACGCGTCGTGCGCGTTTTCATTAGAGCCATAACACGAATTTCGCCATGTGGATGTTTCACTGTGACCACAACGCGTTGTGAGCTATTTTTCCGCTCACTGAGCGTTTTCGATCTTTGAGCGTAACATATACATCACTATGCATGGTATACACATTAATATTGTTCCGGACAAAAAGTATTCAACTAATTATAAATTGAGATGAATTTTAAAGAAATTGGTATATTGACCATGATTGAGAGAATTTTAAAGAAATTGGTATATTGACAGTTGTCAATATACCAATTTCTTTAAAATTCTCTCTAAGAGATTTTTGCGAGCCCAACTGATAGATAGCTCTTATTGCTCTTTTTTGTAAAACAAATATCTGCTGCCGTTCCCCACAATATAATGCCATAGGACATGATACTGTGAAAATTTCTACACTGTCCGGGCAGTTTCTATATCGGTAATTTGTCTTATTTTTCGTAGGGTATATGCAGCCGAGCTGAGTTTACCAGCTAATATAAAAATATGCGGGTTTTATTGCAGTTTTGAATCTAGTGTTATGCCCAAAAATTTTGTTGAACTTACTAACTCTAAATGTTCGTTGTTGAGTTTAATTTCAGCTGGTTCTACTTTTACATTAGGTAAAGTGAATTTTATACATTTGGTTTTTTTAGCATTCAATTGAAGATTATTAATCGTGAACCAAGATAACACACGTGAGAGAGCATTGTTTACATTGTCAAAATTATATTTATTTCTGTCAATAGTTAAATATCAATGAAGTGTCATCTGCAAACGACACGATCTCACATAGGTTTTTAACAAAAAATAGTAAATCATTTATATGTATTAGGAATAGAAATGGTCCTAAGATAGAACCTAGGGGAACGCCTATTTTTACATGAGACCCCTACGACTTCGCTCCGTTTGTGTTTTGGAACTAAGATACGACAGCATTAGTTTTGAGCAGCACCTTAAATACCGTAGTAATTCAGTTTAGACGACAGTGTCTGATGCTCAACACAATCGAAGGCGAACACAATCAATTTGGAAAGATCGCAAAAAACTCCAAGAGCGTTTTGAGATCCTTCCCATGCTTTAAATATATGCTCAGTAGCGCAACACCCGCATCTGTTGTCGTACGACACTTGGTAAAACCGTATAGCTTCGTATGCAAAAGTTCGTTGCAATTAAAGTAGGATATTAGTTGTTCCACAATAAGTGTTTCAAAATTCTTGCTTAGTGTCGGTAGAACCAAAATGGGTCTATAATAACTAGGATCCTGTATATTACCAGCTTCGAATGATTATGAATGACTACAAATGACTTTAGTAAATTTCATGAGATCGGGGATAATACCCTCATCAATATATTGGTTTAAAATATCAGCACGATAGGGAGCACATGGTTATAAGCATCGTTAATTAAAACAAGGCTAAATAAACTGTTACCGCCTTCACCGCATGGAGGTACTCTTAGCTCTTGTCTTTGTATTAGCTATGATTTCCACAACAAATGTAGCAGATCTATAATTTTTGTAATTCAATCGAAAGTGCTCATCAGACTCAATAACTATTTATGCCAGAAACAACTGTGTATTGCTAAGACGTCATTTTGATACTATGTTATAGTGTAACTGGTCTCTTTATGTAATGTGGACTTCCACATCATATGTAACAGATCTTCAAATTTTGATGTCTCATCATGTACATAAATTTTTGCTAGGGGGGGCATTTTTTTGTCTCTTATAGTTTAGCTGGTCTGTCATGGTTCTACATCAAGTATTTCCAAAATGATTATTATAGTAACAAAAGAAGTTTCAGGCAAATCCGTTCAGTTGTTCTGGAGATTAGCGTGTACAAACAGACGCACAAATAAAAGACAAACTTTTTTTAGATTCATGTTCTATTGTGTATTGTTTCTTAACTCCCCAAATTTTTTTTTAATATGTTCAAAGAGCAAACACAATTTTTCATATGTATCTTAAAAATACTTAACCGAACCGGCCAGATACCTGAGTCGGTTCTATTAAAAATACGTTGATGATGATTCACCGATGTCTTTGTGAAATGTAGATTGTTTTTCTAATTTTTTATAAGTCTGAGGTGCTGTTATAATTTTTATCGAAGCAAATCCGTTTTGTTTTAATGACAAAATAATCGGAAGAATTCCTCCAAATAACAAATAAATAAGATGTTTTATAAGATATTTTAAATTATAAATATTTTTTTAATTAATTTGAACCTCTTGAGGTCAGTTTCATTTTAAGAAATTAATATGATATAATTATGTCGTCCAATTAAACAACATCGCGTATTTCTTATTTATTTTTTAAGTATACTAGCTTTCCGCCGTCGCCATCGCCCGCCATATTATACATACTCGTAAAAATCTTTCTTTTGAATCATCCTCTCTATTACCAATACCGCATCAAAATCCGTACCTAACGTAGTTTTAAAGACCTAAGCATAAATAGGGACAGACAGAAAGCGTCTTTGTTATAAACTATTTACTGATCATTCAATTTTCTTTAAAATATATATATGTTAAGACTTAAATTTTTTTAAGGTATTTATATTTTTTTAAGGTGCAGTAGAAAACAATTAACATCTCATGTCTATCTAAAGCGTTCATAGTTTTATAATAAAAATGATAGTTTATGTTCTAATTTATTATTGTTACAGTAAAAGGTGATATAAGAAATGTTTTGATGACACATACATCCATTTTATTAATATCATCAGTAATTTATACATGTCATTTGTTGTGCGGAAACACCCCACGTAGTCTTGACGCAAAACTTCCTCGGACCATTTGCTTCGTGTCAAGTTCACAGAAGCCGAAACCCGTTCGTGATGTTGTCGTTAGGGTTAAAGCCAATGTCCTTTTGGTATAAAACAAGCAAGATACACCTGTCCATGGTCATTCGTTACTAGACTTTGAAATAATAAACTTCTGTGATAATAATACTATTACTTTAAGTAGGTAAGTTTACGAAAATTTTATACTTCAACCTCTTTTAAATTCACGTCATTTAAATCAAATTATATTTTGGATTAAAATAAGTTTTTTTAAAGAACTATTTTAAGCTTTGTTTTTGTCTATTTGGTGGAGCGCAATGTAAATCGATCCGCGCTGATTCAGCTACTTTCAAAATTTGCGGATGGTTGACTGAAAATTTATTGTTTTATTAGAGAAAAGACTTATATGCCCCAACGGGAGGAACATTGTTGGAACTAAAATTAAATATGTAAAACTATGTTTTTTTATCTAATTAAAAAATATGGAACTACATACTTGTGAAGTCAACTATCTCTGTATGAAAAAGAACTTTTATTCTTTTTTTATTTCTTACCGGTATTATGTCAGTACAAGATCTTATATTGTAGATTTACGAACCGGCGCTATTTTTTTCGATTTCCAAACACTTTTCAGTTAATAACAACCAATACTGTAAATGATTTGATTGAATTATTCTAGGAATGGACTTGTTAAAATTTTGACAACTTTTTTTAATGATTATGTGATGTTTTTTTATATATAATTATTTGTTTTAGGATGAAATCTTTATCAGTTTTGTGCTTACTCGTTGTGGTGGCTGTGGTATCCGGACGGCCAGAGCAATATACGAATAAATATGATAACGTTAACTTAGACGAAATCCTCAGCAACAGACGACTGTTAGTTCCTTATCTCAAATGTGTCCTAGCCCAGGGAAAGTGCTCCCCCGATGGAAAAGAGTTGAGGTGTAAGTATACTTTCTCATATAAAACAAATATTACACTTTGGTTTAATTAGGACACCGATATTTTTTCTTTTCGCCGGCACAGACTTATATATTCTTACGCTCCTTTATTCCATTATTTCCCACCTTTGACTCAGACTCCTCCTTATCTAAATAAAATGTTTTTCTTTCAAAATCCCCTATTCACAGTGTATTCTACGCTTTGTGTTTAACTTAACCTTAATATTCCACATCCAAAGCTCGCACTTGACAATGTTTTGTTGCACAAGTGAAGACTTCCTTGAAAACTAATAATATTTTTTGTCTCTTATATCTATTATATTATGTTATTCAGATTTATTTATTTACTTCTCCTTACAAGGGACTATAGTAAGATATCTGTATTAAATTCATATATGACACTTATATAAATTGTTTATATAAATTGTTTTAATATTGTTTTTCCAAAAAAATGCGAGTAATTATGAATCATCGTTGTACTAACATAGAAAAAGGTTTTTTTATTATTAATTATATAGCTAGTGGCAAACATAACAAACTTATTGACAAATGGAATGTTCCACTTACAAACTTGAATGTTTAACATAACATTATTCCGCAAACGATAGCAATGTTTTATTTATTATTACGCTATTCGCCGAGTAATAACTAAAATTAACTTTGATGACAAATAATGTACGATACGTGAGATTTCGTTTACTTTACTTTGCTCAAACGAATTTGCAAAGAAGGTTTTTCTACAAAAATAAAATGAACATAGGTATTTATTTTTAAATATTTATTGATAAATGGGGTAATTAAAGCCACATGATATAATCAAACTACTGATGATTTAAGGTTGTAATTAAAGCAAAACTATACTGAAACGACTTCGATAATTTACTCTTTAAAAAAAAATGTTTGATAATGGATACATGCAAAAAATATCCAGTTAAAAGAGAAAATTGTTTTTTTAAGTATCTTATAAAGAGCGACACTTGTCCGCTACATGCCATTGAACAGGAGAATGCGTGAAAATAAATAAGTTGTACCTATTAGTTAATTGAAATGCCACCCTAACACCGTTTCGTGAAAAAATAATGACTGATAAAAAAAATTCTACGGAAAGCGCTCGAATCTCGCCGAATACCATCGACTAAGCTAATAAATATAAATTTATTGTAAACAATAAAAATACGTATTTTTCCAGATGATTGAGTTTTGGACGGTAAAATTATAAAGTTATCTCTAACTCGCTATATTCCCGCGAACTTCACTTGCGTAAATTATAGCCCATATCACCGGCGTATGATGTAGCTTCCCGTATAGGATAGTTTTTTTTTTAATTGGTTCAGTGGTTTGGAGCCTTTTTAATGCAAACAAACAGTCAAATATTTTGTCTTTGATGCCAGTAGTGATTTGAGCTAGGTCATTAATAGATCTTCTAACAAACTAAATCAAATCAAGATCAACTCAAATTGGAACAAAGATTGAGAAGAAGTACTATGTATTTCGAAAAATATTTGACGTATAATTTTTATTTACAGCTCACATTAGGGAGGCTCTTGAAAATTATTGCGCAAAATGTACTGACGTACAGAAAACTAGCACCCGAAAAGTGATCGGTCACCTGATCAACCACGAGCAGGAGTACTGGCAGAAACTGGTGGACAAATACGACCCCGAGAAGAAATACGTGAAAAAGTATGAGGACGAACTTACAGCTGCTAAAGCTTGATCAACATGATAGACTGTGATTAGTATTAAAGATATAATTTCGGAAATAAAAGAAGTTTAGCAAACTTTAACGTGTTTTTCTTTTGAGTTTGCTAAGGGCGTCAACGACAAGCTATCCTAAGGGTCTTCCTATAAGGATTAATGTATTTTTCCAACTTTTGTTATTGTATCTTTTGAATCGTAATAGATATGTGCTTGAATCACAGTCACTAATTTTATTACTGTTTGTCTGTCTGTAAAATGAAGTAAATGCTGAGAGATTTCACTAAAATAAAAATGATTATTTACATAACAAACCAAATGTGAATACCAGTTTGAGATAACATTTCTAGTAAGTATGTGGCATATTTGGGTGTATATTGGGTCGCCTAATTTTTTGTACTCCTAATTCAGCCTAAATTTTTTTCGCACAATTTTAATATTCCTGATGGTGTTTAATCTAATATCATTTCGCGTAACTTTTTATTGTAACTTACCAAATGTGACATTAGGCGGAACAATCTGTTATCCCTACTCCTCGCAATTACTAAATAGTAATGCGCACAAAATTAAAACGCACGAAAGTATAAAACGCCTTAACGTTTTTATCAGGCAAAATTACTTAGGCAAGCATGCAGCATGCAGGCAAGCATGCAGCACGCAATCAAGCATGCAGCACGCATGGCTTCTGTCACGGCTACGGCGCTGCGGGGCTCCGGTGGTCCCACGCGAGCTTATCGTCGCAGATGGTTTCCGCCCACTGTGGTAGTTAAGACCACCTGCTTCTCAGCTCATAGGCCACCTCATCTTTTTTGCACATTTAAGATTAGAAATGCTAAAATGAGATCTTTTAATATTTAAGCGAAATGAAGATATGCCAATATATTTTAGTGGATTTCATATTAGGAATTCTAAAATTAGGGCTTTCAATTCTGAGACCAAACTATGATAGTGTCAAAACAACTGTTAGGCTAAACAATAATTATACGTTGTAAGTTTAGGCCAATACAGTTCGGCCATGTTAAATTAGGACTTATAATCTTAGGCGAAGCAAAGGGCACCCGGAATATTTGTATCAGTACTCAAAAAGGGACCTTAGATCTGCAAAATTGTACAAGTAAACCCTTTCATTCCGTACGAGGAAATCGCATTATTTGCCCATATATATATGATTAGAAAGAATCCTTAAATATGGTATGTGGCCATAATATATACTTGGCAATGTTAAAATTGTGGATATGAACGGGTATGGACATAGAAGGCGTTTTATCAGTAGTATCCTTTTAAAGAAAAATTCATGTAAAGACTGTATTATTTAATTTGAACATTATAGCTAAAATAAATAATCGCATATCAATTTTAATTAACATCTGTTATTTAAACAGCCAAATTTATTTAGGTCTTCATTCATGTATTAAATCAGTTTTAGTGTCTTGAACTGATTCGGCTTTTTTAATTTCCAATGATTCAGTTTTTATTGTTTCCACTAAATCAGCATTCTTTTGTTCAATTGGTACAGGTTCATTTGGGTTTATTTCTCCAACTAAATCGGTTGTCTGTACATCAGTTGCTTCAGTTGAATTGTTGGCAATATTTATTTCTGTTGGTTCTACTCCAGCAAGAAAAGGTTCATATATCGGCTTATATTCACCTGTAGGATCATATTTGGCTATCAACTGTTCCCAATATTCCAACTCTTTCTCTCTTATGTGATTTACTACTTTTCTGGCTCCCTCTTTTTGTTTATCTGTACATTTTTTGCAAGCGGTTTGCATAGCATCCTTTACATGTACTGAAATAAAAGAAAATTTTAGCCATCCATATTATGAACTTTGGAAGATAAACAATAATTTGAAAATGTTTTATCGTTTTTATTAGTATCGAGTACTTCACTAGTATTAAAAAACTTTAAGTTGCTCCGTTGTTTTGGATATTTAAAAAGATTTATGGATGAAAGAATGGTTCTAATATGTAACGGGAAAGAATTTAGAAGTAAGGCCACACAGACACGTCTTTCACGGTCAAAATGGTGGCAAGTTTTCGAATGATGATGTAATAAACTGTAAAATTTAGAGAGCATATGTGAGACGATTATTGAACGTCAAGGAAGTGAAAAGCGAGTGTAAAGAACGTGACTTTTCACAAAGTAACAATATTTTTAGTCGAATGAGGAATCATAATTTGGTAAAGTGCCATCACATGGAATTTTTAATACATCATAATTTACTCTGAATGTGTGACATTTAGTCCAACACTAATAATTATGCTTATACCTTGATTTGTTACTACTAATTTACTATCTAACTGAAGTCCTATATTATTAAAATAAGCATGACTTAATTTATCTATTGTTCTCCAATGTAATTATAATGAATTGATCATTTGCATATAAACTCCAACCTCAAACCAACTTTGTATTTAGATATTCTAGTCAGAGACAGATATTTTCATTATAAAAATTTTAATTTGTTACGAAAATGTCACATAAGCTTTGAAGTGACATTCCTAGTCTTGCCATAAATTTTGTAACTGGCTGTTATATATATTTAAAAAAAACATTAATTTGAATTTTGAAGATTAGCTTCTACGATAAAAAATAAACTTATGTTTTTTGTTTAGAAATTATTTGTTTCGAAAATGGAGTAGGGTACTAAAGAGAACAGGATTACAGTAATTGCACTGTACAAAGTAGATAAGGAGCCAACCGAGAGATTGGCCTACTTCGGCTACTCCGGACTAAAACCCTTTGGACTATAAATTGTGGTTTGTGCTAGAGGACATGACCTGCTCTAAGCGTCACCCAAATATTGAGTCGCTCAAGAAATCTTGGGAAGCAGCAGTTTCCAATGGAAACCGTTCGTAAATCCATTGACGAATGGCCCGACCTTTTAAAAACGTGGGTTAAAGCTAAGGGTTGGACACTTTGAATAACTAGTTTAGTACGTTAAGATATCTTTTCCACTGTACATATAAAACTTTAAAATAAAATAATTTGTTTAGAAACATCGGATTTTTTTTTGGAACAGAAGTTATGGCTGGACTAGGTAATTATTGATAAGAATGTTAAATCTTTTAAAACCGGAATGGCTTATAAATTATCCTTTTTATGATGATACACTTAAACTTATACGTATGACGTAATTCATCAGTAACAAATATAAAAGAGGATATATTTTTTCTTTTTCTTTATAATTCTAGAATCAAGACTAGCATAGATAGCATTCAACTCTGACGCTTTTCTTGAACACTTCCAGTAAATTAACAGCAATTTAAACATATCTTTCATAATATATTTTTCAAATATAAAATTTAAAGGGTTTACGATAGATTTTAAAATTACACAAATAGCCCCCTTGGTCACCATATAAAAATTGCTACTCACACTTCAGCTCCTTGCCTTCAGCTGTGCATCGGCCCTGATCCAGCACACACCTGACGTAAGGCACCAGCAGTCTCCTGTTAGCTGTGATCTCATCAACATTGACGCCATCAAAACGATCAGTATAATGTTCCTCTTGCGCCAGACATAAGGCTGTTGTTGCCAACACCGTTATTACAATAAAACGATTCATTTTGAACTGTAACAAAAAATACAATATTCAGTGTTACTGGAATTTTGCCTCTTTCCTTTATTAAGACTTCGCTGTATGCCTGTCTGTCACCAGGCTGTATATAATAAATCGTGAAAGTTGGACAGTTGTAATAATGTTCACTAATGATGTATATCTGTTGCCGCTTCAACAACAAAACACCTAAAATAAAAGTTTCATCCCCTATTTTATCCTATTAGTGGTGTAATTTATCAAAATCCTAAAAGATAACGTAGGCATTCTTAGGGGATGCCTACGTTATAGTAGCTTTATGCATGCAAAGTCTCAGCTCGATCGGTTTAAAATTGACGAAGTTTCATACAAATTGTCATCGCTATTTTATCCCCTTGGAGGTTAAATTTGATCAAAATCATTTCTTAGCGGATGCCTACGTCATAACATCTACCTGCATGTCAAATTTCAGCCCGATCCGTCCAGTGGTTTGGGCTGTGCGTTGATAAATCACTATGTCAGTCAGTCACCTTTGAGTTATATATATTAAGATATGAAAATCAAGTCTATGCATATCCTAAATAATCTTAATCCATACTTAATTTTGTAATACCAAAGTGAAAAAGTTTCTGTATATGTAACTGGCTTTTCCACGCCTAAATTAGTACTAAACCAATTTAAGAGATAGAGGGTACCATGGAAGAAAGAACATAAGACAAAAGTAGACTTAATTGGAGGTAAATATTTATATGAAGTGTTGTCACCGTTGAATATAAAAACATGAAACTTTGTATTTAGGCACTGGATAGAAAGTAAATAAATATTTATACTTATATTTTTGACATCTATTGCACACTATACAGAGCATATTATGAAGAAGTAAGAAAATTGAGCAGAGGAAAGTTACCAAACGTGGAATAGTATTCTTCGTAATACTGAAATTTCAATTTTCTAGTTCCTATTATAGGGAATTTATAATAAGTCCACCAAATTCGCGATCTGCATGCGAATTTGCTTGGTGTATTTAAGAATATTTAGTTTATTTTTTGTAAAGAATAGATTAGGAAAGAATTTCAGCAGTCCATCTCATGGATACCATTCCATATTTCGTTACTTTCCTATATGTAAAAGGCGGTTTTATTGTCACGTGGCAATCTCTTTTGGAGAATCAGTGTAACATTATTTTTTATTATAAAAATGATCTAAATTAAGCTGATGAAATATTACTTAGTTCTCGAAGGAATAAAAATTTATATGTTTGTTCAATAACAAATGGCAATAAGTGAATTATAATAAACACTTGTTTTATACACAATTTGAATCAACTTAAAAATTCTTCACGAAGGAAAAACTAAATGATAACACTTACAGTTTGCTAATGATCTGGAAAGATACTGTTTATCAAATGAAAATCAGTTATATTTATAGTGCAATGGGTAGTTAGTAATGTAATTGTTGCGGAAAATACACTTTATGTCCGTCTATTGTCTCAGGGTTACGTAAGATGAGCATTAACAGAAACCCTTCGTGATATGCTAATTAATTAGTACTTTTGATAAATGAAACAACTTTTAAACAGTTTCATCACGTTTATATTTAGTTTTATTGAAGTTTCAGACCCTTTATAGGTTCCATGTTCATATAAGAATAAGATGTTGATTGTCTTTTAATTAAAAGTATACTATTGGTCACATTCACAATACATTTTTTGTATATATTATAGAAACGTTAATACCACCATTTCTAACTTTGTCAGTCTTTTTTGAGAAGAACTGGCAAAATAAACTCCGGGAAGAAAAAGTGAATTGCAGATTGACTAACTGCATCTTTTTGTTGTGGAATGTGTGATCTGGATTCAGATTTTATTTGACCAATTACTGAAACTACACCGGCTTGGGCCGGTGGTATATGCTAACTTTCATTTCTATTAAAATTCGGATGTTTATTATTTCAATAGCCTCGCGATCATTCTAGGAATGCTTTTTGTTCAACCACGAGTATTTTGGGGTTGTCAAACCTTATGTAATGCTTGGGTCCTCCTATCGCGTGTCCACATGCAGATTTATTTTCGCGCCTATGCTTAACGTCAGCTACATGTTCCCTAACGAGAGTTTAGTTCACAGCAATGGCAATAGGCTTCTGCAAGATAATGCCTTACGATCTAACAAATTAATACATAGTGAGAACGTAGAAAATTTTCCCCTTTCACATTCTTTAAAGTCCTTCGCCTATCTTAACCCCCTTTCTAATCACTTAAACTATTTTTTTTGTTCACGAAAAAAGGTAACAGCATATATCTTTACTCAAAGCTAACTTTACCCCTGTAACAAATTGCATTAAAATCGCTTTAGTGGTTTAAGCATGATAGCGCAACATACAGATATGTCATTAACGCATATAAGTATAATATTAAATAAAGATAGTTATATCATAAGAGATCGTAGGTATGTATCTTAAACTCGTTCACAAGTCAAATTGTAATAAATGTTTTTGAAAGGGGGTTATTAAACATGGTAGTTTGTTCAAATCATAGACAGATCGTGGATGATTTTCCTACATTACAGCCCTGACATGAACATTAAAACTCATATTTCCTTATTAATTAACAAATGAATACCATTTAATATTACTTTTCAATGACTTTCCTAATAAGGAAGTATTTAAAAAACTTCTAGAAATCAGACTAGATATCGCTGCATTAAATTCTATTACGTCTTATCCCCAGTAAATCATCTTCAACAAACTTAAAATAAGTTTTGGATTAGTAATTTAAACAAGTAAAGGATATTGCATAAATAACTTATTGCTTCAAGATAAAAAATAAAAAGTAATAGGTTGATATTTATTCTTACGCGTGATAATTAAAACTTTTTGTATTTTGACTTCATCTTTACCGAAATGAATCGAAAATTTTGTGATATATATTTAATAATATTTATTAATACTTCCTCATTTATTTCTATTGTTTCAGTAGCTAAGAACTGTTTATCTCATTATTTATAGCAGGTAATAGTAATAAATATAAATTAAAAGTGATTATCTCAAATTGAACCTGTTACATACATTGTAACCTTCTCATAGATTATTAACGGTTATATCAATCGATTATATGTCTCATTTGACTTTATACAATGTAGCCTTCTCGTTCTTAATTATCTCATTTCGATAAATATTTTCAATAAAAAATTCACCAGCTCGAGGTGTGACTCGAACTAGCAACTTTTCGCAATTTAGCCGACTGTTCTAAATATTGTGCTAACGGAGACCCAACAGGACTGATTAATTTATCGAGAATCAACTTAAAGGTGCTATTAAGCGTATTTTCATTAATGTTCCATCAATCTACCCAACCTAAAGACAATAAACAAACCAAAAATACATTTAAAATTATAAAAAGTGCAATTCGGAACTGCGCACGAACACGCACACATACATAGATAATGACCATCTGATAAATTAATTCTAATGGTGGAGATGGGTTGCGCAATGAAAAACTGGTAGAATTCTTCAGTCTTGATTTTATTTTCGAATATTATAACATAAAAACACTAACAACGAAATACTACTATCAGAAAAGAAAGCATTAAAACACGAACACGCGAATTCGAATACGAAAAGTAATAATTTAAAATATAAATACCAGCATTTACCATAAGCCGTCCGAAGAGTAAACCTACCAATAGTAATGTGCTCGGACGTTACAGTAGGGAACCCCCTACCATTATCTATGAATAAAACAGCAAAAAAAATATTCTGTTATATGGGGAGCTTTTAATTATTTATATTTGAAGAGCAATATATATAAATAATTAATCTGCGAATATTATAAGCGTCTACTTTTTACCGTAATTCATATTAGAGCAAAAACCAGCAAAACAGGTTTGTTGTCTGGGAGTCCCCTTACATATTTATTAGATTATGTTTTTTTAGTAATTGTTATGGTGCTGGTGTAGCCGGTAATAATGGACAGACAGACGGATGACAGAGTCTCGGGTCCAAGTTTAAATGTCTGTACCCAGAAGGGGGACATTAAAAGGCTAGTGATGATGATGATATATAAATTAATTGAAGCTCGTCATCCTATGCCTCTATCTACATTACCGGTTCGAGATGGACAGGATTACTGTTTTGCCTCTACGTCCCCTTTTAAAGCGCAATCTTATAACCTCAAGTGCCCGGTTTGAACCAGGCACATTCCAGCGGAGTATTCCTATTAAATCTGTCACAATACCTTTCAAAGACCTAGCGATTTTTATAATGAGTTTTGGAATTTTAAGTCGCTTTAGAAACAAATAATGATCTGAAAATTGCTTTAGAAACAAATAATGATCTGAGTTTTTAAAAAAGAACAAAAACTACCGAACCCGTCGAAAGATTGTAGATAGCTTACAACTTTGTTTAGTTTGACATTTCTCAAAAGCTTTCAGAGATATTTGCATTTACGTTTACTTATACAATTTAAATTAACCAAATTAACGTAAAGTAAATCATTCACTCAACGATATCGTTAGTCAATAACTTACAAAAAAAATACTTTATACGACTGCGCCTTATCTTTTTATAAAAGTGTAAATGTGCATGATTGCTATGACATATAATGTTAAATTGTTGTTAATTTTCATTATTTTGCAACTTAAATACACTATTGATAAAAAGTAACTGTAATTAAAAATGAAACACGAAATTACTGAAATAGTATGCATTTTTAATATTTTTAATGTATTTATTTAACCTTTGGATCCTTACTTAAAGAAGTTTTATGTTTCTCTTAAAAATAATTTTTAGATAAACAACATAAACAAGAAAAAAATATAAGGCGTATCGTAGGTATCATACTTCAAGTAAAATCAAGCAAGTACCTAAGCTACAGCATTTTGAGTTATGGAAATCTGTATTAACAAAATTATTAAAACACCTAGACCGTAGACAATAAAGTCAAATCGCTTCACTAACTATATTCATGATGTCGATGGAAAGCAAACATCCCTAATAAACAGAAAAAAAAAAATACCATCGCTGCTGCGATATCATAATCTTAGCAGTATTTGCTAAAACAGTGGCCAATTGTCTAATTTGGAAATCCATCGCAGTCCCTATTAAAGGCTAATCGATTATGACAGTGATTTCTGGAATAATGTAAGGTTTAAAGTTGCAATCGCTTTTGGAACAAATGATGATTTGAATGACCAAAAGACACAATAAAATCTTGGTAACAAACTTTCAGTAATATTTACGTCGGATTCTTTACGTCTATTCCATATTTACGTCTATCCCAAATAATGTTAAATTAGCGATATCCTTCAAAACCTTATGATCCCAATTACTATCTCATGTCAAATGGTTGTAGCGTGAATTTCTTTCAAATATCAAGTTGATTGCAATCGGTATTAAAATTAAACAATTAGGCTTTTGGTTCCTAGTTGGCCCGTGAAACGCATTTCATTTTTATTTTAGTTATTGCTATTTGTTATTTATGTATTTGTTTTGGGTCAATAAATGTTTTCATTTCAATTTGATTTACTTTTATCACCCAATACCAAGCGTAGCAGTCAGGCACTGGATTACCCACAGGTTACTCTTGACTCTTAATGTCATAAAACAATACTACTCAATGTTCATTCAATAATCACGCAATATTCATCAGTAAGCATGCTGAAAGCGGCAGCGCGAAACAAACTGCTAGTGATTACTTATATATGTTTGATCATGTTTCATCCGTTTAATGAAACTCTATTCGTTTATGAACTAACAACTAATAATTTAGTTATCAATTAATTTTCAATCATCATATACGAACTTCTTTTTCGGAGCTCAATTTCAAATCAACTTTTGAGATCTGTTGAGTCGCCGCATTTCACTATTGTGCAGTCTAAGCAGTTTAGTCTACTTTTTATATTAAGAATAAGTTTTCAGTAATTTTAAGCTATTAAAAAACTAGCACTTGACCTCTGGACTAGGTAGTAAGTACTGTATACCCTTAGTACATCAAAATATAAAGATTTAGAAACCTCTTGCATATTATTGTCACGACCTTTTGGACTATGAATAAGTTTCTTGAAATTGTAAACAAATAAAAAACAAATAGTCTTAAAAACAATAGTATATTTTTAATGTAGGTACAAAAAGGTTTTATATAATCTATGTTGTTTTAGGCGAAAGTCTAGGCCTATTCTGGAATGACAATGCCGTTGGCCCGTGCGCGATCCTCGTACTTCTTACGCCATTTGCCCTCATGGTCGAACTTGTCTGTGAGCTGGTGCCAAATATCTAGTTCATTCTTAATCAGAAACTCTATGGCGCGATACGCTCCCTTTTCTTGGGCTTCTGTGCATTTCGCGCAGCCTGTTTCTATGGCTTCTTGAAGATGTTCTGTAAAGCAAGCAGAAAAGAACGATTTTTATGGTAGAATAGAAGTTACGATTTTTGCATGTTTTGAACTCCTACTTTCTACTGATGAAAAATAAAAAGTAGTGTTTTAAATTAATTTGAATGCTATTTATTATTCATAAATATTAAAATCAAATTGCATTACTAACGCTATCTATTATTATCATTCATAACTTGCATTGTTTGTAATATAATGTTAGTCAAATCTTACATTTGAATCTTATTTATAACAGTTAAATTTTGCATGCTGGTTTAGATGCATTCTGTGATTTAGTTAAGATAACATCAATACATCATTGTTATAAAATGAAATAGCTTCATTCTAAAAACCAAGATGGCGGTTTTGTTACATTCCTCTCTTATTATATAGTTATCAAATGAAATGGTTCGCTGAGAAAATTACGGTTTCATATAAAATCTGTTTTCCCGGATTTTACCCGTGTAAATTACGCATCACGTAGGTTCTAGGTAGGCGGTAGGGTAAATATTTTTTTAAATCGGTCCATCACTTTCGTAACCTATTCAATCACAACAAATAATAGAATATTTATTCTGTTTAGGGTTTCGTTATAAAAAAGGAACCCTTATAGTTTCGTCATGTACGTCTGTCCGTCCGCGGTTATCAGCGCGGCTCAAAAGTTATAGGTACAAAAAAAGTTGTAATTTGGCATGACTATACACACTTATTAAAATTTCGAAAAAGAAATAAAAACTGTGTCTCCCCGACATGTATAGGGGGGGTGATTATTTTTTTTTTATGAAAAATTATTGTTGACAAATTAATAATCGAATCATTAATTTTTTTTAATAAACTCAAATTAGGTATCATTAGTATTTTTGACATAAAAAGTAAAACTGTTTTTATATAAGTAGTTTTAAATAATGTTATTTTTATTCAATGCCACTGCTTTAATGGTTTGTTACTTTGCTAATGGACTAAAGTTATTTGTTATTACTTTGACCAGCAAGCAACACTGATTGCTAGTTCAGAGATATAAAAACTATAAGTAAGAAATTCAAAACATTCAACACTATGTTAAAATGGCGATATTTGTATTTTAGATTTTTACAATTAAACGAAGCAACCTCATCGAGTTTAGGGTAATTTAATATGGCAAGGATTTTGGTGTGAGATGCTATTCAAGTTAGAGAAGTTACTAATTAAAACAAGCTTTTTTTACCCGCAACATTATTTTACCTTTGAGTTCCTTTCCTTCGGGACTGCATTTGCCCTTATCGAGTATGCAGTTGACGTACGCTAGCAACAGTCTCTTATTTTCCAGGATCTCGTCCAGATTTAGGTTGTCATATTTATCCGTGTACTTATCACTGGGTCGAGCGACTGCAGCCACAACCAGGCACAACGCAATAAAATATTTCGCAGCCATCTGAAATTGGAGAATTTATTACCTCGTTAGATACATACTTCATAGGGGGCTGGGTGTGGAGCAGATCTTGCTGGTTCCTAGGCTCTTCCTTAAAGAGTGAGAACGCATCGGCTATTGCATATGCGTTTAGAATAGCTTTCGTGCGTAGACGCGGATCGTGAATTTGTGGGGGCCTAGGCTAGTACTAATCAGGGGCACTATTACTGAAGTGAATTTAATTTTGCTTAGAAAGTGTTTTCAATAGTTCCTTATATAAAAGTGCCGTATTGTATATTTATTTTAGTGGGGATTAAGGGCCCTTTGTGTGCACGAGGCCCTAGGCTTAAGTCCGTTAAACCCTTAGGTGGAACTGCCTCTGTTCAGGCGGATCCGTGCGGGTAGAGTGTCACACAAACCCCGGTGTAGAAGAGAGAGAAGACTGATCAGGTAGCTTACTCAGAAATCCTACTCTAATTACTCAGAATCAGGTCCATATGTAGAATCATATCGACCTTGGAAAGCAAACACGTAATAACCTGCAAAACCAAAATGGGCATTTGAAGAGGAAAATCTTTATATTTTTCCAAAAGTAAAATCTTATTTCCGTATAAATTGACTAAGGAATACCTTATTTGTTACCATGAACGTTTATAGGAATTATTTATCGAAAAAAAATAAAAGTTTTTGTGTTCTGAATAACACTTTTGGTTTTACGGGTTACTACGTGTTTGCTTTCCAGCGTCGATATGAACAAAGTGTGCGCTGCTATTAAAAAAACACAGGATAGGAGAGGAAACAAAAATTTACCCCCAATTACCTTCTTTTAGAAAATGTCCTTAACAATTTACCAATAAGACTCATATTTCTTATAACAATGACTAAGTTTGCCGTCCGAAGCATAGAAGAGCTCAATACTATATTTTTGGTTGCCATCCTAGGACCGACCTCTACGAAAGAAGCTTAACCTCCGCATTGCAGACAGAACGCGTTATTGGCTTCCCTATGTACACAGTTATTATGTAATAATATCTTTAAAAAATAATTTAAAAAATCTTCAGTCTCAGTCAATTTCTGTAAGACTAGCTGTTTTCCCGTGACTTCACCCGCTTGAATTATAGCCTGTATCACCCGCGAATTATGTAGTTTCTATACAAACAATAAAAATTCTCCTATTTATAAAATAAATATAGAGAGAAACTTTGTCAAATTATCAAAACACATTTTAATTTCAAACGAAAATTTAAATAGTATTATGAAGATTCGCTTGTGTGGTAAGGGGTCATAATATTCTTATTACTAGGTTAAATAGCCGTGAAGTATCCTTGAAGACGACACTGCAATTAAAACAATACTAGTGGATATGTCAATTAAAGGCAATGTCAATTCATGTACACAAAGTTATATTAAATATCAAACTTCCATAGTCTATATTGTACTTGAACTATATTTATGCTTATAATTTATTAAGAAATGTAACATTTTTGTATTTATTAACAGATGTGGTGTTGGCTGTAAAAAGATTAACAAGTGAATTAATCGACAGAGCTATAAATTTTTTGCTATACAAAAAATTGTGTATTTTAAGTGAAGATTTTTACCCATTTGTATTGTTTATAGAAGAGAATACTCGTAGATAAAAGAAACCCAGACCATACCCTCCTATAGATTATCTATATTTAAAATGAAAAAATACATCGAATACCAAAATACTGCCGTCCCAAGCCTAAAACCGCTGTAATAGCAAAAACAAATCACTGTCTATGGATATTTTTTAAAGCAAAGTGTAAGAAAAGTTACACCATTAACGTTGAAAATATGAAAAATAAAATAATTACAGCCATTATCATTTTTAACACCACAAACTGCTTTTAGTTTTTGCTAAATCGTTTTTTAAACTATTTAAAAAGCAGTAAAGTGAGCTGTTACTGCATATTCATTGGTTATTTGGTTTGGTTATATTTGGTATTATATTAATTAAAATTTAGTAGCTAGTAAAAATTCTTACTTCTTTCATAGTTTTAAAATAAACAAAGAAATATAAATAAAAAGTTAGGCTTGTAATATTTGAATTGAGCTGTCAGGTGATGTGAAAAACTCAAAAACGCAATTTTACTGTTATTGTGATTTAGACTCGGGAGGGCAGAATAATAGGTACTATCAATATGTACACACCAAAACTACTGCTAAATGCATAACAAAATATATTTTTATTAGTAATTCTGTTTTTAAACTAAGTTATTTGTGGATTGTGGCTAACTTTTAAATTTGGAACGTAAACGACGTGACCATGAAATTTAGTTCGTGTTGCAAGTCACTATATAACTCGATCCCTAAAACTGTAATTTATGATACTTACATCTCATTGACATATTTTTACGCATTGACATCTTTTGCCTGAGTCATTGTTATTATTTTCTAATCAAATCCAGCGTTTTCCCAAAGGTTGACTGGCAGAGAATGCTATTAGCATTAAGTCCGCCTTTTGTACCATCTTTATTGGTGAATAAAGTTCAATAAATAAATAATAACTTACCTTTTATCACTCAAATTATAAATAGATAATTTATGTTCAAATAAAAAATTGAATATCGAAAACTTTATCACAACACAAAATATGCACCTCAATGTCTCTTCCCGAATTAGAAAATATAATAATGATGCTGATTTTGGAGTTGTATATTGTTTATTTTTGAGTTGTTGAACAAAAATGGAATTTACTAACAAAACGTATTACATGAAGGCTAAAACTAGATAATAACCTACCATTTGTATGAACAATAATGTCGAGTATGGTCGAGTGGCCTAGTGACTTATGATGTGGGGCTGATGTACCTCTCTATTTATAGTGATTGTCTCTGAAACGTCTAATTTGCCCCTTGGGAGGTACATTATTTTGTCTACGTAAGATGTTAAAAACCGCAGAATGTACAGGATGTTTCGTTGTCGATCTAGGCAATTGACTTATTGAAGTTAAGTATTTTTATTTTTTTCCATAAGGTTCTAAAAAGAAGAATTTTTTTTTGTATCTTTTTTAATATTTCCATTGATTATATTTTTTTGTTTGAAAGTATTCTTTTTTACTATTATCGCCACGTTGTCTGCAGCTGTTGACGTTAATTACAGTCCTCCAGCCCCCTACAGTCCTGCTTCAAAAATAAACTAGCATAGGCTGCTTTGCATATGAAGCAGTATAGACAACATTTTTAACAACTTTTTGGAGTGCGAGTTTTATATGCGTTCAAATTCTCTTTTTCATGATTTTTCTTTTCTTCTTCCCTTTTTCTCGATTCCCGTTCCGATCAATATAGAAAATTAACTTTTGTATATTGTCACTGGTTTAGGTGTAGTGTTACCTCCCTGCTTTGAAATTTGATATGAAAACTTAAAAGCAGTAAGTTAAAAATAATATAAAAATTGTAACATTCTGTATACAGAAAAATTATTAAGGGGAAATACGTTAGCGCTCTTCCGTTTCCAAGATTGCAGTCGAGACCTCGTAGTAGTAAACAGAATTAAATAATTATTCGTACATACATATATACCTGAACTCATTTATTCAATGCTGCAGGTAGTAATTTAAGGTCAGATTTTATTATTTCGTAGAATGGATATAAGAAGTAGGAAAATTTTTAAATATTCATGGATAACACTGTTGCAAATGAAAATAAGTATATTAGGAAAGGCTATATAACTTTACTGTGGCTAAATCTAATATTCCCGTTCCAATCTATATTCTAAATATAGATATTTGTGATAAAATCAGTAATAATACGTCTATGAGCTTAACCTGTTCGATTATTTTAAACACCAAGAAAATACTTTGATATTTTTTCGTTGTGTCTTAGTTATGTTGTTATTATACTATATTATTAATTAATGTCTATTATCTATAAGATAAGAGATTTAATTATAAGATGTTTTATAGAAGATAGTTATGATGTTATTTGGTTCAGGTAAACATATATAATATATGTATATAATATAAATGGTGACCAAAAAAATGATTATCTCGAGCTACTCCGTGCTTCGGAAGGCACGTTAAGCCGTTGGTCCCGGCTGCATTTGCAGTCGTCAATACCCTCCAATCCGCATTGGGCCAGCGTGGAGGGTCATGGCCCATCCTCCTTAACCATCCATAAGGAAGGCCTGAGCCCCTGCAGTGAGGACGTAAAAGGGCTGGTGGTGGAAACATATATAAATAAATAAATATCATATTTTCTCATGAGAATAAGCAAACGTTGAATAAAAGTTGAAAAAATCTAAAGCCTTTCATTTGGTACATGTTCGATACTCAATAACAATACGCAATAAATAATTCCACCGCCATCTTGGGCTGTCCACTCTACCTGCTATGCAATGTCAAATTTTATTTTACCTCTTATATCAGACGTCACATTTCACCTACATGAATTGTGACATCGAGATGTTAGCCGTTAACTCCGAAGGGCTCGGCGCATTGGGTTGAAAAATACAGTTGACTACCTGAAGGGGAACGATCAGCCAGATCGGATGTTTTTTTCGTAAATAGAATTAAAAATGGTGACCTCGGCGATTCAACAAAATCCGTCCATTATATTGTGGTTATTTATGGCATTTCTCTTTAGTGTAAAAAGAACAAAAGGGGTACGGGGATATTTTCTGAACTCTTATTAAAAATTAACAAATTTATTTATTTCCTTCACAAACTAAATCTACGTACATACAATAACAAGAAACCAGTTCGTACATTTTGTGAGAGGCTGGTGCCTAACAGAGGTTTTGATAAACCTCACCTATAGGTCACCAGGTCTCATCCCAAGGAAATGTTGAATTCACATAATGCATGGTTACCTGATTTCAATGATGAGAGAAAATTAGCAAAACTCGCACTTTTTTGATATTATGTTTAGGTCTTATGAGTAATTTAATAAGTGTAATTATTTATGTATTAATATATGTGTATGTTTAAGTTCTTTTTGTAACTGTATAGAGAAATAGATATTATTGTTTAACTGCTTAAGTTAATGAATGGTCCCACTGCTGTGGCACAGGCCATCCCTATGGTTCGAATTGAATCTAACAGGGAGAACAGAACATAACCCACCACACCGATCTAGTAGGAGAATTTTACTAATGTTTACTTAATAATAGCATCCCAATATAATCTCAACTACTTGCATTATGCCATTGTTGTATCTTTTTTAACGCAGGGGAAATGCAACTTTAAACAGGGCTGTTCGACCACGGCCCCGTCCAGGGGGCCAATTCTATTAAAGTTTCAGTTCTGTTTTAGCTGCAATTGTATCGTATGTCACTTAGTAGAATAGAAAAACCATTAAAAACTGTAGTTTCGTTCGGTTTCGATCCGTTTTCGATTCGATTTAAACAAAATTTATTTAGTAGAATTGGCCCCCTGAAAAGGACAGGCTTAAGCGAGGCCGGCCTACTAAGTAATACCCGCTGCGAGAACCCTATCTGAAATAATATCTACCTGAAGTCCTAATATATATCCTATATATTAGGACTTCCTATGTGAGGAAGATATTGCACTGATATTATTGGACTTTAGGATAGTATAATAGTAAAAAGCAGCTCGCTGAAATTCCGAAGCACGGAGAAGCTTGGAAAAATATTGTGTTTTTTTACTGTTACAGTTAAATATTATATTTTCTTCTTGTGACGTTTATATACCTATTTTTCAAATACTTAAATTTTCATAAATATTTTTTAATGACAATAAAATTTTACGATGATCCTTGCATTATGCGTATCAGTCGCGTTTTTTGTATGTACTATAAAATAATCATCATACATAATCATACATTTTGTATAATAATTTGTTACAAGTTTAGGTACTGAAATAATTGAGTAGGTAACGGTGGTTAGTGGCAATTTATGTGTACAACAAAAAGACATGACAATAAAATAAGACGAACATAGTCAAAAGACGCATAACGAAATCTGTAATGCTATTCTGCTATTAAAAAAACCTTGAACTTGACGTTGATGTACTGCTGTAAAAACATAGAGATTCAATCAAATAACCTTATTTAAAAGGTAATAAAGGCTTTATTTCGTTGAATCTTTCTGACGGACAGAGTTGCGCTTGACGTCGCCTTCGTGGCTAGGTGTAAGTATCATAAAAGTATCCTAATAATTACACGCATAGTTTTTAAAAGTGTTTTTTATATTTTACAGTTGGATTATTTATATTTATGATTTAAGAATAGTTTTTATGTTACAAGTTTTTGGTTGACTATTGAATTAATGTTTGCAAACTAACGTTCCAACAGAGGTGACCATACAACGTTGCTTATTGTCAATCGTCTAGACCAGGCATTTTAAACTATTTTGTGCGGAAGACGTTATTACCAAAAAGATACCTCAGACCATACTCAGACGTCATAACCAAATTTCTTTAAAAATACTATCTCTAATTTTTACGACCCAACACAATATCTTGCATAAACTTTTCTACGCTCTTAGTTTGCCCAAGTTTTCAAAAACACCGCAATTATACTTCTTTCTGAAATATTCATTATACTTATTGAGGTGGTACACATAACACAACTTATCATGAGAGTGTTAAATAAGGACGTATGTTAATGAGGAAAATTAAAAAAAAAACCAAAGCACATTTAAAGCACCTCTACTAGATGGCGACCCTAGCAAAAGTTGATTTTTTCAGGAAACGAATGGACCAAAGACAGTAATTTCCGTTTCTATTAACTAACATAATAAAAAACTGAAATTTGAAAAGTTCGAAACTTAGATATCAATACAAATACGAAAAAGTACAATAGAACATGAGTTGTTTATTGATTTTGGAAAACTAATTTACTTTTAAACATGAAGGAAAACCGGACAGGTTGTCATGGAGAAATCAAGAACATACCGTGGCGATATCTAGTTAGATTTGAGAACAAATTTTTTTTTTAACTTCCTCATTAATATGGATTGATTTGTTTACTTCGTCGATCCTCAAAATGTGTTTAGTCAATTTGGACCCCAATTGATATCGATCACTTTGGGAACCCCTGGTGTAGAGGGTGGTTGTGAATAAAATTTCAAGTACAATCTTAATCGCGTATATTATGAAATACATTATTTAAGAAATAAACGGTCTCGTGAAAGACGATGTTGACCAATAGGTACGTATATTAGCTGATGTATAACAGATTCAACAAAAACAGGTTCAGTTGAAATCAGGATCTGACGAAAGTTCATACTTTCCCAATGAGTTAAGGGTGGAATCACATTTAAAGACATCATTTCATTTTGTATTTTAAAAATTACTATACCGTATAGAGGCTGGTACGTATTAATTTTCAACAAGGATCGAATATTGTATTGATTAATAATATGCTTACTGTTGGGGCATCGAACATGCAGGATTTATACAGCTTGGTGGGTGCTGAAGACCACAGATGCAGCCGACCTCGACGTCTTAGTGCTTTCTGAAGTAGCTCCTCTGGTGTTGCAGGTGTCCATGCGCGGCGGTAATCACTCACCATCAGGTGATCCGTCGGCTCGCCTGCCCCCTATCCCATAAAAAAATAAATAAAGTTATTGACGCTCAATCGATGACTGATATTTAGGAAAGTTGCATAAAGTCAAAGAGCGACCACATTAAACACTTCGCCAACAGCTCGCTTGGCTTCGAAAACCCACGGTTGACTCGCCGTGAGTGAGCACGATCATCAGTGATTACGGGATTACAAAGGAAACTTTTTGGCATGTTTATATGCCGTTTTTTTATTTTGACAGTTCTTGTAGATATTTGTTTTCGTGTTGGCATGAGCAAGGTTGCACTCTAGAAGTCGTTAAAATTAACATTAAGGCAAAGGCATCATCTATACGATACGATATTGTTATATTGTGTTTACACTATGGAATCTGATTCGTCCTGATTTGCTGTTTCATTTACTGTTTTTATAAAAATAACTGTTTCACTTTACGCGTGTAAAGATTGTGTCTAATCTAGTCAAGGTGCATCTGCCGCGGCATGAGTTGGGATCTGTGCAAATCTGACGGAAGATCCGTCAAGTGTCTCATGAAAATATGCATTAGAATGCCAATCGTCCGTTGAGTTAGCAAGGTTAAATGGCAAATGTCAGTTCTGACGTACCGCGACGATTCTTTCGTCAAATTTACACCGAACCTTACATCAATGTTGTGTAGATGATGTTTGTTATAGACACCTAAACTTTTATTACAGTAACCTTTTATTTAATGCTATCAATATGATTTCACCTTTATACCAATTGTGTGACATCCTAATTCCACATAATACAAGGATTGCATACAAATAACATTAGCCAACAACCTAAATCTTTGTATTTGCACAATGTTTGATTAATGTTAAATTATTTAAATTAAATAAAGTGACATTTAGATAGTAGCAGTGAGAAGAGCAACCGCAAGTATTTTGAGTTGTCAGCCAGCCTTGCAATCGTATGCATGGTTGGGTAATCTTTCTATTGTGTGTGTCTACATTACTCTATATTTGTGGTACAGTATTACTTACGGCTTATTATAAGGTGGAGCTCAGGAGTGCTTTTGGTCTGCGATTGTAGATGTTAAGCAAAACTTTTAAAGGCCAGTCATTGGATGGGTGACCAAAATTAATATTTTAAATAAAGTATATTCAGCAGTTGGTTCTGATCATTTGCTTATAGAATAATGTGTTATATAAGTATTAAGAAACCTTGGAAACCTTGGGCGAACGATGAAACTGCCGTTGTTCAAGAATTTCAGCGGCCTGTTATTCATTCTTTATTTTATTATTATTTATAGAAATTACATACAACCCACTTAAACCAGTTTACATCTTGAATATTCTAGGTTGACGACTAGATTTTGAATCTTTTATCGATGCTACTTTTTCTATGTCTTTTTACTTACTTGTTTTACTTTCGACTATTATTTTTACGTTACCCGAGTATGATGTAGCTTCCCCTAGGTGATCACTATTTCTGAACATTACATACTACAAACAAAGTTAGAAACTTTACCTCTATACATCAGTATAGATTTATTTTTTCTTTCTCTTACGTTTCTTTTTGGACTAAGATTGTCTTAATTCCTTTTTCTGGATAAAAAAGTTTCGTAATCAAGTTTATTTTATACGAGTATAACAACAACCTTTAATAAGTTTTCAGATTTTAAGTTTCTATTAAATGTAAAGATTTTATACTGCATGCACGTTTATATTTATATTTTGTTGTACTAGGTGACTCATAACATTATTTAACATATCATTACAGGGCTGAACAAAACCATTAATTTATATTATGCAATTAAAAAACAAACATTATAACAAGTTCATATTTTCGGCGAGGTTGCTAAAAGAAGTGACCTAAAAAATAAGTTTTTGAAATCATCCAAGCGTATTTTATTTCCTATATTCGCAAACATTCTAGTTATAAATAAGTATGGCATTGATAAATAAATATTCGAAAAATTTGTAGTAGATTTCTTGAATGTCTACCTTCTTTAACAAATGTCCTATAAACATCCAAAATTGAATTTTTCTTTATTCAAAGCCAGAATTTGTGAAGGTTTCCAAGGAATTTTAAAGTTAAGATTTAAAATTATTTACGCTATTAGGCAGTTATTCTATGTGCACGAACGCTAATTTGGATAATTTTGAAATCGTTCTCATAATTTTGTTAAAATCAGTATCAGTGAAGATTATCTGTGCATTAGAAGCAGTACATGTCCACTTCTACCTCTATTGCATCATAAATGATCGAATAATGCATTTCCTTGGAGTCGTATTAGCATTTCGTAAAACCGACGAAAGAATCATATCCAATTTTGATCTAAAAATTTACTGACACGTCTGACATTACTGACAGTGATGTGATATATTTCAAAATGTAGTTTATTTTTAACTTATTTCATATCAAGCTAAAAATTGCTAGGCTGCTAAATATTTTCAAAAGTTTCCCTTATTCGATTCGGACCCTACAATGACGGTTCGCTGCTCTACCGTAATGCGATTCGGACTGCACAATGACGGTTGCTACGTTTCGTTTCATCTACTACGGAAATATATTCTTTAGTCATAAGGTTAAAAAGTACACATTAACAATGAACAAGTATAAAAAAAAAAGTTCCCAAAATCAAACTAGATATCGCTACGGTACGTTCTTGATTTCTCCATGATAACCCTTTCAGTTTACTTTCATGTTTAAAAATTTATTAGTTTTCAAAACTCAACAAACAACTCATATTCTATTTGTACTTTTTCGTATTTGTGTTGATATCTAAATTTAGAATTTTTCAAATTTCAGTTTTTTAATATGTAAATTAAAAGGAACGGAAATGACTGTCTTTGTTCCATTCGTTTCCTGCAAAAATCAACTTTTTCTAGAGTCGCCATCTAGTGGAGGTGCTTTTTAGTGCTTTCGTTTTTGTTTTTAATACTTCCTCATTACATCTTAATTTATTTCCACATTTACGAGTCAAACTATAAAGAGCTTTTATTTGAATGCATGAATTTTTAAAGTAGCTTCACAATTATCTCGAGTTTTGACAGCTGATATAACCTCAAATCTTATATACAAATTACGAATCTCCCTGGCCTCCAGATGAAAAGTTCTATATTATTCTATTTTATGTAAAGACTAATTTAAACTATCACTACTCATAGGTAGACACGATCTTTAAAAAAAAACAGGTACACGTCTATCAATGTATGGAAAGTGGATATGATTCTTTTGTTTTAGGAGAAATAAAATAGGAATAAGTGTCATGTTAATTCGTATGAGTAACAACTCACTTTGCACGCTCAGCCTCCTTACTCTCAAACGAAATCGCGACAGACCGACTTTGCAACTACCCCGTGTCGTGCTCTTGATTGGTTCACTAGCGCCAAAGTATGCTAGTCAATCCGTCGCGATTGCATCCGAAAGTAAAGAGACAGGGAAGAATAATAATTATACCGTGCCTCCGAAATCTAGGAGAAACTTGAGCATATAATTTTTGGCAACCAATTGGATAATCAGCTTTATTAGAAGCATTGCAACCACAGATCAAACGTACAAAAGCTTTAGTACATTAGGGGTACAAAAGTATCCATAATCACTACATGTGGAATGTAGTGATTATGGATATTTTCGTTATGGGACATGTTCAGCAACATTCTGTTCTATTTATTCTCTAGATAAAAAAAATAAAGCAACTTCTTGCTGAGCTTAATGACCTTAAACGTTATTATGATCTAAGCTTTAATAACCTACTAATATTTTAATTATGGTTAATCAAACATTATCAAGGTAGGTACATAAACGTTGGACATTTGCGGTTAGTTTTTAAAGAATCAAAATAGCTTTACAGAAAGGCTTACAAAAGTGGATAATTTTTCGTATACGATTGCTACTCCTTTTCTGTAATATATTTGTTATTAAGCCTAAATCTTGTATCTATCAAGGGTATAAAGATATAATACCAAGCAGTCTTATGCAAGTGGCCTCGTGTGTTTGATAGAAATCTGCGAGCAAATATTTTTTAACTCTATATTGTGTTTATTTATGAACAGGTACATACACGTCAGTACATACATACACGCAACCGAATTTTCAAATTTTCTAAGATGTCTTATGTTGATTTGTGAAATGTAAAATTATGATTACTTGTTTATTGAGATAAACGTAAAAAAATGACATAACATTCATTTGCATTAAGTAGACTATTTATGTGAAAGCAAACTTAACCTAGTTAGTGTGGTTAATAGGTACCTTTTATGGTCTAGAAACTGTGTTACGAACCTAACAAAACTTCTATAAAGGACTTAATATAAATTATAACAATACCTATAAAGTTGTCAGTACCACAATATGTCAAATTTCCACAGTTGAATTTCAATTCTATCACTTATTCATTAAGGGTTAGAGAAAGTTGACCATCAAAACATAAGTTGTACAAGTCTCACAACGTATTTCTTCTGTCGTAAAATGTTATGTAATAACGTAAACCAAGTCGATTATTTCAGTACCTATCTCTCTGCAAAAGTAACTATCAAACCTTTTCCTAGACTTAGGAATACTTAACAAATGCACACACACATTAATCACCTAAGTAACCAATAAAGCACTGAGCCAATAACTTTAGATATATTTTCATATAACATTATTTTACCATACCTATGCGGTTGCCAAGTATCCCTAAATCTATGACAAGGTTGGATAGTTGCTCTCACAGAAAAATAGGTACTGAATTAATCGACTTGGTTTACGTTTATTTCATATAAAATTGGGCTTTTTATTTCAAAGCCAAAATTTTTGTTCCCGACTGCAGGGGCTCAGGTCTTCCTTATCGATGGTTAAAGAGAATGGACCATGACCCTCCATACTGCCCCAATGCGGATTGGATGGTATTAACGATAGGAAATGCAGCCAGGACCAACGGTTCAAAGTACCTTACAAATATAATAATAAGAGAAGCTCGAGATAATAATTTTTTGGTCACCCATCCAGTGACCGACCCTTGCGAAAGTTGTTTAACATCAACGATCACGGGCCGTAGCGCTTATCCATTTAATTCCCTTTGTTGGCCTTTTGTTTTTCCACCCTGATTTATATATCAATGGTAAGCATAATTATGTCCAAATGTTAATAGCTTTTCCAAAGCTTTTCCTTTGATAATAGTTTCCTTATCCTTTTAATAGTTTCTTATAGATTTTAATTATGTATGTATTTAATATTTGGTAAATGTATTGTAAAAATTTTTTTGGTTTGTGTTACTAAAAACACTTTGACGGATGTTTTCAAAATGCGCTACAGTTATAAATAATACAAAAATTTTAAAAAGTGACAAAAATATTCATGTTTGATTTTCCATACTTTGTTTGCAAAATTATAACAGTGTTCAGAGTTTGGAGCTATAATTACTACTAGTCAGTCAGTGACAAAATTAATGTATTTTGAATTGCAATAATTCTTAAAGTACTCGTTCAAATTTAATGTGATTTAGAAATGTGCCCCGTTATGTGATGCCGTCTTGGTCATTGAATCACTGAAATGAATTTGGGTGTATAGTTAGGACCCGGAGTAAAGGACCCGAATGGTTTTGAGAAAAGGATGGTACGGCCGTACCCATTTTACTCTTTTGCTCGACTTGGCGGAGACACTTCTGTGCTCTAGATTTACATAACCTTACATGCTGTTTTAATTGTACACCATTGTGGCATCTACTAAGTTACTGTTGCACTGTCGCAGCGCAGATCTTCAATAAAAATAATGAGAGATATGACACAGAGACAGAGAGATGTTGGTCTGCCTGTCTCTGTGCAATAGTTAATTACGCTTACGATAAACCAATCTTAAGTTGTTTGCAAATATAACAAAAACAGGCAAGAAAAAAAATAACATGACATGCAACATAATGGCTATAGGATGATTTTTACGGCGACGTAAACGGTTCTATTCTTCAAAAATCAGCATCAAACTCGATATCGAGCACAGTTCAATCAAATAAAATCTACTTCAAAAGGTAGATAAGGTTTTATTTAATTGAAACTCTATGCTGTGGCAGCAGTGTGCTTGACGTTGAGATCGGGGTAATTTTTTAAACTTTTAACTATCAAATTACTTTAACAAAGAAATTAAACGCATTATGCCGGTGTATTTGCTTTATGTACTAGTGCTGCCATTTGCGTCGAGGTTAGCAAAAGGTTCCCCTATTCTAACAACTGTTTAAATGGCATTTAACGTTTATAAAAAAAACTGTTAACTGTCTGTGCTAGTGCTCCTTATAAGAGACAGAAAATTTCATATAGCAAATAAGAATCATACAGTTTAAATAAAATGTGCGCCGTAGCATTGGAAGAGCACCTTTACTGTCATGATCACGAATGATATAACAACGCTACGTCTATGCACATTTTACGTCAACTAGTGACGGAGCCATTTTGCATGAGAGCCTTGATACATCATCTGTTATTTTCCACGTTAACTTAAACAATTAACCAGTTATTAGAGCAGAAAATAGATTGTATATCTTTAAGATGATAATTTAATACATAAATAAAATCTAGTAAAAATAGTTTTGCATTTATATTTATACTAGCTTTTGCCCGCGACTTCGTCCGCGTGGTTAAGTTACTTCGGGCAGCAGTTCTAAAACGAATATTCAATCATTATATCATGTAAAATACTTGAAATAAAGTTTCATGGCGTTGTCTTTGACAATAACAAACTTTAAAACCATATTTCCACTCTTTTATCACAAAAACAACCTAAGTATGTCCTATCTCTGTTAAGAGGGTTAGACGTGAGAGCGTAACTGACACAAACACAGATTTATTTCATATGTATGGAATAATTTAATGATTCTCCTTGTCGCTCATTACTTAATATAATAAGAGATTATCAGACAGTTACCGAAATAATTATAATATAAATCACGATTCTTTGGTCGACTTTTAAACTCACAAATGTTAAAATTTTAATTCAAATTTTAAATTGTTAATATTATAATGAATATGTCGTAGACAACTGGTTAAAAGAAGAGAGAGAAAGAAAAACGCGAATCTAATGTCCACACCAAACTTAATAGAGAACTAAAATATACGCAACTTTTTATTAACAAAATGATTACGCAGTTTAGTTAAGATTAAACCCTATCACAATCATCAGCCCCACTGCAAGGGCTCAGGTCTTCCTTATGGCTTAGTTGAGTAAGTTGGACCATGAGCCTCCACGCTGGCCCAATGCGGATAAGAGGGCAATAATGACTGCAAATGCAGCCGAGACCAACGGCATAACGTGCCTTCCAAATCACGGAATAGCTCAAGATAATACATTTTTGGTCACCCATCTCTTAACCGACTCTTTTTAAACTTGCTTAACAACAACGATCGAGGCGCTTATTCACCACACGACAGAATTATTCATCCGAATAGCAAAGCTTAAAATTTTTACTAAATTTTGAATCAAAACAGTGCGATGACTTACCGCCATCTAGTATATCACAAAATGTCTAGATTGCGTTTTCTTTCGTACATAAAATTATTTGTACTTGAATATTTTCAAAATGATTTATTTCTAATATAATTATTGTTATCAATTATGTACTCAAATACCAGTTTTCATTGCTATACAATAAAATATTTTGTAAATAATATTAGGTAATTTTATAAACAATGGTTGCTATGGTAACATTTTAATTCCCCATAAAATCTTTAATTCCCATTTTTATTCCTTTAAGTGCTAATTTTCTGGATAAAATATAACGTATTACCTTCCTAGGGTCATACGCTACCCAAATACCATTTTTCATCGACACAGGTCCATAAACAAAGAAGTTTCATAAAACTTTTTCACCCTTTTTGACCCCCTTCGAGATGGAATTTCCAAAAATCAGGTCTTAGTACACCTCTAGATATTAAGAGGAATGTTCCCTCCAAATTTAAAGTTTCTACGATCAGCGGTTTAGGCTGTGCGTTGTCTGTCACTCAGTAAGTCAGGACATCTCCTTTTATATATGTGTAGATGACAATAATTAATATGAGTTTGCGGTTTATTACCGAGATGCAACACTAATTTGACTGAGTAGGTACATGCAAACTTAAAATAGTTGACGTGACGATAATTCTATTAAAACAAGATATTAATTGACACAAGGGCGTCTACTTAATACATAGTTGTTAGTATATTTCCATTAACTAGATGCCAATGCACTACAAAGAATTAATATACCTATATAGTTTCAGTAAACAGCATGTCATATTATTGTATTATATTAGGCCCAAGTTATAAGAAAAAAAATATAAATTAACATCTATTTACATTCAATTAATGAATTAATGTGTAAAAAAAACCGCTAGCCCCAGAGGTGGGACTCTTTTAAGCATTTTTCATTGCAGATTTTTATCAATATGCACTGTCAATGCAAAATTGATCAAATTGAATAATATCTATTTATCACAATCGTATTACATTTCCTAATAATTTGTATACTCTCTTAAATTATTACTCTTTGATAATATTACGGGGTATAGGTAAATATTTCTAGAATTTATATTTACTTCTCAATTTAAGTCCCAAATCTTTCAAATGTCTGACCGTGTAAACAAATATCACACGCAAGCAGGAAGGCACAAACAATAGCCATATCTTCGAGTTGATTAATGCAAGTGTTAACAAACAATGGTGTGATTATGCTGGAGGCATAAGTACTATGTCAATTAGGAATTGAATACAAATGACTGGTGTTAAACAGCATGCAATGAAAGTTGCGTAAGATTCAATATACATAGGTACAATTAGCTATCATATAAAATTCTAATTAAGTATATTATTCAACTTTTTTCTCTATCTTTTTTTTTACTTGTTTTCTTATAGAATATATAAATATATATCTTTATTTATTATTTCAATAATATATATACTTTATTACCTTTTTAAATAAGTGATATTTAATTGAATCTTAATGCTGTTATAGTGCTACACTGACTTTTTTTTGGACATTTACTATTACCCACTATATATAAATAAGGACTACAAATCTCCACACTGAATAACATTTTGATTTTACATATCATAGCACTGCTAACTCGATAAACTTTTATACTAATATTATAAAAAGAAAATTTTCTAACTTTGTCTGTTTGTTAGTATTTCTCGGAAATACTGATCCGATCATGAAATTTCTTTCACTTACGGGAAGCTACATCATATGCGAGTGACATGTTATAATTTACGTGGGCAAAGTCGCGAGTAACATTTAATATTTTAAAGTCTGTCAAAGTCCAGTAAAATTATTTTCTAAACGCACCTTGCCGTCAGGCATGTATGTTGAATACGATATTAAAATCGTTGGTTTTACTATTTTCCGCACGATTTGAAAAGGTTATCTCTGTAGAAGTCGTCGTGAATGATAACAAAATAATAGTTCTTATATTTCTTTACTTGATACATAAAAGTATTAACAATTCTTATTATACCGATACATGACGCAACCTATACACATAAATCATAATTCGCAAGATGGCATTAGGCCATAGACCACAATCACAGTCTTTACTCTATGTACTTATGACTATACCACACGTTACATCCTTCCCCTTAAGGTTTATACTAAAGGAATCTAGTAGGGCAACGAAGTTGTGTTCTATCTCTGAGATTATAATCCTGGTGCTGAGACGATTCAAAGCGTGCATGTTCGCTTGTCATAGGTAAAGATATTAAAATATCATCATACATATTACTGCAATCTAATGGTCAGTTACAGATATCCCTATCATTGTAATGGGCTGTGACCTTACATTTATTTATTCTTAGAAATCGTCTGTTCCGCCGTAAAGTTGCACCATTATCTGTTTTAATAACATAACTTCGTGGCTCTTTACATAAAGATACAACAGTAGCAGGGAGCCATACTTTTTTATCTAAATCATAATAAAACACTCTATCACTTACTTTTAAATTTGGCAAATCTCTACTATGTCTATCATAATACAATTTTTGTTTACCTACTTTAATGTTTCTATTCATTATAGCCTCTTTGTAATTAATTGGTTTTAAATTTTTGATTAAGCATGGCAACTTAGTTTTAATATTTTTTCCAAGTAACAACTGTGCTGGGGAGTATTTAATGTCAGCTAGTTCTGTATTTCTGTAATTAAGTAAAGCAATATTGATATCTGTATGAGTTTCATTACATTTCTTTAACAGTCCTTTACATATATTTACCCCCTTTTCAGCCAGACCATTCGATTGGGAATATTTAGGACTTGAAAATATACACTGAAAGTCCCATTCCTTCGCAAATTTTAAAAATTCTTGACTATTAAATGGGTTATTATCTGCCTGAACTTTATCAGGAATACCAAATCTACAAAATATGGACTTTAAAATATGAATAACATGAGTTGCATTTTTAGAATTTAGTACAGCCATTTCAATCCGGTTACTAAAAGAATCAACAACACATAAGTAATCTCTACAATTGTATGTGAAAATATCACAGGCAATTCTCTCCCAAGCTCTGGTGGGTAAGTCATGAGGTAACAATGTTTCTTTACAATTAATATTTGCATATTTTTGGCATGCAATGCATTGTGATATAAAATTTTCAATGTCTTTTGAAATACCTTTCCAATATAAACATTATCTAGCTCTTCTTTTACATTTATTGATACCTAAGTGACCTTCATGAATTAATTGTAACATTTCAAATTGTAAAGCTTTCGGGACAATTATTTTAGAATTATAAAAAAAGCAATCCATCACAACAATTTAAATTCTTTTGGTTTTTATAATAATGTTTTATACTCTCTGACTGAAGCTGTTGGTGGTGAGGCCATCCATTGATAACGTAATCTTTTACCTTTGACAAAATACAATCCTTGGCAACAAGTTCTCTAAATTGTTGTTTCCGGGAATCGGACATTGGAAATTTTTTGGATAGTCCATGAACCACTTGTTTGGTTGTGTTGCCCTCACCTGGAACCAGTACATTATTTGAATTAGTTAAAAATGCTCGTGATAAGAAATCTGCTATATAGAGTTTGCTGCCAGGGGTGTATTTTACACTTAAATCATAATTTAATAATTTTAACATTAGTCTTTGTAACCTAGGAGGGGATTTACATATATCTTTCTTAAAAATACTCTCTAAAGGTTTGTGGTCACTTTGTACACAAACAGAACGCCCATAAATGTAATAATGGAATTTATCAATAGCAAAGCAAATAGCTAGGAGCTCTTTTTCAATTTGAGCATATAATTGCTCCGTTTTTGTCATACTCCTAGAGGCAAATGCTATAGAATGGTCATGTTGCAAAAGTACTGCACCTAGTCCGTCTTTACTAGCATCACACTGTATTACAATTTCTTTATTAGTGTCAAAATATTGTAATATAGGAGCATTCACTATGGCATTTTTTAAGCTTTTTAATGAATTTTCATGAATTGATGACCAAGTCCAGTCTACATTATTACAGGTTAGTTGTCTTAAAGGAGCTGTAATTTTAGACATATTAGGAATAAATTTAGACAAAAATTTAGCCATACCTAAAACTCGAATCAGCTCAGTTTTATTCTGAGGGTTTGGAAAATTCAAAATAGCCTCAACAAAATTATCATCAGGGCAAATTCCATTTTCAGAAAATATTTGACCCATATATTTAACAGATTTTTGTCGAAACTGCATTTTATTTATGTTAAATTTAATGTTATTTTCCTGAGCTCTTTGTAACACATTAAGTAAATTTTTATCATGTTCAAACTTAGATTTACCACAAATAATTAAATCATCAAAATAGATACCAATACCTGGAAGGTTTCCGAAGACTTCATAATTCATTCTCATGTAAACTTCAGGTGCAGAACTTAAACCAAAAGCGAGACGTAGAAACTTGTACCTCCCAAATGGCGTATTGAAGGTTGTTAAGTCTGAGCAGCTCTCATGTAGTTTTACCTGTAGGTAGCCATCCTTCATATCTAAAACAGAAAAATATTTCATGCCAGATAGCTTGGCTGCAATATTGTCTGCTGTTGGTATTGGGAAGTGTTCCCTCTTGATGGCAATATTCAATCTTGTAGGGTCAATACATATTCTCAAACTTCCATCTTTTTTTGTAGCTATTACCATGGAATTTACCCAATCTGTTGGTCTAGAAACTTTTTCTATAATTCCTTGTTTTTCCATGGCATCTCATTTATCTTTAAGTTTATCATGAATTGCAATTGGCACAGTTCTGGGGGGTTGTATTGTAGGGATAACATTGTCACATACCTTAATAGTGTAGGTTTTTGGATATTCACCGAGTCCTTCAAACAAATTTTTGTATTTTTTGCAAACATCATCCTTGCTTTTGAATATTTCAGTGGTTACTGTATCAATATTCTGTATAATACCCATCTTTACAATGGCATCAAATCCTAAAAGTGGTGTAGCTCTAAAATCAACTACAAAAAACTCAATCAGATGAGTTTTATAATCCAATGTACATGGAAGTTTGACCATGCCCAATGGTTTAATTTCTTGTCCACCATAGGCAACTAAGATAGTATTTGTACTCTGAAGTGGTGAATTTATTTTCTTAAAAATACTTAACGGCAATATACATGATTCTGCACCAGTATCAATTTTAAAATCAATTGTAAGTTTCTCTGTGCCTACTTCAATAGTTTTAATCCAGTGTTTCTTATTATGACTTATGGTATAGATATACAAACGTTCACTGGCATTATCTTGTTCCCTATCATCTTGTGTTACTTCATTAATATGTCTATTGATGACATGTGTTCGAGTCTTGCACATCTTAGCAAAATGATTATTTTTGTTACATTTGCTACACTTCTTGCCATAAGCAGGGCATTTATTGGAAATATGTTTTGAACCACATCGAAAGCAGTCAATCATAACAGGTTTCTTCTGAACCATGCCCATAGTTTGATGATCTATAGTCATCTGTTGCAGCTGGATAGCAGTGGATTCTGCCATTTTATATAACTGAACAGCCATTTCCAATGTTAAATTGGAATCACGGAGTAGTCGTTCTTGCAGTTTTCGACAATTTATACCCATTACAATCCGATCTCTTATCATCTCATCAGTGTTATGGTAATCACAAGTTTTTGCTTTAATTTTTAACTCTTTAAGGAATGCTTCGAAGCTTTGTCCATTTTTTTGAATTATCTGGTTAAATTGAAATCTTTCAAATATAACGTTGGATTTCGGCGAAAAATATTGTTCGAATTTTTCTACGATGTCTTTTAACTTGTTGTCCTTTGACAATGTGAAGCTGTTATATATATCCAAGCACTCGCGACCCATCAAGTTTAATAACAATGCAATCGTTGTTTATCATTGTCTTCTTTTTTAATACTGGCTGCTTGTAAATATATTTCGAACTCTTGACGAAATCTTTTCCATTCTATTGCTAGATTAGGATATTGCAGATTAACTTGTTCTGGTAATCTTACCAACGTGGTTTGCGCCATTTCGGAACTTGCTTTAACTTTGTTTCGACACCTGACACCATGTAGAAGTCGTCGTGAATGATAACAAAATAATAGTTCTTATATTTCTTTACTTGATACATAAAAGTATTAACAATTCTTATTATACCGATACATGACGCAACCTATACACATAAATCATAATTCGCAAGATGGCATTAGGCCATAGACCACAATCACAGTCTTTACTCTATGTACTTATGACTATACCACACGTTACAATCTCACCTTTTAGACCTTCCTTGAACTATTACAAATATTTCAAAATTTCAAATCAAAGTAAGACTCAAATAATATTAGTAACATTATAATAATATAATATAATATTAGTAATATTATATATATATAAACTATGGAGACTACCAAAATCCATTTCATTTTAATTACTTTCTTTTAATTCATTCATTATATTATTTAAACTTATCCTGTTTATAGTATTCATCTAATTACACATAGAAAAATAATTTAAATGATTCCGTCTCGAGTATTTGTGCTGCGACGTTACGTTTTGAAAAAGGCATCATCATCAGCCTGTTAACATCCCCACAGCACAGGCATATGCCATTCCTATGTGTGGAGCCGAACCAAATCGATTTAGGCAAGGTTATCGACTGCAGATGCCGGGACCGATGCCTCAACGAGCCTTCCAAAGAACGAAGGAGCTCAATATAATAAATGGTCGATCGTTCATCCTGTGTAATCCGGCCCTTACCGAAGTTGCTTAACGTTTGCATCGCAGACCGAACGAGCTGTGTCCTGTGTGCTCCATTGAGGTCCACAATGAGTCATCACCATCAACAGCCCTTTTACGTCCCCACTGCAGGGAAACAGGCCTTCCTTATGGATGGTTAAGGATAATGGGCCATAAACCCACCACTCTGGCCACCGCCTTTGAGGGTATTAACGACTGCAAATGCAGCCGGGACCAACAGCTTAACATGCCTTCCTAAGTACGGAGTAGCTGAGATAATAATTTTTTGGTAACCAATATCACAGTGTAGAAAATCGATTTACTGAACAAAATGCGCAAGTACCTCTGTAAATGTTTGTTACTTTTTGGAAATTTGGTACACAGATAGTGATGGACATAGATATAGGATAATTTTCTAGCGTGATAATAACCGAATTTGACTCGGGTGAAGCTGCGGGCGGAAAGCTAGTATACGAGTGTTGTTGTTTTTTATTATAAGTCGTAGTAATAGAAAATCATAATAGAATTAAACAATGAATCATATTTTCATCAGAGCTAATGAGGAAGTGGCTTTGTTAACAGGAAATATTGCAACAATTACTACATCAGATATAGGTCATCCGTAGAACTATTTTGAAATTAAAATCAGAATGCGTTTCCCTTTTAACATAATTATGAAATGAGCTGATTGTTAGAGCAATTGAACATGGGACTGTGCGTACGGAAAAAATATAAATTTTTGTTGCTTCACGTTTTAACTACAAAATAATGTAGTTTTATCTTTGATATTAAAATATGGTAAACTATATGTTTTCTTCTAACGCTTGCCTTAGACAAAGTTAAGTATCGTTAACTTAACAATATTGTTCAGTTAATGACTTAAATAAAAATAGCAAGCGCAATCTCTATCACATATCCAATAGTTATATCGTAAAGAATAATCGCCAAAAACGGGATTGCTACTAAGTACCTTGTTTTATCGAGTTTCCAATATTTTGGCACTGTTGTAACAGTACTCGTCGTCAGGGGTAGTAGTCATTCATCCATACCTATATTTAGTTAAAATCTAAAAAAATTAATTTAATTTTCAAAAGTTCCCACGCAAACACTACTTCTGTCAGGGCGACGCTATTACGTCACGGTCCACTGAAACTAATATCGTTCTAGGTATGCATAAGGTTGAATTCTCCAAGTTATGATATGAGTAAGAAGGGAGTGACGTCACTCGCTGTTAGTTGTCACGTGGCAATGAACATAAAATATTTAATTTTTCATAATTATTTTAAGCAATATTATGAATAAAATAAGCATAAAAGTGTGATAATAGAAAGACTACTATACGAAAATTATATATATTTTTTTTTCGTTCACTGTCTACACACGTATTAGAGCAAAGAATATCATGTCGTTCCCCAAATATGAGCGCCATAGGCATTACCTAGTTTGCATATATACGTAAGGATGGGCTGGCCCTGCCAATAACATTTAGCAGTTTGGGTGACTGCTCCACCAATTGAGCAACCCGAGAATTAGCGGGACTGAGAAATAGTATGGATAATTTCGCTACTAGTGAGCGTGTTGTCATTAAGGTTCCGACAATTCACCTAAACAGCCGAAATATTTTTTTTTTATAATTTAGAACTTACAATTAAGGGCCTATTACATATCGACTGTGAATTTTGAATAGAATGATCAATTTTGGATATTTTGATCTCGGAATTAATAATAATAATATTATAATAATATATTGATATAATGAATAGGGCATAATTTTAAGCTGTTTCGCTGTTTATGCATTTAACTTTTTAAGTAAACCCAAAATTGTAGACAGAAATATTTATAAAATGCGCGATGGTCCTTTTTTTTATTCCTGAATTAAGCTACTGGTCTAAATAAATCAAATAAAAGAAATCTTTTATAAAATCTTACTGTACATAGCGATCTCGAACTTTTGAAATAGCATTGATTAAATGTAGAAGAAAAATCTTATTATAAACCAAAAAACTTCGAAAATAGCTTATTGAATTATTGAACAAAATTTGTATCAGAATAATTATTAGTTATTTATAAAGATATTATAATTTTAAAGCACAAATTTAATAATATACTTCAATTGAAAACGATAATAACTGCAAAAATACGATGCACTGGCCGTCCGAAGTCAGTTTGTACGTTAGTGTAGCGAATGTATTAGATGCCTCTTATGATGAAATTTTTTTCTTATTATTATCTAATTTGTTCAATTTTGTTTTCACAATGCTATATTGATCTCTATCTTAAAGAAAATTGCTCATAAATTCACCAGTTCTATAATAGGTAACATATTTCGAAATCAAGGCACTGCTCTTTCCCTAAGATAAATCTAATGATAGTTTCATGAATGCAAAAATTATAAAATAAAATCTATTTAATAAGTATATTAAGACTGCTTTTTTGCAACAACAAGGTACTCTTGTCAGATATAACATTTTTTTTCTTCAAATCTTCATTAGAATATTAGAATTCATATCTGACAAAAGTGTGCTAGTACATGACAGGATGCCGACATTCTTTTTTTTTATTTATTTGATTTATTTGAATATAAGTATAATTATATAAATACACAAAAGATACCTCAATCAATGACACGTGTCAAGTTGTACTTCCTATGACATGATACAATATCGACGGCAGCAAAAAACAAAAGGACAACTACATTTTTGGTCAACTTAACTTTTTGCGTAAAACGCATTTGAAGACTTTATTATTATCTTTAACGTATTTTTGTAAATGCTTAAAATATTATTACTTTACGAGATTTACTCGCGTACATACAGATAACTAAATACCAATTTCATAAAATAACGATGTATATACGGACATTTATTGTAGTCCGCATGTACTTCGGTCAAATAAAAGTTGACAAGCTTGACAAGGGAACTTTTGCTAGGTGAAGACCTAGCAAAAAGGTCCTTGACTGTTTCAGACGAAAGCTCATAATATAGATACGAAGGTATCAGCAGCAAGTTTCGATTTTCAAACAATCCTATACTCACTACATCTCATGTTGAAATAAACTCTTCCTACTTTAAGCGCCAGTTACCAGTCTTTAATTTTAAAAATTTTGTTATGAGCACCGAATGTGGATTTTTTGTATGTGGGATGAAAATTTTGTCAAGCGAGGGTCTAACGTGTAACCAGCTGCTTGTACTAATAATATATCAGAAGTTACTGAAAAAGGAATGAAGATAGATGTTTATGGTCTGATGATTGTAGCAGATAAAAACTTAATAAAATTTTTAGCTGCTCAAAATCTTTATGTTTGTATTAGCCATCGATTTTCAGTAAAAGATCACACGCAACAAGAACACGAGAATTATGCATTCATACGAGTAGTAAGATCTTAAATCAATATGACATATAGCTTATGAATGGCACATTTATGTAAGACGGTGTAAAGTGACTGGAGGACGAAAAAATATAAATTTAAATAAATCTAGAACCTATAAGACATACACAGCGTCGAACTTCATCAAGTTCTAGTGTAAGTTTTTCTTAGAAGAATATAACAATGTTTAAAATTAATTATCATATGATACTACTTGAATTAGAGCAATGTTATTTTTGTTATCGATGCATTAAGAGTGAATTAAAAACTTACCAAAAAATTTTATCGATAATCTTCTTAGTTTATTTCGTAATTTACTATGCATGACAATAAAGAATAATATTTATTAAATTCGTTCCTGAGAAGTAACAAAGATTTGCTATTTTAAATATTACATTACTCATATATATTTTTATTTTTAACTCTTTTTCATTCATAACACATATCTTTATATTGACGACCTCCGTTGCCGAGTAGTTCGCACGCTGATTTCAAGGTGTCGTAATCTCTGAGGTCCCGGGTCCGATTCCCGGTCAGGTCAATGTAGAAAATGCACTTTTCTCTATTGTCTCGGGTCTGGGTGTTGTTGTACCTTCGTTGTCTCAGATACTCCATAATACGGGGGTTTTAGATACTCATCTTGGAATCTGAGCAATGTATGTGATGTTGTTTAATATTTATTATTTATTTAAATAATTTTACATTATACATAAAATGAAGTACGTTGAGATAATTATAAAATTTTAGGAAAATCAGTCTTATATCTTATATTTATAAATGCCGGTAAATTTTTAAAGTAAAAAATGTCGACAATAACTAGTTTTATAAGTTATAAATTTACTAGTTTAAAAGTTAAAAAGCCGCCAAATAGGTATAAGTGGTAGTTGTCACATGTAGAGTAGTTTTTTAAGTCGAAGTAAATAAAGTCATCTGACAGTTTCTCTAAAAGTACACAAAATGAAGAATATCTGAAATAACCACTTGGTAGGTAATTTTTTTGTTTAGTAACTATGCCAAATTCTAAATAATACTTCTTTATTATTCTAAACAAAAAACACAAGCAAGAATTTTACAACATGTCAATATTATTTACGTTCTCTCTAACACGGTTTGAGTCACTACTGAATACACTTATAAAACCACCAGACTATTTTTTACAACATATAAAAGTTGCAATTAATTTAAATATCCTGTCAAACGAAATATAGTTTACTTAATTTTTTTTTTTTATTTCACAATTCATCTCCGAGATACCGGGTTCGATTCCCGGTCAGGTGAAAGTATGAACTTTTCTATATTGTCTCGGGTCTTGGTGTTGTGGTACCTTCGGTGTCTTAGCTAGTCCACGAGTAGCTAACTACTCGTCTCGGAATCCGTATATAGCCATATATCCAAAACAATTAATATCCTTATTAAAAAGACATAAACGCATTATCGAAATGTAAACACAAGCCAGTTGCTAACAATCTGCAAATTTCATTCGTACTAATCTAAAACAGCCCTGTCAATTGTCTAATGAGTCGTGTTTGTATCTGTGACGTCATTATGCTTAGTTAACGAGTGTCGCCGAAGTATAAATGTCCCATAGTAATGCAGGAGACTTCAGATCCCAGCGAAGGATCCTGCAGCTAAAACGTAGGTGAGTAAGCTTCTTATTTGTAAATAATAGTTTTTTTAAAGATCGATATTCGAATTTGGAACATTTCGTTTATCTATTGCATCCTTGTTATTATTGTGCACGATATAAGATTTAATCACTTGTTTATTGATTTTTTTCCAAAATCGATATTTAAAATAAGAATATTTTGTATATATTATTATTATTTTTTTTCTCATTTAGGCTTCTTTTGCGATATACTCGTCGTTTATTGTTTCGATTTTGCACTATTGAACCTTATTGTCAAATCCTAAGAGAAAATATATAAATAACTATTCTTAAAATATTTATTTAATGAATGATAAACAGGTGAACGTATTTCATCATCGTGAAAATTTCAGTGGAAATATTTGAGTTTATTTTATATCTGTACCCCTTTAAGTTCAGAAAATGATTAATATTTCCCAGATATATAAGACTAATCTTTTCTTATGTAGGTATATATGTAGTAATTAATTTAATACATTTGTATTCTGTACTAATATTGTAAAAAGGAAAGATTTGATTGTTTGTTTGTATTTACCAATAATTTATACCTTAATTATTGCTGCTTTCGGAAAGCTAGTAAACTATAATTTACGCGGGTGAAGTTGTCGGAAAACTGCTGATAGACTAAAAATATAGGTAGTTAAATTAATAAAAAATTGAATTACCCATTTTTGCATTAATTAGGATTTGGAAAATATCATAATATAACGAAGCGATATATAGAAGTATGTTAATTGAAATACTTAATATTAATACGTGAAGCAAAGAGTTTGTATACCTATTTATTAAATTGCAAGGACTGGAGAGTACCTATGTTTAGCATCATTAGCATAGTTTATATGCAGAGGAACTGCTGAAATCTATGCAGAAAACATAGTATAAGAAAACATATAATACGTATTTGATACTTTTAATGTGAAACAAATACAAACTATTAATAAATCCTTAATAATATTTAGCTTTATGACCGAATTATAAATACAAACTTGCGAAAAGAGAAAACTAGTACAAGTGCTTTATCTAGGGGTTTAATGTGTGTCAGACTGAGTAAAGACTTTATTATCAATCACAACAATCAACAATATTAATTATATGTTCCATCTGTGTTATGACTACTTTTCATGAAAACGATTTGACATTAGGTTTACACAAAAAGTTTCTGTTACTTTTGTTTGTATTTTTTACCCGTATCTTCGCCCGCGTGTCTTTAGTTTAAAGCTTTTAACCTTGTGATAAAGGTTTATTACACAGATACATCATGGTGATTTAAATTAGAATTAATTGAGCTATATTTGTTCCGGATACAACCATTTTGAATTAGACACTTTTAAAGCAGTCTTCTTTAATGTTATTAGATTTTGGCACAATAATATTTATTATGACATATCCTATAAATTAGTGCCTCTATCTTTGTGTATATATAACTTTAATAGCGTCTCTATCATTATATTTATGTAACTATAATAGAGCCTCTGTTTATGTTTATATCAATGATTCTTTACCTTTTTGGCTGGCGACCCAAATTATAGATATAAATTTGACTTGCGACCCTGACTAACTTATTTATCTATCAGTGTTCATAAAAGAATATCATTTGTTTATTGTCCTTTGAAGGTTATTCAGGTTTTATTTATCAAAGTCTATGCTTCTTATGTAGTGTGTGAAAGGTTTAATTTTAGTTTCATGCTTAATAATTGAAAAAAAAAATGTGAGAAGCTCTTTGATACATTATTTAGCGTATTAGATCCCCAATGTGAAAGTTATGCAACTTGGGCAAGGTCCAATCATAGAATAGGAGGTAAAATATATTTCTCAAATATTCTATAATATCTAAATATTCGAGTATTAATGAAACTGCTTAAAAATTCACTTGGCACCCTAAAATGGAAACCTATGACCTTTCGCAATCCGGGTGACTGCTAAAACCACTGAGCTACCCAGGACCCAACAGGACTAACGAATTTTTCAAGCACTTGTTACTTTTTCGCTACTACAGAGCGTATTCTCATCAATGCTCAGGAAATCCATCCAAACAGCCGAAACAAATATTTTTCACAAATATTTAAACTTTCGATAAAGATAGGGAGATAGTGAAGACGTCTGATACCCAGCAGGAACATTCTTATGCTGGTGATAATTATTAAAAAATATTAGCATTATTATAATAACTTTAACTGTTTCTAATTTGGTACTCCTCCGTTAGAACAATTTTAGTTAAAAGGGTCCACATTTTTCTTTCTCTTATTATGTTATTTGGTAAATCATTCCGTTTAAATCATCAATATCTAAACTCTATCGTGGTATCACACGTTCTATAACGGAAGTGAGCACTTGTTTCCTAATTATACCTTTACTTATGAAGATTATAAATCATTTAATGAACGACAAGCTTCTTTCACTGCTATTATATAAGTAATTTACTTACCCATTAATTAAATGGATATTAAAAATAGCGATACAACACAAGATAATGTAATAAGGTACTTTCACCTAATTGAAATACTGAGAAAAGCCAACTTCAAAATAAGTTGACTTTTTAATAATTCAAAGATAAAAAAACAGTTGGCCTTATTGTACGACTGTAAATTAGCTTGTTTCTTAAATTTGACTCTACTGAGAAAAGGATCTAAATAACATTAATCATATGAGAAGCTATATTATTCTACGCTATTACAAGGAGTTTTCGACAATCGCCAGTTTGTATCTCTTTAGGGCAGGGATCGCCAACCTTTTTCGTAATGTCGAATGTGAATCATTAGTTTTACATTATTACTTATGACAATTTTCGTCTCCATTAACATCTCTCGCATGACTAGGAAGCCCGGCTTTAGGGGCATACTAGTTATATGAGGCAGGAATTCTCGTGCAATGCACTATCTGTTTACATCTCTAGATAACCCCTTTTAACAGAAAACAACCTAAAATATAGATAAGTTAGACAAATTGTTAGTGTTTTTGACATTCGCGTCCTGTGTCCAAATAGTGTCTGGGCGGTGTTCGATTATTTCCAATAGTTTAAGCAATGGAATATAAGAACTCGATGGCACAGTGGTCAATGCGTTCAGTCTGTGATAAGTTAAATAGTTTTCACAAGGGCTGGCCATAGAATGGGTGACCAAAAAATTATATTTTCGAAGTGAAGCCGTAAAACTTATTACCCACGACATCATAAGATCAGCGTGGTGGGTCATGACCCATTCTCGCAATTCGATCATTTGATTCCATATATAGGGAAAGGCGATGCACCGGCTGCGGGGACGAAAAAATGGAGAAGATGACGATGAAGAAATAACTCGAAATGCTGAGTTTTATCCGTTAAGTACACTCTGCCTTCATGACTCAACTATATGCAAGAATTGGTATCATTCTTAAATTGCCACAACACGAATTATTCTGTCGTGTGATGCAATATGCAAAATTTTACTTTTGCATAAACAATATGTAATGAGTACGCGAGGGTCATTAAATTTGCATGTTAAATTTGTTAACTGGTTTAAATATCACGCTAAATTTCAACCCACTCAAAATTAAAATAACTATATTTATATAATATTTAGTTAGCAGTGAGTATAAATATATGAGTGTATAATTAAAGACTAGCAGAAACTTTTATAGTTCAAAGGTTAAGAAAATTAACTTATTTATTTCATTATCGTCTCTGCTAGAGCAAAAGTAATTCTTATCAATCGAATAGGGAGAATGGGTCATGATCCACCTCGTCCAGTGCGGCCATGTGGGGGTTAACGGCTGCAGATGCAGTCAAAGCCAACCCCTTAACGCGCCTTTCGAAGAACGGGGGAAGTCGAAGTACTAATTTATTTTGGTCACGCCTTTACGAAATTTGTTTAACTTTTGTCATACACTAACAGTATATAAATAACATGAATACTTAACATAATAACATGAATAGTTCTTATATACATATGTATGCAATATAGTAGGATTAAATACTTGAATAATAGTTCATCTTCCATATTGGAATTTTAGAGATGTCGTTGTGTGAAATATTATACTGTCGGTTTACCCTCATCTAAAGTCACAATTAAAATGTACAAAATGCTAGGAAAATTAATTTAGTATAGCAATAATTTTATATTTGTACACAAGAAGCTGACATAATCGCTCAGTGACTAAAGCCTTTAAATAATTATTTAAATTCTTAACATAATAATAACCAATGAATAATTAATAACCACCTTTTGATGTCAAATTGCCATCTAAAATTAACTCTCTCAAAATATATTGTAATGAAGTGTTGTCACACTATTCAAATAATGAACAATGAAACAATGGGTAATAATATCAATTAGCGATTAAAGTATTGGAAAATGCCTGTCTATCTGTATGCACGCTCAGAGGCGTCCATTGTTATAACGTTTCATAATATTTATGTAGAAGGATAACTAATAACTACGTTGGTGTTTTCAAATTAATTAATATTGTTACCATAATACGTTTAAAAATAGTCGAAGCAAAAATAGTCTGTATTCACTTTCACATCAGCAGTTTAAAAGAAACACATTTGTAATATTTAAGCTTATTTAATAGAATCCCACGTAATAGTGCAGAAGTCCACTGAAAGAGCTGTAAACTACTACTATTTAGTTTCTTCGCCATCTAGTAATTCTACTCGGTGGTTCTGTAAAATTTAAAAATTCCAACGGATTCTCCGTCAAGGGATTCTCCGAAATACTTGCATACAATTAGGATTATTCGGAAGTCCGAATTGCAACAAAGTTGTTAGGGATATCATTTGAATATAATACTATTTGGGCAATTTTCCTATTTTTCTGGCCCACTTTTCCAACTTAAAAAAACTTAATTTTTAACCAAATTCAAAATCGAAAAGGATGGGTTATGTGTTCGATGGCGATGTATATGTGTTTTTATATATGTTCACCGACATTTCCGCCAATTGATGACTAATTTTTTTATTTGATAGTTTAATGGTCCAAGGTGGTCTCATTTAAATTTTATTAAAATAGTCCTTCCATTTTTTTTTTCATTTATTTTGGGTTTTATAACAAAACAAAATACCTAAATATTTAGATGATATGTTTATTCTAAAAAACAAAAGATTTCGTATTTGGAATTCATTAAAAATCTGAAAGGTGAATTTTCTATTTTCTAAGATGCAAGATTTTCATAAATCGGTCAAATAGTTTCGGAGCCTACAAAATCTCCTTTTCTAAGATTTTCACTATGTTGAATACTCTTATTTTAAATATATATTTAAAAGCGACTTATTCAAAAACGTGCTGTTGAAGTCAGATGCCTATCATTTAAAATAACCTACAGAAAACCTCCTGCCGACTTCAAAAGCATTTTCTTGAATCAGTCGCTTTTGAGATAATAATTATTTATCACTATTTCGACTTTTGAAGTCAGTTACATTTTTTTTAAAAGTATTTACTGCATACTTTATCGCTTATAATTAAGTTATTAAAAAAGATTTTTTTTGTACTTTTTTAATAATTTAAGTTTGTTCTTAGTTATATTAACCGGTCCTATCACTAGACTTTGCATGATATTGAGAATCATTTAGCAAATAGGATTATTTATTCATGTTTACCCCAAAAAATTTAATTGTATTTTATTGTTCCACAGAAATAATGAAGGATATAATTCTGATTAGTCTGGTAGCGATCGTCGCTGTAGCGTGGGCACGACCTGGTTCTACATACACAGACAAATGGGACCATATAAATGTCGATGAAATCCTAGAATCCAAACGACTCCTAAGAGGTTACGTTGACTGCCTACTCGATAAAAGTCGATGCACTCCAGATGGAAAAGAATTGAAAGAAACACTCCCTGATGCTTTAGAACACGAATGTTCGAAATGTACAGAGAAACAGAAGACTGCCTCGGATAAAGTGATTCGACACTTGGTAAATAAACATCCAGATTACTGGAAGGAACTATCGGCCAAATATGATCCTAATAACATCTACCAGGAGAGATACAAGGACAAGCTAGATGAAGTCAAGGGGAAAGAATAAAATTTGTTTTAAGCAAAACCATAATGTAATGCACTGTTTAATTTGATACGAAATTGTGATATTGCAAATTGGACATTAAAAGTCTGCAATCCAGTGAAAAATATCTACGAATTTAGGTACGCATGGTACTTATAAATGACCTTTTTGACGAATAAACTGAAGCCAAAATGTTTTTGTTTTAATTTAATAATATTATCTAAACAAATAATGCAAACTTTCAACAAAAATATTCATTTACAATGTAATCCAACGATATAGGTACTCACTTATATCCACTTTAACATACAAAATACACACACTCACACCCACACACACACACATCCACATACACACACACACACACACACACACACACACACGCACACACACACACACACACGCACACACACACACACACACACACACACACACACACATACACACACACACACACACCTGGTTCTAGCATGGTTAACCTAATAGAATAATTTGTAAATGTTAAAAGTCTTATTTATTTATTTTATCTCTCTTGTTCCTTTGGTATTTTATTTCTTAGACTGCATAAGCCAAAATGTAATACTTAAGAGAGCACTGACTCCTGACATACAGGGCAACCTAATTTGGGAGACAGGGTAAATTGATTTGTTACGCCATGTACTCAATAAAGAATTATTATTATTATTATTAAACGGTTGCGTTAAACGCAAACTAGATTTTGTAGTATAATTTTGCTTTTACTTTTCATAATTTAAGTCTAGTATCTATCAGTGGCATATAAAACAATGCTATGTGAGCAATGTAGAACTTTAAATATCATAATGTTATTAAATCCAACAAAGATTAAAAAGATGTCATTTTGAAAGTTTTTAAAATATACTAAATTTGGTCCTTGTTTTATTAATAAGAAAATAACGTCGTAATATAACTTCTAAAGGATATCAGAAAGCAATGATCCTACAATTCTGCATTTGATTAGTCCTCTTCCTCAATAAACTTGTTGAATGTTTCTCTATATTTTCTGTCTCTATCATACTTTTCGAGGAGTTCCTTCCAACCACCCGGGTGTCTTTCCATCATAGCTCTAATTACTGTTTTGATTAATACTCTCTGTTTCGGTGTGCATTTTCCGCAAGACGTCTCCAGTGCTTCGGGTATTACCTCTGAAAGAAATTTAAGAATAAAAATACATGAACACAAGAATTTGCAATCAGTGCACATTTTTCGCTCTCATTTTTAAACCTACAAACATCTTCGGGTATAAAAGAGATATAACATGTACACGTTGCTATTTATGTCATTTTTAAGTCAAACAAAGTCTAGCTGCATAATCCCTTTAATTTTAGACAAAAATAATATTTTTATTTGTTGTTTTTATTGGACAAACTCGCCGCACGGCCGAACAAACTAAGCTGGTGCATCACTTTCTGTAGTTTGTAGTATATTTATCGATTTCATTGAAACAGGATGATTAATTTGTGCTAAAAATATCAAATCTTTATTCCTTATGACTTAATAATTGGCCTGGTAATTTTTTTTTTACTTTATTGATTTAAAGATATTTTAAAATTTCGAGCCACTAAGAATTATGCGATTATATAAGAGATAACATCATATTATTTTTATTTCATTTGTTTGGACCAGTGTCTCAAAAAAGTTCCATCAGCTTTTTTATGAATTTACAAAAAGCAAAACTGCTACAAACTTTGCGAAAAGTTATTCTACACTATTCAATTAAAAAATAGTATATTTTTAATTCCAAATGGTTCGCAAGCCAGTTTAAGGTGTCGCCATCTCTCAGACAAGTTCAATTCCCCATCGGGTCAAGGTAGAAAATATTTTTTATATTGTTTTGGATTTAGCGGTACCTTCAATGTCTTAGATAATACATAAACAGAGTAATGTTAGTAATTACAGTATAATATAGAGGTATAAGTATAATACATAGGTAATTTCTTAATCTGTATTCAATTAAAATGCATTATACAGAGATTAAAATACTGCTAATTATTGAACGGTTGTTTATTTTGTTATCAGATAATAGTCCTTTTTATACTTACTTTTGAAATCCTTAGCATCTGGAGTGCATGGTCCTTTATCTAGAAAACACTTGGTATAACCTTGTAACAACCTATCATTTTCCAATAAAGGTTCTATATCAAAATCATCATACTTTGCATCGTAAAAATCTGCTGAAGCCATCGCTACTAAAAGGATCATGTATATAATTGAAGATGTCATAATATTATAGGATGAATATATTATGATTTCAATTCTGTATTAAAGCAAAATTGTATTATTTACTCATCACTTTTATTTTGTCTTTTATATTATTATATGTCTTTATTTCTCCAAGTTGTTTGTTTAACTATCAGGGTATAATTGTTATCCTGGTTTATATAAACTCAGTTGTCATCGTTCATAAATGGCTGTCTAAATGTAAAGAAACCCACAATTACCATCACGGAGTCGTGGATGCAATTCTTATGTGTACATTATTGGTTTAACTACATATAATCTGTGCTAGTGAATCAGATAATTTCTTATGCTACATTCGAGCCAGGTTTACTACAATATTGTCTTATTTATCAATAAGCAACAGAACTGGAATTAACTTTTAAATTAGTCCCAATCATTATATATCACAGTAAACATTTTGTCTTTGGTCTACGTAAGTATGATCATATTTCTGATTATCGAACCCAACTTCAGTGGTTACCTATCTCTCGCAGAAGAGACTGTCACTCCTATATTCTATCCTGTTTCACCCACACACACCGCATTACCTCAAAAAGCGCTTCGTCTTTCACTCTACGAATCTTACCCGACATTTGCGGTCTTCCTATAATTTATCTTTAGTTATTTCAGTTAAAGCAATCAAACCATGGAACTCTCTGCCTATAGATATTAGAGGCGCGCAGTTACGGAACTCATTTATGAAATTGATAAAAGAATATTTCCTCAAGCTGGACTATTCCTCTTGAACTTGCACTATATTACTTAATTATAGTATGTTTTGTTTATTTATTTATTTGAGACTATGTATATGCATTTAAAATTTTCTCATGTGCTGTTACTCCTAAAGCACTAACCCGCAGATAATTTTCATAATTGGTATGATTTCCTTTAGCCTAGGGTGGCCTGGTAGAGATTGCTATCTTAGCAATAAGGTCGCCTTTTGTGTTACTGTATCTAATTTACCTTTCCACTGTATTTCATAGTGAATAAACAATATTCAATCAATCAATAAATCAAGATACCATCATGCGTTCTAATGGTTCTAATATTTGGATATGCACCTAATAAAAGCTTTGTTAGACCAAACATAATTTATCTTAATTTCCATATTAGGCTTAAAGCAAAGATACATATAAAGTCCAAACTTCTTGGTGCCTATAGAATTCAGACTACATATAATGCCATCTATACACATAAGTCAACATTATGACAAATGGCATTGCTCAATATATTGTTTTCGCGAAATTCACTAAACCAATGTTAAGGCATATCAGTGGGTGCTATCACGCCATCATCTTTACTTTATCATTCGACACAATGCCGGCTCATGTGTAGAGTAGGCATAATATTTACATGTAGGCATAATAAAACGAATTATAATAAATCATACGACAAGTACCCATACTTGTATAAGATGTTTGATTTTAAGTCAGACTGTTAACTGTACAGTATTACACTGATGTTTTTCAAATAACGCTATACATATTTGACATATTTGCTCTTTGGACTACACTGATATGATATTACATATACTCTTTGCGTAAAATTTTGACAACCTTACAAATAAAGTAGTTATTTTTTTATAAATTAATATTTATTCGTAAAAATATTGTATTTTATAATAAACAGTTATAAAATATGCCTGTTGACTGTCAACGATCAACGTCGGGTGGAAAAGGGAACCTGGGGATGTTTATTGAAAGAGATCGGAAAGTTTGTGCTGCTGGTTTACCCACCGCTCAACCTGATGACAAAGTAGCAGATTCTTTAGAACATTACCTCTTAAAAGACGAAGTTGATGCTCTTTTAAGTGACACTATTCATCCGCCGAAGCCACCGAGACCATTACCACCGCTTCGGAAACCAATACCATTAGATAAGCGATTCGCTGGACCATTCGGTCAAGTCGCTGCTCTTGTTAACCCTCCCAATAAATCTAAATTTCAGATTTTAGTAGACGATTTAAAAGATACACCTTATGCGTCTTACTGGAAAAAACCTCTTGGTATGGTAAAAGACCCTGTGCCTATGTTACCTGATGGATTTGATACTAAAAATACAACTTTTGGAAGAAAAACTCCATATCATGGTCGCCTTTATGATATAGTGATGCCTAAAGTGCCATATCCTGATAAAACACCAGACTACAAAAAACCTGGTGTTCAGAAGAAATACACATATTGTATGCCTCCTTTTAATCCTGATTTGACGTTTGGACATAGGACTTACGTCGATAAGCGGGGAACATATGCCAGATGCTGTGTAACTGATGATAGAGTAAAATTGGGTAAAGCTAATCATACATTGGTTAATACAATACAAGCAAATATGCAAGATATTAAACAACCAAGAGTTGGCAAGGTTTTAGCTCCAAATGATAATATTCTAAATGTTCCGGTAGGTTATCAATTTGGGAAACTTAAGCCTCCTGATAATCTACCTGAATGCCTTACATTTTGTGAATTGAATTCTGGTAGACATTTCTTTATGCAATGTCTCAAGCATTTAAATTCTCTTCGTAAAGTTTTATCTAGACGGTTTTTACCAACATTTTATAGAACATTTTATTTAAATTTAAAATATTACGATCAAGAAAAAACAGGGTGGTTACCTAAACATGTTGTTTACCAATATTGTGGAACCCAACTTATACGTTTTGATCCTCGTTTAATAGAACCATTGTTAGAGATGTGGAATGCATTTGATGGATCTAATATTGAGTATAAAACATTTGTACATGTCCTCAATTACAGAGAACCATCTTCAGAAATGCCTCATATTCCCGACTTACCAAAGGATTGCCTCGATTTTAGAACAACCTATACGGAAATGGTGAAGCCAAATCAACCTCCAAATAACGCTCCAATGGCTGGTTTGCCCTCAGGAAGATATTTTGATTTAGATTATCCTATCACACCAAATCTATGTGTTAAGGCTATAAGGACTTGTCTACCTCAAGAATCTGATATGAAATCGTGTCTTAATCCCAGTATTCTTACTATGCAACAAGTCAATCATCGAGACTTGTATGCTAAGCGTGAACCAAGTGTAGTAAGAAGAGTATTTGAAGCTGCTGGTGAAAAGTTTACCGATGACAGTTTTAATGTTATTTGGGAAGAGGCCAAAAAGTTTCATTCAGAGGGGTGGGTATGTTATGAAACATTCCGAAGAGCATTAGAAGCTGCTCCTAAACAAGATGTGGGGAAAAATCTTTAGATATTTGTCAAGATTAAATTCAATAGTATTAATTAATGAATAATATATATTCAAATTCAGATAAATATTATAGATACCATCAGAAAATCTTAATTAATATTTTTATTGAAATATTTTTTCATAGATGCGATTTTCTCAAGGCTTGAGGTAATCCTGGAATGCTTCTTGATATTTTCCATCTGGATCATAAAAAGCTACTATTTCATTCCACAGTTCCGGACGAGTTCTTTTCACTTCTCTAGCCAGTTGTTTGCCTATTTGCTTTTGTCTATCTGTACACTTAGCACATCTTGTAGCTAAAGCTTCAGGTAGTTTATCTGAAAGTTAGAAAGGCAAATATATTTACAATAAAGGTAGCTGTTTTCACGCGATTTCGCTTATCTAAATTATATTCTATGTCACCTTCGTTTGATGTACTGTAGGTATTGGGTGTAAACAAATAAACAATCAAATCTTTCTTTCCTATTTATAATATGTTTGTAGATAGAAGTAGTTGTTCGCGTAGAAACAGAAAAAGGAACTGAGCGTGAACACTATTTCTCCCATACGTTCGCAGTTTTAGTGTTAAATAATGATTGACCAAAGTTATGCGAATTTGCAAAAGTTATTTTCTTTCGCTTACAGAGAATTGACAAAATAGGGAAACAAAACAAACTGCAATTATGTATTTATTTTAGACTATTCTTAGTCTAAATAATCATGGCTTAAACACAAAAATAGTAAATATGTATAAGGGAATGGGTCTCAGAACGTGAATTTGGTGTTAAACCGCCACTATCTTATACAGTATACTTATACGTAAACTCAAGTAATATTAAGTTCCTATACATTTTACAAAAGTTTTTTATTTAGTTTACAACATCAATAAAAATAATAGAGTCCACGCCCGATAGTAATAGAGTCCAATTTTATAAGTGTTATTGCTCGCTCACAATTTAATATATTGATATGAATATTGGACTTGAAGTAGATAAGCTTAGATTCTATTAAGATGCGATTATTAGATAACATTAGCGGAATTGGCTTACGTATATGGTATACGATAATGTATGTGAATTTAGCTCAATAGGACTTTTCCCGCAGATTGAGGTAGAAGTGCAAAATTACTGGATTTACTGGCTGCCTACTAGTTAATATAAAATGGTCATGTTCATGGTTAATTCTATCTTTATTATATTAGTATATAAATGTTTAATTACTGATTTTTTTAAGTCCGTTTTAATTAAATTGGTATTTCATTATTTCGAATTGTTTATAATGTTATGCATTTTAAAAATCATAAGAAAATAAGATGTGCTGTTCTGTATACTTAGTGTGATATATAATTGATGTTGTCTAAATATCAAAGCAAATCAAATACTCATTATATAGAGGAATTCTTTTAGTAATTACGATTCTAGGTTTTGGTTAAATTATTATGAAACCACTATTGGAAAATCGGTCTACAATTTGCGGAGAAATCGATGAACATATTACATACATTTCTTTTTAGTTAACTTGGTTCTAGAAAAAACATCGTAATCTTCTTATGACATATTCTTATTTATAGTACCTTAACCATATCATAAAATTTTGTCTATGTATCTATGTCATCCATGTTAAAGTCACGTTTATTATGGATGTCATTTCTATGATAAAACCCTATTTTCATATTTTATTGAAAGGTAGTGAGATCAATTATTCACTAACCAAAAATCCATACCGTACTGCAAAAGTAACGTTTTGAATTTTCATTCAATTAGTTTGTATAATAAATAAAAAGTACGATCAATAGTGCATCATGTCTAAAATTTGTGGAACAAGTGGGGGTAAAGGAAATGTAGGTATGTTTATTGAAAGAGATCAAAATGTATACGCAGCGGGCATGCCAAGTTCACAGCCCACGAGTAGTGTATCCAGCTGTCTTAAGCATTATTTAATGGAAGAAGAAGTAAATGCTCTGATAAGCGATTCTATAATGCCTTCAAGCAAACCACAAAAACTGCCACCCTTACGCCATCTACCTCCTAAAGACATGAGAAATGCTGGACCATTTAGTGAAGCTGCAACACTTATCAATCCACCTAACAAAACCAAATTCCAAACTTTGGTTGAAGATTTCAAAGAAACGTCATATACGTCATATTGGAAAAAAGCCGTTGGCAAAGTATCAGATCCTGTTCCAACTTTGCCTGCTGGATTTGATGTGATGACAATGTTAGGAAACAAATTACCGCCTTCTGAACAGTTATATGATGTTGTTATGCCTAAAGTGCCTTTACCTGATAAAACACCTATATCGAAGGAACCTGGACAAAAGACAAATCGTAATTACTGTCAACCAAGTTATAATCCAAACATCACATTCGGAAAAAAAGACAACGTTGATCCGAGGGGTATTTTAGTTAAATGTTGTCTATCATACGAAAATAAATATCAAGGGACTCATTTGAAAAAACCTATAAACACGATTTTATCTCAATTTCAAAATGAGACACAAGCTAAATTAGCTATTTCATTAGAACCAAATAATAATATTACTTGCGTACCAAAAGGTCATGCATTTGGAAAACTTGAACCTCCTAGTAGCCACGTTGTAGAATGCCTTACAACTTGCGAACTAAATCCCGACCGCGAGTTATATTTAAAATGTTTAGCTCATCTAAACACTCTTCGAAAATTTCTTTCTAAAAGATTTGACAGCACATTTTTTAAAAGGCTATATTTAAGTTTGAAGTATGTTGACGATAAGAAAACAGGATGGCTCCCAAAAGATATTATTTACAAATATTGTAATGATAAGTTGATAATTATAAATCCAATATTACTTGAACCACTACTTTCCTTGTGGAATGCATTTGACGGATCTCAAATTGAGTATAAGATCTTTGTTAATATTATCAACTTCACACTGGTTATACCTGAATTACCAAAAATATGGGATATTCCCGAGACATGTTTAGATTTTAGGACAACATATAAGGAAATGGTTAAACCTAGCCAAGAAGTTGATAAACGGGGTAGGGCTGGTTTACCGTCAGGTAGGTATTTTGATAAGGATAATCCAGTAACACCCAATGGGTATTGTAAGGCAGATAGGGCATATTTGCCAGATGAATCTGATGCAAGATCCTGCTTAAATCCGAGTATAATGACTTTACTTGGGGTGAGTCACCGCGATATGTACGCTAAGCGTGATCAAACAACAGTAAAAAGAGTTTTTGAAAGTGCCGGTGAGAAGTTTAATGACAACCAATTTGATGCTATATGGAATAACGCTAAAAAATTTCACTCTCAAGGATGGGTATCTTTTGTAACCTTTCGTCGTAGTATTGAAGAAATTATGCCCAAACACATGAAGATGTAGAGTAGAGAAAGTTTGTTAATTTTAACTTCCGTCTATAATATTCTAAACTCAAGTTTTATGTGTATTAAGTTAATATCGATGTATATTTTATTGAATATATTAGTATAATTTTGTTTCATACCTTTAACTTTTTTAACTTCAGCAGTGCAAGGTCCTTTACTCAGCAAACATTTTGCGTAAGCGTTTAGCAATCTTTCATTTGCAAGTAATTCAGACACATTAAAATCTTCAGCGATAGTATCATATTTTTCTTGTGCTAGTACCACAGCTACCATACAAAACGTTAAAACAATAATAAACTTCATGATCGAAACAGATGTTTGTTGGCTGATCTTAAAGACAGATGAATTGTGATTGATCTTATATTTTCCTATCGCAATATTTATATGAAATCAACCTTCCAATTCTTAGAATGACACATGTTTATCACTGCACATTACTAGTTGAGATAATTGTTATATTATTTATCATTCATATTCATTGGTTCGTTTAATTGAGTACAATATTAACCGCGTATGACATTAATGACTCGATGGTGCATTAAAGGTTATTGATAGCTTCAATGAGTACAATGAATATTGTTTTACATTTTTTTTTATTGAAGTTATATTAAAATTATAGTACAATCTAATATTAAGTTATAAATGCAATGTGGTGCTGTCGTCATTATTTGACAGGAAGAAAGTTTCATTTTAGTATTACTTGTGCAAAGTACGAATTTTTAATTTTAATATACAGTTATGCACCAATAGAACTGGTTGCCTTCCTATTATTATTAAAGTAAATATTATGGAGTTTAACTCCTCTTTTGGGTTTGGTCATCATGCATTTTTGTTAAGGCTTTTAAGTAGAAATTCAATATGCATTTCGTCATTTTAGATGCTTTTTTATTTTTTCAAATACTCCATGCAAACTTCGTGGTATTTAATACACAGAGACTTTCTTCCTGACCTGTTACATTTAAAAAAAATAGTCGTCCTCATTTCTTCAAATAAATTTTAGACACCAGTGACTAAGAAACTGTAGAGGCCTTCTCTATTGACTCTTTGTGGGTCATATTTGTCTAGTAACTCGAGAAAGCGTGGTTCACTTTTTACTCTGATGCCGAGTAGTAATTTGCGAACAACCAATTTCTGCTTAGGCGAACATCTAGAGCACGCAGTCGTCAATGTTTCTGGTAGCACACCTGTAATAAAGAAGTGGATAACATTATTTTCCACAAGATTCTACATCTACACAATTAAAGAAATTTTTGAATAATATTAGATGCATGTTATTTGGACAAATATACACAGTTTAAATTGTTCCAGACATAATCCTTCAGAACTGATCTGCTATATATTTGGCCAATATTTTATAATGGAGTCATCTTCCGGAACTGTAACTTTTATGCTGGAATTATCTTTTTCGATAATTGCATTCGTTCAAAATCATGTGCGCGTTCAGCAATAATCATCACACAGATCTTTAGTTATGTCACTTAAAGCCTCATTTATTGTACTTAAAAGTACAAAATAATCACACTCAGTAGACTTTGTGAAAAGTGGATTGTCTATATAATCCTATTTGAAATCAAACGCAGAATATGATCTGTTTTAGTAACCAGCAGTGATACTCTATAAAAGTTCAAAATGTAATAAAGATTTTGATTTAAATTGAACAACTAATGCTGCGTTAGCTGTGTCTGATACAACGTCCAACATTGTACTTTTTACAGAAGAGCTAAGTTTATGTGCTCCTGTGTGTATATAGGAGCCTCAGAACTTAATCAGAAGAAGAAGACTTACGTTTAAAGTTTTTCCCGTCCTTGGTACAGGGTCCCTTGTCCATAACGCATTTGTAGTATGCAAGGAGGATTCTCTCGTTCTGTATAATGGAGTCTGCGTTGAAGTTGTCATACCGGTTGGAGTGCTGGGCTGAACAGTATACCACCACCGCCAGCGCCAGTACACACAGAAGCCAACTCCTCATTGTTTCTAAGCTCTGAAAATTTTTAATATTTTATCATCATCATCTGCCAAGTAATTTCTTAGTGGAGCACAGGCCTTCCTAATGGATTGAATCAAATAATGAGAACAAGCGATAACCCATCACACGAGCTCACTGACGATTAGGCGTTAACGATAGCAGATGCAATCAAGACCAACGGCTAAGCATTCCTTCTGAAGCACGGAGGTACGTGACATAATAAACTGGTCTCCCATCCAAAGACTGGCCCTAGCAAAAGTTGCTTAATCTCATAATGGTTATTTAATCTACACAAAACGATCACCTTAAGCCGTGTTCCATCCTCACAATGTACAAGTATAGTTATTGTTCATTATCTATACTATGTCATCTAATAAGGCCCACTCTTTTGACCGCTAAAAGTGCTAAAACCAACTGATACGGTTTCTAATTACAATATTTTGTTCTCATGGATTTGACAGTGTATAACTATTATTGAGATATATGCTAGTTGTTTTTTAGCAATCTAGCGGTTGAAAATTGTCCTTATGAGGCGATAGTACCATATTAAAAAGAGATAAAATTTGAAACTTTGTGTGTTTGTTGGGAATATTGATCCAATCATGAAAATTCTTTCACCTATGAAGCTATGATGTAGCTACGCGAGCGACGTCACGGGAAAACAGCTAGTCAGTGTATTAACTAAATATTAATCTTTTATAAAGCACAGGAAACTTCTGATCGGGGTAGGAAAAAAAGTTAAATTTACATTGAGCAAAGGAACCGAAACATTGGTAGTGTTAAAAATATTGCAAAACTCTAGAACAGCTACATTATTTTCTTAAAAAAGAGCATCAAACTCGTCGTAGAGCGCAACGCTATCTTAATGAAATTTAGCTTTATTGAAACTAAACTTTTATCATAAAGTAAGTTTTATATTGAAGTAGAGTAGGTTTTATTAAAATTTATTGAAACTCTATGCTGAAACTCTGCGCCGCGTTCAACGACCAGTTCGAGCTGGACTAAATTTTACTCTAATATTCGTTAAAGACCTAGGAAGATTCTTATGAAAACAAAAATTTCATATATTGAAAGGAAACCGTTGAAAACAATATTTTTCTAATCCTATAAAATGCGGTTAGCAGCCAAATAAAACTGTCAAATATTTGAAGGACATTTATTTTCTAGATTGCTATCATGTCCTTTACATTTCAGAGACTTCAGTTATTCTGTTATTATGGCGCTTGCAACAGCACCGAATAATCAGGACTTGATAAATATAAGTTGAAGCGATCCTTTAAAAAAAATCATTAGTTTATAAATGACCTCGAATGGTTAACACAACATATTGTCAAATATATCAATCAAAAGGGTATATGCGTTTGATTCAAAAAAGGCTTAAATATATTTTATTATGATCATTATTACTTTAGAATATAGTTCACCTTAATATTTTTCTATATTAGTTTGTTTTCGTCTTGAAAATAATTATTAAAAAAGTGCACAAAAAGACGCGGTAATTTCAAAATATTCAAACGCCATGCTACACGTGTAGGGATGTCGTTGTTACAGAATCTTAACATCGATGCAATAACATCAAAGTATTAAGTCGCAAAATAAACAACAGCTTACAATTTAAATGATGTTTTAGGCTTTTATTTTTATTTCACTAATTTGGTAAACTGTAAGTATGAGTTATTAAAAAGTCTATTACACTTTAAAAATCGATTAGTTGCTAATCGATTTGGGTTATTGAATAATAATCAATCACTCAAAATCCACATTGATTTAAAATGTCATATCTCTAGTTATGTACTTTAACGTCACGGCAAGCGCGCCAAAAATTCCGTTGCTTAACTGCTTGTAGCTATTCACTTATTTTCATCAGTTATTAATGTTACAAAATGTTAGTTTTTCGGTGTCAGGTATTTTTACAGTTATATATCGATGTAAATTATCAATTAAAAACATTTTCCAAAAATGCAAAATCTGTAAATGCAAAACCTATCGCACTTCCTATCATTTCTTATAAATAAGTAAGTATGTAAAGTTCGAAGGCTATTAGATTAAACTACGTAAGCAGTAGTACTTAGTAGCTCCTTCACTGTATAATTTAATCGGTTGGCTGTTGGGATTTCCTACTAATGATAATGGTATTATGTAGTATTTAATAAATACTTCGAATTGACGTTTAAACGATATACAATTAATTTAATAAGACGATTAACCTATTCTTGCAGACTTTTGTGGTTTCCGAAGAGGAAATCCTTAGATTTCCTTTATGTCCTTTATATAATTACAGACTCACATTAAAATATCGTATATAAAACATAAAATTGTAAGAATTGTCAGTTTGTTATCTATGTTGTTAGATTATAAACTGTCGTCGGTTAAAGTGAGATTAGAAATAATTCTAGAAAAATTATAAACTTACAATGCTATATTCGTTTACAATAGTAAATTGTCATTATAAACTGACGATACTTCTAATATATTGTATTACATACTTATGTTTTTGTTCAATTTTCAATTATAATCTATGGCAACCCAATTTATAAAACTTATTTAACCAAAGAGTAACTAAATAATAGAAAACACTTTGATTTTACATAATGACTTATATGTTCTTGCATTTCGATAAAACTTTTACCTTTTCACAAAAATAAATATTCAAAGACAAAATCAAATTGAGTCGATTTCTTCATTTGATTTTAAGCCTTATTAGCAGTTTAGTCACGTTAAGTTGTAATAAAGTGCTTTTATATAGAGCTTCCCGAGGTATGAACTAATTGAACTTTTTCCCGTAGGTATGAACTAGATGAAACAACTTTTAAATCGCTCAAGTAGCGACGAATAGGTAAGGTCCTATTCGATGCAAATAACCAAACAAACCAACATACAATCAAATAATACTTTGTATAACATTAGTTTTAGGTTAACTTTATAAACAGAACGACTACAATATAGTATAAACCGTAAAAAAAAATAATATCAAAATTTGATGTTTTTAGAAACATGATATGCAGGTGTGTTTACTTAAAAAAAAAAACAAAATCCAAACACTAAAACTTAAATGTAATGTAACTTAAAGCTTTTTCAATTAATTTTACTAAACTTTGTTTTAAATGCGCAATTTGAGCTAGAACAAAAGAACAAATGCGGAATTTGTTGCTTACTTTCTAAATTGATTTAAAAAAGAAACACTCACGTAAAGAAAGCAGTCCTGTATTGACGGCCGGCAGCGGCGTTGTGGCCCTGGTGCAGCCGAACCAGTCGGTCGAGGTTACAGTAACGGGCCGCATACAAAACGCAAAAGAAAGTACTGTTTACGTACACTTTCTGTGTATGGTAAATTTTTGGAACGTTCGTTTATGACTTTCAAATATCGAGTAGAATAAAGACTCTTTTCTTTGAAGTTAAGGATTAGAATAAAAACTCTTTCTCTAAAGTCAATATTAAAATTTTCAAAGATCGAGTGGAATAAAAACTATTTTCTTTGATCAATTTAAAAAAATTGCTAATATTAAAACTCATTTGAATATTAATTCTTTTTTTTGGGTATGAAAAAAAATGAACTCAAGAAGCTACTTAATTTTATTTTGGTTGTTAATCGAGTCCGTGATTATGTATAATTTCAATAATCGATTTGAGGTCTTAATGCGATAATAGTAAAGTTCAAGTGACTGTGAACACTTTGACAACCCAGTTTTTTTAAGTACCTAATCCAACTTTGTCATTTCATCTGTTAAAATTTCTATCCAATCATATCTTTACTTTATAGAGTATTACTAGTATAGATAATATTGATAATTAGTTAAAACTTTCGCGTTACATTATATTAGATTGTACCTATAAGACGTCGGGAAATATAGGTGGGTGAAAAACCTAACCATCGAAATCTATCGCGTTATACAATCTAATTTTTTATTTTGTTTTTAGCATATCTTGTTATAGCGGCAACAGAAAGACATCATCTGTGAAAATTTCAACTATCTTAGCCACGGTCATAAGATACAGCCTGCTGACAGACAGACGTACAACGGAGAATTATTACTAAGCGTTTAGGTACGAAAACCGATAAAATCTGCATTTTGCACTTTTTCTAGATTTTAACTTTATCTGAGCTTCATTTCATACTCTTCCGTATTAAAAAAGGAAAAAAAAATTACTTCACAAATATATTCTTGTTATGATGGAAATTTAGAACATCGAACGTTTTAATATTACGGTAATGATACTGGTCCTGATCAGGAAGAATGTTAGATGAAGAAACTCGTTTAATGAAGTCAATGAACCTATTAAATGATCCGTCGTTCTTTTATAAAGACGATCGTCGTGATATTGGTGTATTGAGAAGCAATGCATTCAGATTGTTTGTTGAATTGATGGTGTCCGCATATCAATAATATTATATGTGCATAATATTTTTACCCCTACTAATAAAATAATTATAACCGTTGTTACGTTACACATAGCTCTGTTCATGTCATTCTAACATGACTTTCAGTTCTAGTGAAAAAGACAACACTGTACACACAATCACAGAAATATACTCGTATATATATTTTTTTTTAATTTCTGTGTACGCAATGCTTACACAATGGTTACTAGTAAGGGAAAATTATTTTAATATTTACTTTATGAATTACCTATCTCGTTTCATTTGTTAAAATACAATTTTGTGTGAATAAATTAGTTCTTTATCAATAACATTTTCAATTATCACAAGCATCGTAAGATATTAAGACACTGTTAGTAAATAGTTCATCATAACGTTAAAATAACTAGCCAAGTGTGAGCTACACTCGTGCACGATGGGTTCCGTACTGTACTTTTTTTTCGTTTATTTTGGTATCAAACAGTCATTTATGTAACAAAGTGTGTATGATTAAATGTGCTTTAAATTACAGACCAATAGTACCTAAAAGTTAACATTTTTTGAATTAAATAAACATGAAAATCTACATGATAAGACACGCATACATAAAAACAAAAACATTTGGCAAAATAATGATAATATAATTATACAAATGTAAGTATATAATTATATACTTACATTGCTTTTAAGCAAATCAACTAATTACATAGTATATCTTTTAACTTTGTCTTCAATACATTAATTGACAAATTAAAGAGATCCAGCTCGGAGAATTCTTTATTATAATATTGTAAAAAATCACGTTTGTAATTTTCTATGGAGTTTATTTTAAAAATTCGAATAAATTATAAATTCGAATTTTATTTTAAAAATTATAAATTCGAATTAAGTACAATTGGTCGACTATTACTCGTAAACTTGTAAAGCCAATTTAAGCGTGATAGTTTTTCTTTTAACTATGTTATGTATAGGCACTGCTGCCTTAACGTTTAAATTTTTAATAACGACCGTTTTGTTTTTAGACTGTGGGAACATTTGCCTCTAATGAAAATTGGCTCTTTTAAAAACGGCCTTTCCATACCTCCAATGCTTTTGAAAGACCTATCCCATACTATGCCCCGCACTATGGGAAGGACGAACAAAAATATCATCCCCCACTTTACATGTACGCTAAAAATCTTTTGTTTTTTTTTTAAATTTTCGTTTAACACTTTGGCGGCGTGATTAACGTGTAGACTTATGCCAAATTACAACTATATAGTACCAACAGTTTTTAGCTAAACCGAGGACGGGCGGACTGTCAGACGAACATGGCGGAACTATAAGGGTTCCTTGTTTACTACGGAACCTAAAAATCACTTAAAATTAGTTAACTTGGTGTCAAAATTTAAAACACTGAAAATGAAAGAAAAAGGTTTTTTTTACGTTGTGGCTAAACAAAACTCTTATTGCAATCTGAGGACCTTTTAGATTACAAATGTTCCACAGAATGATTCTCTGACTATAATGAAATTTTATTTAGCTTAACCATAATGTAAATAAAATACTAATACAATATGCATGTTCTTATTATCTAATTCAATTTCGGGAATAAATGAAGACTTACCTCATTATTATTTAAAGGAATGAAAAAATAACGTTTATGATACAATTTTACTAAAAATCACGTTTATTTCTGAATAATAATAATTATTAATATAAAAAAGCCTTTATTATTAACTACCGTTGAAACATTACTTATATCATTATTACGGTGACTATAAATAACATTGTTAAATTCATATAGGTCAAAAGTACCAACCACTTCTTCTAAATTCTCCATATTTGCACTCGCAATTTGTTACGGTCGTGTATATTCCAAAAGCCAGTAGCTTTTAAAACACATTATCTTATTACGAAATTCAATGAATTTCAGTATATATTAACTAACAAATTCCATGCCAGTTTGTAACATATCGGTGATCTTGTTGACGACCATGCTGATGACTTGGGACTCTTCCATTGACCGCTTTAATGCTTGCACCGTTTCTTCATACTTAATTTTTTCTCTCCGAGTACAATTCGAACAAGACGTGACCACCATTTCTATTATGTCATCTGAAAAGTAAAAAGCACATGCAAGGATTGTAGTTATCATTGGAAACAATAATCGACTCTAAAATTTAATTTATTTATTGTATCAGGAGCTATTGCCTGAAGTATATATTATATTACAATTGCTCGAAAACTACGATGTTCTCCGTTCAAAGTAATGGTGCACCACAAGGGAGTTTGGTGCCACATTAGTCACATTTTGACTAGCCATTGGGCAGGTCTGTGCGGCTGTAGAGTCCTACATACGTACCTTCATCTCGCCCGTGTGAGACAGTGCGTTATGCAATCGTTGTACAAAAAAAAAAGTATCTAGAGCACTGTAGAGAAAGAGATAAGTCCCCATATATATAAATCACTGATTGACCCTGTTTTTAACAGACTTCATATCGCAAAGGATTAGGTTATATATTGTTATGTTCAACGACGATGTATTTTTTTGTGTATGTTTCCGATATTTTCGTCAATTGTTGACCGATGGGCAAAATTCTTTTTTTTATTCGACAGTTTAATGTACCGAAGTGGTCCCATTTAAATTTTAACAAAATCGGTAGTTTTTCTTTTATAACATAAAAAAATACGCTTTTCATCAGATATCACCTTAATATTTAGACATGTTTATTTTAGTAATAAAAAAAGGATTGCATATTTTGCATTCATTCAAAATTTGAAAGGAAAATTTTCTATGTTTAACGAGTATGTATATATTTTTATAAAAGATAACTGTTTTCTATTAAACTAGCTGTATGTATCCCGGTGACTTCACCTGCGTTAACTATTGCCCCCATGGCTGAAACACTTTTATAAATCGGTACAATAGTTGCGAAGCCTTTCCAATGCATACAAACAAGCAATCAAGTCTTTCCTATTTATAATGTGAGTATGTATGTATAGTATAGTATAGAGTATGTATAGTACGTAGAGTATGTATAGTATGTATAAATGATTGGTAAAAATTATGTCGAGCAAATATATAAAAACTCCTTTTCTAAAATTTCGACTATGTTGAATATTTTTATTTATATTTAATATTTTAAGTTTTACCCTATTATATTAAAAATATAAATATTACTAAAAAGCATAAAATAAAAACTAAAAAAAAAGAATATATAACCGGGTAATTCAAGAAAATGCTTTTGTAGTCGGGCGCCTATCATTTTGTTAATAACCAACAGAACACTTCCACCTGACTTGAATAACATTTTCTTAAATAAGTCGCTTTTGGAAATTATTTATCGTATTTTTAAAGTTTGAAGTCTGTTGTATTTTTTTTTATATTTGTGTATAAATTACGAAATTTTAATTGAACATAAAAGAAGACAGAAAATAGTTATCGATCAAAATAATCATCTTAGTCTTATATATCTAACAATATTTTAGCGCGCCTGTGAAAAAAATCGAGTTCAATTCGCTTCTATGCTTAAAAAGAAAGAAATTAAGTAGGCATTTTTTCGTAATTAATTTTTTTGCTTGCAATTGTCTTAACAGTTTTATTTCATCACGTTATACTATATTGTTATTAAGTCTCCATGACCATTAATTCACAAAATCATTTCACCTATGAACATCAATCATAGTTCTGTCTTCCTAATGCTTTGGTACTTTGTACAGTGTCGAACGTTTCATTAAACACAGTATAAGAGGCGCAATCAATTATAACCTACTTGAAAGGGTAATAAAGGATTTTTTTAATAATACTCGTAGGTTTGATCAAGATTAAACCTCTAATGCTGCTACAAAACATAATTTTATTTTTAACAGAGAACCACTGTTGGTCAATGGATTGCACTTGTCAACTGTGATTGAAAAATATACAACTTGAATTTCAATATAGTGGTTCAATTAGGCGACTCTACCTATGAGAGCAAATATATATCTTGCAGCTGATTGTTTATTTATTTATTTGCCTTTAACTAGGGTACAATTTTATTAGACAATATTATGAGTAGATTACCTTAACATTGATGGAAAAATGCTTACTAGAGCGAAAGTATCAAATGCTTGAGTGATCCGCTTGTCTCTCTAATATAAGACTTAGATTATACTACTCTAACCGAGTGACAAGTCTTACAAATGTTTACAGTTGTCAACCTATTTGCAAAAAGTTACATTAGTCAACCAGTTTTCGAAACGTTACAGTAGTGGACAGGTTAGTGAAATGTTACAGTAGTGTTACAATAGTTTGGGAAGTTTACTGATGGAAATCCTTAGTATTTCTAAGGATTTTATCACATTTTTTTGTAATGTAGTTCACATATTTTTAATGAAACCTTATGATGTATATTATAATTGTAAAAAATCTGTCGAAAGTTATTCATTCTCGATCACGTACTATTAAATTACTTACGTTTCATTTCTATATCCTCTTTGTTTGTACATTTAGCTTCATCACTTACGCACTCAAACAAACTTCTAGTCCTTGTCGAGTTCCGTAGTAAAGTTTCCAAGTCAAAATTGTCGTAGTTCCGATATTTTGCAATACAAAAACTAATTAACAGCGATGTCACAATATAAGAACTAAACATAATGAAAACTGTAACAGAAATATAGATTCTATACAGCGTGGTATAAGATTCAATCCGCATATTTATAGATTAGTTCAACAATAGGATATTAAACAATCGCCATTGTTCCTTTGATTTATCGTAAATATGCGTTATGAACGAATTACCTAACTTTGAACATTATAAATGAATATATGTTGCGTATAATTTAGAACTTAAATACATTAGGATATGATGAAAAATGCAAACCAGAAAAATATTATATCAATTAACAAATTTAGCTTTGATCTTACGTCTCTTCATTCACACACGTGGTTGTGTTGATTATTAGCCTGTTTTCATGGCGATTAAGGATGAGTAAAAAGCCTTAAGGGCGCTTGTGCACTACACTGAATTTTCAGGTCCGGCGGTCCGATTTTTTCCTGTCCGGAATGACATGAAAAACCCGGATGAGTAGCTTGTGCACTTGTCCGTTTTTTTTCCTGGATCGAAGTGGCGCAGTGTAGGGCAGCGCGCTAAATATTTTCAACTGAACTGTAGCTGAACCTCAATCGAAACACGATTTTATTAACATTCGGTATCGCCATAATAATTTGACGGATAGTTGAAATGGATGTGAAACGCAACTGAAGCTGAGCAGCTGTCAAACTGTGAAGTTGAACTGAAGCTACTTTTTCTGAACTGTTCGTAAAACCTCGGTAGTGTTTTTGATATTTTTGTATTAAAATTAGGTGAAAATAATCTATTTTGACTTTCTGGAAAGGGGCCTCGAGTATGACGTATTATATGACGACTTGCGAACAAGAATAAGTGAAGTTTATAAAGCGATATAGACTGTCGAAAGAGTTACCTAGCCGTAATTTAATTAATGAGCTAACTCATCATATGCCTCCCACCTTGCGTGCGGATGCTTTGGACGTAGATACTAAGGCAAGTAAATATGCATAAATACTTAACCTAACATATTAACTTTTCTACTATACTTTTGCAAACTTACTTAGTGTACGAACTATTCAAGCATATTGCATATATGATATTGTTGCAGGTTCTAGTTGCATTAGCATTCTATGCAACTGAATCATACCTGACCCGAGGCAGCCAGACACACTGTGTTTCTCAAGCGAGTGTATCTAAAGCAGTCCGGCAAGTGATAATGGCATTCAATAAGCCCACTATATCAAACAAATTTAGTTTCCATTTCAATAATGTGAAAGGGAACATACCTATAAAAAGAGAGTATGTATGTCATTCATCATTTGATAAATTTATTTTATTCAGTATACCATGTTTAAGAACCCATACCTTATAAAATTATTATGCTTTTATATCTATATATTTAAAATTTCAGATTTTATAGAAAATTGGATTGTTGGGTTGTATTGATGGAACCCACATTGCAATTGTGTGCCCTCATGAGCATAAGGAAAGATTCCTCAACAGGAAAAGATATCATTCTTTGAATGTTATGATAGTAAGTGTCTAATAAATTACATGATATTGTATCATTGAAAATAAATCATCATCTAAACATTAATTTGCAAGTTCATTGGATTTGATTACAGATGTGCCATTCAAATCTAAATATTTTATGTGTGGACTGCAGTTACCCTGATCCACACATGACAGTATCGTGTGGGGCAATCATCCTCTGAATGACTACTTGGAAAGGTTGCATCGAGTTTCTGGAGAAGATGTCTATCTTTTAAGTTTGTTAATTTAACTCAACAGTTCCCAGGCATGTAGATGTACAATTAAACAATGTGATATATGAACTGCACCCGCGGGACTGATTGGTTAAATTTTCATTGTTATCACGATAAATAATTTTACACTTTACATAATACTCATTTTACCTACAGGTGCTTGCTGGTGAACAGAAAACTACATTACACCCCCACAGCCGCTGCGCTGATCACGAATGCACAACATAGCTCACAGAGGTCATGTTACGTACACGCTGCTGACGGAGGAGGAGGCAGCGCGCGAGTGGCGTCTAACTCTAGGAGCTGCAGTTCGGCCATGCGCGCCGAGATGCACTTATACAATGTTTGTGGGCCGACAAGGGAATATAATAATAGCAGTTACTTACAATAGAATAGATTTAAAATGTAAAAGTGAATAAAACAAAATTGATAAAATCAAAATCGTTTATTCAGTCTAGCCTTTTACAAACACTTTTAAAAGTCGAAACTCTATGCCATCGGTTCGTAAATCTACAATGGGAGACCTTGTACTGAGAAGAACCGGCAAGACACTCAGCAAGAGCTGCTTTTTTCTTCCTGTTTTATTTCATACTGAGTCGCGAAGATTGAAAAATGACTATTAAAATAGTCACTTTCTATTACAATATTAGAAAATATAAAAAAGTACAAATATATTCACTCGTCAATCCTGTACCTGTATATTGATAGTGAATTTTGTTGACATTTTTTATTAAAAATATTTATTCAATACTTTCGGCTACAAAAGCTACGTTTCAGTCACAACCACTTAAGATAACTTTGTTAAGTACTTTTTATCCACTTGAGTCAAATTCTCGTTATTCCCGCTATTAACATTCCTTCTAGATCTGTCAAATTTAGTGCTGCAACGCTATAAACGGTCAATCGATTGTCGATTATATTGAAATAACAGGTAAAAAATAACAGTACTCGGGTATATCTCTAACGTTCCAATAACGTTCAAGGTTCAACTCCGATTTCGTTTCAGTTAACGTTTCAACTTTAGCGCGATACCAAAATATTGGTCAACTGGACTTTTACTGCAATTGAACCGAAACTGAACTTCACACGTTCTGTATGAAATTAATTTATCGCAATCGGGCTCGCTCTCTTTGAAGTTACACGTCACTTACGCTAGGTACGATGAGATTTTTGGAACGTCGGTAATTACTTGCTTTGTTACTCTACATGCGAAGACGTAGAAAGGTACCTAAATAACGATGATCATTTTACATAAACCATAATAAATTGAGGCAAGACGAAAGCATTTTTTTTACTACTATCGGATGCCTACTATTAGAAGTAAAAACTTATGTTCTTACTAATTAAGGAACAGCATTATTCACACACAATAGCTAAAAAAATCTGTGACATTAGAATAAAATTACTAATAATGTTCTAGTAAGTAATATATAGGTATAATTATATACGCGTGGTATATTTTCTTTGAGCAGAATTATTATTCTTTTAGAATACTTCTTTTTTTATTTATTTATGACACAAACAGTCATTTCAAATTTTATTACAATAAATACGAAAAAGACATCGAGTGTCACTAATTCGCGATAAAATGTAGCCTATGTCCTTTCTTAAAGTTAAGTCTATTTATTATATTAATTTCCATTAAGATGGATTCAGTTGTTAAGGCGTCTTAGCGTAACAACACTTATTTATCTTACCTTAAGTTATCGATACTTTTAATACGATTCTAAAATCTAGCTAAGTATCGATACTAGAACCATACACTGATCAAAGTAGAACTATACCGAGCTTGCCAAAGCATATGCAGTGATATTTACCAACTATTTTAAATCATCATATAAAATATATCATTTTATAATCTACAATAAATATAGATTATAAGTTTATTGGAAATTAACAATATCGCCGAAATTAATATCGATTATACACAAATCGATAATTTTTTCCCAAGCCTATTTCTTTTGAATTTTCCGGATCGCGGACACAGCAGTGCACAAGCGTAAACACGTTTTTCATTGCCGCCATCACGGACCTGAAAAAACCGGTCCGGAATAGAGAAAAGTAAAATCCCGGACGGTAAAATTCCTGACAGTGCACAGGCTAACATTACCTATATATGGCCTGACATATCGGACCTGAAAAAATCGGACCGCCGGACATGAAAATTCAGTGTAGTGCACAAGCGCCCTAAGGCAGTCCATGTCACTGCCAAAGTCGTTGCATTTCTTTCTTAATTTAATCGAAAACTATACGATTAAGTGCGTCATGATTCCTTCGGGTAGTTTTTTTATCTTATGACTTATATTTTTGAGTGAATCTCGAAACTTCGCTAAGCTAAAATATAAAATAGTATCTACATTAGGGTCTCCCTTAAATTACCAAAAAATAATTGTTTTCTATATTTGAAATGCGTACCCGAAACATTTTTTATGTATACTATAACATACTTAAATACAAAATAAGGACTTTCTAGCACGATCGCAATCAATGCCGATAAAGCCTCAAAGTTTATTAAAAATTGTAGGTATTATAACCTAGCATTTTGGTTAGCTATAAAATTAATATATTGGAATTAAATTAAAAAAGTAAAATTGAACAAAAATAATAACAGTAGCAGTGGTCGGAATTAGGTAGAGTTATTCATGTACTTACACTGATTTCATACAGCGAAAGAATAAAGTGGATATGCCTCAAATCCCGAGATTAATTTTAAAAAGCAGAAAAAATCCCGTGATTTTTTAAATAAAAAGTTATTTACTTTTACACAATTTAAACTACTGCACGCACGACGTTGCCAAACTTACATCAATGAAAGAAAGAAATAAAGAAATGCCGGGAAGGTCCACATTAATATCAACATTTCGATGCAAGTACATAAATAACTCTACCTAATTCCGACCTCTGAACAGTAGTTAAGAGTAACTTTTCTTTAGTGTGGTTTTTATACATACGCATTTCTATATTCTTGAACATTGCGAGACAAAGACAATTTTTTTGGGGCAGCCGTGATAGATTTGTTAAAATCATACATTCATTTGACAACCCTTTCAGTAATCTCATTCAGAACATTTACATGCCTATTTATTTTATCTTACAAAGAAACATTTTCATAGTTTAATACAAAACCTTGTTCCAACCCAAATGTTATATCTGAAAAAGTAAGTTTTTCATTTGATGGGACATAACGTTTCCCCAAATCTCAGTTTTTATTTAAGATGACAATTATTTTTATTTTAGTTTGGTTACCAACTTCGTCATCCAAAAGTGACAGAATAAATGTCTGTTTACATAAAATAGGAGTAGCTCGGTGGCGTAGTGGATAAGCGCCGCGGCCCGCGATCGTAGTCGTTAAGCAACTTTCGCAAGGGTCGGTCACGGGATGGGTGACCAAAAAAATTATTATCTCGAGCAACTCCGTGCTGCGAAAGGCACGTTAAGCCGTTGGTCCCGGCTGCATTTGCAGTCGTTAATACCCTCCAATCCGCATTGGGCCAGCGTGGAGGGTCATGGCCCATCCTCCTTAACCATCCATAAGGAAGTCCCCTGCTGTGGGGACGTAAAAGGGCTGGTGATGATGATTACATAAAATAAATGAGTGAGAGCCACGAGTGATGAATAAACTTGCATACCTATAGCAAGTATATAGAAATATTTGCTTCAACTTTTTTGTATTTTTTAACGTCTTCAACGTATATTTCAGTATACATAAACTAGTATAGTTGATTTGTTTTATTTTAATTCTTAAATATTTTATTCACAGATTCACTAAACATACTTATAATGATCATACAGAATTAAATTATTAAAAAAATTGTGATGTAGAAATGAATTTTAACGTAATTATTTACTAAATAAGCAAATATCTTGTCAAATAAGGGCATTCTATTCTTTAAACATAATTTAAAGAATAGAACGCCCTTATTTGTCTCTGATGCATTTTCTCTTCCTCTATTGTCATCTCATTAAAGGTATCAATTTGCAATAAACAAATACGTTAAATTTTAAAATTATATAACTGTTCTTGAAAGTGAACTGAGTCTTCTTACAATTTTTGTCGCTTCTTACAATTTTTTTCCTCCTTTTTTTAGAGAGGACGAGGTTCAAAAATTTACATATCAAATGAATTCCGTATGTAATACAGAAAAAAATAACATGCATTTAATATTTAAAACTAGCAACAAATATTTTTGACACAACAAACATTTAAAAAAATTCCCGATAAAAATATAAAAAACTACAATGTTACAATCACCCGCATGTATAAATTCCATTCGATGATTTCAAATATGACGACGACGTTCGAGTATTTTGAAATAGAAGTGCAATATGTATTACAATCACATGTGAATGACATTATAAGCATATCCATAGGATAGTCGCAATATCTGTCGAGAGTCTCATGGAGATACTGTAACGGTGCGCCGTACCACAGTTTATTTCATCCTAGGTATCCGCATGTATACTTTTTGTCTTTGATCTTCAAAGTCATATATTTTTATTATTCACCTTTCGTAATACTTGAAATTTTGAGTAATCCAATATGCTCTTTATGAATGTCAGTCCGAAAATAAATAATCCGGCGAGAACATGATAATTAAAACTCATAAATTATTATTATTTAAATAACAAACTCCGTGAAATATCTACTAAGTTATACTATTACAGAAAACCCCGATACGGGGTATGTAATTGTTCTATTTAAATATTTTTATATATTTAGATAATCACACGAACTGTATTTATATTCCTTTTTTATGTTACAGTTTTTTGCTACCCTTTAATAAATCAAGTTCTCAAGCTTAGTAAGTCTTTTATTCATATGCCTAAGCATCAAACCCGTCACAACTGGTGCCCAACTGAAGCGTTAGTAGGCGATTAATCATCCATGAAGTAAAAGGTTGAATGTCATAACATATATTTTGTTAGTTCTAACCTACCTTCCTTCCTTTACTTCTTTCCGCCAGATTTGCATCGACCCTATGTCTCGTCCTCTATGTTTTTGAGTACAGCAGCCAATTCTTATACAATAATCGCATCTCAATATAAATGCAACCATTTGCATTTACCATTTTTCACTAAGTACCTAAAATCTACTATATATTATTAGTGCAATGTCTTTCTTACACATCAATGGTAACAGATATATAATAATTTTCGACATCAGGCATACTGTACAATGGCAAATTGCAAGTAGTTTAAATTCTACTGAGAGAGGACTTTTACGCAAACATTAGCAGAATTGACCTACCGATGGTATTAAACTATCTATACTAATATTACTAAAGGCAAAAATTTGATTTGCAATCATTATGATTGACAATTTAATAAATCGATTTATCAAACTTTCTATCATCGCCGGGATTGGTTGATATGATTTGCTCAAACGAAGACTCAATACGCGCCATTTAAATTAGGCTTCACAGTAAACATAAAAAGTAGCAATGGCTTTTAATTAACCCTACTCTGCCGGACACACATTGCCTGTATTTTTTTCTTTTGCAAGGCCAAAGCGTCGAACCAAAATGATTACACCTTAAACAAAGGCTACATAAATTGGTAATTACTCTCCAGTAGATATCTTAACAATCTCCTTGGCAACATTGAGTTCACACGCCAAAAAGCATTAACAAAATTCATATTATGACTATGTTATTAATATAACTAAAACAAACTATTAACATTTTCATGAATAATTATAATGAGTAATCGTTTCCTTGTTTCGTTTTCCAATTCCTTGTAGCTGCATAATGAATATAAAGAAGTTTTCCACGTGTAAAGTAAAAAAGGTTACCGCATCCACTTTAAACTTGTGGGTTATAATGTAGGTTATTATTACAATCAAAGAAACGAGTGAACTTTGTACTACAGCTTTTTAGCTGTTTTTGTCTTCCTTGACGTCATATTATTTGATATTTGATGCGTTTTTTATTTTGATAGAAATATACGATGAGAAAAAAATGTTACGAGTAAAACCAACGTTTTACTCGTAACATTTTTTTCTTTCGTCCTTTCCACATGTCCAAAGTAGCCAATGTCCCTTTTGCTGATTTTTATATCGACAATATCTTTCATCATCATCATCATCATCATCAGCCCTTTTACGTCCCCACTGCAGGGGCTCAGGCCATCCTTATGGATGGTTAAGGAGGATGGGCCATGACCCTCCACGCTGGCCCAATGCGGATTAGAGGATATTAACGACTGCAAATGCAGCCGGGACCAACGGCTTAAAGTGCCTTCCGAAGCACGGAGTAGCTCGAGATAATAATTTTTTGGTCACCCATCCCATGACCGACCCTTACGAAAGTTGCTTAACGACTACGATCACGTGCCGCGGCGCTAATCCACTATGCCACCGAGCTACTCTACAATACAGGGAGCTACAATATCTTTCAGACCAAGTTATTCTTCCTTCAGTAAGTATAGGTGTACGCTTTTGGGCTATTTCTATACCCCCTCAGTTTACCGTCTACTACGGCGTCTGCGAAACCACCATCGATAATAACAAAGGTCATCAATGTGCAATATTGCACTGATTCATGTATATGTAATAAAAACAGAAAGCTATGATCTCTGTGATTAAATAAAGTTATCTTTGGTAAGATCGGGGTCAAATATTGAGTCTTGGCTCTTTATCGAGATCTCTGTCCAAGAAAACATCAACGAAAGCTTATTTAATTTTTACTTTAGACTTACGTTATATATTATAAAAGCTACTATTTGTACTCGATCCCAATTTTTTAACTGTCCCGTATTGATATGATACTTGTGAAGAATAAAAACAACTAAAACAACATAGACATTGTACCTACTGTAATTTGTAATTTTCCGTCAGCTCGAAGACTAAAAAATGTACTATACATATATCCGGACTGTAACCTACGTATAGCTTTATTTTAAAAGGACATCAGGTCGCACGTGCTCGCATATAATGAACATGACATAACATACGTTCAAAAGTGAATAAGAGGAAAATAACAACAAAATCATTACATAGAGGAAATCAGGGAGACTTGATCAGGTAGGAGACATGGTCCTGTAACCATAACATATAATCTAATTAAAATTCGCGCTCTCGGGTTTGCCTGTCAGATTGTTAGAAGTTCTGTTTTTTCAGATATCATTTGAGAAAACGAAAGCACCCAACTATCTGACAGCAATTCCATGAGCGAATTATTAATTTATATATAAGAATCAAGTCTCCTATCTGATCAAGCATCCAGATCTCCCCTAAAATATTGTGATTCAAGATAACATTCGTGTCAACAAAACTATTGGTATATTATTAAGTTACATTATTAGGTGGTATATTATTATTATATAATGGTCGAAATTCACCTAAAAGAATATTGAGATAAACATTATTAGCATAATCAAAGAAATTAAAGAAATGTGGTTACTACTATCTTTACTATAATAGATTTACAAACTTGGAATAACCAAAGGAACCCGAAGCGTAAAGGTCGATCATAGGATGTGTGACCAAAACTTTATTATCTCCAGTTCCTCCGTGCTTTGGCATGCCACGTTAAGCCGATATTATGGTCCCAGCTGTATCTGCAGTTCTTACCTACCAATCCGTATTGGGCTCGCATGGTGGGCCCGTTTTCCCCATTCAATTTGAGTTGATTCCATGCAAAAGGAAGGCCTGAGCCCCAGCAGTGGGGATATTAATGGGCTAGTAGCCGTTTTTGTAGCGCAATTCGTCATCCTCATTCTGTGTTCTATACTTTGTCCCTATCTATCATTAGTGCGACGACAGAAACAGATACTATCTTTCAACTCTACATTCAAAGTGTTCTAAACAAAAGAATTAAGGTTCAAATAAATTGTAACCGCGTGACATGGCAATTTCCTTAACTATTACAATTCAATTCCATGTCGGGGTACATGTACCCATGGGGCTGCTAGATTTTTTAAGTACTTTTCATTAAAAATAAGGCTATTATTATATAAGCGACGATATTAAAAAAAACGCTTTCATCATCTATGAGTAATAAAATAAATAATGTTTGACGCTATCTCTTTTTGTCTCATGTACGTATTCATAACGTCACATAAATCTTATCACACTTTTTGTAACTATTACAAAAAAATATGCCTTTTTAAATTAGTTTTAAAGTCCAAAGCATTTTTTCTTATTGCTTGCCATGAATGAATATACTTATTAAAAGTACATACCGTTTTTTGTCTCGTGTATAACTAAACTAAAACATCGTTTACAAAATATAAATGTTACAAAAAGCTGCAATGACGATGGTATTAATTATATATTTTTTTATACATATATTAGTCAATCGTCATTGGGAATATCTGAAAAGATACGAATATCTAATACTAAAAAAAGCACTACTACGAGTAAATGTAATACTTAAAATAGCCTAAATACAAGTAAGATTCCAGTTTTAAAAACGCCATAACTGAAGTTGTAATATATGAAAGCATCGAACAATACTTTATAAACTAACTTATAAACTGAAAATAGGGCAATACATATTTTCTTTTGTAGAATATGTTTTACCAACGGCAAATTAAGTTTTTTGTTTTGTAGGATATTCAAATTTACTTTTGCATAACATGTTGTTTCTTTTTCAAATTTCATGATTATTGACATCTGGAGAACGAGTTCTTCTCGTAAAGGTTATATTTCTTTTGTTAGTGTCAAAATATGCAACATAAAATCTGCATGAACATATAAAAAATGATTGCGTTGACTAAACAAACTTAATAATTTTTGTTTAGTCAACGCAATAATTTTTTAATAAAGTCGGATCGAGGTTTTCTGTAGGTCATTATTTAAATGATGGGAGCCCGACTTCAAAAGCATTTTCTTGAATAAGTCGCTTTTGAGATAAGTATTATTTGTCACTTTATTAAAGTTTGAAGTCGGTTCTATTATTTTTAGTTTTTATTTATGATTTTTAGTAATATTGATATTGTTTTCATTTATCTATAAAAATGTTCAACATAGTGAAAGTCTTAGAGATGGAGATTTTGTTTATTTGCTCGACATATTTTTTTTCAAAATTCTATACTAAAAAGATTTGATTGCTTGTTTATATTGGATAGGATCCAAAACTATATAAAATGGCGAAAGTTTGGTAGAAATTAGTACACAATTCAAGAAGAAATCGATTCATTAAAAATATACATACTCCTTTAAGATAGAATATCCTCTTTTCGAATTTTGAATGAGTTAAAATATGCAATCTTTTATTTTTTTAGCTGAAATATTATCTTATTAGTGGGTGTAGATATTAGGGCTCAGAGTAGATTAGTGGGTGCAGATCACAGAACATAGAGAGAGATGCAGATGCAGCTTCAATTTTTGATCACCCATCTTACAAACAGTAAGTATCCTACAGACATTGATGATTGTTTTTATTATTACAATAAGTACGTACTATTTTTGTAGTAACATGATTTATGTAAATGTTACTTCTGATAGCGCTGGTAAGTTTCTTTCACTCGTTCTTCTTGTCAACCAAAAGACGTCCTGGATAAGTGGTAAGGAAAGAAAAATCGGAAAATTCAAGAGTGCTTGTAATAAGTTTATTTGAATAAACAATTTTTCATTTTCATTTACACAAAACCGGGCATCGCTACAGAACGCGCTTTTTTCATCGCGCGCGAATTTCATCGAGCTCCGGATATAACTTTGATATACAAAACCTTATAAATGAAGTTGTATGCAGCCTATTTGGTATTCGTACCTCGAACCGGATGTGTGGAATATCAAAGTCCGTTTGTTATTTAAATTAGTTTCAAATATTTATAAACTTGCACACTTAAGGACAATTCTCATCATTGTCAATTATTTCGTATAGTTAAACAAAAACTTGCGTTGAGTAATCTCATGCATTGTATTAAAAAAAGCGTACCTGTTTATAACATTGTCTTTGTATGTTGAACACATTTTGACGTTCCAAACGGATAATCCTGTTATGTATATCAAAATATTATATACTAGTCACCCGCACTGGCTTCGCACGGACATTTTTACATATAGAGCCTTAAATGTTTATGATAATATTTTATCGCCTATGTTCGACAGGGATAATGTAGGATTATAATGGTTAAATAATTTTTAAACTGGTCTCAGGCCTATCTTTGGATTGAATCGAATTAGGAGAATATGCTAAAACTTACCACTCGTGTTCAGTGCCGATTAGGGGGCATTATCGACTGCAGACGAAACCAGACTAAGAGTTCAACGTGCCGTCCAAAGTACGGAGGAGCTCTTGATTATAAAATTTTGGACTAATGATCAATCCTTGCAAAAGTTGCTTAACTTCTGCATCGTAGAGCGATCTTTTTGTAAAGACGGAGAATTAATGATATTAAACCTATTTCAAAATATAATAAAAGTTTTATTTCATTGAAGCTCTATGCTATCATAGCGCTGTCCTCAACGACGAGTTGAAGCCTGTTTTTTGATTTTAATACAGCATTTCAGAGCTCATCGTTGCTTTTATCATTAATAGTAAATTTATATATATAATTCAATTAATATATTATAAGGCCTTCACACTTCACAAGAAAAGAACAATGTCGCATCATTTATTTGCATTTATTGGTTTAGTAACGAGTTTCGGCGTTAACTAATGACTATATCAATTAACCCTTTATTTCAACAATAATGTTGATTCACTATCCTTGTGAGTTAAAAAAAACGCTTTGAGCATGCCGTAAAATAAAACTCATCACAAACAGAGGAAATAACTTAAAGAGTAATGGAAAATACTGGCCAAGCATCAGTCGTGCATTGATGGTTCCGTATAAATATAATTTGAAAAATAAGAACCTTGTATAATTTTACATATGGGTACGATTTATTTCAACATTTTTTTTCTGTAATTGTTTAAAAATATTCAATAGGTAATTCAAGATTTAAAAATAATAAGGAAAATAAAAAAAATAAAAAGAATCCTAGGAAACTATAAAACTATGAGAGACACGAAAATTTGTTCTTGGGAACTATTTTGAATTTTCATCTTAATCGGAAGATCAGAAAATATTTCTTTCGGCTGTTTGGGTGGATTGCCTGAACATTGATGAAAATACGCTTACTACTAGCGAAAAGTAACAAGTGCTTGAAAAATTCGTCAGTCGCTGTTACGTCATGTGTAGCTCAGTGATTAGAGCAGTCGTCCGAATTCGATCGTGGGTTCGTGTCCCATATCAGAATAACTGGGGATGGTGGACTTTTTAAGTATTTTTAATTAAGAAATTTCATTAAGAATGTTATCAAAAATATTAAATCAATTAAACTTTATTCCTTACTATGAGAAACAGTATACTTTCTATTACCTACTTTCCTCGGATGGATATTGAATGAATATTTTTTGTGGTTAAATCACGTAAAACATATGTATTTTAAACTGAGAATATTGTTGACCAATTACCATTTGAGTTACAAAGTTTAGTTTATGCATTTAGTCGAAAGTAACTAAGTTTTTATATTTTTTGATCGTTCAAATCATCATTAATTCTGAATACTATTGCGAATTTAACTTAACATAATTCCATAAATCGCTATCACAATCACTTTGAAAGGAATTACAATAGATTTTGAATAAGACAATAAAGTCACTGATTTGTTTTTTTTATTTATTTATTTATGAACCACAAACAAGTTTACAATAAACTTAATGCTAAAAGTTACATAAATTAGGACTTATTGTACTTATTGTAAACTCAATATCGTTGGTTACATTTAAATACAAGTATTCTAGTGCAAACTGAAAATGCAGATTCTTTGCAAGACTCATACAACTTATGTTTAAATTACAATTAAAACTATTTATATAGAACCAAATCATATTGACAAATACCATTCTATTACATCCATGTACAGTGAAACAGAGATTTGTGCATATTTATATATGTAGTGTAAATTTTTATAAATTTTAAAATTATAATTAATATGTCTCTTTTTTAATTGAGTGCATGTTTGTGTGTGCATGTATGATCTCTAGTATAGGCATGTGTGTGAATGTGTGTATGTGTGTGTGAGTGTGTGTATGCGAGTGTGTGTATTCGAGACTGTCGGCAAATGCAAAAATAAAACTATCAATGAAATGTTTAAGATTTCAACAAAATATCAACTATTTGTTTTTTGTATGACCCTACACTAAAAGTTTTATAACTGAATTCAAAAGAGGTTTTTGCTGATTCCAAGGCTTAGCTCTATTATGAACCTGTCCTTTTTGACCAGATGTTAGATTTATATATAGTCTCATTTATGTTATAAAGAATATAATTTCTAGTTTTTCTGCTTCACAAAACTGGTTTCGAAATCGACCGTAGCTGATCCCAGCTAACAATTAAAATGCATCCGTTTTTTTCTATATATTCAAGTAAAAAATCAGATTTTTTTTCCTATATCATTAAGATGCAATATCCAATATTTTTTAGTTACAAGTATGAATAAACTAATTATATCCCAAACTTCCGCATGCATGATTTTAAAGTGCCTACGTATTAAAATAATAAATTATTTTTAGTACCCAAGGGTTCGACCTTAGAATTCATGGTCATTAGTCTGACTTGTTGCCCTATTAGCCAAAGCAATTAACTAACAAATTGTAATTACTATATGGTAAAATAAAAATACTTAAATTTTAAGAGAAAGTAAATAAATACGTTTGTAGATGGTTATTAAAAAAATATTATTTCAAGTACCTCCTTGCTTCGGAAAGCACGTTAAGGGAAAGTCCTGTAGGTTTTATTAATATTTCAATTCTATTACAGTTCTATTAATAAACAAGGTTTAGCTTGAGAGTAAATTAACGGTACAATTGCAATTTTAGTATTAGTCCAAATTATATTAAACAGAGAATACGGAAACCTACTACCTTCTAGCAATAAATATAACTCCCGTAGAACCTTGTGCTAGGTTAACCTTTGCTAAGTCTCTGTTTAATAATATGACTTTTGACTAATACTAAGTTCAGTCTCAGCGTAAATTTACTCCAACACTAATTTATTAATAAATAACACTGTTAATGTTTACGTTATAATCGCATTTCAATAGAATCTATCTCAACTTACTTTTATTTTGTCATTGCTATCTATTACTATCTACCTGAAGTCCAATATTATTATACATCTATCATTGACATAGCATTTATCAAAGTGGAATAAATGAAATATTGAGAGTACGAAGTACACTGGTTGGTCTTTGGACATTTGTTTAGCGATCCGATTGTTTTGTTCTATTATGTGCTATACAATTTTTAAAGTGTGCTATTTTGTGTTTTTGATTAAAATCAAGTGATTGACAGCCTTTCAGCTAGCTGAAAGATGAGACCTGCATTTTTTGAAGGATTTAGTAGTCGAATGGCAAGAAACGGAACCTTAATTCGTTATGTCTGTCTATTCGCCTGTTTGTCCCAACCACTTTATTTCGAAACTATTAATCTACATAATTGAAATTTAGGTATAGGATTAAACTGAAATATGTCTTGAGATAACTCTTTAATTGATAAAATATAGGTCTCAAAAACAATTTTCTAAAAGTCAATTACAAATTAAATAATATGAAGATCCCAAAAACTAATGCAGGTATTCTCAATGAACTACTTCACAGAAAATTACTTGCAAAACTAAATGAGACTATAATATTGAAAATTGCAACACATAGATAAATAATGCATTAAAAGTCTAAGTAGGATTTGTAATGTAATAAACGGAAATTTTGGTGCACGAGTTAGATTTGGTTAGTTTTTATAACGGTTTGTATTGTTTTTAATATGTTTCTCTCAAAACTTTTCTCTTACTTCCGACTTTAAAGAGTTAAATCCTTTTCATATCAAAACGCTTTATTAGAATATTCAGAGATTCACTATTCATCACTAGCTTTTTGACTGCAAAAACGTACACAGAGACGACTTTACTTACGCACATCAAATTAAAATATGTTCTTTTTTTAATTTTATATCAATAAGGTACCTATTAATTACAGTTCTAATGTTGAGACCGAGAAACTCATAATTTAGAAAAATAAAGCATTATTAAAAATTAAAATAAGAACATCAGCGACATCTCTTGGCAGTAAAAACAAATGAAAACGTAGCGTTATACATCACAATAATACATTGAGCGTGATTTTGTTATCAAATTACATTTAATGAACCTCTTTAAAATGAGTAGCCATTTTAAACCTTATATGCAGGCATTACGGCGATGACAACAACAATGTACCTAGCCTCTTTAGACAACTACTTATTTTTAGATTTATTTCAAAAACATTTTTAGAATTTCTAACCCTCTTGCCTATATCTTATGCAAAGCTTTTTGATATAAAAAAACCGACCAAGTGTGAATTAGATTCGCGCACAAAGGGTTCCGTACCGTAAAAGAGAAAAAATGATGTCTTTTGTATAGGAGCCCCCTTAATAATTATTATATTTTGTTTTTAGTATTTGTTGTTGTAGCGGTAACACAAATACATCATTTGTGGAAATTTCAACTGTTTAATTAAGACCATTCGTGAAATATAGCCTGGCCTGGACGGACAGATGGGTCTCGTTTTTAACCCTAATAATATATTTATATTAGCATTTGCTTCAAATTTAAATTTGAAATAATTCATCTATAATTATTATTCGTCCATGTTTTTCAGTCCAGTTGCAAAACAATCACTAAAATTGTCATTAGTTTAAATCGTCAAAAATTTTTCAAATTTCTGTCATTCATTAGAGTGAGTTATTAAATTTCAATGAACGTCACATTATTTTATTGATTTCATTTAAATAAAAACCCTTTTCCTTCAGTTTCTAAATAGCCAAAGTGGTATTATTCCCAAATAAATGCAAAACATGTACTATTAACAAAATGTATGTTACATTGTGTTCGTGCATTTAATTCATAGCTAAAAAAGATTAGGTTTACACTCCATGAGTTTTTTTAGCTAATGTGTTGGCAGGAAAATTATGTCTGCTTTGTATAAAAGGATGACTTCATAAGACTCCGGCATTACTTGTCAAGTCGACAGTGTCCTAATCAGACGTATAACCCTCCTCTATTTAACACAGGTGAGATTAGAAAACCTTTTGGTTTACATTATAATAACTTAAGTTCTACGATACAAATATCTCGTTACCGTACTGTTTACAAAATACGGAAAAAATTGCAAGTCGATAATACTCGTATATTTTATCACTTTTGCTTTCTCAAGATTACATTGTTATTTATCTTAAAGGCTTTAAAGCTTTTGATGCTTTAAAGCAATTTTCAACGAACCCATAACCTGTTGCAATTCGAGCTTTAGCTCAATTGGTTAGTGCTGTCGTAGCAAATCAGGGGGCCAATTCTACTAAATAATTTTGTTTAAATCGAATCGAAAACGGATCGAAACCGAACGAAACTACAGTTTTTAATGGTTTTCCTATTCTACAAAGTGACATACGATACAATTCCAGTTCTATTTTAGTTGGAATTTTATCGTATGTCACTTAGTAAAATAGAAAAAGCATTAAAAACTGTAGTTTCGTTCGGTTTCGATCCGTTTTCGATTCGATTTAAACAGAATTTATTTAGTAGAATTGGCCCCCAGGTTAATCATATTTGATACCTTTTAATTTTAAGTAGATTGCCAATGATGTAGTTTCCGTTAGATGAAAGAATTTTAAAATTCAAATCAGTACTTTCGAAGCCTATTCAATGTAAATAAACAAATTAATATTTCCTCTTCGTAATATTAGTGTAAACTACCAAATCTTTGTTCATTTATAATAAATTAACTTAATTAACATTTGTATTAACTTAACATTTGTTAATTACTTATTTATTTAATCTTAACTGCACAGTGAAATCGACAAATATGGCGACATAATGCCTAAGAGTCATTCACTAGCATTCAACCAGTAAGTTTGATGGAGCTTTAAATACGGCAATAATCATAAGTTAATACTAGTTAATAGTTGCATTACGCTGCTAATATTTCTAAATAAGATACATCTTATACCTAAATATAGAAATATAATAAAATACTTAATTTCTTTTTTCGTGTTATAATTGAAATTCGATCAAGGTTGATTTTGAGTTCGCGCTTATTCTAAATTATTTAGTAAGTAATAAAAACACCCTCAATACAGACAGAAGTATCCTCTGTGCTTACATTATATTGCAAAAAATTAATGACTACTACTAATAATTCATAATAGACATTTTTTGCTTGCAATAAGTACTTAATCAGTTTAATCGAATACCAACATTGTTTATTTAATCACCTTTATTGTTGTTACCTATTGTCATATTTATAGATAGTTAATAGTTTCCTGGTCTGTCTTGTTTTGTGTTCTAATTACGAATGTTAGTGTTTTTAAATTGATCAATTATACTGTCCTGGGAATTCCAATTACACTATCAGTATAAAAAGGCAAATAACTCCTTCCAGTTTTCCATTCAATTTTTATTACATTTATGTATGTTTCAAAATTTTATTATGCCTTAAAAAGGTTTGATATGGCTCTAAAATTTTATAAGTTTTATATATATATATTACTGTTTCTTTTTTACTAGGTCTCTTGAAAACAAATTGTTTTGCCGACCTCTTTTTCAAAATCCAGTGACAATACAGTTTAGAATATCTTAAAAAGCTATGGATGGTCTCCTAGGAATGTTTATAAAAATCCACCCTTTAATTGTACATAATATGTAACAATTTTAAAGGCAATATAATAAGATATTATAGCAATTTTTATAACATAATCATAAGAAGGATATTATGCTACAAAGTAACATGCGTTAATTGCACGCAGCGGTTAAATATTCGGCTAGACAATAATTTAAAAAAGTTTTTGTAAATATGATAGCGCCGTTCCCTCAGTACCTCTTCGATGTTTCCAAAAACGTGTCTTGAATACACAGAAATAATATGACAATAAAAAAAATGATTTATGTGTCAGATACCTTACCCATCTCTCTCATATTTGTCGTTTTCCAAGTATACCAGGGATATTATAATAACATTCGCACTCTTGCGCATATAACTCCAATGGATGCATAAAAAAATACAATTTGTTACTTTCTTCGATAAATAATATCTAAAAAATCCACGGGAACCCTAAGATGCGACTCGAATCCACAACCCCGGATTTTTCGGGGTATCTGGGATTGATGAATTTTATAACCATTTTTCATTAAAAACATTAATCGGTATAGCATTGTTAATGCAGAATTGATCAAATATAATGGTTAAAGTTTATTTTCAGACTTATACCAAAATGAGGTGCTTGATCGTCTTGTCCGTCGTGGTGGCCGTAGCCTTAGCTGACACGTACTCCACAACTCATGACCAATTAGATGTGGATGCTCTCGTCACCAATCAGGATTCCCTCCGTGCCATCACCAACTGCTTCTTAGATAAAGGCGATTGCGATGAAACCACAACAGCTTTCAAAAGTAAGTTGTGCCCCGATTACACTAAAAAAATGTTTAGCAAAATTCTGAGATGTGAGAGACTAGGGTGGTGTGAGCACTCTTTATTGCACTCAAAATTTTACATAAAAACGAGTAAATAAATTTGATACAAAGGTGGGCTTAACTCTAGAAGAGATCTCTTCCAGCCAACTTAGGATTCGTGGGAAAGTAAGATGTAGGCGAGGGGTGTGAAAATATAAACACTTTCAGGTATCTCCACAAAATTTTGTAATGCTCACAAAACAGGGTGCCGTCAAAGGTTGGGTCAATATTAAAAGCAAACATCAAGTAATAAAAGTAATAATAATAATAATAAGTAATGTTGGTTATTATAGTTTGTTTTAATTATTTCCATATAACTAACTGTTTTCCCGTTACTTCACTTTGTCAATTTTAACCTATGTCATCTACATATGATGTAGCTCCCTGAAGGAGAAAGATTATTCATGATAACATCAGTATTTCCGAAAATTAACCATCTACAAACAAAATCAGAAACATTATTACAATATAAGTATGGATAAGGAAGCTTCAAATTAAACTGATTGAATTTTGATTTCTAAAAAATTACAAAACATTTCGAATAACTCATAAAAGCCAAGCAAGTCATATCGAATAATGACGTAAGTCAATATAATCAATATTTAAACAGAGTTGTGGGACTCAACTAATTTAATCGGCCGATTAAGGATTCAATCAATCGATTAGTGTGTGATGAACACAAAAATATTTTTAATCAGCTGATTAACTAATCAGTTGATTAGAAAGACGGTGAATCTTAAATTTATTTATGTATTAATTATATTTGAATTAGTTCTAAAAACCTAGAATACCTTCGATAACATAAACCCTCGTCATCAATATATATCCCAGCTATAATGACATCGATATGAATAGGACTGTCATATTCAGAATCACACTGGAATTAGCAATTGACATTACTCATCACACGAGTGCTAGACGCGACTACTAACATTAACATGCCATCCGAAGTAAAAAGGAGATGTAGACATTAAATTTTGGTCACCCATACTATGACTGACATTTGAAAAAGTTGCTTAACATTCGTTGAGCCTTGTAACTTGTCTGTTGAAAGGAAGGTAGTTTGAGGCCACCTAGTGGTAAATGGTTATTAATCTTCATGAACTATAGTTGGGCAAAAAATAAATTGCTATTATTGATCTCTCCTAAATTTGTGAATTAATAATATGTGCTAAGTTAGTAATATTTATTAATTCGAAAGTATTGTTGTTAAACTTACTACTGTACTTTTTACAGTCTTTTGTTTAGAATATATCTTGTTAATATTATCTACTAAAATTTCTTTAGTTTTGCAATTGCCATTTCAAGAAAGTTCGATGTTTAGTTTACGAACGGACAAAGCAACGAACCGTAAATTCGATGCTTTGTCCGTAAATTTTGTAAACATTTTTTTTTTGTGTCATGAACTAAAGATCTTGTATAGACATCAATCAAAGAAGTCAAAACTCGATGAAATCGACTCGTTTCATTAAGATCCATAACCACCATCCCGCAAAATAATAATAACTTGAGCAGACTTTAGCTCAATTTAGCTTGCAAGATTTGACCCTCACTAACAATCATGATAAGATAAAAAATAAACTTGCAAAAATACGTAAATATCTATTACTAGTAAAATTTCCATGGCAAATTAATCGACCACAATGATTATGCTAGTTGACTTGACGCATAATCATTAGTATTTAACTAAATACGGCCATTGTAACGAATAATTACACACTGTAATAACAACATTAACCTTGAATTATTCCATAATGGATAAACAGGTACAGGTATATTATAAAACGCATTTTTTTTTTGTATTTATCTCGTAAAAATTTTGGTACTTTAAAAATCAAACATCCCCCCTAAGCGGGAATTTTTAAATAATTTCTATAAATTGAATAAATACCAACATATCAGAAAAGCATAATCGAACGTTTATAATAATAAAAAAAAAAGAAAGCGATAAACGATTCTAAGTCGTTCTCTATGCCTAACACGCAAAGGATCAGCAGATCTGCCGCATATTTAGCTTGAATTTATGTATCATTGGGTTCATTAATATTCAATACTCTATTAAACGTTGAGTTAGAATCATCTGGATGTATTAAAAATACACACTGTATATAACAATACAGTATTGAACGTTAAGTGCATTTTGATTGAATCCAATACCAAAGAAATCAAAGCTAATCTAGTTATAAAATGTTAACGTCCAGATAGGATGTAACAAAGTAATGAATTGGTTCAGTTTCTTATTCTCGCTCAGGAACAAACATAAGTTTTCATATTTATAGATGTATATTTTTTTTTCAGAGGTACTGCCTGAAGCCACAGAGCAGGCTTGTTCTAAATGCACCGGAGCACAGAAACACATGCTCAAGAGGTATCTGGAAGAAGTGAAGAAGAACTTCCCAGAAGATTTGGACGCTCTTAAGCAGAAATACGACCCTGAAGGCAAACATATTGAAGCTCTACGCGCTGCTATTGCTGATGCTTGAACATGAGGATACCAAATTTTTTTATAACAGCAAACAAAGTATTACATTATAATAATTGAGAATAATGATCAACAAATTCTTCACTAAAGATAAATTCGGCCATGCAAGATACTAACTATAATAATCTTATTGCAATTATTAAGATTTGTGATCTGGAATGTATTTTTAATAAAAATCTTTATTTTCGTTACTTTTTGTTATTTCATTTTTAAACATTATTACCTAAGAAGCATAGGTATTCCGTTTTACTAACCAAATCAGTGTAGATAATAGATACCAATTAGTTAGATTTGGTCGGTGAAGTTAGATATATATATATATATATATACTTGTTAAAATAGTATTAGTGTCTTTTTATAAATGTTCTTAAATTAATTTACTCGTAATATCTCAAAGATACGAGGGTGCTTACAGTGGTGGGATGATAAATAGCTAGCCCAACCCATATTTTGTATAATAACGATATAAAATCTCCTTAGTATTTTACTCATTGGTTCATTAGCTGCCAGTGTTTCAAATTTCAATTCGATTGTATAGTTTTTCTTTTGAATATTGACATTTCAAAAAGCATTCTTTTGTTTTTTTCTGCAAAATGGATAAAATTGAGCTACGAGCTGTGATAAAGTTTTTGCATTTAAAAGGATTAAAATGTGGAGGGATTTTTTCGGAGATGAAGGATGTTTTGGGAGAAAATGCTCCTTCATATGCGACCATAAAAAATTGGATGGCTGAATTTAAACGTGGCCGTACCAAGATGAACATCGTCCAGGACGTCCAAAAAGTGCCACTACTCCAGAAATTGTGATCAAAATTCATGATGCAGTTTTCGCTGACCGAAGATTGAAACTTTCCGAGATAGCTGATACTGTAGGCGTCTCTAAAGAACGGGCATATTACATTTTGACTCAAGAATTATGTATGAAAAAATTATCCGCAGGGTGGGTGCCGCGATTGCTTACAGTAGACCAAAAACGCGTTCGTATGCAAATTTCACAAGAATGTTTGGACCGCTTTAAGAGCAATACAACTGATTTTCTGCGACGGTTTGTTACTTGTTACAGACGAGACTTGGGTTCACCACTATATACCGGAATCAAAAATTCAGTCTAAACAATGGACGGAAAAAGGATCCCCGGCTTATCAGAAAGCAAAAGCCGTGAAATCAGCGGGGAAAGTCATGGCGTCAGTATTTTGGGTTTCGAAGGGTATATTGATGATTGATTACCTTCCAAAAGGACAAAACATAAATGGCAAATATTATGCTGATCTACTGGATAAATTACAAGTGTGTATTCGTGAAAAAAGACCCGGCCTTGTTAAAAAAAATATTATCTTTCATCAGGATAATGCGCGCGTTCACACGTGCATCACTGCGATGGCGAAATTCAAAGAATTAAATTATGGTTCGCTACCACACCCAGCTTATTCTCCTGATCTGGCATCATCTGACTTTCATCTATTCCCTAAGCTCAAAAATTTCATCATCCCGCCCTCGTAGTAAGATTAAGTTTTATTTTTCAAAACATTCGGGTCGATTTCCGGACTAAGAACTAGTTCTTTTTAATTATTTCTACTTAAATACCGATTGGGTAACAGTTAATGTTACTGTGGAACATAATATCTAAAATAAAATAAGCAAAGATAAAGTAAATTTTATGCACATAAACGTGTTAAATGCTGTATTGAACAAAATAAATTAAGGGTTATGAAAAACTGTGAATTTTATCCATTTTATATATCATGTTTTATACTAATTATAACTGCTTAAAACCTACACAATTGGCGACCAAGTGCAAATAATGTTAGTTTTATTTTTCAAAACGTCCGCATTAAATTCTAGAACTTGGAACTAATTTTTTTAATGTACGAATACAGTTTTTCTTATCACTAAAATCGATGACATGGTTCTTTAGAACAAATCTTCGTATGTGTTTAGATTCAAACTTTCCCATAGTGACCATTCTTAATCTTACGCCTTCTGTCCTGTATTTAAATTGAGCTTATGCATGTTAACAATTGTGGCTTAAAAAATTTGCTGCTTGGCTTAAAGCTTACTTGGCTTAAGTATCAAGAGTACATGTAAAACATTGTTGTGTGTATTTAAACCGTAATTTATAATTTTTGCGGTATACTCATACAATACTTGTGACAAACAATAAAACTACAATATCAATTGGCTCCAAATACAGCTCATAAAAATACGATTGTCAAAACTTACTTTTGTCCTAATCGCATAATACGTCTATAAAATGATGTTTTTTCCAACTAATCATTATAATATTATATAGGCCCAGATCGTTTTATATTAATCGTGAATTTCCGTCCAAATATCCTATATAAACGTTTCAAAATTAATATAAAATTTAGATGTCGATTCTTCCTGCGGATTAAACACCAGATTTATTTATGTAAGAATTTTGACAATATTTTTCGTTCCCAAATACTTCCATTTCAATAATGAATATAATACTGATATTACATATTGGCACTGAATAATTATATCCTCACTCTAATTGATTTTGATATGACGTGATTCTGCAGAAACCTATGTGTGCGTATGTGACAGAAGATACGTCGCGTTTACACTGCGAATTAAACAATAACAGACCAATGAATGTGAGCAACAGAAATTGCCTGCACGCTGGACGCAGATGTCATCGACCAGTGCAAAGTGCAATTACGGCTTTTATAGTTCGTTTCACGAAATAAGTGCCTTGGATCTAGGGTTGCCAGATAGCCGGGATTTTCGGGATTGTCCCGGAATTTGCGTATTGCTCGTGTCCATTATGTTTACTGCGCTGTCCCGGAATGGAAAAATACTAGTATTTTTTTCACAAAGTATTCATGTCAATATTAAAGCCTTAAAAAGTTACTTACAAAAGTTGAATTACATTTTTTTGCATTTAACAGTTTAAGAAAGTAATGAAAAGATTTTTCCAAAAAAGTATTTTCTTTTTTCATCAACCAAATGTTCTAGATAATTCCTACTTAGTTTAGCCTCGGACCGGAAGCCAAACCTCTAATTCCGTTCGTGGCACCAGAATTGTCCAGGAAATGATCAGCCTGGATCTAGCAGCCCTACTTGGATCAGAATGTTTTCGCTTTTATAACAAAGAAATAAGAGTAATGCCAAGAAAACTCTTTCGTGAAACGGTTATATAACATCAACCTTCCAATAGCACGCGATCAATTTGACTGTGATAAGTGTCTTGCTCAGTTTCTACATCCTTCCACTTTCACGATCCTAAACTATGCAAAATGTGTTCTAATTAATACCAATACTAAATTAATAAACTTATACGACTATTTTTTATTTTATAGAAAATGCTTGCTATCTTCTATCTATTCATAGTTGGTATTACCGTAGAAGTACTGTGTTATGAAGAGAAATTCGACAAATTTGATGTTGACAAAATAATCGCTGATGATAAAGTTTTCGATGACTATTTGAACTGCTTGATAGACAAAGGACCATGTGAACACCAGTACTCTGCAGAATTTAAGCGTAAGATAAAAATTTATTATGTATTAAACTAATTATGAATTTTTAAGTATTATTTAGTTGAGCTTGTTTGGTTTAGCGCTGGAGTAAATTTACGATGAGACCGAACTTAGTATTAGTAAAAATTCATATTATTAAACAGAGACTTAGCAAAGGTTAATGTAGTACGAGGTTCTACGGTATTAATATTTACTCCTAGCAGGTAGTAAGTTATCTTATTATCTGACACTAAAATTGCAATTTTAGAGTAAATTGACTGACACTAAACCTTGTTTATTAATAGTACTGAATGTATGTGAATCGTTATGATACCATAACAACCCTTTTGCTTTACAACCATATCTCAAACCGAGCACGCTAACCACTGCGCCATCGAGTGCCCCGATTTTTAATAATAATCTATATTTACGTTTTTTTTTATAAACAGAAATATTCCCGGAAGTTATTGCTACGGGCTGCAGTAAGTGCACACCCATACAGAAGAAAAACATAAAGAAGATTTCAAAAGCCATGGCACTAAAACATAAGGTTGCACAAATGAAGGAGCTTATTATGAAATATGATCCAAAACGTGAATACGTGGCGTCTTTCTCAGCATTTTTGCTGAGTCCCGATTGATAAATTTTAGAGGAACATCTTCTTATGACTTCCTATTATATTATATATATTTTGAATGCATGAAATTGGATAACCTATTAAACTTTACCTTACAATGTATCTACTAATAATTATTTATTATGTGTTTAAATAAAGATTGGATTTAAAACAATGTTATTCCTGTAAAAAAGTTATATAAAACCTAACACAAAAAAAGTTGAAAATATCGTCTCAACGGCTCTACAGAGTAACTGAACCACCGATTGCTATAACTGCCTATAGCTATATAACTATGATATCTAGCAATTCCAACACCATGTGTTATTCAGTTATAAAAGCAGTCTCAAACTCAACGTCGAACACGAGTCAATAACGAGTCACGTATTAGTGATTCAATGAAATAGAATCTACTTAAAAAGTAATAAAGGTATTATTTCATTGAAGTTCAACGAAAAGTTCGAGTCTGTTTGTAACTGAATGCTATGAATACTGTGCGCTGTCCATACACAAATTCACATTTAAAAATAACAAAAAATCTCGCAACAATTACCACTCTATACTTGTGTCACCCTCTCACTCAGTTAGACCAAGCAGTGTCTACGGTGATGGTTTATGAGCGGATGGTACACAGCAGGTCTTGCAGAAACTGACGAATAGTACACAGCAGGTCTTGCAGAAACTGTGTGTGGAAGTCCAGAATGGTATCTGGATCATATATAGCAACTTCCGCAAAAATAACGCCTAGTTCTATTAAATAGCAATTATTGAATTATCAAAATTAAGCCCTGTATGATCTGGGTTGATCTGGCCAATACCACACTAATCCTGATAGGTTTTCTAATAATAACCATATTCTTAAAAGCCGAAGGCATAGATTTCGACATTCACAAGTGATTGTAACAGCCTAGACTGAATTAAATTTGAATTTGGAGCATTTTTGAATTCTTCTCGTAAATTTACCAGTTTTATAGAAAAAATACAAATATTAAATTCACTTTATAGACGGAGACTTCATGCAGCACTTTTCCTATTGTTTTATATTATTGTTATTCGCTATCATCTGTTCCTGTATATCATATCGCTCGTCGCAATAATAAGAAAAACAAAATAAAGTCAGTAATTGTTTCTTTCTCTAGTCACGTTAGGTTCTTTATGTGTATTATGAGAACAACTCTCTGGTTGTGTAGTTGGTGCTTTGTTAGAATAGCACTCCCTTGGATACCGTTGGGTCGTTAGATCAAGATTTTGAGCCGGCTGTAGTTTTAAAGATTTTTTTCACGGAATTTATATTTTTAAGTTATCAAAAACTTATGATAGAAATCAATATTCTAATTTAAGACATTATGAAAAAATGTACAAGACCTGTCTAAAGCTTGATATTTCAGTATGTTGAAGTATTGAGGATATAATTACTCAGTAGTGTCAGCAGCGCAAAATCAACTTCTAGCGTTGTTGTATATGTTTGTTCCATTATATGAATGTCTGATTATTATTAGTGAATCAGTAATGATTGGTAATAAATCAACTTTCAAACATTACGAAACTGTTATTCGGAGATTTTAGAGTTTAACATAAATCGATATTATGTGAAACGCCTTTACATATTTTAAAGGCAAAATATCGTATTTTACAAGCATATAAAACACTTCGTAATTTATTCTAGCATGTTATAACAATATTCTTATCTAATTGGCTTGCAATTTTACCCCACTGCTCATTTTTAGATTGAGCTAAAATTTTGCTTTCTTTCTAACTTCGATACTAAGTGAACCGGAGCTGATCTACTGGATCTGAATATGGAAAGATTTTCGGTTAGGAGCGTACGCAAAGGAAAAGACCAAGAAATTGTTTTAAACTTTAACTAATAAGTGGAAAAGTGAGTATCTATTTACTTTTTGTGTTTAGGTAGTTTTTCTAAATATTGATATACATACGATTGTAGATTATTAGATATACATAGTTACAATATATAGATACTTAACAATCACTCAAAAAAGGCGCGTAGGGACCAAAATGGTCTGGTTATGCTTTTTTCGTTGTTTCTAGGGCCAGAGAAATACACCTCTTAACAAGCCTCTCTCTTTTCTTTTTTAATCATCTACATTAGATGTATATAATTTTTGCAATATGTATAACTAACTGCTAGAGCTGGATTTCTCTCAATATTATAGCATAGGGGGGATCCAACGTGAGACAATGCCGTAATGTAGATACGTAGGTTAACTGATATAGATACTGCCATATTAGAATACTTCAGTTACCTTCATAGTGTAATGTCGTATGGAATCTTGATGTGGGGAAATACTGCCGACATACAAACGATTCTTGTGCTCCTTAAAAGAGCCATTGGATCAATTTATAATCTTGGATTAGGGACTCTTTAAGGGAAAATTTTAAAGAAATAGATTTAATGACTGTTGCCTTTCAATACATATACGAGAACTTAACACTTAACAGAAATTTTAAAAAAATAACGGTAAATAACTACACTGCAAAAAGTTAATAATTCATTCAAGCGTCTTTGAGTAATCTTCTACAATAAGGTCCCAAGCAAAATACAACAATACGGTTGTAGACAGTAAACGAAAATAAATACATATTATTTTTTTCTGGTAGTGTTTTACTATTACCGATAATCACATTTTTATGCTTATTATATTAATAATATTGCTTAAACTAATTATAAAAAAAAACAAATATTTTATGCTCGTTGTCACGTCACTGCAACAGCGCGTGATTTATAATGCTGTACAGAAAATTTTACTAATGAAAAATGCTTAAAAAATCCTCTTTGCTCCTGACACTTGAGATGGAACTCGAACCCATGACCTTTTACAATACGGGCGACGCTCTGTAGTAGCTAAAAAGTAACGAGTGCTTGAAGAATTCGACAATAAATTGATTTTTTGATTTTGACTTATTAGTAATAATTCATGTACTTACACTGATTTTATACAGCGCAAGAATAAAGTGGATATACCTCAAACCCGAGATTAATTTTAAAGAGCAGAAAAAATCCGATTTTTTAAATAAAAAGTTATTTACTTTTACACGATTTAAACTACTGCACGCACGACGTTGTCAAACTTATATCAATGAAAGAAAGAACTAAAGAAAGAAGAAATAAAAAAATAAAGAAATCCCGGGAAGGTCCACATTAATATCAACATTTCGATGCAAGTACATAAATAACTCTACATAATTTCGACCTCTGCTTATTACATGAATTATATTCTTTTTAATATTTTTTAGATATATTTTATGTGTTTAGATATAATGCAGTTTAAATCTAATATTAAAAAATACTTATCAAAAAAGTTTATTTAAAGTTATCTGCGCTACGATTCTATAAAAATTCAAACCCGAATTCGAATTCACTCAGGAGTACGAATTCACTTCAAGAAGCGACATCCGCCTTAAATAAGGATGATGACTAATTTTTGTTTGTTTGTCCGTCAGGGAGAGTGTTAAAAAATGTTAAACACGTATTTTTTTATTTTTTTCGTAATCATAAAACGGCAATACATGGAGTTGAAATTTCGCATGACGTCACGTTAGGGTACGTTTTCTACTCAACTGTGACGTAGCGAGCCCCCACTCCTCAACTTTAATGCCTGTTATCTAAGCTATTTCTTGTTAAATTGAAGTAAAAAAAAAAAATCGTATCTAATATTTTTCTATTATCTGACTGACGAACATAGAATTGCATTTTTTTTAACCAGTCATCATCCCTATTGGTAGTAACGTTTTGTAACATAAACGAAGTGACTTTCGAAATGACATAGGAATTGAATATCTGAGACACGTATTTTCAAACAATTTTTTTTTGTATTTATATAAAAAAAAAATGAATCAATTCTACACTAAACGACGTGAATTTGGACACATGAGTAGCTCTTTGGTGTAGTGGATAAGCGCCGCGGCCCACGATCGTAGTCGTTAAGCAACTTTCGTAAGGGTCGGTCACGGGGTGGGTGACCAAAAAATAATTATCTCGAGCTACTCCGTGCTTCGGAAGGCACGTAAAGCCTTAGGTCCCGGCTGCATTTGCAGTCATTAATACCTTCCAATCCGCATTGGGCCAGCGTGGAGGGTCACGGCTCATCCTCCTTAACTATCCATAAGGAAGGCCTGAGCCCCTGTATTGGGGACGTAAAAGGGCTGGCAATGATGATGATAAGAGTTTATTATATAACAGATAAGAATGCTTGGACTTAAGATAGTCCAGCTGCTGGATAGGTGATTTCTTTATTCAATTATTATGTTATCATTAATAAGATTATAGCTTTTTTTTCTTTATTTATAATGTATTGATCTGGTAATGACATGATTTTGTGAAAGTCGTTACATCCATTGGAACGGGTGAGATTTTTGCTCGTTCTTTTTATCATCGAAAAAACGTGTACAGTACGTTTTTTGGAGTGGTAGAAGAAAAAATTTTAGACGATTCAAAAGTACTTTTAAGAATTCTATTTGAATATACATTATTTTGACTTTGAGTTTGATAAGTTTTGTCACACAAAGCCCTTAGGGTATTTTTTTATTTGTTGTCCCTAAATTGCCTTAACGGATTTCAATCTCACGAAAGGTCACATGTCGATCTTCGATTTATTAATTTACTTATAGCCACGATGTTCTCTTCGTTGAAGCGTGTTCTGGACGACGTCCTTCACGAGATTTGACACAAAAACTAGTATATCAGTGTCCACGCTGATATCAGTGTTCGATGGTTCTCAGATATTTAATAGTCCTCTTCATCAAAAATTTGGAAAACGTATGACTTCACCTCTTTGGAAAATTTATTAAAATAATTCTATGACAATTTTCTGTTTCGTTTCAAAAGAACGCTGACTCTAAACTCCTACACGGTTAATTCAGCTATTTTAAGTTTATAAATTCTTAATATCAAAGATATTTAATATCTAAGCGCTATACGGTTCTAAATTCAACTTTTACTATGTCTGATATATTCAATGGTAAAATCGTCCTTTTCCTGTGTTTACATAAATTTGGAAACCTCTGTGGTCATGTGACAAGGTCGATTCCTGGTCAAAATAATGTATAAAATTATTGTTTCTATTTTCTATTCTAGCTTCTTAGTTCGGAAACTGAACAATATACTTATATTTGTGATGTTAAAACACATTATTATACAACACCTTATATCTATATAAATAAAAATGAATTTCCGTTCGTTAGTCTCGCTAAAACGCGAGAACGGCTGCGTCTTGACAGCGCGTGAAAAAAAGACATGCTGTCGCCATTATAGTAATTAGTGCACGAAAACATTATTAATTTAAACCCTAATTATAATTTTAACCAATTATATGTTTTTTATTAAGAGGTAAGTTTTACGAAGTTCACCGGGTTAGCTAGTATTTAATAAAATTACTAAGTATAACCCAACAATACAAATTATTTTAAATAATTTCCTAAATAGTCATATTTCAGTCAATGTCACTACGATTTAAAATAAAGTATTCATGCGATTTGTTTCATAATGATATTATAATTTCAGTCATTTGATATAGTCATAATGTTTAGTATTAATATAATTGTAGATATCCGCCAGTATACACTATATAAATGTTTCGAAACCTCCTGACATGTACATAAAAATCATCTCCTCCAGAGGCAAAACAGGCATATTGTAAACAGGTAAACTAACCTTATTTTCTATTTGTAAATTATTTGTGAATTAGATGTTTACCTGCGAGTGCGCCCGCATAAATTAAAGCTTATGTCATCACCAGGTTTCCGTAGGTGAAATAATTTTCATGATCGGATCAGAATTTCTAATGATTACCCTACAAATAAAGAAGCGAAGTAAAAAGCTTTACCTTCACCCCAAAGTCACCCCTTCTGGAATTTTCAATTTCCAACAATAATTTATACTTTTTAAATGATCGATTCTCAAATTCTATATAACAATTTGCATATATTCCATCTTTTAGCCGCATGTCTAAAGTTTTTAAGACTATTTCATTATTGAATTTACCTGGTTATTTTTTTAGAAAGATGCGCAGATTCCTCTTTTCTGTAACTTTAATAATATGTGAAAAACACAAACACCCCAACAAAGCTACATTTTGAGTAAATATAACTAATATTAAAAACAACATTTTCCTTGTTCCTTATGATTTAGCTTTCAAAATTAAAACCAATAAGCGCGTCTTCTACAGTACCATTACTTCTAGCAAATAATCGATATTTCAAAAAATTACAATTACGTTTTATATACTTTAACATAAACCTTAGATTTGATAACGTTGACTGGAAATCAATAATGTTCAAAGGTGGTATGTAATTCTCTAAGTCAGGAAAAGAAAATTGTTTCGTTTAATGAAGCAAAAATATGTTGTTTACAAAGAGATTTCATTATGTTTAATATCTTCGATTATTTAATTCTTAAACAGAATCATGAAGGTCATCTTCGTTGTAATGGCTGCATTGGCCCCATTCGTGCTGTCCTACGACGAGAAATACGATAAAATCGATGTTGACAAGATTTTGGGTGACGAAGCTCTCTTCAATGCATATCTTGACTGTTTACTGGATAAAGGACCTTGCAACCAGGAGAATGCAGCTGACTTTAGAAGTAAGTTTTGCAACTCAATAAAGAACAACTCAACTAAGGGTGAATGTAGGATAACACTACGCAATTTATGTTTAAGCCTTCGGAAAATGAAAAATATTAGTGAATCTTATATGCAAAAGGTACTTACTAATAATGGGATAGGCACTTCCACGTTTTAAGCCATTTTAGAATTAACTGGCTATATCAACAATTCCCCGCTACGCACACTTCACATATACTCTACCTTCTTTTATCAAATTCTTGGCAATGTCCATAGTCAGAAGTTCGTCACCATTCCATCATTGCGTAATAGTAAGAATTACAGCGAAAACACAGTCGACATTTTCGTGCTTTAGTACCCACCAATTCTTACTTGGCCTTAGCGTGGCACTTTCCTTTTCTATCCATAGATAATTAAAGACCCAGGCGTAATAGTTAATGCATACACCGATGATGAAGATATTAAATTGCATAATTAATTATTTAAACCTCTAGATCTTAGAGGTTTAGATAGTTACTTTTAAAAAAATATTTGGCAGTTTGTTGAACCAATTTCAGGTTTTTATCCTGATAAAGGCCCAGAGGGCAAAAAGCCCAGTAGCGAACGTAACGTGCATTTCAAAGAAGCATAGTCTAATTCCTTGACCGCCTAGCAAGATCAAATAACAAATGATGGTGTAGATCGATGAATCTCAAGATGTCACCATTTCTAAAGTCTTTGTATTTAGATTGTTACAATCATTTTTATTTTTATATTTTTATTCGCAGAACTATTGCCTGAAGTTATAGCGACTGCTTGCGGTAAATGCACACCCATCCAACGACAGGGCGTAAGAAAGACCGTCAAAGCCATCACTCAAAAGAAGCCTGAGCAATTCAAGGAATTCATTGCAAAATACGACCCGACCCACGAACATGAAGCAGCATTTTCAGCCTTCGTTCTTGGAACTGATTAAATGAATGCCAAATATGACAGCCCAATCGTGTTGGTAATGTTTGCTGATGTCGGCCAGTGCAGTCGCTGCAACCAAACTTATGTTTATTAACAACCATAAATGGCGGCGTTACCGACTACACTTGGCCACTTTTGTGAACATATTTACCAATGTATTTTAGATTTTAATGTCTTACTTACGTAACGTATCGGATTAGATTGTCTTTGAGGGTTATTATGCCATTGTTTCTCGTTTTTTTACCATCTTGTTAAAGAAGGTACTTGTTGGATATCAACTTGTAATATTTTTTAGTGTTCCATAAACTTCATCGTTTCATTTTATTTACATTCTATAAAAGAAAGAGTAATTGTCAATTATTTATACGAATACTATAAAATTTATTAATTAGGCAATTTAGAATCCTAAATATATTTATTATTAAAACTTAATAAATTATCAGTTACGAAATTTGAACTTATTGTATATGTGGAGCATTACGTTTGATAAATAAATACCTTTTGTAAAAAAAGGCATTTTTTTAATTATACTTTAGTTTAAACAGTAAAACCCTCATGCTACCTTATTTTACAGATTTCATATAACTTATTAGAGCAATTTTTTAAATCAAAATTACCATAGAACTGGTCAGAGCCATAATGCTGGCCCAAAGGTGATTGTTAAGTTTTCGTTGTCCAACCAGAGGCAATAGCTTAAATTGTCTTCGGAAGCCAAGATTTTATACAATAGTGTAATGAGACTGTCACTATCACAATAATACTGATGAGACCTTCCGATCTGTGGACAGATGGGTATTTTAATGATCTTGAAAATAGGTTGAGGGCACTTCGCTTGAACTTGAAAACATCGAATACCAGAATAACTGCACGCGTAGCATGACGAACGCGAGAACGTTTTGTCTACACTCAAATGTCACTTTTCTCGGGTGCGCCCATACTATATCTCACTCTCGACCTGAGAAACTGACAAATGAGTGTAGACAAAGCGTATCTCGAGTTTGTCATGCTACACGTGCTGGTTATATCTTAGCGGTATATTTTAAAAATAAAATAAGTCTTTAATATCGCGCAACACTATTACACATTTATAATGCCGTAATATAAAATTATTAATTTTTAAAACATTGAGAAAAAACGGAATTCAATAAGTAAGCGCTGCGGCCCGCGATCGTTGTTGTTTATTAAGCAACTTTTGTAAGGGTCGGTCACCGGATGGGTAACTAAAAAATCTCGAGCTACTCCGTGCTTCAAAGACTTTTGAAACGTGTCTACGTTAAGCCGTTAGTGTTGACTGCATTTGTAGACATTGATACCCTCCAATTCGCATTGGGCCAGCGTGGAGAGTCATGGGCCATCCTCCTTAAATAAGGAAAGTCCTGAGTCCCTACAGTGGGGACGTAAACTGCTGATAATGATTAATCATTTATAAAAATCTTGGTTACAGACTACGAGGGGCTTTGCTATGTTCAATTATATGAATTTTATTATATACAAATACAAATAATGCTTTTTAAAGATACGTAAAACAGTTGCATTTTACGTTCGTACGTATTTAGTTATTGTTGTTATTAATTTATTAAGGATATCGATGGCGCATGAATGGATTCAGCAACTTTTGCAATGAAGGGGGAAAGGAAAGGTGACCAAAATTTATTATCTCAAGCTCCGCGTTTCAGAAGGCACGTTAAGCAAATGGTCCCGGCTGCATCTACAAACTTTAACACTCAGCAATCCGGACTGCGCCCGCTCGATGAGTCATGGCTCATTCGTTTCGATGATCTGGAAGATATTCTACCTATATAACAGCCAACGTTGGCTTAGATGATCAATAACTATCCTTTTTTAGAAAACAAAAATAAGTATTAGAAAACTTCACACACATTGCTCAGATTCCAAGATGAGTGGCTAAAGCCCCCCGATATGGAGCATCTGAGACAACGAAGCTACCAAAACACCCAGAATCGAGACAATAGAGAAATTAATTTTTTATATTGATCCGAACGGGAATTGAAATCCGGTGTCCGACGTCGTCAAAATAAAAAAGGCTTTGTCAACAAGAATTTTGTCAACATGACGTTTAGATATTGTCGTAAATCCATGATATTATGAGGCGGAACGGTTGCGTTGCAGATTATATGACAGCTTGCACAAGTATTACGTCATACCGACTCCGCCGGCACAAGCTGCGCAACACCAACGACGTTTACCTGACACAATAACACACAAACTGCCCAAGTGCGCAATGAATATAATTGGTGGACTCATTCGCTAATAAAACTAAATGATTCTCACCCAATTACACAAACAAACGTCCATTAAGATTTTATAACGAATTTAAGTTCTAATTAAAATTCGAAATTGGATAATTTGTAAATGTAGCATTTAAATTTAATAGGCGTTTGTGCAGCCGGGACAAGTCAAAGTACAGTACTTAACAGTACTTTTGAATCGTCCAACTTTTTTTTTGGTATCTGTAAAATAATAAATTTCTAAATAATTCTGGAATTGTTCAACCTTAATTTTGCGGCATGACCTTAGCTACATTTTAAAAATTAAATATTTAGTATTCATTATTTAGTCCATTGTAATGTAATAATCAAATTATCATTACTAATATTATAAATATGAAAGTATCTCTGTTTGTTTGTTACACAAAAACCACAGTACCTATTTCAATTAAATTTAGTTCAGAGACTTCGTATTACACTGGGATATATTTTATCGAAGAAACGAGTTTAAGGGGTTGAAATAACTGGAATAAATAATGGAAGTTAGATTGCGGATGCAGTCGCTGGCTAAAGTTAATAACTAGATATAAAGTAGTGCCTAAAGCGCTTATAGTTTTCAAGAACTAGTACTGAAAATCTAAGTTTAAAATATTTCTATTACAGTTCTGCGATCGCCTGACTAGGTAAAATTTAAACATAATATCTTTAGTTTTAAAATACTTAACCATTATAAACAATTGAATTTTATGAGTGTGCATTACCTTATACTTAATTATGTAATTATGAAATTAAGATATGAGTAATTTACATAAGGCATCTAATTCTACGTAATAATTTTATTTTATATCAGTCTCTTCCAACTTTTGCTACCCCGGTAATTTTTGTATATAGGTAAAAAAATATTAAGGAAAAATAAATTGAAAAGAAAAGATTTTTTTATTTCCTATTTACTCGGGAATCGAAATTAATTATTGAATAATAATTTAAAATCAAAATTTTGTTTAAAAATTTTATTAAAATATCAGTCGACAATCTTCATAAATCAATCCAATCATGGTATTTAATAAATAATAAAGATATTTTTGAATAACATAGCTCAAAATATAACCAAATACTTAGCTAGATGTACAAAAAGAATCCTATTTTATAATTTAACTCTTTTTACACACTAAAAATCATTGTACTTATTTATGTTAAGGAAAATGAATACATAATTATAATAAAGTTTCAAACATAACACCAAATTGCTAGAGAGCTAATAAATCACAAAAAGAAACCAATAGCTTATTTACAAGAATGAAATGCAAAATTAAATAAAAATCGATGTGTAAAATAAAAATACATTTTTTTCCTAATTTAATTTAAAAAAAGCGAAGTTGAAATAATTCAAAAGAAAGTAAAGCTTACCCTCCAAAATACGTACATAATTGCTTACTTCGTATAAATACTAATTTGTAAACCAGTCATGATATAATAAAAAGCTATCCTATTTTTTGATAGCACATTGATAGCAATTCTGTTGTACAAATTAGAGTAGATTTACATTTAGTCACACTGCTTTTTAGTTTATGAATATAAATAAGATAATAGAAGTCACTTTTAGATTTTAGTATTTCATAGAATATATTTATAGTTTGATTACATATATCTATGAAAGAGCATTAAAACAAACCGTAATTAAAGTTTGGTTTAGATGGTAGTACAAAATTACATATGACCTCAACCGGGCGGCCGGCATCGAAGAGCATTTCACACTGTGTTAAAGGAAATTCAGACTTCTGTACAATTAATTGTTAAGGTCCATGCTTTCGCATGCGCTTTCCAGCAGATGTAGCCGTCTCGGACGAACTCGGTCGGCTACTGGCGCGTGCTCTCCGCACCGCCGCACGTTTAGTAGAGATCGTGCATTATTCCTCTCGTAATTAATTACATTTTAACTTTGTGACGGTTTCATTTCTTGTTTATGAAAAACTTACTAAATAAATCACCATTTTAAAATTTCAATGGATAAGGTCAGACACAAAATTTCATTGTGGATTGGATGTTGTTACTTTTACAAGCAAAATTCTGATGACTGCTTAGAGATAGTAAAAATGACTTCAAGTGACGAATGACTCAGTAGAAATGTAATTTCTTTTTATTCATAGAATCTTTATTAGTCCGACCTTAACCTAAGTATATCTAAGTTTCCTGTAGAATGCTTAGCTGCCTTGGATGAATTTGTCGAAATCGGCACGGTACTTGCCAGAGGGGTCAGTCTTTTGCACTAGCTCGTCCCATTGTTTCGGGTGTTTTTGCTGTATGGCTTTGATTACTTTCCTGATGTTTAGCTTCTGCTTCTCGGTGCATTTAGCACATGTAGTCTCAACGGCTTCAGGTAGGGCTTCTAGAATTGACAAGAATTCCCATTAGAATCTTAAAACAACGAATTTGTAAATAGGTACTACTGGTATAATTTTATTATTTCATAAAAAAAATATTAAGTAGATAACACAAATCTGAAAATTATATAAGGAAAACGTTTGGATATATATCATCCAAATCTATGTAACGGGTGTACATAATAAATAAACATATGTTTCGTATTATAATACTGAACTGACTAGCAATGTGTAGGGGTCACTTACACATATCTTAATACCTATTTTACAATATATCCAACACAGTTAATCTAAATAAGCTTTAAGAAAAAGAGAATATACAATGGAAACAATTGAAGACTTTTTCATTAATTTTTACTTATTTTATTATTCCCAAAACTATTCTTTAATTTATTTTTTCAAAAATGTTTAGATATATTTACGATTACGACTTGCAGAATTTTAAAATGGTATAGAGTTAATAAAATTATCCATGATTCAATATTAATGTCTTCTATCTTATAGAGAAATACTTGGATTATGAAGCTTTCGTAGTCCAGATGATCTATTTCAATATAACATTGTGAATGAATAAATTGATAAAATCTAATAGTGTCTTTTCTTAAAGTTCTAAATCCATATCGTTAATTGTCACCGAAAAAGAACTCATTTCTATCACGGTCAGACATTCGAATAAAGGGGAAAAACCTGGCTGTCGAAAGCGTACCATACACGCAATGCCGGATCAACAGCGCAAGCGTCGAACAGACCTTGACCTAAACCTCCTTCTACGAGATCTCATTATTAACTCGATTATTTAACAACTTGTAATAATTACGGCCAGTAAGAAAACGACATTGACTTAAGTAATCTGTTTACTTTAACGAAGCAAAGTGTAAACTATTTTGTAATACTTTGTTTATTGATTTAACAAGACCAACTCTAAGGGCTATTTTTAGGTATTACGTTATCATAAACAATGTACCTACCTATTCTTAAAAACGTTCTAGAGATATATAAAATGTTAATTAATGAAGATAATAATTGTGCATACTTTTATGTTACTATCTTTTTTTTATAAACTGACTCCTAAAAATCAATTGGGACTAGCGCATGCAGTCTTGATAGATTAAGCTGATCGTATTGTAGCGATTATTACAAGTCTACAAGTAAATCTTAATGTCAAGTTAGCAATACTCGGAGTTCCTTGGCGTTCAGTTTTACAGCTCGGTAAATGGGCTTTGCGATTGCTATTTAACTAGCGCTATCAATGTCGAGACTGCCGGGATAATTGACTATACAGTTAGGTAGACTAACATCCTTTTTCACAGTCGTCCATTAAAATTGTCATTAGCGACATTATCCATACAAATTTGACATTCCTTATAGCTCAAAGGCGTCATTAAACCTCAATGGACGTTTGTGCAACTGAGCGTAACTGATATAAAAAAGTAATTAAACTCGTTAGCAGTACTAGTGTTGCATTATTCGATCAGAACTCCGCTCTGCACCCAATTTGAAACAGATTATGTACAGTAGTGATCGGATGACGTAAAACTCGTATTGTTGATAGGTTTCTGGGGGTAATCTCGCGATAAAATATGCAAAAATTTTTGGAAATACGTAAACCATAACACCATAAGAAAATAACGTAAAATATAACTAAAACTAAATCAAAATCCTTAGTGTAGTTATAAATTATTTCAAATCTTGCACATGGAATGATATAGGTATAAATTTTACATTCCACCTCAAGAATATCTACATTATAAATATAGAATCTCTTTGAACTGAATCACGATGTCCGATGAACGAATTTTAATGAAAGTATATTCTATGCAGAATACCACACACTAAAATATTGAAAAGATTTATATTTAAGACACTAAAATTGCAGAAACTTTTGAAATATATCTAGTCGATATAAAATCGGTGGTCGATATCCCACGCTTGGTAAAAAAGTTGAGAATTCGTGTTTCGTAATGTACACAATAGCTTAATAAATATATTATATTTCACTCTTAAGGAATTATAGTAGCCACTTACTTAATGTAAATTATATGTTTACTTCATAATTAATATTGGTTTCAAAGTAACTAAACTTAAGCAGAACTAATTACATAATATCACATAAAACTTCTCATTTTAAATCGTAAAACTAATAAGTATTTGACAATACTAATAATGATTTGTGGTGAATAGAAATAAATTTAATAATACATAAACACTTACAAAAAGACTTAAACGCGTTCCAATAAAAGTAAAAACTCGCCGAAAAACTTCCAGGTACTTTATATTAAGTAGCAAGTCTATTTACCAATTACCAATTTAAAAAGATACTGATTTACGTTGTTTAAAAATAGGATTATAATTTAAACTCAAATCTAACAATGTTTGTTTTTCACCATTTTTTAATCTTATATTAATAAAAAATGCTTAGAAAAACATTAACTTACTTCTGAAATCAGCTCCCTCTGGCGTACACCGGCCTTTTTCCAAGAAACAATTGATATATGCTTTTAAAAGTCTGTCGTTGGAGATAAGAGTATCCACATCGAAGTTATCATATTTAGCACTATATTTATCAGCTGAATATGCTGCAACAATGAGGCAAGACAGGAGAATAACAGTCTTCATGGTGATTTGAATTCTGCAATCAAATTTTTCAAAATTAGAATCGATTAATGCTTGTTCCTCTTTTTTCTTTAACTTTTCTGTAAACGTAAGAGGTTCAATATGTTTCTAACATTAAAGCAAACAGGTTTAACTGACAACTGAATTGAGTTCTTGAACCGAGAACATATTACTCAAAATTTGTTTAAAAACAAAGATTTTTTGTATCTATTCATCTTTTGCTTTTCTCTGAACGTAAGAGGTCTAATATGTTCCAAACTTTAAAAAAGATAGGTTTTACTCACAATTCAATTTTAATTCTTTATTCAACCGAGAACGAATGAGTCAAGATTAGTTTGAAACAAAGACCGTGGCTGGTCCCGAATATCAATTGGTATAATGATGTTGGTCCAATGGTCATAGAAAACGCAGTTCGAATATAAATAAGCTTTTCAATGTCAACTGATAATACTTATATTAATACATAATATTTCAAACTTGTATTGATTTAATTATTTTAAATAATAATTTAATTCAATAATAAAATACCATTAAAAATACACCAAAACATGTCAAAAAAACATTTCACTCGAACTTTTCTCATCTCATTCGCAATTTTATTTATACACTATTGTCTCAAGTAATTAACATAACATTTTAGAAATCTGGTCGAAAACTTATTTTAACTACTAAAACATTATTAGGCCGTGCTTAAAATTTTTAAATGAAGTATTTAAATTCGATTCAAATGTTTAAAACGTTACTTAAAAAATTAAAATAACTTTTTTGATGATAGTAATATTACTGTAGTTTACCACGAAATATACGCTCACAGATCACAACATGAATGACACAATTCTTAACCAAATGTACGGGTTCGTTCACCCACCTTTTACTCTGTATAATGGGCCCAAAGAACTAGCATTGGCAGAAAGCGACAGTGGTTTATATTGACGACCACTACTCAGTGAGCACTTGGTCAATCATGCAATCGCAGGTGCATACGAATTTGAACCTTACCCTTAAGAGATAACGTACGTCGTACATTAAAAACACTAAGCACAAGAGACACCATACAGATCTAGTAGTTAAATTACAGTAACAATTTCCAAGAAATTAAGATGACTGTATTAAAAAAAACTTATTTTTTTAAAGGAAAATCGGAGAATTAATATGCTTGATTAAATATTGACGTGTTATTTCCCAGTTACGTAACTTGTCATTGTATAATCAAACATAGTTTAAACAAAATTGACAAACACCTTAAATTGAATCAAACTTTAACTTGATAGTTTCTAGTTATTGTAGTTTAAAAACAGAATTAATGTGCGTCGCTTCTCCTTTAAGTTATAATAAAAATAATAATTCTTGATTTCAGACGACCTTTTTCTAGTTGACACGATTCAAATAGTTAGACTTTGGTTTTTTTTTCGCTAAAAATATCTGAATTTCATTGACAAACAGCCAAAATAAATAAAATCAATTTAAAAAAATCAGAATTAGTTAAATTAATAATTCAAATACATTCAATCTCTCTCCTAATATGTAGTTAAAAACTAATGCTCTAAAAAGTAACAAAGTTTGTTTTATGGTGATCATTATTGATTACATGTTATTATATATTTTTTTACAATTTAGCTTTTGTTTAACTTGCAGTGTATATTTGCTAAATCTTACTGGATTTTGCATGTACTCTTTAATCACCCAGAAATTTTGCATACATAAGTTTCGTTTAAAGGACAATGCATGCTGACATAGTTAACTTAAAAAACTTATTGACACATCATACGCCATCTTCGGCCTCGCCATTTCACTGCAATTATTTTCACCTTTATGTATGCTTTTGAAGCTCCTAAAAGGCACAAGATAACCATGAAGAGTCACTGAAATCCCTGAGTATTTACAATACATATTTTATTACAAAAAGTCAGTTGTTATCGAGCATATCAATTACGTTATTTATTGACACAGTTTTCTTTATTAAAACGATAAATATCAAAAGTATTTGATGAGTATTGAGTAAATAAAAGGTTACATAATGTATTTTTAATAATCAGGGTAACAACTAGAAAAACATATTTCACAAGTAACTTAGCCTCTCTCTAATACAGGGAATTGTAACTCTAATACTTTTTAACTCTTAGTATTTACTATACGTTTTCTCTTACACATGACATTTTGTTCATGATCATACATAATGGAGTTTTAAAGGTTTATGTAAGAACCTAACTTTAAAAACCTCAGACACTGAATACTGTGCAAAAAATAATTAGTAGCGTCGCTTTGGTGTCAATTTATTATTTAATGTAAGGATTGTAAGGTATTAATTAATATAAGGGTATGTGGGGTAGTCAGAGAGGACAGAGTACCATAAAGGACGATCGATAATACGTCATTCACCTCCTCCACTTTCGTTACTCTTTTCATATATGCCCGCCGGATTTTTTTTACCATAACTGAAATAGGTATTAAATTTTTTTTAAAAATTCTTAAAAATAAAAATAAGCTTAATGGCAAAAAAGGTGTTCTTAAAAAAACTTATTATTTTGAAGAACAAAGTAAAAAAGTCAAGCACTTATATGAATAGTAATTTTCCGCCAGCGGCTTCGCCTACGTGTTCATGTTCATAATTAAACTTTCCTCTAGAATTATTATGTATATTGATGAATGCCGTATTAGAAACTAAATATAGTTTATAACATCGCAGCCTACAGACAGCGGGAAACGACTTCATATATTCTATATAAGAATGACGTATCATGAAAAGGAGGCTTAATCTCCATTGATTTATATTAAAAATACCTTTATGGTATAGATACAGAAAAAATTGTGTGCAATTTTTTATGTTATGATGACACAACACACAATTATGTCTAGAGAATCGATGCTCTAAAACGTTCCTTTTTTTTTTTATTTTATTGATGAATAATAATTACATATCAATCGTATCACTTAGTGCAGCAAAAACCAGAAAGGTTTGTCCGTGCACTACTTTAACAACATATTTGTATTAACAACTATAAAACCACAGTTTGCTTATGGATTAGTTAGATTATTGGGTATAAAATTACTGTTTACACAATTAGAAAGTTCAATAAAAACACGTAAATATTCTAGTTAATAACTTATGTAAGAAAAGACAACAATCGGGTATCTGTAAAATACTTCGGATTAGCGTACAACCAAACGGGCAACACAACGCTGCCGCTATACAGTTTAGGTACACCACACATACATAAACAACCTCACTCATCAGTTGTGTGATTTGTACAGGATGTTCCACATATCGTTGTTTAAACTATTTTTTATGTAAAATATTATCAAATGTTATGATTTATATAAAAATTTTGATATATAAAAGATAAAACCCTACATTTGAAAATACATTATTATCAAATGTAAGGATTCAATGAAGGGTCTAATTTGGATAAAAAATATTTTGTAAATAAATTTTTTAGGTTCATTTTATTTAAATTTTGTATTAGATTAGAAGGAAATTGATTGATTAAGTTTGGAATTATATATTTCATTGTTCTTTTACCATGCACATTATTATAGTAAGGCATATATAATGTTTTTTTGTTACTAGCACTTCTAATTCCTTTACTATAATATATAGGTTTTTTGAAATCAGAATTAAAGTAATTTTCGATTAATATATTTAAACTAACTTTGTCGTAGACGGGAATAATTTTGCAGTAATTAAATATCATCTGATAGTCATTTTTATACTGTTTTCTAATTTTAGCTGGGACAATGCATTTAAGAATCCTAAAATTGTGTAAACGCTGTTCTATACATAATTCGTTTAAAAGACATAGTTTAAAAATAAATAATATTGATCTGTAAAAAATAGTCGTTGGTATACATAGAAATAACTTCCAAATAAGTTGTAAAATATAAAAAATCTACAATATATTTTAAGGGGTTTATCACCAAAATACGAATAATAAAATTTTCTCGATAGAACAAATGTAACAAAGTTACCTAGTTATGTACATAAGGAAAGATTATTTTAGAACTAGAACTAGAACAAGATTGGCAAAGGTACAAAAACAAGGCATGTATAATAAAATTATAAATAAACATCCCCTCGGTATAACAAACATGAATGATGACGATTCGAAATTCGAGAGAACGATAAAAACAATTTTTATTTAGCATCTCTTATACTCTTTAAATGAATTTATATCTATGCGTTTGGATGAATATTTATTCCTACATAAAGATGGGTAAGATAGGAAATTGACTAGATCCCTATGGTAGATGACAAGATATAATCATCAATATTTTATGATATAAAATTATATATTACCTATATGTTTGTATAATATAATTTGTGATAATAGGAGTATATTATATTATAGTTTAATTTGTAATGTTGTAATTTAATTGACTGTGATATAATTGATTATTAAGAATTGTATAAATAACCAAATTTGACATTGTTAAAATACTTCATTTATTTGATATTCTTACAATGATTTGACCTGCATAATTTAGACCTATGTATTTAATTTGAAATGCTTATTGTAAAAGATTTGCCGAGTGTAACTTTCTGAGTTATATGGCCAATAAATGATTTGATTTTATTTTGATTTGATTACCCCTAAATGTAAATTATTTTCCATTTCTTTTTGTACGTAATTAATTACACCCCTTTTTAAAGGAAAATGTGAGTCACTTTGTAGCCAAAGGGACTGGCAAAACTTTAACAATAGATCGCTTTTGCCGCGGAATTCGCCATACTATTGACTTTTCGCAATATCTTAAATAATAAGACTATTGAATAGTGTCTGTACTATTGACAAGGGAGGTAGCTGATATCCGATAGTATTGGATCTCAAATAAAATATATATACAAAATAGTTTTTAATAAATAACAGAATATCTGTATTAAGTCTAAGTTTTTTTATTTCATAGTACCAAATACCGTTGATAGTATTCTCTAATACTGACGTTCAAGTTCTACTCTTAATTATATTAAAAATACTTACGTATACCTTTTTTAAGCTCCTTTGTTGGTATCTAAGCGCTGGCCACAGCCTTCTCGAAACTATCATAATATTTATTGTTCGGATCTAGAAGCTTCTTTAGCTCGGCATGCTGCTCGGGCAATTCTCTTTTAAATGCATCGAATGTCCTTCGGGCAAAGCTCTTTTGCGCAGGAGTGCATTTACCACAGCGAGTGATGATTATTTCGGGTAACGCCACTATAATTAATTATACACAGGTTAACATTTTTGTTACAATATACAAACATTTTTAACATTTAACAAATTAAAATTATACACAGTTTACATCATACATTACGCATATTTAGATAAAACACTTACTATTATTACTATTTTAAAACATATTCATTTAAGATACTTTACATATTATAAATTTATAATTGTTATAATTCAAACATTTTTTTCGAATGAAAAAGGCATTCTTTATGAATATCAGGAAGGCCTGTGTAGAGTGCGAAATTGATCTATAATAATATTATAAACTAGTATAGTTTGTAACTTTGTTTGTTTATTTATAATCTTCAGATATACTGATGTGATCACAAAAAATCTTTCATCTACAGGTAGCTAAATCAAATAAACTATAATTATATTTCTTCGATTACTATGAAAATATAATAATTTTAAAGAAAAGTTAACTTATTTTATTTCGTTTAAACAGTAGTACAATTGAATTGGCACCAGTTATAAATCAATCAATTATAAACTATTTAAAGTAAATAATATCCAAGTTACAAATTAAAACTTACATTTAAAAACCCTGCCGATCGGCGTACAAGGGCCTTGATCCAAAAAACAATCCATATATTTCCTCAACAGCCTCGGGTTTTGTACCAACGTTTCGATGTCAAAAAGATCATATTTGCGGTCGTATTGTTTTTCCTGTGTCGCGATTGTCGGAATAGTCAACAAAACACAACAGAACAGAATGACGTATCTCATTTTTTATCATGTACAAGCTGTCATATTTTCTTTGAAAAAAAAGTTTATATTAAAATTGATATATTCGGCAGTCTAGAAAAATTCCTTTTGCTGTACAAGTAAAGAGTGAGGAACAAAATTCAAATCTTCTATTTAAAACGTACATTAAACCACTTAACCTTCAGATGAGCCCAATGATGAGGAAGGAGGTTTACAAAAAAACTGTACTCTACGAATACGAAATTATTAGTATTGTATGCACGTCTAGCCTCGGATCCGAAGATATATATAAAAAACGATAGTCATCTTTACTTTACATCGAAAAACTTCCGTTGAAAAACATCGGCTGTATAGAAAAAAAACAATGAAAAATCCTGACTGATATATGTTGTCCTTTTTTTATTTTTAACACGTCTTTGAAAATAAGACTAAAACTTTATCCGAAATCTTATAGATGTACAAAACTCTCGGTACAATTATTCGATACACATATGCTTGTTTTTTTTTTTTAAATATATTAATCTCATGTTTGCACTATGTATGCTCATATTTGCACTGTTTTTTTTATCAAATTTAAGTTCGAACATACGATCAAGTAAAAAAATATATGAACGATAATTTTAACCCAATAAAATAAAATCATATTAGTTTCTATGCGTTTTTTTAAACGATTTTACCCCTTATATATTTTATCTTAATTAAACGAATATTATATAAAACATAGGTTTTGTGTAGTGACAAGATGTATCACTTATATAAATTGGATAATCAACTGAATTCTACAGTTACTTGTTATCTTACTGTCAATTTGTCTTTTTACATCTATAATTATTTATCAATTAATTTTTAATCATTCGGTGATCCAAAGACTATGTTTTTAATCAAAATTACTTGGTAGACACAAGATGGCTTTCTTTCTAAATGACACCAACTTCCATGTTTGACCTACAATTACATTAGCATAAATGAACATCTTGGTTCTATTGACTTTTTATGCTGATTACACAAATTACACAATCAAGTTCATGAGGAAGTTAATCTATATCTGTACTAATATTATAAAGAGGTCAAGTTTTTTACTTTGTTTGTTTGTAGTAATCTTCAGAAATACTGATTAGATCATGAAAATTCTTTCAGTTACGAAAACCTACGTCATACGAGCAGCTTAATAATCATTGTCTATCACTCACGCAGAATTAGTAAGAATACAGTTAGTGTTATATATAACTCGCGCAAAGTATTGTGGATTAATTGAAGTATAACTTGGATATTACTACATGTAAATTGAACCCATCTAAAGCTTGGTAAATTCCAACACGAGATAAAATAAAACACAAAGCTATAATTATTTAGCAATATTGTTTTTACATAAAGATCTTCAAATTAAACTTTTTGTTGTATTACTCTTAGATTAATAATGTTACAAAATCTAGAAGTTTTTTTAGGCTAAAAATAATCATTGTTAACAGACGTTAGGTAAGTATATACTAAAACTATTTTTATATTGTTTCATAGTAAATATTGTTTTTGTAAATATAAAATCTGCAAAGAGGAAGTGTAATATACTAGAGTTAGCCTCCAGAATTGCTCATCCGGCTGTACTGATTAATGCAATTTTTACGATTTTGTCTGTTTGGCGTAATTACGGTTATTACCGGTACCATGACAGTAATTTAAAACAGTGGCTAAGTTTGAGTCAGATTTGGCCATGAAGGGTTCCGTTGTACCAGTAGTGCCGTAGTGTAAGTGCCAGCCAGCATGGATTTGCAAGTTATAGAATATTTCTTAATTGGTATTTGATTATTTTTGGTTTTTAAAATAGTCTATAACTTAAAAATTAATTGATTGTAAAAACAACAAAATAAAGTCATTTTCCGATTTCATGACGAATTGTAATTTGATTATTTTTGGTTTTTAAAATATTCTATAACTTATTTTCTTAATTGGTATTTGATTATTTTTGGTTTTTAAAATATTCTATAACTTAAAAAATAATTGATTGTAAAAACAAGCATATAAAGTCATTTTCCGATTTCATGACGAATTGGTATTTGATTATTTTTGGTTTTTAAAATATTCTATAATTTAAAAATTAATTGATTGTAAAAACAACAATATAAAGTCATTTTCCGATTTCATGACGAATATATGAGGGTCCTTTTATCGCCATTCGCCTATTGATTACTAAATATATACCTATACCATTTGAAAGGTATAAATTGAACCATAACAAACGAGTTATATTTTGCATTGATAAAAGTAATTGTAATTTCGAACATCTACAAAAATCTGTGATTTATGGCTATAATAGCTTTCTTGTTTGGTGTTAAGTGTTACAACTTACCCCATGATTGCGGAAAGTTGTAAGGGGTTAGGGGCAAATTGTAACATTGGGAAGAGAAAACCAGTTTTACCTATATTTTATAATGATTTATTTGGCATGAAAAACTTCAGCCATGCTCACACAGGTTTAAATTATTAAGTTTCATTTTTAATGTAATAGAAAAATATTCAAAAAAAAAAAACAAATAACATGTACTCAAACTATTTAGAAATTTTAAACTTACTACCATTTATATAACCTTAATTAAATTTGTAATCAGACTTTTGATTAATTTAGCGAAATAAACCTTAGATATATTTATCAAACTTAGACTTTTATACGATACGTATACGTGAGTGATTTTTGAAAATATCAGTGCACACCGCACCGCAAAATAAAGGAAGTCTATTTTATTAAATAAAAAATAGATTATTGTCTCTGCTTGGGTCGATTCGGTTCCAACTATAGGAAAGGCCCGTGTCTCAATAGTGAGGACATCATAAAAAGGCCTTTATTACAACTTTTTTAACATTAACAAAAAACGTAAGCGCCTATGAATTGTACTCAGAAAATATCTCATGTACATGATATTGCAACATTAAGAGAAGTCACATACTATCAACATTTATTCTAAAAGCAATACTTCGCCTACGTATTGTTGCTCGCTTTATTTCCTCAGTAATTACATTGACGTTACCCACTGCATTAAGTTTATAGAAGAATCCTTCAAAGCAATAGTTATATAAAAATATACAAAAGGCCTAATTGACAAATTCATAATCTTTTTCCGTGACCGTGATAGCGATTTATGGAATTATGTAGCGTTTTAAGTCACAATCACTTTCAGAACGAATAATGATATTAATGATCAAAAAACATTAAAATTATTAACTAAAATAAATATAAGATTTGCGTCTAACACTTTTCCTTAGACAATAAAAAATAACGTCAAATTAATAATATCGTTAATTTAATATATTTAAAAAAAACGTCGCGATCGCAATGGCTGTCACATGTCAAATAATTGTAGCATGAAATCCGTAACTATATTTCAAACATCAATTTGAAAGGAATTGCGATAGATTTTAAAATTAGATAATTAGCTCAAGTTATACTAAAGATGAATGTTTTTTTATTCTGTGTGATTCCACATCAGCCTATTAATGTTCCCTGTACTGAATCACAAGCTATCCCTATGGATGGAATTAGGGGGAACGGACCATAACCCACAATTCGAGCCCAGTGTAAATAAGCAGGAGTTAATTAAGAATGAAAGAAATTCAGACAATAAATTTAGGGCCGCCATAGCCTTTGCAAAAGTTGCTTAACCTTAACCTTAAGCATCGCAGACTGCACTAACCAATGTGCCATTAAGCATCTGAATATGAATATAATAATTTAAATAAAACTATAATAAATAGTACAAAACTGTAAATAATTTAATTTTGAAAAGTTCGCTCAAGCATTTTCGAGGGCGTTATTCAATGCCACCATGTATTTGTTCTCTGGATCGTATTTCTTCTTAAATTCCTCATAGTCCTGCGGTGTCTTTTCTTGGATACCGTTCAGGTAAAGCTTCATTTGGTTCTTCTGAGCAGCACTGCATTTGGCACATGCCTCTTGTATAGCTTCACCTAAATCCTCTGAAAGAAAAAATAAAATGAGAAACCAATTAAATTCTGAATTAGTGTCGTGGGACAAGTGTACGCACGATTGGTCTTATCATAAAATGAGGACGAACTTTAGTACCAGGGGTCTTCCACCAGAGTGTCACGCGACCTTCTGAATGCTTCAGATACACTCTACACTTTATATAATGGTCTCTCTATTACTTACAAATTTATATATTTTAAATCAACAGGCTACTCTGTAATTCGCTTTTTGATCCATTTCTATGCATTCTATGCAATTAACTTTGGGTTTTAGTATAAAGATAAAATGATAATTCCACTACACACCCTCTCTCACACACTTACTCACGTCCACTTTTTACACACCGAGAGGTACTCAAACTATTTTGATATTAACTTTTATTAATACTATTTGATTAATATTTATTAATTGATAATTTATATTTATTGAAACAAAAATGGATTAATTATGGATTTAAATGTTTATTACTATCAAATGTTGTATACTTTTACTAAGACCGTAAAATGAGGGAGTGAGCACTGGAGCCTGAAATTCAGGTTTAGAATATAAACCTCATTCAGGCACAGAAGCTACTCAATTGTAACATTGAGTTCCTATGTAATTTTTTTTTAAATAAATATTATTTTTATTATTATTATAATGATGTAATAAAAAAAAACATCGGTTCTATGCACATATTTAAGAGGGCGTTAAGCCAAAAGACTGTCCCTATCTACACATATGTCTATAACTATTCTTATCTGAATATTCGTCCTAAAATAGCCACATATATATCATGTTTGATAAGAAGATAAAAAAATATCTTACTCTTAAAAGCGGTAGAAATATCATTACAGGGATTCTTCTCCAGAAAACATCCAGTAAATTGACGCAGCTTTTCTACATCAGCAACCAAAGCTGCCACATCGAAGTCGTCGTTCTTCGTGTCATATTTCTCCACTGCTGCCACAACCGCCAGAGATACGGCTAATAGGAATACAAACTTCATATTGATCAAAAGAAGTTATCTGAAACAAAACTATAAGATGAGTTATCTACACTAATATAATAAAAAGGAAATATTTGATCGTGTGTTCGTTTATTTGCATTGAATAAGCCGAAACTACTGGACCTATTTTAAAAATTATTTCACCAACGGAAAGCTACATCATATGCAGGTGATGTAGGATATAATTTTCAACGTGCGAACAACACTATGATAAAATACATTCACATATGCTATGGGTCATTTCTAGAGATAAGTATTCTGGAAAAAGTCGTAGATATTGTTAACTAATTGTTTTGCCGCGAGTTTGACCGCGTAAATTTTGTCATCCGTGTATATGTAGTTTCCCGTATCGGATCAGTATTTCCAAACTATACCCCTACAATAAATACACTTTATTTATTACTCTTTCTGGGTTCAGTGTTTAGAAACAAGTTTAATCCCTTTAATGTTTTACACAATAGATTTCTTTCTGCGTTAGTATACGTGGCTGTCAGGTTACCACACAAAAAATGTCAAATTTCTGCAGTCGATTTCAAGCTCTACCCAGAAAATATTAAGGTTCAAAATCAAGTGGAGAAATTTGATATATTTAAATAGTATATGACATGCTATTATAATAATAAGCCACTCTACTAGACCTATATTAAAAATTATTTCACCAACGGAAAGCTACATCATATGCAGGTGATGTAGGATATAATTTTCAACGTGCGAACAACACTATGATAAAATACATTCACCTATGCTATGGGTCATTTCTAGAGATAAGTATTCTGGAAAAAGTCGTAGATATTGTTAACTAATTGTTTTGCTGCGAGTTTGACCGCGTAAATTTTGTCATCCGTGTAGTTTGCCGTATCGGATCAGTATTTCCAAAGAATACCCCTACAATAAATACACTTTATTTATATTATTACTCTTTCTGGGTTCAGTGTTTAGAAACAAGTTTAATCCCTTTAATGTTTTACACAATTGATTTCTTTCTGCGTTAGTATACGTGGCTGTCAGGTTACCACATAAAAAATGACAAATTTCTCCAGTCGATTTCAAGCTCTACCCAGAAAACATTAAGGTTCAAAATCAAGTGGAGAAATTTGATATATTTGTATAGTATATGACATGATATTATTACTGTACATGAAAATTAGATAACTGTCGCCAAACAAACTAATATGAGGTAATATTGGTAATATAAATTAAAAATATCTTAGGAATACGATCTTACGACGAGAAGTAAAAAACAGTTTCCTAACACAGATCTGACCGACCGACTATACCCAAATACTGTATTTACTATGTAAAGTAAACGCTAGGTATCTAGTATCCAGTAATACGAGTATTAGCCAAGGTGAAACGAGTTATAAAAAAAACTGTGGTGAATTTTATCTGTTCTGTGCATTTATATAGACACGAGTTTTTATTAATATTGATATGATAAGTTTTCATATTAAAATTGTTGCATAAGCTAGCACGTTATTAGGATATTTTAGATAATTACACGTAGACTTATCTTATTTCAATCTAAGGCACGTCTAAGCTTTAAGAGGCGTCCTAGGATCACGACCGCTGTCATTTTGGTATTTGTTAAAATAATGGATAGGTAATAATAAGTTATTCATTAGCGCTTAAATAAATTAAAAAATATCTAACATCTTATTAATAGTATCTTGCTATCGTTTTAAATCGGTCTTTTTGATCAACTGTTGCCGGTATATTTTTATTCGAATTATATTTAATTATTTGATAGTCCAAAACCATTACTTTTCATAATTTTGTAACAAAATAAACAAACTGTGTATTTATACTCTGATTTTTTGTCTAAACATCGTAAGTTTGATGTTTGATCTCCATCCACACCAGCGCAGCCTAGCGGAAGCAATATCAGATATCGCTACCATTCTCGTATAAAGTGATGCGATTTATATAGGTGTAAAGGCGGTTTCGTCGTGTGATACCGCGTGACCGCACCATACGTTGTCATATTCGGACTTACTATAACAGGCCAATGAGGGCCAACATGTTTGAATTCATCACGAGCGGCGCCAGTGTAGAGTGAGGTCTTCAAAATGTCAAATATCATGCTTTGTCAGTTCGCTCGCTGTGAATTTCAAATAAATGAATTTGGCTTTTCTTTTGGGGTACATGGGATTCATTCAAGCTAAGAATTACGGATCAATGAATGTCAGTACTTGAAAAATGGAGCTTAGAAAAAGAGGTGTAAAATTGAACGGGTTAAAAGAATAGTTAATTTAGAGGTTAGTGATTATTGAGCATGCTCTATGTATTTAATAGATTGGTTTATTTGTGTATGATTTAAGTTCAGGTTAGGAGATAATAAAACTTTGATAGGACCTCTCGTATCTGTCACTCCATTTAGTAAGCAAAAAAACGGTAGCCATCATTGGTAATGAAACCCTCAGCTTTTTAGCTTTAATGATTTTCATCAGAAAGTTATCTTAACTTTAATTACCTACAATTTTTTTCCTACCTATTACTTTGCAGGGGAAAAGAAATTTCTTATTTTTAATATTTTTCTATTTTTTCCCAATGCAAGAATCCTTAGAGTAATGATTCAATTGTTCCAGCCGTTTGCAAGCTTTACTCTTGGCAATACTTAAAAGAACAAAATTTTTATTTACAGAAACTCCACTTTTACTCAATTTCAGATATGAATAGAAAGTGTATCCTTAGTTCACCTGAATTTTGTAAAGAGAATCTACGTCACCTGTTCTGAATTATAGAACACAAACCATCCAAAAGAATGGATTTTTTTTATTGTAGCTTCCAAAACACATAGGAGCTTAAGATAATAATATTTTGGTCACCCATCCTATGACCAGCCCTTGCGAAAGTTGCTTAAAATTTGAGTCGCCGACTAACTGAACGAAATAGCCACTGCACCTTCAAGCTTATCTAAAAACAATGTTATTAATTTAAAAATATATAAAAACACTTACAATTCCTTTTGTGTTGAGATCCTATCGTAAACTGCAGTATTCAAACGTCGACACCGACTTTTATACTCCAATACTTTTATAATACCGATAAATCCGTCTTCATATATCGATGTTTTCATTAAAATTTATAAACAAAATTATTTACTTTTTGCGATAAGAATATGCAAAATTGTCTTGTTGGCACGTGGTTTTATTATTACAGCAGAACTATAAGAACATGCGAAATAGTTTGGGCAAAATAAAACTTGCATTGTAAAAAGATATATAATGAATTTGATATTTACTCATTGCGATTAAACAAAATTATCAATTATTTAGTCTTGGTTGACCTCAATTCGTAATATTCATATTTACACAATCCATTAAGTAGTTGACACATTTCGAACCGTATGGCTTAAATCAACATTAAATAATTCGTGAAACCAACACCAATATCAAAGACAACGATATCTTCATTAATATTATCTATTTACGAAGATGTTCGTGTTTCCTCTTCCAAATAATAATTATTTTGTCTAAAACAGGCCTGTCCAACATATGGCCCGCATAGGCCCTTCATCCGGCCAGTCATCTCATTGAATCTTTCAGAATTAATTACCTGGCACTTACATCAAAATTAGGACCGCAACTATGCCTGAAATTGAGTAAAAATATCTAGTACAGTAGAGAACATTCTTGAAGTTTAAAGAATGACCTAGTATGTAGTTAGAAGAGCTCTCATTTTCACTATATAAGCGCCAGTTTGTTAGGAATCGCAAGTCAGTTATAAGACAACGATCGGAACGATACATAAAGAGGAATGTATCGCTTGTATCACTCGAAGAAAGTGAATCTGTGAAATATTTTGCGTTAACTTAGCTTATGAATCAGTCGTGTTTTTAATTAACAAACCTCTTTTTACTTATAGTCTTTATTTTATAGTCTTTGGTACTTAGATGAAGTTTTTTGCATTGAAATATAGAAAAGATAAGCAAATATTTCAATTCTCCGAAAATTTAATTATCTTTAATTATGATGTTTTTCTTTATTTTGTTAGTTTTAGCCAGTTATAGTCCCATGAAAATCGGTCCAGCCGTTTTAGAGAATAGCCGAAATAAACAGACAGACAAAAAATTTATTGTTGAATACATATGTATTTAGTGATAAGCGCTTATTTTAATATTACAAACTGATACTCCATTTTTTTTATTTTTATATATGAAACCGTGATATTTTACTATATTAGATAACTTGGCAATAGATGCCGATATTGTACTAGTTTTCTGATATATTTTTTTTCTTTCATAGTTGTTTATTTTAGACTTCATTCTTCTAAGTCAATCATCTAAGCCCACTTTATACCATAGTGGTATAGGCCTCCTTCAGTCATCTCCATTGTGATCTGTTTTGGGCAACCCAGATCCAGTCTGTACCCACCAGCCTTATCACATCGTCCTCCCATCGCATTTATGGTTTTCCGACGGGTCTCTTTCGACCCCATGGTCTCCATTCCAGGACCTTTCTGCACCATGCTTCCTGCTTCCTGGCTACATGTCCAGCCCATTGCCATTTCAACTCTGCTACGTGACATCCGAGACCTGACTGCGTTTGCGTAGCCACTTATTTGTTTTTCTATCTCGGAGTGTCACCCCTACCAGTCGCCTCTCTATTGCTCTATGGGCTACTTCCAGCTTGTGAATAATGGCCTTAGTTGTTAACCATGTCTCAGCTCCATAGGTAAGCACTGGCAGGACGCATCGGTTGAAGATTCGTGCTTTTTGTCTTTGGCTGATATTCATTTCAAATGCAAAGCTGAGTTTTGAAAATGCTCCTCAGCCTATGTCCCCAACTTTTATGCTTTTACTTTTATTGGTCTGAGTAGTTATTGTCTTGGTATTGTCCAAGTTCATTTCAAGTCCAACCCTTCGTGAAGCACTATGAAGATCTTGCACCATCCTTGAAGTTATTGTGAATAGTTGGCGAACAGAAGTATGTCATCAGCAAACCTTAAGTTGTTCAGTCTTGTACCGGATATATTTAATCCTTTGTCTTCCCAGTTGTCTCTCAAAGACGTCTTCGAGAACCAGTGTGCACAGTTTAGGTGAGATTGTGTCCCCCTGTTAGACACCCCTGTTGATCTTTACAGGCTTTGTATGTCGGTGTATCGCTATCTTTAGCATCACGTTCTTGTAGATACTGACTATGAGGTCATTGTATATGTGGTCTATCCGAGCATTACGCAAGGACTGCTGGACAGCCCAATTTTCCACGCTGTCAAAATCTTTTTTATAATATACGAATGCTAGCCACAGGGGTTTCTGATAATCCGTACTTTTTTCAACTACTACTCTCATAGTCAGTATGTGAGCCATTGTACAGTAGACACTCCTGAATCCTGTAGACACTCTTGAATCCTGCTTGCTCTTTCGGTTGGTAGAAGTCTAGTTTGGTCGTCAGCGATTTGTCATGACCTTAGAGAAAATCTTGTATATTTGTGATAACAGACTAATCGGTCTGTAGTTGTTTAAATCTGCCTTACAGCCTTTCTGTACAGTAAAACAATGGCTGCATTTTGTCAGTTCTTCGGAAATGTTTGATAATTTATTGAAAAGTACAACAAGATTATTCAATAGAGTGTCACTTCCATCTTTCAGCGTTTCTGGCAGTACCCCGTCTTTTCCTCCAGCCTTACCACCTTTTACTTTGTATGAAGAGCATGTCATTTCCTTTCGTGTTATATCTGAGATGTCTACAGATCCTACATTTAGAATTCTAGGTTGGCAGTGTCAGGCTGATCCGCTCCACGTGAGTACAGCCTGCCATAGTACTCTTCCACAACCTGAAGCAATTAATTTCGATCCAAGACGACGTTACCTTCCCTGCCTTTCAATATTGTTATTTGCTGGCAGCCTTGTTTAAGGGTTTTGAGAATACTTGAAGATTTAGGGTTTTGGACTTAAAACATATTATTGTTAGGTTTTTATAAATGAAATTAGCGTTTTTTATACCAATTATCTGGAGTTACGTTCGTAAATCCAAATCCAAAATATAAAAATCATGAATATTTATTCCAGCGCCGCACTTGCGATCACAATATATCTAAGAGTTCTTACTTAACAAACTAAATGTGCAATATTTTTATAAATTACTACGTCGAGTCCACTTTTAGTAAAAAATACCACAGAAATAGCTATGCACGTGGACATACGAGTACACTGATAAAGATTCGCTTACTTTTAAAGGCGCCATTAATTTTATTACACGGGCCCTTGGCCAGATAACACGCAGTAAATTCAGCTTGCCTTTTTTCATCGGTTACCAATGCTGCCGCATCGAAGTCTACTGCTTACACTGTCGTCAGTGCCACAACCAACACAAACAAAAAAATACTATACAAATATAAAGATGAATAATACATATAGTCCCACATACATATATTATACATACATAAACACATAATACACATGACACAAATGACATTTAGTCTTAGCTGTCCAAGTACTGCCATCTTCGAATTTTAAAAAGACCCATCGGACTTAACAACTTTTGCTAAGACCTCAGTCCTGTATTATGTTATAGCGTAAGTGGTCTCCTAGAGTTCCACATCACATGTTTCAGATCTTCGATTTTTATAAGTCAATAGAAAATGCTCATTATTTTAGAAAACTTCTATTAAGATATCGTTTCCTTATATTTTATAAGTGCAACGGACTCTTAGAGTTCCACATCACATCTTTCAATCTTCGAATTTTAATCACACAGCAAAATATACTTATCTTTTGGAACAATTTTTGCTATGGCACCTCTTACTGTTGCGTGGATGCTTATTGTCTGTCATTTCCTTTCGATTCCTTTCGTGTTATGGATTGTGTTCGTGTTGTGGATGCTTAGGTATCCATATGATAGATACCAGCCACCAAAATTAATTAAAGCCTAGACGGTTACCAGGATTAATAGCTTCGTAATAAAAAAAATATTAAAATCCATTCAGTAGTTTCAAAGATTAGTACATACATACAAACAGACAGGAACAAAAAATAATTAATAAACCCGCCTGTCGTAGGCATGAAATTGATTTGATAATGAGTCAAAACAATTTCTGTTTGTGCATGCCTACGACTGCATTTTATGTACACTTAAGCATCACGTTATGCATGATGTTGCATTTTTTTATCTTGTGCCAGACTTCTCCGTTAGTTGATTTTCACGCGAGTTTTTGTTTTTTTAATAATCATTCTATTTATGTCTTTTTAGATGTAATAATGAATACATCCATACAAAATACGCGCGAAACACATAACCCTACCTTTGCAGTCGGGTAAAAATCATTGAGCTGTATTCTATTGGTATTTTAGTATTGCCTGTTGGTAAATCAATTTAAAGAAAATATAGTTAATGTACAGTAAACACTATTGTTACTATTTTATTATAGTATAGTTTATATAAAAAAAATGAATTACACTTTTCCATCGACATTGGTGTTTTAATTGTCTCTTAAAATACAGGAAAACAGCTAATTTGATAGAAATTTGATCACAATTTAGGAAGAAATGGAATAACATACTTACTTTCATTTAAAAAAATATACATACTCCTTGAACATAGAAAATTCACCTTTCGGATATTTAATGAATTCGAAACATCTTTTGTTTATTAGCGGGAAACGGCCATGTCTTACCATATCGACTAAATATTTGAGTGATATTTGGTGAAAAGCGTATTTTGTTTTGTCATAAAAGGAAAACTACAGATTGGATTTCGATAAAACATAAATGGGACCACCTCGGTCCATTAAACTGTCGAGTAATAGTCAACAATTGGTGGAAATATCGGGGAACACACATAAAAAAATATGTATCGCTGTCGAACAAATAAGCTCCTCCTTATGAATTTTGAAATCGGTTAAAACCACTTGCACTATTAACTTTTGACATTGTCTTACACAGTTACCGCTATTATAGTCGATATAATCCATTTATTGGCTATTTAATTAATTGTCCGGCATTAATAATAATTAATAACCCTTCATAGACTCAATTCAGAAGTAAACTATTTTTTGTTAATGCATATGCACACTGATATGCTTTTTTCTTGTAATAACTTATTTCATATCGATTAGGATGATATGAATGTGTATATTATTGCATAATAGATGCCTATATTAAATATTCATAGTAAAATATAGAAATAAAGACTATGCAATTATAATGTTTTAGTTCTACAATCTCCAATTTTCATTCGCACTTCGGCTTATAAATTTCTTAATAATTAACGGCCAGTTAGTGATATATAATAGATTTCAGATTTTATTTAAGAACATTTTTACATTACTTTTTTATTATAACCAGTGGTCGGAATTAGGTAGAGTTATTCATGTACTTACACTGATTTCATACAGCGAAAGAATAAAGTGGATATGCCTCAAATCCCGAGATTAATTTTAAAGAGCAGAAAAAACCCGTGATTTTTTAAATATAAAGTTATTTACTTTTACACAATTTAAACTATTGCACGCACGACGTTGCCAAACTTACATCAATGAAAGAAAGAAATAAAGAAAGAAGAAATAAAGAAATCCCGGGAAGGTCCACATTAATATCAACATTTCGATGCAAGTACATAAATAACTCTACCTAATTCCGACCTCTGATTATAACACAATGACTTATCCAAAAAGTTTACCCCCAAATAACTCCTTGCGATAGCTGCAAATTAACTGATAAAATCTCGATACGAATCGAGATCAGAACCTCTGACAAATATAATTCCATATGTAAATATTTCTGTAATAGATAAAAATCATTAGCATCCCACGGTCTCCAGCAGAGGAGCCGCTTGCACCTATATTTCGCATTAGCTTTTCGCCAGCGGCTTCACTCGCGTAGAATTCCCATTTTTATAACATTTTCATCGCTGCTTCATTTCTACTAGTCATAATAGCCTATAGCAGCAAGAGCGGGTCTTTATATATTTTATCATAATATAAATTTCATTTAAATACTTTTTTCTTTATTTAATAAATTAAAAAAGAAAGGGCTGATGATAATTAATATTTTTCTTTAGATAATGCAATTTTCATTATGCTGTATTAATTAAATTGAAAATAAAGAAACATATTATATTATTATCGTTTAAAAAATATAAACATTTAGAAATTGCAAACAGTTGAATGTCGAGTAGTTCACATCAAATAGCCATTTAAGCACTATCGAGGACCTTATATAATGCTTCCATGTATTTATTTTCGGGGTCGTACTTCCTTTTAAATTCATCATATTCCTGTGGCAGCTTCACTCGAATACCGTCCAAATACACTTTCGTCATCTTCTTCTGCTTAGCGCTGCATTTTGCACATGCCTCTCTAATAACTTCTGACGCAATGTCTGTAAGGCAAATTAAAATATTATAAAGAGAAACCACCAAAAAATAAATTTATTTCGAGAAAAATATTACAGTTTTAATCAGCTGGCTATTAGATGGCGCTAATTAATTCAATATCTACTCTATATCAATTTCAAAGCGATATATTTTGAACTTTAATATCTAAGTTTGGTTCGTGATTCCAAATTAAAATTTTTAATAATATGAATCTTTATGCGGACTCCACTGGCAAATAAGTTCTGCAACTTCCAGAAGCCAACTGACGAGATGGCCACAGAGTACAATTATGTGGGTCTTGCAGCATGTTCAACAAGACACCAAAACTTGTACAACTCCACTCGTGTAAGCGTTTACACGTTGGAAGTGCTTTGCGCAAGTCAACTTCTGCAAGTTTTATTGTTAGTGAATACTTTTCTTAAGCTTCATTTGTACATCTAAGTATAGTTTAAAAAAAATCTAGTCTAATATACTTATTTACCAGGAAATATTTACCAGAATAGCATTGTGAATACAAAAACAAATACTATTTAACCAAATTCCCGCAGAAATAAAGGTGGTCATACAAGTGAATTGATAAAGATTCGCTTACTTTTGAAGGCGCTAGAAATTTCATTACACGGGCCCTTGTCCAGATAACACGCAGTAAATTCGGCTAGCCTTTTTTCATCGTTTACCAACGCTACCGCATCGAAGTTCTCATGCCCCGTCACATATTCTTCTACTGCAAACACTGCCACCAGTGACACAGTCAACACAAACAAAAACTTCATCTTGTTCTACTAAAACAAAATCGAAAGATTTTATTACAAGTGCACAGTCGATTGGACAGAATTTTATTTTGCAAAACAAATCATACATTGAAATCGCAGTAAATAAATATTAATTTACTTCGATATATTCAGCATAGAAAAGCATGAAAATATATTAAAATTCTGTCGTCTAGTTTATATAAGCGTCACAGGGTAGCGAAAGGGAGAGAAAGAGTTTTCTTTCTAAGGCACATATTTTTTTTATAAGAAATCTGTAGATATACAAAACGTTTTGTTTAACATAATCTATTCTTGGGCCATAATCATGATCTATTTTTAAATATAGTTATCTAGAGCAAAATTTAATAAAGTCAACATTATATTTTCAATTAAATTATATTTTAAATAATAGAGGTATATATCAGACTTTATTTACAATTGATTTTATGTTGAGATCCTATCCTGGAATATAGTATTGAACCATCACACTGTCTTTTATATACATTATCTATATATATAAAAATGAATCGCAAAATGTGTTGGTAAGCGCATAACTCAACAACGCCTCGACCAATTTGGCCAAATCTTTTTTTAAAATGTTCGTTGAAGTTCAAGGATGGTTTTTACGGCGAGAAAAATTAGAATTATTGCTGGAAAACCCTAAAAATAGCCCTTTTCTTTTTCCCATACAAATGATTTGTAACTAAAACGTAGTCAATTTGAGCTTTATTGCTATGGTATAAAGTTCATATTAAATTACAAGCACTCACTGTTGTCTAAGCAATGTAGGTGTGTTCCTAACGTCAAAGATCATATCTATCACAAAACAATGTGCGTGTGTGCGTTGGAGCACAGAATACATAGTTGGAGGAGTTTAATGTCGCGTTCCGAAACTCGCGTTTCTTTTGTATTAGTTTCGGCACGCGAGATAAAATGCATCAGTTTCCACGTCATTACATGTATTGCCGGAACATTGATGAAAATACGCTCTGTAGTAGCAAAGCTGTTGGGTCCTAGATAGCTCATTGGTTAGAGCAGTCCCTGGATCGCGAATGGGTTCGAGTCCCATTCCGGGGTACAGGTAGATGGATTCTTCCAGCATTTTTCCTTGAGAATGTTTATATATTTTTTTAATTCGAATAGTTTACTTTTATAATGCTGTTGTGTGTAATGTGTTTTTATGATCATAAAAATCTCTTTTTTCTATATTTAATACTATTACTATTAATACATTGCAATAATAATTATGATTCACATGATTAACAATAAAGCGATTACTTACTTTTAAATCCTTATATATGTTTTATTTAATTATTTTTTATTCACAACGCCCTATCACCAGGGTGACGGTTCTGTTCAGGAGAATTTTTTTAAATACGTAGGCAAAAAAACTGCCACATTACAAATCTTTTTGACAGGACGAAGTCTGTCGGGTCAGCTAGTTAGTTATAATAATGATAATAATATTATCATATATTACTATATTATAGTCTCGAAACACACACATCAATATTCTTTTTGCGATAACAAGAATTGTATTGTTTGTATCACACACTTATTAGGGTATCCGTACAAATTTATTCGTATCATAGCATTCAGATACTTTACTTACTACTATTAATTCCTTACATGCGAAATTAGTTTTTTTTTGGCAGTATAATTTCATCCCAGTTTATATTCCTTAAAAAATATTTCAAAGGAGATTAACCAAATATGTCAGAGTGTACATTTCTCATTACAGGCAATATATCTCACCCAATTTCACTTTACTTCCTTTGCTTTTGAAATGGTTTGTTTTTTTTGCGGTCCATTACTATCACTTCTAGAATCTTCCTCTCTTCCGCCCTCTGGACTAATGCCAGTCTATTGTCAGGTATTATGGCTTTACCGCCGTTGGATTCGGACAGCACAAGTCTGATTGTCTTGGCGATCTATGGGGCATTGTACAGATTTTTTTCATTTTGAAAGTAAAATGAAGTTGCAAGTAGGCTTCTCACATAAACGCACTCGTATTTAATGTTGATGCCGTATCATTTTCAATAAAAAACTTGATATGTTTCTCCAACGTAACGTTGCAAAATTTGATAAACGTTTTATTCCTCTTGCCTCACTGCAATTGACTGGGATTTCAATTCTTGTTCTGTGATCAAATGAACATAATGAATATAGACTCTAGCACGTCAATATACTTGTAGTTTGAAATTTGGAATGAATAGAATCGAAGGCTTTCTCGTAGTTCATGAACGTCACGGAAAGTCACCGGTTATAAAAACTTCAACTTCGCATTGAAAATACACTTTGTGCCACATATTGATAAGTTATTGAAAAGGCTTGCCTCTGCACTATATGCCGTAATGAGGATATGTACTGTTTGTCCAAGTTTTTGTTCAGCAATTTGGTTATATGAACGACTATACGTTCGAGTACTTTATAGACTCCCCTACTTTCAAAGGCGCAAGAAATTTCATTACGCGGGCCCTTGTCCAGGTAGCATGCAACAAATAGGGCTAGCTTTTCATCATCAGCTACCATTCCTGCCATATCGAAGCTATCATGCCCCGTAACATATTCTTCTACTGCAGCCACTGCCAGCAATAATACAGCCAACACAAACAAAAACTTTTATCTTGGTCAACAGAAACTAACTGAAAACAAAATCGACAGCGGGTCGTATAACTCTTTCTTTGAAATTAGAATGTAAAATGCCAGAATGAAAACTATACATTTGTTAACAGTTGTACGAATTTATTTATCCAAATGCCCTTGATCAAATTGGAAAATTCTTTCTATTTATTTGTGATTGAATCGTTCTTAGAATATACTATAATGTCTAAGGTGTTGATGTTTTATCTACAAGGCAATTACTTTGTGGCAAATGAAATGAAACTGTCACAACACAACGCACAAGATAAGTAAAGAAGAAAGTTCGCAAGTAATTACCTACGATTATTTTAAAGTATCTTAGCTATAGATATACAGTGACACATACAGTGGCCGACTAACCCCATCGGAGGCCCGGGGCGACTTCACTTCACTTCATAAGGCAGTACAACCGCAATTTATAATATGATCAAGAAAACTTGCAACCATTTGGAGGCCCCCAGGACAAGACGCCCGAGATGGAACTCTCCCCCCCCCCCTTTAGTTCGTCACTAGACACATTTAATAATTAAATCACATGAAAAAATAACATCGTTAAGAGAAAAAAATACGGTAGTAGAATTTTCTGTACATAACATTAACACTAAAGTGGTACGATTAAAATTATCAAAACTATGTCGACGATTTTACAGTATTTGCCAAACAATTTTTGGATTTTCCATTACCCGTATGATGCTTAATGGTATATGCTAACAACTTAGTTAGACGTATCTTCGACAAAGTAATGCCGGATTTATACTTAGAGTCGCAAGTGGCACATGCGCAGGGTTCCGCACAAATATTAAGTGTCTAAATCCATAAATTTATGAACCGATGGCATAGAGTTTCGGCTTTCACAAGAGCTCGTAACAGCCTAAATTGAGTAACCCTCAGTTTCAATATTTTACCATTAACCATCACTATTATACTGCCGATCGTTTTTGAGCTACCGACAACCATTAAATTTGCGTTTCACATTCATCGGTCGGCGACCATAGAGTAAGTAAGCGATTACCTAATTTTTACAAAAACAATATATTTTTTGCAATCAAGGTATTTTTCTATTTATTAAAATAGTGAAGATTTTATTAATAACCCATTGACATGTCGTACAATTTTTTTTTTTGAAAATATTTTTTTATTTCGTATTCACCCAAACTATACTACAACTTTAAGCACAATAGGTGATCGAAGAAAGTCAAATGTAACATATATATGTAGATGAACGTACGGACAACCGACTCATTCTATAAAGTTACATTTGCCTTATTTAAAGCTACAAAATTAACCTGGAGTCATATTTAGGAAGTCATTCAGTAGACCCATTGGTTCCTGAATATTATAATAATACCTAATCTAATAAGACTTCACTAAAAACATTTTTTTGCTACTTCACCTTCAATCAGTGTAAACATTAACACAACTCGTTACAAAAATGGATAAGATTATAATCTACGTGTGAATTTTAATATTATTATTACGAGGATCTACTCGGTTACCGTAAAGAAGCGATATTTGTCGATGACGAACCGAGTTAATCTAACAAGTCATTTATTATTCATTAGTTAGTTAATTTAATGTAGCCCCTGCACATTTTGTGAGAATCTCCAATGACACAAAAACCATCATTCACCAAAATGTGTCACATAATATACATGGAAGTTATTTAAAAACAAAAAGCTATGAACAGTATATTTCTATTCGTGGGAGAGCCACGCTTCGGCGTGAATGGGCCGGCTCGACCGGAGTGATACCACGGCCTCACAGAAAACCGACGTGAAGCAACGCTTGCGTTGTGTTTCGTCGTGTGAGTGAGGGTACCGGAGGCCCAACCCCTCCCTATTCCCTTCCCTCTACCCCTCAACCCTTCCCTCCCTATGATCATATTCGTCCCTCAAAGGCCGGCAGCGCGCTTGTAGCCCCGCTGGTGTTGCAGGTGTCCATGGGCGACGGTAATCACTTACCATCAGGTGATCCGTCGGCTCGTCTGCCCCCTATCCCTTAAAAAAGAAAAAGTGTCATTATTATAATCCCTAACATGATTCACGACCGAAAAAATCATCAATTTTTAGGACTCTTTAAGGGAGAAATTTAAGGAAATAGACATAATGGCTGTTCTACATACTAACACATATACGAGAACTTAATGTACGTTCGTAAAAATATTAGTTTGTTATATATAAAAAGTGATGTATACAATTTTAATACAAGAAATAAAAATAACTTAACGATGACTGTCACTAGACTGCAAAAAGTTAATAACTCATGCAGGGATCTTTATGTGCGCTTCTACAATAGGGTTCCAAGCAAAATACAACAATTAGATATCATGCAGTTTAAATCTACTATTAAAAAAATACTTATTAAAAAATCTTATTATAAGGTATCTGATTATATAACAGATAAGAATGCTTGGACTTTAGATGATCCAGCAGCTGGATAGGTGATACTTCTAAACTCATTATATATCAAAAAATATCTTGTTTCCATTATTATTAAATGAATATGTTATCATTATAAGACCATAGTTTTTTCTCTCTATGTTTATTATGTATTGATCTGGTAATATAATCTGTAAATATGCTTCTTATCAGCCAAACGACGTCCTGAACGGCAGGGAAAAAAATTTGGAGGATACAAAAGTACTTTTAAAAAGTTTATTTGAATAAAGATTTTTTTGACTTTGACTTGTAACTTCACCACTATCTATACTCTATCAATTTAATAATAAAGATTATTAAATTAATTGAGTATTTGAATTAATGTCTAAAAATACAGATAAAAATTATTTTATCTATCTCCGACACTGTTTACAAAAAAATAAAAAAGCAAATGTTTACCAATGTGTAAGGTAATTAATTAATATAACTATTGCTTAATTGATAATGAAACAATTATATGGCACTAGGATATCATTAAGGTTTTTATTAATGGTTTATTAATAAATTTATAAACATTATTAATTCAGTCTCCAAACATATAAATCAATATTCTTTCTGCGATAAAAAAAATTGTCTTGTTTGCATGTATTTGGTTATTATTACAACAGAGTTATTAGGGCACCTATGAAAAATGCATTCAGTTGAACCACATCTTGTTTTTGGACTTTTTTATTTATAAATGAGTTAATTCTATTTATGCACACATGCAGGCGCACGTCATACTATCACAATATGCCTAGTTTCCTCAATTGATTCTCATACAGTTTAAAATCAAGTGGAGAAATAAAACAGTTCTGTATAACCTGACGTGTTGTTGAGTATAAGATTACATACAACTCTATTTCAGATATTGAACTTGTGAGATATTGTATTTAACAATCATATATGCAATGACAAATGCCGCAAGCACTAATGAGCTTAATAGAAAGATTTGCAATGCATACGAGCCCTTTTCTCGATAGTTCAAAACAAATAAAACTTAATGCAGATAAAGCTTTCCTTTTTAATCTACCACTAGGAATTACTTTATAAAAAGTTCTGTAAAAGCAACCACCACGTAAGTGAAACTATGCAGAGATGATAGTGCTGTTACAAAGGCTAAAATAAATAAAAAATAAAGAAATATAAAGCACAGCCGCCGGATTGCGAAAGGTCATGGGTTCGAGTCCCATCTCAGAGTGCCAGGGACAAAGCGGATTTTATAAGCATTTTTCATTCAGTATAAAATCGTAAATGCAAAATTGATCAAAATATAATAATAAATATCTGCTTTTGTTAGTTATGTTTTTACGTTAACTGTTGAGTTATTGTTCAATGCGGTAAATTGAATCTTCGAAAAGGACTTAAATATGTTTTGCTAAAGACTTAAATCCCGAAGGCTAATTAACATTCTACGGCACCAGCGAATATGAAATAATAAACACAAGGTTATAAAACAAAATTTATTTCAATCTACATTGTGATATTTGGTAGTAGAAATTGATTCAATAGCCAATACAAAATCAAAAAAAAATAATAATACTGTAACAATAGTTTTCGTATACAGTTCAAACAAAACCAATAAATTAATATTTACAATACACCAGTGTCGTGAGAAATATATTCTTTATATACACTTTGTTTTATCACAATTATTACTATTTGTACAATCGTACAACGTACAATCGTGTAACGATTTCATGGAAATTTAGGGCCTATTTATTGTAGTTCTTTGGTTTAGTTAGGGCTGTTTAGGAATTTTTCAAAAGCTTCCTTATGCTCGTCATTGGGGTCGTATTTCTTGACCAGTTCTGTCCACATCTCTGGGAGTTTATCCTGGAAACCTCGGATTACGGTCTTGATTAATTGACGCTGTTTTGGGCTACATTTAGCGCACTCTGTCTTCAGTGCATCAGGTATTATATCTGTGAAAAACAATATTTATTTTTAATATAAGATATAACATTAATATTCATATTTTTAATTAATATCACTACAGTATCATTAGTCATGTAAATTTTCCAATTTAGATTTCATAAATAATCCTCTATGCAGAGGTTGCATAGAGATAAGAGAAATTATTGCTCATGTCCTGTTGCAATCTAACTTAATTCGAGTAATCGAGTTGATTCTGGTTATGCACCCTTTACACGCAAAACAAATGCAAAGACATCGTTACCGAGGTATCAGTAAAAGAAGAATATTGTACAAAGATAGATGTGAATTTCACTGATCTTTAGAATAATCAAGTTATCTTTATAATTCGATTTAAAGAAGAACTCTTTAAAAATCACCAGAACCAGGTACGCACACTAGTAGTGAAATAACTAGTGCATGAGAAACTCATCAGTCCTGCTTAATCTCGGGAAGTAATGATTTAAGCGATAACCGTGTTGTGAAGAGTTGTATGTGGGTTTCGAATCCCATATTGGGACTGGTGAATTGCTTAAGCATTTTTTTACAGATAAATATCAATATGGCATTATAAATACAAAATTGATCAATTATCCCTAATGATAATTACCTTTGAAGTCTTTTCCTTCAGATGTGCAAGGGCCGTTTCCGAGGAAACATTTTCCGTAGTTCTTAAGTAGACGCGGGTTCTCCACCAGATCTTGAGCATTGAAATTGTCGTACTGCGTGTCATAGGTCTCAGGGCGTGCCAGCACAACGGCCAACAGAAAACTCAATATCACAACAGTTTTCATTTTCTGGAAAACGAAATAGACATTCCCTGTTACTTAATTCGGAAGTTAATGAATTTAGAAATTCTTAGTACCCATTCTAAATAAGAAAAAGAAAAAGCACGCTTTTCTTATGGAGTGTTTTATGTGTGTGTATGTGTGTTTCAGACTATAAAATACTTTAATACTCTTTATTGCGCAAAAAAAAAAACAAAATTGACTTAATAATATTAGGTAAATCACAAGCAAGGGTGGGCTTATCTCTATAAGAGATCTCTTCCAGCCCACCAGGCGGTGTGGGAGATCAAGCAGTAACGGGAGACTGACAAGTGAATAATTGTAAAATTTAATAATTTTGCCTTATAAATTTGTGAAGTAAATAAAGACTGAAAATGTATACTGAATGAATAAATGTGTATTTTTTTTAGATTTATATTCGTATCCCACTTTAAATAACAATTTGTAAAAAAAAAATTAAATAATGCTATAATGGATCGTGTGGAGATAATATTATTTTGTCATACTAAACTGTATATTTTTTATGATAATAACACAGTAATTTAGCTTATTTTTTAAGAACTTCTACCAAAACAGTGTATCTCCAAATAACACAAATATATTAGTTCAACTACTCCCTGCGATATCTACAAATTAACTAACTGATAATATTTCGACATGACTCGAGGTCAGAACCTCTAACTTTAGCTTCAAATTTTATAGTAAATACTTCATTAATTGACATAAAACATTAGCATATAGTAACCAAGTAAAATAAATCCCAAGGTTTTGATGATCTTCGGACAATAGGTGCTAAATCTAGCCAAACACTATTTTTAGCTGTTTTCATCTACAACTAACTAGGAAGATGACACATTGTAGCTGTTGTATGCGAAAGTGAGATAAAAATATAAAAATGTTAATAAACATTTGCCAATCTATTTCATTTTCGATGGTCATAAAAAATATTGCGGATATTATTGCCATAGTTATTATACTTAGTCTTGGTTTAATATTCTTTGATCAACATTCTTTAATCAATCGCAACGATAAGCCAAAATTTACTTTTACATTTTATTTATTTATTTATACTTTATGCACAAATGTACATAGGCGGACTTAATGCCTGCGGCATTTTCTGCCAGTCAACCTTAAGGTAATGTGGAGAAGAATACGTGGTCAGGTGCACAATTATAGGAAAATAATTATAAGAATAGACTAAACTAGATAACCTTATTAATATACATACTTTAAGATACATACTATATAATACATAGAAACATACATACATACATAAATAAAAATATAATATATTAAATACATACATACACGATTATCCATCAAAGGAATCTGCTTGCTCTAAAAGATAGCTGCGTAACTTAGTTTTAAACGCATACCGACTAGTAGACATTCTTAGGTCTAAAGGAAGAGAGTTCCATAGGAGAATAGATTTATTAAAGAAGGAAGAATGAAGTACATCAGAGCAATGAGAAGGACACATGAGCAAACGGTTGGAAGCAGAACGTAGATTTTTAGTGTGACTTGTGGACAGGTATTGAAAGTGGAGAGTAAGATAAGAAGGAGCATTATGTGAATCTAGTAATTTACTTAATTTACATTTCTTACAATTCTCTTGTATTACTCTCCAAACTAACCGAAATTAAAAATTACCTTATTTTAATTTGCAATTGAAGAATAATAATTGTATATATGGAATTCAGTTTGATAGAATTAGTATTAAATTTAATCTACCATTACCTTAATACAAAGATAGTATCCACGAAGTTAGTATGAAAATGGAAGACGATATTTGTTTTGGCAGAAATAAACACGCATTCATGATGCGTGTACTGGCTAAATATACTAAACCCAAATCATAACTAGACGTCAAGTTAGCAATAGAATTTGGTTACAATACAAATTTTGATTGCGCCACGATACGATTTACTATCGATAGTAATAAAACTCGCAACAGTAGATTTATACTAGATGTAAAAAAGACGAATTTATGCGAAAATGGAGATAGTGCAGAATATGCGTCAATATATAAAACAAAGAATTTTATTTTATTTTAATGAGAGTGTCATTCGAGCATTTATAAACTTTAAAAATATGCTTACTCAAAAGAGTTAAATGGGATCTCAAACAATATTTAATAATACCTATTTATTGTTGTATCAACTTATTTATATAATTATATCAATTCACTAACTGTTTTCCCGCGACTTTGAAGTCTATTCAATACAAGCAAATAAACAATCAAATCTTTATGATATTATAGATATATGAAAATGAAAATAAGTACTATGTTTGTTTTGATTAAGACATTAAAATCATCTCTTAAAGCAATAAAACTCGTATTTAGTATAAAATGTTGTCAGGTTTTTGTATTTGTCTAAATTATGGATAACCGCAATATAAGAACAACTGTAATTATAATTATCAGAAATAGATGAATGGATTTACATTAATGTACATTTGCTCCATCTTAAAAAAGACATATTTTTTCCTGGTCTAGTATCGTGGAACATAGAAGAAAATAATTGGATCAAATCGAATCAAATTATGTTTATCTTCCAAACAGTGTACAGTTACTTAGCTAGACAGAGATCACTACACTATTACTACACCACTACACTGAAGGTGAGCACCAGAAAAAAATAAAATAATAATTTCACACTTAACTCTAAGAATAATTAGGTCTTCAGGCAAATTATAATATGTATTTTCAAATCTATTACCAGCAATTTAAACATTTACCACAAAATTAACAAAAAAAACAATAAATATGCTGAATGCGTTTGGATGAACAAAGGTGTGTTGATTGTGTAGTTTAAAGTGTGATGTAAAAAAAAAGGGCAGCATGTCAACCAGAAGGTGGAGAGAGGTATTCAGTCTGTGTATAGTTCAGACATTTCAACCAAGTTTTAGTAATTAATATAGCTTTACGTAAGCAAAAGGTATGTACCGGGCTTTTCCAGTAAGTAATATAATCCCTACGGTATGTTATACGTAATATAATTCCTAATATATAATAATGACATTTCTTCTTTAATTATTAATAAGGGAAAATTTATATATTGTCAATAAGCCACGAAATTCGGGATCTGTTTACGAATTCCCTTGACTTCTTACAAGTTGAAATTTCTGTACAAATACTTTAGATTAATTCAGTGTTCCATTCTAGGTATACTATTTCATCTCTGGTTATTTTCGTTAGCTATACTATTTCATATTAGGTCACATGATAATGTATATAAAGAGTAACAATGCATGAGATTCTGCGAGTAACCGAAGACAATAATCAGATTATAATTATAATATAGAAACAAGTTAAACATGTGTATTTTTCAGTATGTTCATATTTTGCCTTCACATTCCCTGATTTCGATGCCATTCGCTAAAAGAATTTAGTATCTGTATAAGGTAAAATAATCATTATATACTCAACAAAGTTTGTACTTAAGATTTACATACAATTATAAAAAACCGTCTGAAATCATTCTAAAAATATAATCATTCAATTTATAATAATATAAACTTGGATACTTCTTGGTTATTCATATTTATGGTCAATATGAATAATCAATTATTATACTTAATAACTGAAGTTTTTACATTATCAAGTAATCATTAAAAAAGATACTAAAAACAGAAACGACAACCTCTTAACTGAAGTTTAAGTACAGTTTGAAGTGTGCTCACCTATAAATTCTCAATTTAAAAACCGGGTGTATGTCACTCATGTATGATGAAGTTTACCATAGGTAAATGTATTTTTATATAGATCCATTAGTCTCAATGCAAACAAAAATTAAGGCACAATATAGTTGAAGATAAATCAAAAATAACTGAAAACATGTGGAAGTCTTACCAGTAAGATTAACGTCTAACAGGACTGTAATTCACGAAGCTCCTTATGCGCCGGTTTCTCAGGTACTGTGGCTAATTGGCTTACCTTTGAAACTTATATACAGTCTTATAATGCAGGAAAACACTGTGAATTCAAAGTTCGCGCGTCCGACGACCAATCATAATGCGTCACCACCTCAATAATAACAAAGTTATTCAAGTATAGTTCCATATCTGTTAGTGACAGATCATATCATCTGTAAAGACGTGTTAATAATAGCTAGATCAAACAGTTCACGGAAGTGCATATTGACGTAATATTTACATTATAAAGTTTGCAAAAAGAGTTTTACGTTAACATACTCAGTTAAGTAAACCTTTTTTGAATGGACAATAATTTTCATGACCCCAGTATAAAATAGTTTTATTTTACACGTAAGGAAAAAAAATTGGTGCGTATGCATAAGAAAATACAAACCCATCGAACATAGAACTTTTAAATTAGAAAATCGGTTTAAAAATATATTTTATCGTTATTTTCCGTGCTCATACAATGCAGCATTATTATTATAATAAATTCGTAAATTAACCTAAATATTTGGTATTTTCTGTGATTTTTCTTCGAGTCATTGTCATTTTTTAAACTCTGTATGGATATTTGGAAACATTGCAGTTTAACTTTAAGAATTTTAAGATTGTGCTTCAAAAATGAGGGTTACAAATAAAATTATCTAATTCAGCGAGTTAAATTTAAAATAAGCGCTTTAGGTATACATATGCAATATACTCATTAAGTTGACAATACGTAAGTACCTATTTTTTACTTTTTTACTGATGACTCAATCACTTTAGTTTGTATGAACATACCTATTTTTTTCTTTGGATAATCGTTTAGAAACTTTTAACACTTGAATTTAATTAGAAAATCAATTATCATTGCATATAATTCAATATTAGTTTAATCAATTCATTAGAAAAACCTAAATATCATCTTAAAGCGTAAAATAATTACATAAATTAAATAATAAGATAGTATACCAATTTACATATAGAGGTAAGTAATGGAATATGGGAGTAATCCCTAACGAGGATCATAGAAATTTCAATAAATTTAGGATAATCGCGATCGGTTTATAGATTCGCTATGCTTATTTCAAACTTCAAAATTCATCAAAATTTGTTTTAAGAAAAATTTCAAAATTAATTTCAGTATTCCATCTTAAATGTTATACGAGTACTATTCCATATTTGAATACTTTCCCGTATAATTGGACAAAAATCAGCAACTCTTTATTGAATTTAGAACAATTGTTAACTAAATATTATAACTTTATCATTATGAAAGAATTTTAAAAACCAATGCAGAAAACAACAACAGTAACAGACACAAAGTCATGTAACACACGCAGGCGGCAAGATGTTCGTTATAAACAAGGATAATCATATAACCTTTCTCTAGTCATAATTTTAATGTTTCGTGAACTTGATCTTAAAATGGACGTCTTAACTACTTTTATTTTAATGCAAATAATGCGTTAACCACAATTATTGTCATATATCAACAGTATAAAGTAATAACTTCCATTAAAACAATGGATTAATATCATATGCGAGCAGCATTGAGTAGTACAAGTAATTGACTTGACTTGATTATTTATAATTTATAGTTTTATTGTTGTTTGTGTGACATGGGTCATAAACCACATTTTATTGTTAACTTTAAGTACCTTGCATATAAATAAGTGTTTTGAAAGCACTAAATCTAAAGACCAACGGCAAGTGATTCTTCTGTCACAATAAATCTTTTTTAGGTTGCAGTGATTACAAAATTATATGGAACTGCATAGCCTAAAATAAAATTTCAATGCAAATTACATATTTAAAAAATGACAAATAAGAACTATTGTTTTATTCTATTTTTTTTTGCCATGCAAATATTATCATTGAAACGAAGATAAATAAATAAACACAGAATATTCAGTCCCTTAATATTTTAAAAGTAATATAGATTCTCGAATATATCAACAATGGTAAGTCAATATTAATGTTTCGTAAAAAAATAATCTTAGCAGTTATCTATTAAAGGTCAAAGTATTTAGTTCTTTGTCAATATCATCTTCGTATAAAACATATGAAGTTCTACTTTGGCACACAGTAAACGTGTTTACGACATACCATTTAAAAAAAAAAGATGAACAAAGCCCTGGTATGTACCTAATTTTTATTTTATTTATTAAACAAATGATCTAATTTGTGGTTTTATAAATTTTCTCGATAAATGGCGACCTATCGCAATCCTTTTCAATATGACATTCGAAACTTATTCAAAAACATCGTTTTACAACTATTTAACATATGATATAGATTACAATAAACGATGTCGTGTGAAAATTTGAACTGTTCGTCTAGCTAGATAAAGCCTGGTAACAGGCAGACGGACAGCGGAGTCTTAGCAACAGAATCCCGTTTTAACCATTTTGGTACTGCGATTCTGTAAAAATCTTAACCCGAATTCGAATTCATTCAAATATCCTAAGAAGCATGTGTAGGTTATATCAAATGACAAAACACCTAATACAATTCTTATTTAATGATAATGCGTTTAAAAAATTTCCTAGCTATTTAATTAATGTTGTTATTTCATCGAAATTAATTATGCTTTATTGTTAAGTTCTAGGAAATGCTAATTTAAAGAATGTGCCACGAGAAATAATACAATACTTTTAATAAGTTATCCTTTATGATGTTATATTAATAAAAATTAACTCAAATTTCATACAATTAACAATAAAAATATATCAAGCTCTTTTGATTAAATCATTTTCTACTTCCTATAAGAATTATAAATACGAGTATCGTTGTTTAAATAATATTGAATGTTGGATATTTGATATGTTAGCGCAAAAATGACTCTAACGTTTCTTAGTATAGTTTTTTCGATCCAGTATAATAAAAATCATGACCTAAATTATCATATTGTTATAGACTTTTGATACGCTGAGATGTGAAAGCGTAAATACTCGTACGCTGAGATATACTATATGTTTATTACCTTCGGAGTAAAACTTTATGGAGATAACTTATCATCCATTTTTTATTTTTGGTTAGTATTAGAACAATACATATAAACTGTACTTATCAAAAATCGTACAAGTAAAATTTAAGAAGGAACTTAAAGTTTCATATTATGGATTTTATTCCGTATTCAGTTAGTTTCCTCTAATAGTTCTAAATAATCGTGTTATTTAATAAAAATGAACAAAATTGCAGTGATAAAGATCTGAGTTACGGAACTTGACGTACACATCGTTTTTTTTTCTCAAAACACGCCTGCGTCGCGCCAGCTGTGACGTCAATATTACGGATACTTGGTTAATCTTTTTACTGCACATGGAATATTCCAGATGTAAATTCCGAAACTCATGGAAGTTTTTTTTTATTTATTTGTATTTGCAATTTGCTTGTGTAATGCCACTGAATCGAACAGCGAAATGTTTGTAGTTTTTTTTAAATCTATATACCTCTATATAAAAGGAAAGATCACTAACTCACTTATCACGAAATTTCAGAAACTGCAAATGCCAGGAGCTTTAAATTTTGCATGCGCGTTCTTTTTAGAACGTAGGTGCTCACTCAGACGGGATTTGACGAAATACGACCTCTAAAGGCCCTTTCTAGATTAGGGGATAAAAGTTTCTATGGAATTTTCTCATTTCTGGACTTAAAACTAGATCACGCGGGCAAAGCCGCTGGCTGAAAGCTAATGGCCTTATACAAATATTCTTATTAGTATAGACAATGAACTTGATTATGAAGGCATTGTAATTAAATATAAATAATGTAGAGAACAGCTTCATAGTACAGTGGTTAGCGCGCTCGGTCTGCGATAAGGTTGTTAAGCAAATTTCGCAAGAGCCGCTCATAGGATGGGTAACCAAAAAGTTAGTATATCGAGCTCTTCCGTGCTTCCGAAGGCATATTAACCAGTTGGTTCTGGCTGCATCTGCAGTTTAAAAATGCTTTGTCCCTGGTCCCATGACATAAGATTCGTACCTACGACCTTTCGTAACCCGAGCGACTGCTCTAACCATTGACTACGTAGGACCTAGCAGGACTGACGAATTCTTCAAGCATTTGTCACTTTTTTTTAATTTGTCTCTGGTCCTCTGAGATGAGATCCGAGTCCACGACCTTTCGCATCCGAGCGACTGCTCTAACCACTGAGCTACCCAGGACCTAACAGGTCTGACGAATTCTTCAAGCACTTGTTACTTTTTCGCTACTACAAAGCGAGCTACAACAATGTTCAGGCAATCCACCCAAACCAATGTTATGTGATTACATCTCTTCTTTGGACGCTAGATGTTCTGCTATGAGTGATTGTATGTATGTGTAAAAAACAGTAATATTAAAACAAAAGGAAATCATAAGATCTGTCAGTGAAACAGAAGAACACAAACAATAGCTTATTATACAAAGCGCAAAAGTTATTTTAAAATAATTACTCACAAACCATTACCATTATGGTAAGGTTCATGTCCAAAGTACACTTGCATATTTTTTTTTATTACAAAACCACTTACATATTATCGATTTTCCTTATAGTGAAATGAATACGATCACGAGATCAAACTAAATATCATTGAATTTCAATTGTACATACGGCTGCACGTCAAGATACTACAATATATCAAATTTCTGCCATGCATTTTGACCTGTACCGTCAATATATTAAGGTTTACAATCGAGTGGGGAAATTTGACAGTTTTGTATAGTCTTACATGCAGTTGACCAGACATTTACATTTGCAAACGTATTTTAGTTCCATAATTCTTTTTTTCTGAAAGACAAAACTCCGAAATTTAGTCACCTCATTTGTTTTATTAAGAGAATACAAGTATTTTCAAACTTTATTACAAGCATGCAAAAATATACTTCTGACATCAGACATTCTCTACAAGGCAATCGGAAAAATATAATCACAGAAAATAGAATATGTTAGTTAAAGAGTGCGTGACTGGTAATAAACCAGCCATAGGGAATGTATAAATAAATAGATATTAACTTGACGACCAACTTAGCCGAGTGTTTCGCTCGCGGGTTTTAAAATGTCGCCTACGGGGTTGGATTCCCGGTCATGACAATATAAAAATGGTCTTTCTTCGTATGGGAGTTGGCATCTTCATACAAAGGGTATTTAGCTACTCATCTTGAATTTTATCAAATGATATTATATCGTAGGCCAATCATTGAATTGGGCCGATCTAGATCTTCCCGGGCATATCACTATTGGCCGCTATTTTGTGATTTGAAAATTTGGCAGATCGACAGGAAAAACGTATTTGTCGATCTGCCCGATTTTTATTGCTTAAATAAACAATGATTACTTAAACTTAATTTTATTTGGTTACATACAGAGATGGGTAGTAAGAAAAAATCCGGGTCGTTGCTAAACTCTGCTTACATAGTACTTTGGCATCCCTACAAAATCGATTAGCTTAAGTATAGTCGGGAAAATTGACAAACTTTAAGCATTGAACAATATAGCAAACGATAGATGGGCAAATCAAAATATTGCGGTATATCGTGATATGCCCGAGCAGATCTCGATCAGCCCAATTCAAAGATTGGCCCTTGACATATACATTACTCAGGTTCTAAATTAAGAAGCTTAAGCACTTTTATTCAATAAATCTGAAGCAACAATACCTCAATACCCAGACCCGGCTAGGAATCGAACCCGAGAACTCGGAAATGGTAACACGTTTGTATAGCATGTGAACCACAATGTGAACCAATAAGCCGCGGAGGTCGAATATATATTGCCATATTTATTTATTTACTTCATGAGTTCTCTTAATCTCAGAGTCATTAAGCTTATAAATTATTCTTTTAATCACAATGAACATTAAAATAAGAAAAAAAGCATACCTTGTTTCATCTTAATTTCCTAGAAAAAAAACACATGATTTAATATACCTACTACCTTGTTCAAAATTTGTGATGGATAATTAATGTTGTTTTCAGTTCGTACTCGCTTTGGTGACTCTATTCGCCATAGCATCAGCAAAACCTCAAGGTGAGTAAAAACTCCTATGATAGTGATTAATAATACTGTCGCTTTTTACCATTCTAAAGAACATAATATTTTAGGACCATGTTAGAACAGTTTCCCTGTGAAACATAAGTATTAAAAAAACTTAGTATATGAGTTGAAAATGAAGCTGCTAAAAAATCTAGGACTCTGTTTAAAAATTCAGGACCCTGATTAACAACTATTCAGAACAGCTCAGGATACTAAAACCGGGACATGTCTTTAATGTTGACAACTCTACGTTACTAATGTATTACATCAAATCAAGTAGAGAAAAAATACAGTTTTGTATAGTCTAATACGCTAATTAAATATGCATTTGTGCTTTAGTGAAATGTCTTAACTAAATTTAATATTTTATATTCTCTTTATTTACAGTGAACGTGGTTCCAGACCCGAACAGTGGAGGTAAATACATATATATTACAGACTTATTATTATCAAGAACTTTATTTCCTAAAGAACTAAAAAATAATTAACTACTACCACAATACCACTTGTATATCCATATCAATACAGAATATATGTTTTCACAAATCCCTGTTGCGAATTGCCATTAGAATCACCTTTCAGTTTTATAGGTTGATTAAGGGTTTACTGACAAAAACAAACAAGCAATTGCCAAAGATTTTTTTATAAAAATTGAATTTCTTTCTTTATAGTGATTGTCGTTGATGGTGGACAGCAAGGTATGTTGAGCATTTATTTTAATATAAAAATAGATTAACCTAGTTGTTAGCACGTTCAGTCTGCAATGCGGAAGTTGAGCAACTTTAGTAAAGGCCTGTCTTACGATGGGTGACCAAAAATTTACTCTCTCAAATCCCCCCATGCTTCAGAAGGTACGTTAAGCTGTTGGTTCTGGCTCCATCTGAGTTATTTACAACCACCAATTGGCATTAGACATGCGTGGGGGATGATGGGCCATTCTTCTTAATTGTTATCGGTAGGATAGGCCTGTGTCCCAGCAATGAGGACGTAAAACACACATTTAAATCAGATAAAAAATAACACTTTCCTCTCCAATATCGCACAATAAGTCATATTTGTAGATATTATTAATTTAAATACCACAAGAAACTCACCTTGGCCCTTATTCTTTTACTATCGATAACGAATGCACAGACGGTAAGCGCATCAAAAACAACAGAATCGAAAGTTGTGCAAAATTAAAACAGACCGGTCGTCTGACGGTCGCCAACTTATTTTTAAATAAAGCTTATCCGTACACGCGGCACATCGAATTACTACATAAGACCCTACAATCTAGACTACAATCAATTTTGGACTCATTTGCCCAGATTAAAGCTTGATTTTCTTAAATAATAACTAAAAACTACATCAGAAAATGCACAAAATAAGGTCCTTTTCTCTGAAGTTAATTATTTTCAGAGTGCTTTAAACAGCTCGAGGAGCTTTATGGCGTAGTTCTTATCGCTTTTGGTCTGCAATCCGTAAGTTAAGCAACATTCACAAAGGCTAGTCATAGGATGGGTGACCGAAAATTTATTAACTCGAGCTCCTCCGTGCTTCGAAAGGCACATTACACTGGGCCCACGTCAATGACTATTCTACCTATTCAATTCAATGCCATCCATAGGAAAGGCCCCAACATTGGAACAATCTGCTTTCAACAATTAATACAATAAACTTAATTATTTTCAGTTCAAATTGTGGATGGAGATCAACAAGGTAAATTTTTTTAAATTATATTTAGTCATTTTTATCATAATTTCGCTAACATTTAAAAAGCTAAAAAGTTATTTTCTTAAGAGTTAGATACAATAAAAATAAATAATAGGTACACTAATAAATTTCATGAAATGTGTTGCTTCATGATGTCAATACTCATATAGGTATTAATGATGAATATGTATGTTAAATTTAATTTTCATGTTTGCAAAATTTATTTTAAATTGATTTCATTATGTTTAAATTACAGTTCACTTCGTAGACGGAGGAAATGGTAAGGTTTTTTTCATATTAATGACATAGTTAATAAAAAAGAGTAAAAGAGTGTTTAAAAACCTTGACACAATTTAAACGACTTATCCCTTACATTCATGCGTGTTATTTACCCATTCACTCCTGACATTTGTAATCTAACCCTTTTAGAATAGAGAATTTTAAGTTAAGTACGTCTCAAACTGTATTTAAACCTCATTCAAACAAGTTTTCGTTTCTGATTTTAGTTTTTTTAATAATAGCAGTTTGATATAAAAACTAGAACCGACTTCAAATAAAAAAAAGATATGTAATACGTTATCTCAAAAGCGACTATTCAAGAAAATGCTATTGAAGTCCTGCGAAGGTTTTTTATCGATTATTTATTAAACTTCAATAGCATTTATCCTTTTTTAAAGTTTGATGTCGGTTCTACTTGTTATAAAAAGTTTTTATTTCATGATTTTTAGTGATATTGATATTTTTTTTACATAATGGGTAACACTAAAATATAAAAATATTAATATAACGTTTTCCAACAATCTGTTTTCATATTTTAAAGAGGAAAGTTTTTAATTGACGGACATAGACTATAATTTACGCAGGCGAAGTCGCAGGGAAACAGCTAGTTTCACAGATATTGGTTCACAATTCAAGAAGAAATCCATTAACATACCTACCCCTATATGCATTGACACTTACTATCTATGACTTCCTATCAAGAAATGGCGGCATATCGTGATATGCCAGGACAGATCTCGATCGGCCCCATTCAGTGACTCACGAATAAATAAATATATTAAAACGGTGTGATGTCATTGTTAAGCAGATAGTTATAAACTTTGAATTTCTCTTTTACAGCAGCTCAAGGACGAGATGGAAGTAGAAAATAGGTTTTAGAATAATACAATTAGAGTAACTTATTGGAATATTGTTTTTTCGTTTCGCAATTTTTGATAATTAAATATATAATAAGTATTACCGAGTTGTATTCATTCTACACCCAAAACGTGTCCAATAAGATTGTTTTCTATTTATCATATTTGATCAAACTGCCTTCACAATGTTATACTTAAGAATATTCTTAATGAAAAATGTTAAAAAAAAATCACTTTGTCCCTGGCACTCTGAGATGGGACTCGAACCCGTGACAATCAATTCGAACGACTGCTCTTACTAACTACTCAGATCCTAATAGGACAGACGAATTTTTCAAACACTTATAAATATTTAAACATATCACTTTTTCGCTACTACAGAGCGTATTTTCATCAATGTTCAGGCATCCACCCAAACAGCCGAAAGAAATATTTTTACAAATAATTAAACTTTCGGTAAAGATGAAAAGGTTACGAGGTTCCACGGGAGTAATGTAGAATGTAGCATGTTTATTTATTCTCTGTATAATATAAATTTGGACTGATACAAAAATTTCAGCTTTAGTGTAAATTTACTCTGACGCCAAACCTTGTTTATTAATAGCACTGTTAATGAACACTAATTAGCTTTGTACTTTGTAACTAGAAACTGAGAAAGTTTTAAGTATAACGAAACAACAACACTTACAAAATGCGCTTCCAAAGTGCAGTAATTTTGTGAACAGACCTTCTGTACAAGAAAACTGAGAAAACTCACATTTATGAGGAATGGCTATATTTTTTTGTAAGGCAATATGAAGATAGTATATAATATGTTAATATAAGTCTGTTATCAAAGTAAATTTGTTCTATGATCATGAACTTTTTAAACCTTTGAAAGTTATAGAGAAACTAGCTTTCCGCCAGCGGCTTCGCTCACGTGGTCTCTAGGGAACTGTTTATTTCGATATCAATTCACATTATAACATGAATATGATTACAAAAACAATTAATAGTAAACAATGGTTATTATGCTAACTTTTTGATTTCCTATACAAACTTCTACTCCCATTTTCATCCCTTCATTTGCTGTTTTGCGGGATAAAATATAGCATAAGTTCACCACATATGAAGTAGCTTCCCGTAGGAGAAATAATTTTTTAAATCGGTCCAGTAGTTTCGGAGTTTATTCGATGCGAACAAACAAACAATCAAATATTTTCTCCTTATATGAGTATAGTTATAGAAATGCGTCCCTACAAGCAAGAAGCCTTCATAGTATTTACTTTTAAGGACAATTTTAGAGTATTTATTTTGAAAACTACGGGAACTCAGTGTAACTAATTCAATCAACAAACAAGTCAATTAAATATGTTTGTAGGTAGTCACGTAGACATTATTCTAATGTAATATCTGAGGAAATAGGGACTGATCAATTTCCGAACAATAGGTATCATGGGTCACATTAAAACCACAAATTACTCATGGATTATTATGATTATAATTACGCCATGCATTACTTTGTTCATATTTATTTTATAGATATGCACAAATAATGGAGTCAAAGAATTTGAATGAAGTGAGAAATCGCAAAAGTTATAATTTCATTAATAGCTAATTGACAATTCTTACTTCTTTAAAATTCTCGTCTTAATAGACGTTAACTAATGTTAACAATATATGGTTCAGTTATTACTTATATAGAATTGGAATGTTAGTATTTAGTATCAGTATATTACTAAGTTATTAGTTATTACTGGCGCATCGCACTAGGTATACAAAACTAGGTAAAAATAAGTAAAAATCATCATTTACTCCAAAAAGAAAATTTACAAAAAAAATTAAGAGCGTGCATACACCTAAAATAAAAATAAATAACATATAAATGACACTTTAACCATTTTATTACAAAAAGAGGACTAACTTTAGTACTAGGTTTAAATCCGACCAAAGTAAATCAACACGTATCATTTTAATGTTTTCTTTCCTGTCATTATCAAGGTGTTTAGGCGAGCAATGATTTAATTCTTATTTTAGTCCTCGTTTCATGATGAAATTAAAATAACAAAGTTTACCCTAAAACTCACCAATTTCTTCTATTTTCCCTTGTTACAGGGAAAATTGATAAATACTCATATGTGAGTAACTTTGTAGTCGAAAGCTTTATGCAGTCCTTTAACAATAATTATACATAATATAGGATTGGCTAATAAGTAATGAGCGTTTTAATTTTTATTTTCTAGAAACTTTGAGCACTCGCACTTAATAATCATTTGCGTGAAAAAAGCTATCATGATGAACCCCAGTTACAAAGTCATCTATGAACTTTTTCAAATCCAAACCGGCAAAATTGTACAGAGACGCAATCCATTCTTTGCCCAATCGTTAGTGTATAATGGCAGATAACGACGGTGATAACATTGTGAATGATCATCTATTATTTCATAAATAAATAAATAAAAAATTAAGTTGCGCGTGTCGCTCATTATTACCCAATTTTTAATTAAAAACTCGAAACCCAATAGTTGCAAGTGATTATTTAAAAGTTTTAGACGCCTCACTCAATTGACTCACTCGTGATCTCTCTCTTTCACTCTGTAGCCCAAGAACATAAATGAGATCTACTACTGTTACTACTCGTCCCACCGAGCAATCACACATGATTCCAGAAGCCGTTTACTTGGAGTTTGATGGCGCAGTGTTTAGCATACTCGGCCTGCGATATGATTGTTTAACCAATCCGCACTGAGCCCGCGTGTTGGGTCATGGACCATTCTCCCTATTCAATTTGATTCGAAGGCCTTACGGTGTGGACATTAATGGGGTGGTAATGAAGGAGCCGTTTTGTTCTGTGATAATCAATAAATTTTGAATTCAGTAACTTTTATTCTTAAGGTGAAATACGAGTATGTTGTCTTTTGCCTGCATAGTTGTTATCTGTTTATTTGTATATCTTATAAATATAAAGCCTTCGGCAGTGCTAACCTTCACACACTTATTATTTCAGTATGTACACAAGTATTCACGACTCAAATTAAAGCTACGTTATTATTGTGGGTTTGCATCTAAAGATAAATACTCGTAAATTTTACTTTGGATTCCAGTGGTGCTACCGCCTAACACTCTAGCCATGATTTTAGCAATAAGATAAGGCATCTTAGCGATTTATATCGATATTTCGTTTCATTTTACAACTTAAAATGTGCTTTATTAACAAAGAGTCAAGGATGAAGAATGATGATTGTAGATTTGACAGCAGCGTTACCAAATTAGTATTACTATCCAAAGACGGTGACTTGGGTCGTGTCTAGACACTGACCCGATAGCGAGGGGGAGAGAAAGTATAGAGGACAGCTCTAGTAGAGCGTGGAAGGAAGTATAAGATATAAAAAGGGGTTTTCGAAATAGCATTTCGAAAAATTCGTCAGTCATCTCAAAGTGCCAGAGGCAAAGTGGATTTTTAGCATTTATCATTAATAATATATTTCAGTATAGCATTGTAAATTAAAAATTGATCAAATATAGTAATTTGAACAAATTTTCAATTTTACCGAAAGTTTAAATATCTGTAAAAATATTTATTTCGGCTGTTTAGATGGATTGCCTGAACATTGATGATATAATTAATCAAACTAAACTGTTGTTTAATCACTGGATTATTTTATTTAATAAAAATTACACACGTATGAAAAATGGTGTCACAGAGCAGATCATAGAGAGAGAATAAGTATATGGCCAAACGTGAGTTGGCTTAAAAAGGCGCGAAATTCAAATTATATTTAACACGCCCCTTGAATTCAAGCCTGGTTTAAAAAACAAAAGTAATTTATTAAATTGTTACAAAAGCAAAAGAAATCTTTTACAATAGGTAAGTTATCTTAACACAATAATATAAAATTTATAGAAGAGAACTATATGAATACATTCCAAGTTTAGATCTAAGAAACAGAAATTTATCTTTGGCTAAGGCCTTTGTAAGTATATCTGCATATTGATTATTACTACTGACAAACTTTAGTGAAATAATTTTTTGATGATATTTCTCCTTAATGAAGTGATATTTAATTTCAATGTGTTTACACCGTTTATGAAAGTTTACATTTTTAATAACACTGATAGCACTTTGATTGTCTAGATGAAGGCATAATGTGTTTTGTTTGTAGTCACCAATATCACTCAATAGTTGCTTGACCCACATGGCCTCTTTGGTGGCGGCACAGGCTGCCATGAACTCGGCCTCTGTAGTGGACAATGCCACTGTTTGTTGTTTTTGACTTGCCCATGTTACTGCAGCTCCGCTTCTTATAAAAACATACCCAGTAACCGAGCGGCGTGTGTTTAAATCATTTGCAAAATCAGCATCGCTGTAGCCATTGATTTCTGTTTGTGTAGTCTTTTTATAGCATAGTCCATAGTTTTGGGAAGCTTTCAAATACTTGAAAATCTTTTTGATGGCATTCCAGTGCATTTGAGTGTAACAGTTAAGAAAACGACTCACCAAACTGACAGCAAACATGATATCTGGTCGACTCACAGTAGCTAGGTGCATAAGGGAGCCAACAGCCTCTCTGTATGGAATATCTTTCTCGAGTTCTCCTTCTCCTTTTTGAAGCTTCATGTGAGGATCAACTGGAATACTGTTGGTATTGGCATCAATCATGTTGAATTTATTTAACATTTGTTCGATATATTTAGTCTGATGTATAAATATATAATCATTAAATCTTTCTATTTGCATTCCCACAAAGTTGCTTGGAGTGCCATACACTTTAATTTCAAAGATGGTATTTAATTCTTTGGTTATTTCTTTTAATGCTAATTCATCTACTGAAAATAATAATCCATCATCCACATACAGACAAAAGTAGCATTTCTTATTATTAACTTGACCAACATAAACACATTGATCAGCTTTACTATTAACAAAGCCAAATTTTTTTAATACTGAATTAAATTTATTATTCCAACAACGTGGAGCTTGTTTTAGCCCATATAAAGATTTGTTAAGTTTACATACCATATTTTCTCCACAGGGCAGGCCTTCTGGCGGACACATCAATATAGTTTCTTCAAGTTCACCATACAAGAAAGCCGTCTTAACATCAATTTGCATAATTTTGAGATTGTTTTGAATGGCTGTGGATAACAATAATCGAATCGAATCATACCTCACAGTTGGTGAAAAGGTTTCTTGATAATCGATACCTGCAGTTTGTGCATATCCTTTGGCACATAGTCTTGCTTTGTAACGTGGACCTGTGGGTTCGCTTTTGACTCGAAACACCCATTTACATCCAATTATTTTTGCATTTGGGGGCTTTTTGACCAATGTCCAGGTATTGTTTTTCTGATGGGAATCTAGTTCTTCACTTATTGATATTTCCCATTTTTCTTTGTCAGTTGATTTTATGGCTTCTCTGTATGTTTTTGGAACATCTGCAAGCATTTCATCATGTTGACACAGGTAAGTACTTTCATCAGAACTGTTTTCATTTGTGATATGTTTATTTTCTTTATTTCTAGGTCTCAATGTGACTTTGCTGATTGGAAGAGACTCAATACTAGTGTCAGGTAAGTAATCACTATCTGAAGTAGATTTATTATCACATACAGTATCATATGAACCCTCTGAAATTGAATCATTCTGCGTATTTTCTTCTCCTGTTATTTTCTGGATAGTATTATCATTATTTGTTGCAGAATTCGTTGACAACTCTACAGGAACACAATTTCTGTTCACAGTAGATTCTAAAAATATAGCATCCCTGCTTTTTACTACTCTTCGTGTACCAGGTATTATAAATCTGTAACCCTTGGTGTGATCACAGTATCCAATAAAGATCATTTTCTGTGCCTTTGGGTCCCATTTCTTTCGCTTTTCTTTTGGCAAGTGAACCATCGCTTCACACCCAAATATACGCATATGATTCACATATGGTTTTTGTCCTGTCCAAATTTCTTCTGGTGTTTTAAATGACAACAACTTAGTTGGAGAACGATTGACAATATAGGCAGCAGTGTGTACTGCATCACCCCAGTATTGTTTTGACAAATTGGCATTAAGTAGCATACATTTCGCTCTTTCAATGAGAGTCCTATTCATGCGTTCTGCAGTCCCATTTTGTTCTGGTGAATACGGTGTGGTGGTTTGGTGTATGATACCAGCACCTTTCAGATAATCAGAGAAACTCTTGTTGATATATTCTAAACCATTGTCTGTCCGAAGAACTTTTATACGAGCATCCTTCTGATTCTCTACTTCATGTTTAAATTCTTTGAATTTTTCCAGGGCATCAGACTTGTTCCGGAGAAAGTATACATATATCTTCTTTGAACAGTCATCAAGAAACGTTATGAAGTATTTAGCACCTCCTAGTGTTTCTGTTTCCATAGGTCCACATATGTCTGAGTGAACTAAATCAAGAATATTTTTAGCTCTTGAGCCCTCGCTCTTAAAAGGTAGTCGTGTCAGTTTACCTTCTTTACATGTAACACATGTCAGATTTTTCAATTTTTCTGGAAAACTTACATGGTTAGTATTTTCAGTCATTTTGCTGAGACTGTAAAAATTTAGATGTCCCATTCGCTGATGCCATGTGTAAACATCTTGTTCTTTAACATCAGACATGCATGCATAGCCTCTTCCAGGCATATTCAACCGATACATGTTGTTGATTGAACTAGCTGTTGCTACTATCTGACCTTTACTGTTTATAATAGCACATCCTGTTTCATCAAATCTTACTTGTCCACCACTTCTTATAATTTGACTCACTGATATAAGATTTGTGGCAAGTTCAGGAACACATAACACATTTGTAAAGAGCACTTTCTTTTCTTCACCTTTATTATTATAAATATCTAAACTCACTTCTCCCGAGCTTTGCACAGATAATACTTTATTATCTGCAACTCTTATATTTTCTATGGTAGGAGTTGATTCATTTTGCAGTAAGCTCCTATGTCTGGTCATATGTGAGGAGGCGCCAGAATCCACATACCATGCATCATCTTGAGTTGAAGTCGCAATAAACACAGCAGCATAAGATGAATTGCCTGACTTATGTTGTGTATATTTGGTTTTGGATTTGCATTCAGGACTTTTATGACCGTATTTGTTACAAGTGTAGCACCTAGGGCCTTTTGATGGTTTCTTGTTATTGTTTTGTGTTTTTTTATTAGCCACAAATGCAGTAGATGTGTTCTCGGGTTGTCTTACATCTTGTAATAGCTTTGATTTAATAGAATCAGAGGTTATCTTCATGCCAGAGCTCTCTATAGCTATAATCATTGGTTGATAAGATTCAGGCAGACCGGAGAGCAGTAGTGTGCCGAGCCACTCATCATCTACCTTAAAACCAATGTTACGGAGCTTGTGGGCTGTACTCATTATTTTGCTCACATATTCTTCTACATTTTGACATCCAGTTAGCGACGTGTTACACAGATCACGCAGTAGTCCTACACGGCGTGTAAGCCCAGAGTCATCGAAGGCTGTCGATAACTTATTCCATACTTCCTTGGCAGTGCTTGCTTCTTGAATGTGTACATAGTTTGTAGGATCAACTAAAAGAATTATCTTTGTTTTAGCCTTTATATCTCGTTTCATATCCACTGGAGTGTTTGAACCCGATTCAATGCAGTCCCACAACTCTTCGTGTTGCAGGTAAGTTTGTACTGCAAACCGCCAAGTTGCGTAATTTTCACGGCCTGATAGTTTTTCAATAACTGACATTTGATTGTTTCCTGTCATTTTTAAAAACTGTACTGTTTTACAACAAAACACTTCACCACGAGGTCTATGAAAAAATATTTCCCGGCGATTGAGGTTATGTCCACATTCAATATCTTATTGTAACAGTTTTTATTGAAAGATTTTGCACTGTCCTTATTTCTGGGGTTTTCTGGGCCCATAACCTGATATAATTAATCAAACTAAACTGTTGTTTAATCACTGGATTATTTTATTTAATAAAAATTACACACGTATGAAAAATGGTGTCACAGAGCAGATCATAGAGAGAGAATAAGTATATGGCCAAACGTGAGTTGGCTTTAAAAAGGCGCGAAATTCAAATTATATTTAACAATTGATGAAAATACGCTCTGCAGTAGCGAAAAAGTAACAAGTGGCTTGAAAAATTCGTCAGTCATGTTAAGTCCTGGGTAGCTCAGTATTTAGAGCAGTCGTCTGGATAGCGAAAGGTCATAGGTTCAAGTCCTAAATCAGACTGCCAGAGACATCGTGATATTTTTAATATTTTTTCATTAAGAATATTAACCAATAAAAAACATTGTAAAGCGCAGTGGTTAGCGTGTTCCATCTGCGAAACGGTTTTTAAGCAATTTTCGAAAAGGCCAGTTATAGGATGGGTGACAAAAAAATTAAAATTACACCTCCATAATTTGGATGGTACGTTAAGCAGTTAGTCTCAGCTGCATTTGCAGTTAACACTCACCAAACCGCGGTGGGTGGTGTTTGGGGGTCATGACCCATTCTCCCTATTCGATCATTCGCTTCCGTCCATAAGACAGGCCTGTACCCCAGCAATAGCGACTTTAATAGGCTAGTAATGATGAATAAACATTTGATTACATATATAGTTTATTTCATTATAATGAGTAAGTAATCGCCAGTCGCACTAACGTTCATTAAAATTGTCATTAAAGCGACATTACCCATACAAATTCGACATTCATTAGAGTTTAAAGGCGTCATTAAACCTTCATGAACGTTTGTGCAACAGACGGTAAGTTTACTGAAACATAACTGTAAAAAATATCGGATTAAGAAAATCACTCAAAATACTGATGCGTAATAAACAACAGATATTCTGTCACTATTTTTTTTTTTAAATAGCTATATATGCATAGGCATAATAGGTCATCGCTCGAGAAATTACCAATCTAAAGGAAAGCCCGGCAACAATAACTGCGCACTTCTTGAGTCATGCAGTACGCCTGCACTCGAGCAACCTACGCACACATTGATATTGTCAACTGCTATTACGCTTCTCGCCTCTGCACGTTCAATCCAGTTGACGTATCTTATTTCCGTCCCGTGAACGTGTCCTATATAGTTAATAGCCGTTAGGTCAAGGTGATTATTTAAATCAACGACATTTAACAATCAAATTTACGACTCGACGTTCACAACAATAATGCTTTTGTAGTAAAATTATCAATTGTGTCGCAATCGTAGTACGCAGGAACTTGAAAAGATCACATACAAACGGATTCATTTATTGCAGTCCCATGCTAATAGTATAGATAACATTCCATTCAATGAAGAAATTAAATTCTGACTACTCGGTGACATCACGAACTAAAGGAGCGTTTTTAATTGAATACGACCGACGTTGGAGCAGACCGACCGCTGGCGACTGTTCCAATCTAACCTCGTTTGAGACAACCGTCTCTTACTTTTTATAAATAAAAATAAAAAGAATGATGTACATTGCTGGCTTCATCGTCGCTCTTGTCCTGGTAAGTTGTAATCCATTGATTTCTCACGATTTTTAGTAAAAAGTTTTTTTATAAACGATATGTTTTTTTATTTTCAGGCAGCGTTAGTTGTCATATGGATAGCGTACTGCATGTTCGTCAGAGAGAGGCACAAATCTGAGTTTTATCAGTACAACATATCAGATCTACAGCACAGAGAATTTGAGCAACCACCGCAGAATGAAAAAGTGATGGAAAAGAAAGAGATAACTGCTGGTATATTCATACTGCCGTCTCGTCGTAAGCAGAAAGATGATTACGTGAAAAGACCAGACTATCCCGAGAGCCCGACACATCAAATGGACACGGGAACAGATAAGCTTATAGAGATATTCAATGAGAATACCGCTGATATCCACTTTAGGGATGGTATCATGGATGACGAAACCAACGTATGCTCAAACGCTGCATACCACAGTGATGTTTAGAAATTAATGCAAATGTCACAAAATATTTACATACTGTATCCATTCACACATTCACATTTCGCCGAAATAATACTATTGTATAAACAAATTTAGTTTTAAAAATAAAATAAATACGAATAAGGTTACTATTCATTTAATCTCATAAACTATTTTTATCCCCTGTTTTAACAAATTCTCTTAAGTTAAGTAGAGTACATATTTTTCATTTCAATTTATAATATATTTTCTGTGCAACTCTTGCATTGCTAATCTGAATTAGAACGATACAATTCAGAATAATTATCCTTATTTCTAGCGTTAATGAAAGCGAATACAGATGTAGAGAATATTACAAAATTATAGTATTCCAATATTCTTATGGCATAGGTACAACACTTACGTAACAATGTCTGCTAAAGATTGTGCAATAACTTATGGAACGTGTTCTGATAACTTGTTTATTGAATTAAATCAACGATATGAAAAAAATTACACCCGGCGTCTGAATTAAGAATTTGAAGTTGAAAACGTCTCAAACTGTACTTAAACAGTCCCTTAAACAGTTTTTCGTTAGTTTTTTTAATGATTATTTGAAGGCAATTTTATAAAATAGGACTTTTTGACTTGAGAACCCTAAAGAATAATATCATTGGTGATTTTGTATTTTTCTTAATTCAGAAACTGGTTGTTGTCATATTTCACAATTATAGTCGTATTATTTTATCCTTTAATTTTAAATTCATATGAAATAATATTTCTTTTTTTATAAAATCTTATTAAACATATTAAACTATTTTACAATGTAACAGTTCTATTATTATAAATATTTATAAACGTTTTATCTCTTTCCCTTTGTCCGGTAATTTTATAAGATTAACCTGTAATGCTGTCACTAAGGGAATACAATGAATTATTTTAATAAAAGATATAATTATATTAACACCTATTTTACTAATCATCACTATTAAAACAAGTAATTTTAAACTCGAAATTTTTCCCAAACAACACATGAAAAAATGTAGAGAATTATACAAATTTTTAGTGCAATGATTATTAAATTAGGTTATTTCTAATGTAGTGCTATTCAGTTATAAAAAACAGCCTCGAATTGGTCGTGGAACACAACCCAGTGACACAGATACAAAGAAATAAAACCTGCTTCAACGATTATAAGGTTTATTTTCATTAAAACTCTGTGATATGCAGCGCTGTGTTCACCGACGAATTAGACGCCTTTTATAGCAGAATAATATTATAGCTATTGTTACTTGTTATAAATGCAAAAGTACTAAACTCGGCTTACCGATGTCGCCAAAGTAGCTAAAACCGGTACTCATGTAGAACATGACCTAGATTATCAAATACGACCCAGGGGTCTAATTGTCTCATTTTAATATCTACCGCAATCCCTTTCAATTTGTCATTTGAAATAAATTCAATAATTTGACTCTGCAACTAGTTGACATTTTTTTGACAGATATTGAACAAACGATATCGTCAATTTAACGTTAATTGAAATTGTTTAAGTTACTAAATTTTCATTATGTTTTCTTCGTTCCGATGACGATTGTGACTTTAAACGACACATAATTCCACAAATTGCACCTTTAAAAGAGATTGTGATACATTTTGATATTAGATAATTTACCCAAATGCTTTTTTAGCCATCAGAATATCTTACCAATATAAATAATACATTCACGTAGAACGTACATGTATATTAAGACCCAAGCAGAAGATATTTTAATTATAACATTTGATCGATTGTCCATTGACAATGCTGTACTGATATTTTTCTTTAAGAAGATCTTCAATTATGTTGAACTCATTGAAATTGATAATTGATGGGTTTAATCACAATATTTTTAATTCTAGGTTACAAACTATAAAAATCACATGACCTTGCATCTGTTTCGAAATTTTGCTTCGTTAATATATTATTTAAAAAAATAAAAATTGATTTAGTTTCTCATATCAGCACACAAAATTACTCAATATTTATTTGATCACATAAATTCTCGAAAATTACTGTTCTATTGTCCGAGGTTTTTTACTCCGTCCGCCATCTTGTCAAGGACGCTTTTCTCTGTTGGTTTGAAAACGTGTACCACTGCATCTCCTGCGTCACTGAGCGTCTTCACTACTTCATTCCAGGCATTTTTCATCGACTCCATCACATCTCGTTTATCCCTAACATTATTATTTTCTGTTGGATATGCTGACACGATTATAACAACGAGCTGAAAAATTTATTAATTAGCAGTTAAAATGTCATTGACACATACGAAAATTAGGTAAAATAAATAATCAGCTGTTTTCCTACGACTTCGCTTGCGTATTTTATAGCTTATGATGTCGCTTCTAGTAAGTATAGAATTCTCATGATCGGATAAATATTTCTGAGGATAACCTCCTATAAACAAAAAAGAAACAAAATAAGACAGTTAACCTCTTTTTAAAATGAGTATAACTAAGCATCATCATTTTAAATAGAGCAGAATTCCTCAGGTCTTAATGACTTTTTTAAAGGATGGCTGAATTAAATTTGTGTATCAACAAAGAGTTCTTTGTTTCATGTGACTTATAAAGTTGTTAATTAGATTTATCAACAGTGAAATTCAAATTCAATATCAGTTATTCAGTCTAGACTTCAGTCCAGCGATAGAAACTCAAAAATTATATACCACTATTTCTTTAATCCTAGCAGAGGGATTCCGTAAAAATTCAAACCCGAATTCGAAATCATTCAGGTAACCGAATTCAGTTCGAAAGCAACATCCGCTTAACCTTGAATTGGTATAAATCTTTCATGTCATAAGTGACTGCATAAGTAAGTAAATACGCTTTATTAGTATAGAAATTCTATCGATTCCATTTTTGTATAAAAATGCAAATCAAGATTGATTGATTCACTTGTCCCAGATATTGAAACCCTATATAATTTCGAAACTCACTTCAGTTATGCCACGAAACGTTGATACTAATTGAAAATTAAGCAGATGTCGCTTTTGAAGTGAATTTGGACACCTGAGTGTTCGAATTCGGGTCCGAATTTTTACGGAATCGCTTTGCTGAACCAATTTAGGGTTAGTTTAGTCGTAAGGCTATAAACTCAATGCTTATTTTTTAGATGCAATTAAAAATTCTTAAATTCTGGAATAGCTCATCCCTTATGAAAAGTGAAAAACCTCATTGCCAAAAACCAGAAACCAGCTTTCCAAATATTTTCCCAATCACAAAGGGTCCACGCGTAAATCGGCGTCATTAGCACACAAATATATAAACATTAAGACTTTAGCAGGCGCTCTTTTCTTTCGCCAATCACCAAGAGCTATCTCTATAAGTTAATAACGAACTTCGAGGAAACTTTTTGTCAACTTATTCAAAAACGAAATAGTCATAAACCTGATACCCACAGTACCTATAGCTTAATAGTAAGAAGTGCAAGATTGTAGGTACATACATCAGTCTCCTACATTTAAAGACAAAACAAATATTCACTGTAACCATATTGCTAGAATAGTAATTGTAATTTATCATAGAAAGCTTACAGAAGAAGCAATAAATAAGGTTGTTATTGATATCCTTTATCGTTCCAATAAATACCATTTATATATAATAATACATTATTTAAAAATCTGATGATAAGTATCAAGCTTTTTACTTATTTCAGTGAGACTCCAAAATCTTCGTCGTAATGAAATTACATAAAGAAATTTTGTATTATACATTCAGGCGCTGAAATAAGTACTTATAATGTAGTTTTAGCAATGAAAGAAAACAGCATAGGCTTAATACTTACGTAGCTACCAATTAATCATAAGTTTCATCGGAAACAATTATAATAGGTGAATAAAAACACACTTAATATACTTACTAAACAGAAGAAGATAGTCAGCCTAAATTCCATTGTCTTAATTTATTAAAGACAAGAAAAGGTGATATAAGAACTGTGTTCACCACACGAAGACCAAAATCCTACTGGCCACAAAGGAACGAATTCCAACAGGAAGCCTCAAATTCGACTCGGACACGCACGTGTGCTGTAATCGCTCGACTGAGCAAAATAAGAGGACAATGAGTCGTGATAAGTGATATTTGCGAGGGTTGTCCAGTTAATACATCGTTTCTTTGTTAATGACCAAGGAGACAGCCTTATTTCAAAATTTTTAGTAATGTTCTGCATTTTTATGATTTTTATATAATAAAGTTTTATCACCAATAAAAAGAATAATATTTAAGTATTATTCTTATTTATTTAAGTATATCTGTTCATCGATAAATTTTAATATGTATATGATAATTTAAACAATTCATTTGATTTCAACTTCTCTAGGTACTCCACTATACTAAAATTCTTCACCAAAATAAAGATAGCAGAGAACGTTCCTTAACTTGTAGCTTCTAAAGTTCCTTAATTATGTGCTTTCTGTATATTTAATTGTAATGGCAATTCTGAAAATGTAAACGATTTGAATTGCATTTTGCTATTGCTGAGACAAATATGTCGTCATTATAAACTTATAATTGACAGTGACAGTAATGTGTGTTATATGTTTATCTTGTTTGTTTAACAACAATTATGTGAAAAAAAATATTGGGTCTTTACTTATGAAATTACCGTTTTTCATGAAATAAATGAAGCGTATCTTATTGCTATATTTTTTATTCCTATCACTTTGATCAATGCATATTTGTCAACGCATTGGTAGCTCAGCTTATCGATACCCTTCTTGAAGAAGTTACCTGGACAGGAGGCAACAAATTCTTCAAAAGCATTTTGTACTGCCTCTCGGGTATTGATTTTTTTTTCTGTTGTGATGAATTACACCCGCGTTAGGCCACAAAACAGTGACCACCACTAGGGGTAAGTTTTTGTTTAGGGCTTTGTTTGGGTGCTGAACCAGGGTCCAGCCAACTTGCTGAGCGCTTACGATTGTTAAACAAGATTCATTTCCCGTCACAAATAACAATGCAGTTCAGAATCCTTCATTTGTATGCCTGCTGAGCAGTGCAAGGCACGTTTCGACGCGTACTTCGAGCTGGCGATCATTGAGATCGTGGGTACCCATTTGTCAAGCTTTTTTAACTTGCCAATTTGACGTAAATGGACCAATATTGTTTTGATGCTAACGTCGAAAGTTGCTGCTAATTCAGCCGTAGATTGAGTTTCATCAGCTTCCACAATTGCCTTTAATTCGTTATTGTCGACCAAAGATTTCAGACAACCACGGGGTTAATTTTCAGGTAAAATTTCCAGAGCGGAAGCAGGCACACCAATTACGGGTGGTGCGTTCGATTGTAGTGTTTTCTCCATCGTTAATGTTGTGTGCCGCTTGTGCCGCTTTGCTGCCACGACGGTACCCATACTCCATATTTACTCAATTTTTTAACTTATCCATGACGACGAAAAGTGTTCGAATGCGTTGAAAACAAAACATTAACTATTAAACAAGTATCTATTTTTGAAAAAAGAATTCCACGTTTTAATCCAAATTAGATTTATCAGCCAAAAACTATATTTTGATTTGAAATGGTTAGTACGACAGAACGGCAATTTCATAGGTATTATATTGACAGGCCATTAACACACCATGTTAACATTAGCAAAAATTATGCCCAGTTTCTGTAATAAACCCTCATATTTCTTAAAAATATCGAGCAAAGAATAATGTACAGCTGATGTCGCATTAAAATCATTCATAGCTCATTCACGTTCAATGTCAAGATATTCATTTGAAAGTACCGGGCTATTTATCGAATAAAAAATTAGATGGAGCCTGTCACTTAGATTAGTGTTTTTTGTAATAGTTTTTATGACTCGCAGACAAATAAATATCCGCAAATGAGTGTAAGAAATTTGTCTGAATAATTTAACCTAGAATCGAAAGGACGAAATACAACTCGAACCCAGTAAATCAGAAAGGCAGAACAATGCACTCAGCTTGAAAGTCACTTTACTGATGATACTGAAGACTAATATCATACACTATATGTTTATCTATTAAATACTTATTTAAAAACACTTATCATTTGCATCGATAATCTCATTGACTTATTCAACAAAATCTGTCATTGAATACCTATACCATATTACAAGAATTACTTTGGACGATAATTGCCATTTTGGAGTGACCATCGTTTGACTTTGTGATGACAACATTATATTGATCATGCATCATCCACTTATTAAGAAAGGATGTGTGTGAAAATTACAACTCAAGCATCATAAACGTCCTGTGAATGTCCCTAAAATTACTTTTGGAAAACTGACTTCATTGCTACACGTGGGCTACAGCAAATTGGTGGGTGTTTACAAATTCAGATGCAAACTGAACCAATGACTTAACGTGTCTTCCGATGCAGAGACCACATGCAAAATAAATATCTTAACCTGGTATCGAGTTGCGGAAAACAACTCACCGTCGAGAAGAAGAAGAAGAATTCTGTTAAATGAATAATTCATAAAATTTAACAAAAGCAAAAAAGTATAAAATCATTATCAGGATCTGATCGATTGGATACGAAGTAGACGTGATAAACGCGCAATGCACACACCGAGACTAATTCAGGGATTTGTTAGTGTGTCCATGGTTATAACATTTATTAAAAGGACACTTTTTAAAAGTTTTATTTAAAGATAAAATCAAAATCCGTGGAAGAGAAACTGAATGTCTATTAGTAAGATTATGTTGAACATAATCCTGTCAGGATGCCGACATTGTATACTCCACTAACTTGAAGGTTGGATGCATTATCTTGTGGGTTAATTGTCTATTTTAACATCTATTGCAATACCTTTCAAAGTTATAATAATGATTTGAATAATCAAGAACCATAATAAAGACTTAACCCGTCGAAAGTCATTTTTTCAATAAGCCATAATGTCATAGACAATTCTTATTAACGTTAAATTAACGATACCTTTCATTTGATAACTTTAAAAAAAACAGTCAATCTCAATCGCTATCACAGTTAGGGCGCTTGTTATGTTGTGCGGCGGGCTTTTCCGCAACTCGACACCTTGTGCCTATTTTGCGTGAATGATGGGGTTGCATCAGTCCTGCCACCCAAGCTCCTCCAGGAAGCCCATGAGTCCTTTAACTTTGCCGCAAGCCTCCTTTAATGTCTGTGGGCTACCCAGATGTGTAGTCCTGTGTCCTGAAACGCCCCTGCATTCCAGTAGTACGTGAGCGCTTGTCTCTTCAGCGTCCAGGCATGCCCTGCACAGAGAACTGTCAGAGATACCCATGTTATATAAGTGTTTGTTAAAATAGCCATGACCAGTTAGTATACCTACTATTAGTCTCAACGTTTGTCTAGGTAGTTTGATTAACTTACGTGCCAGTTGCAGGTCTACCTTGGGGATTGCTTCTTTGGCTTGCCTGCAGTCAGTCGTTTGAGTCCAGTATTCGTCGTGTTGTCTGTGACAGCGTTCTCTTACCCAGTTTCTCAGCTGTCGAAATGGAATGGGTATAATGGGTTCCGGTCCAATGGGCTTTCTGCTTGACCCTTCTCTGGCCAAGCTGTCTGCCGCGTCATTTCCTCTTGACCCGCTGTGCCCCTTAATCCATTGTAAGGTCAGTTTATTTCTTATGCATACCTCTGTCAACTTACAGTGACATTCGTGCAGTAGACCTGATGTCATCATATTGTTATTTAAAGCTTGTAATACCGATGCGCTATCAGAGAGAATACGGATATTTTTACCTTTTACTCTCCGGATTATAATTGCCTCAGCAGCCATTAATATACCCACGCATTCAGCCTGGAATATTGTGTTGTAGATTCCCAGTGCCGTGGATATGTGGATATTTAGATCCTCCGAGAAAACACCAGCACCAGTACCTATGTCAGTTTTAGAGCCGTCCGTAAAGATCCTCAGCTCTTTGTGAAGGCAGAGATCTGGTGTGTCTTCGTAGAGTTGTATTTTGTATTTCTTGTCAAAAACATACCTCCTGGGAGTTAAGTCATTGGTGGCCATGAAGAAGGGGTATTCCTTATTAATGTCTTTTAAGATGTTAGTGTGCGGGATACTAATATCCCTCCATAGTCCCAGCATTTTTAGCCGTGTGGCTGCACACATGGCTTCTTGTTGTATAAAGAGATGTAGTGGTCTTACGTTGAGTATCGTCTCTAGCGCTGCTGTTGGGGTTGTTCTCATGCATCCAGTGATTGCACAGCAGGCACGTCTTTGGAGACATTTAAGTTTGTTTATAGTTGTTGCCTGTGTAGTCTTTGTCCACCAGACAATTGCGCCGTAGCTTATGATGGGTCTAATAATTGTCTCATATAGCCATTTAGTAATATGTGGAGTTAGTCCCCATTTCTTACCGATCATCCTGCGGCATTGCCAGAAGATGATGTTGGCTTTTGTGATGGATTTGTCTATTTGTGTACTCCAGTTCAGTTTGGCATCCAGTGTGACACCTAGATACTTTACTTCGTTGGAGAGATTCAATGTCGTGCCAAATAATTTTGGAAGTTTGTATTCGCCTAGTACCCTTTTGTTAGTAAACATTACCATTTCTGTTTTTGCAGGGTTTACCTTTAGTCCATAGTCGTTGCACCACTTTTCCACAACTTTCAGTGCAGTTCTTGTGACGTCGCACAGTGTGTTCGCAAATTTGCCCGAGATTGTTATTACTAAGTCATCTGCATATCCTATCGTTTGGAATCGACGGTTGTTTAAGTTGGCGATCAATTCGTTGACCACCACATTCCACAGAAGTGGCGATAGTACTCCCCCCTGTGGGCAACCTTTAGTCGCTATTGCTTTGATCTTGTTGTCGCCTTGCAGTGTTATTAGCCTGTTTCGCAGCATGTTGCTTACCCATTGTGTGATGGTGTCCTCTACTCCATGAGCAGCTAGGGCTTTCGCTATGCTATCAAAACTGGTTTTGTCAAAAGCTCCTTCAATATCTATGAAAGTGCCTAGACATATTTCTTTCCTTTTGAGACTTCCCTCTATCGTACTTACTACGGAGTGAAGTGCGGATTCTGTCGATTTGCCAGATGTATATGCATGCTGGTTAGGATGCAACGGTACGTTCTTAAGCTGGTTGTCTCTAAGCTCTCTATCACATAATCTCTCTAGAGTTTTTAGAAAGAAAGATGAGAGGCTGATAGGTCTATACGATTTTGCATCATTGTAGTCAGATTTACCTGGTTTTGGGATGAATATCACCGTGACCTCTCTCCATAGCTTTGGGGTATATCTGTGTGCTAAACAGGCCCGCAGAAGAGGCACCAGTATTCTTGTCACTGCTTTATTGGCCCATTGTAGAAGCGCTGGAAAGATTTCATCCGGTCCAGCTGCCTTATATGGTTTAAAGCTGTCTATTGCCCATTTTACCTTATCCGTAGACACCGTCCTTTGTGCGGTGGTCCAGGATTGTTCAGTAGGGGTGCAGTTTGTGTCCTCCCAGTTCTGCGTGGTTTGCAACACGCAGCCCGGAAAATGAGTTTCTAGTAGAACCTTATACGCCTCCTCATGTGTGTCAGTGAGTGAGCCGTCTGTTCTGCGTAGTTGTCCAATGTCCTGTTGTTTGTCCTTAGATAATAGTTTCCTGACCTTGTTGGCTTTCGTGCACGAATCAATTTCGGAGCAAAAATTCCTCCAGGATCTTTGCTTCCAATGTCGTATACGCTTTTTATAGAGCAATTTTGCATCTCTGTATGCATCCCAGTTCCGGTCATCATATGTGTTCATTGCTCTGTTAAATAGTCTTCTCACCTTTGTCCTTAGTCGCTGCAGTTCAGGACCCCACCAAGTTGAGCTGTGGGTTGAGTCTGATGATAGTTGTTTGAGCGGGCAATTGTTGTAATAGGCTGTTTTAATTACCTCACTTATTTCCTTAGCTGCCTCGTCGATTTTGTTAATATCCCGCCAGCTCTTGTCTTGTATACAGTCTAGTAACGGTATTACCTGTTTCTGATATTCTCTTTTGTTAGTGTTCCTTGGTAAGCGTCTCGGTTCAACTGTCATGTTTTGTGTTGTCATGTTGAACCTGAGCCACATGTGGTCAGAACATGAGGCCTCTGACGAGACCTGCCAGTCGGAAATCAAGTCAGCCGCCTCTTTAGTCGCTAACGTAAGATCAATTATGCTTCTAGCTCTTCTCGTGACAAAAGTAGGCTTTGAGCCTTTGTTGATCAGGTTAAGATTAGTTGTGAATAAATAATCAACCAGTTCCTCACCTCGTTTGTTGCTTTTGGTCATTCCCCACAATTGGTGGTGCGCGTTGGAGTCAGTGCCGATGATCAGCGCCTTGTTCGTTTGTTCACAGTGTCGTACCAGTTCAACCAGTTCTCTTGGCGGTGCTTCCTCTCCCTCCGGCATGTAGGCAGAGGCAATCACCAGGATAGGTACACTTGGATTTTGCTGCTGTTTAATTGTTATTGTAGTTAGGTCGCTAGAACAGAAATTTGACATTATTTGGGCTTGCATGTGTTTGGAGCAAACAATGCAGGTCCGCGGTGCTCGGTTACCTGAGTTGTAAAAAGTCTTACCACTCGTAGTGCTGAGGCCACAGATGTTATTGGATCTGATCCACGGCTCTTGGACCAGAGCTATAGCCTCAGTTTTGTCGTTGTCCTCCAGCCACTTCTTTAGTTGAGCCGTTGCTGCGCGACTGTGCTGGAGGTTTGTCTGCAAAAATGTTGTATTAGTCGGTGGTAGCGCCATCAGACGCAAGCAAAACGTCGACATCCACCTCCTGGCTGATGTCGATACCACCGAGTCTGTCCGCCCATTCGTCAATCACGTCCTTTTCGTTACGACTCCCTTTCGCAGAAGTCGAGGTCTCCGGTTTTTGAATGTCCATGGCCTCTTGTGTAGCTGCCGTTGATGGTCCGGCTTCTGTACTGGGTGTCGGGGCTGAGGTTTGGTCCTCCAGAGGTGGCAGGCTGTCCAGATACTTGCCATCCTGATGCCGGAATCGGACGTAAACCGAGCCCATCAGGTAGCAAAGTCGCCTCCCTCTTGCCAGAATTTTTTCTGCCACGTCTCTAGTGGTGCTGAAAATGAGGAAGGTGTTGTCCTCTCCAGCGATGGCCTTATGCAGGATCCATCTATCCACGTCAGCAAACTTATTTTGATGCCTCAATAGTTTAGCTGTCATATGTGGAGCCCTTGTGCCAGGCACAAGTAGTCCACATACCACCCTCTTTGGTCTGTCTATTTGCCTTTGCACTGTCAGGTCATCCAGCCCCGGGATTTTCATGGCTGCCACAGTCTTTTTTACCCACTGAAGAGTTTTGGGTGTCTCACACCAAAGACTGAGCACCCCGTCCCCGATTGTCGGTTTCCCTTTCAGGTTCGGTCCCTCATCAGTCGATGGCCCCGCCTCTAGCGTCTCCATTATGACGGCTTCCTCCAGGGCTGCTAGCACTTGTGTTGCCTGGGCTATTGTCAGGTGTCCTGTTTTTTGGCTGGTGATTACCACCAGTAGGTCAGCTGTGGCCGCATCGGCGAATGATATTTTTGCCGGTGTTCGACGCGGTTCCCCCGATTTAGGTTTCTTATGGTCACCCCTTGGAGAGACCGTGTCGTCCAGTCTGGGCCTCTTTGATGCCGGTAGTTTTGTCCCCTCAGAAGTCTGTCTGTCCCGGGTGTTAGCCTCTTGACCCGTAACAGTCGTCTTACTGGCTTCCTCAGCTCTTTGTCTGTTACGGGCCTTCCTAGCTCTTTGTCCCAGTTTGGTCCTTCTGCGTCCTGTCGTGTCAGTGGTTTTTTTTTTTTTTTTTTTTTTTTAAAACTGGTTCCCCCACTTTATAGCAGGTTGTCTTATTTTTCTTTTTTATATTGTCATGCTTTTTATTTTCTTTTCTTTTTATATTCAGGTATATTCCTGTTTAGTCTTTTGGGATAGCTCTTTTTCCCTTTTTCTTTCTTTTTAACTTTTTTATACATATTTCTTACTTGCTATTTACATAATTTTTATTTTGTTATATACATTCCCATGTTATTTGTTCTTAATTCTATATTTACAATTTCTTTCTTTTACAATTCCTTTCTTTTCTTACTATACAATAATTCTTGCCTACTTCTTATAACTAATTACATTTTGTTGTCCTCGTTTTCCTAATTCATTCAGTCTTTGTTCCTTTTTGCTACCTTTTCTATAATTATACATGCATAGTGTATGAACTTCTCTCTTTCTTTATTATCTGTCATTATTGTTTCTAAATTTTCCACGCTAAGTTTTGTTTCTATGTGATTTTGTAGAGTGTGTCTTTCATTGCCGAAAATTGGGCATTCCAATAATACGTGAAATACGTCTTGCTTCGTTTGGGGGTCGCACTCACAAAATGGGGTGTCTTTGCATTTATAATCATGGAGGTAGGACTTAAACCCTCCATGCCCCGTCAGTAATTGCGCAGCCCATCTGTCAATCTTCATCTTTCTTACCACTCCGAAGGCCCTTTCCCCGCTGGGGAAAAAGACCTTCGTAGTGGCGGCGGTGTTTTCGCTCCTATAACGGCTATCCCATTCTACCTTTGTCAAATTGCGTAAATGCCTTTTGACAAAGGAGATGGGGCAGCCGTCATAGTGCGACTTGCACTTCAACCCGAGAGCCGCCCCCTTCGCCAACTCGTCCGCCCTCTCGTTCCCAATCACGCCGACGTGGGCCCTGATCCAAAATAGGGAGACCTTTTGGCCTAAGTCCCTAAGTTGTATCAGGTTGCCTTGTATCGCCTTCGTGATTGGGTGCGAAGAGTCCGGATCTTGTAGCGACTGTAGGGCGGATCTCGAGTCGCTGAGCACCGCCGCGTCCTTCCATTCTTTGTTCATCACACATTCCGTCGCTTGGAGGATAGCATACAACTCGGCCTGGAAGACCGTACAGTATGGCTCCAGCTTAAACTTTCGGGAAGCGATCTCAGCAGCCCCTTTCCAACAGGTCAGGGCTGCACCGACTTTTCCCTCAAGCTTGCTACCATCTGTATAGATCTTCACAAGGTCTTCTGCTAGTTTGCTATCCTCTTCCGCGTTTTCCAAGCATTCGAACTCTATCATGCTCAGGCTGCCGGGGTGGTTCGATTCCTGCAAAGACACCCTTTCCTCCACCTTCCTGCCTCTTAGTATTGCCTGGGGTTTCCCGCGCTTTGCTTCATAAAGTCGGGATGCTTCTTGGACCCTAAGGTCCAGCGGAAGCAGCCCCGACAATACTAATGCGGAATTTAGTGAAACTGTCCTGTATGTTTTAGCTATTTTTTGTGCGAACCCCCTTTGTACCCCATTGAAAACTTTTTTGCTTTTAATTTTACCTGCCTCTTTGGCCCAAACACTTGCCGCGTACAGTACAATCGGTTCTATTACTGCTACGTATATGGTCCTAATGACCTCCGGGTTTAATCCCCATGTTACCTTGGCTGATGATAATATTCCTTTATATATGTTGATGGCTTTTTGACAGACGTACGCAATGTGTTGATTAAAGGTAAGTTTTTTATCTATTATTAATCCTAATATTTTAATTTCCTCCTCTAAAGTTATACTAATTCCTCCCATGGTCAGGTGGGGGGTGTCATATTTAAGTTTATGCGTAATTATCATTGCCTTTGTTTTCTGTGGCGCGAAATTTAATTTGTTATCTTTACCCCATTTCCTGACCATGTCTAGTGCTTTATTAGCTTTCATTTCCAATTTTTGGGAGCTTTTTTCTGATATAATCAACACTACGTCGTCTGCAAATGCCTGGCAATAGAAGTTGGCTTCGGTGAGACTGTTTAGCAAGGGGTCTAGAATTAAATTCCAAAATAAGGGTCCTCCTATGGAACCCTGCACACAACCTTTGTTCGTTTTTCTTGTGACCTCCTTACCTGCATATCTCACCGTAACCGACCTGTCCTTCAGATAACTTGCTATTGTTTTTCTAAGATTTATTGGGCATTTTGTTTTATGGAGTTGGCAGTGGATTCGCGGCCACCAGGCATTGTCAAAGGCCCCCTCTATGTCCAGCGAGATTAGGGCTACAATCTCCTTCTCTTCCAGATTGCTCCTAATCCGCTGGACCATGTCATAGAGGGAGTCTTCGGTGCTCCTTTGTGGTACGAACCCATACTGCCTGGGGTTTATTTTGGGTAGGATATGCCATTTTAAGCGCCTCACTATCATTTTTTCATATATTTTTCCAACAACTGAGAGTAGCCCTATTGGACGGTATGATTTGGGTGTGTTATAGTTGGGTTTACCTGGCTTTCTTAGGGTTATGACTGTTGCTTCTTTCCATGTGGTTGGGAAGTGTGTTAATTCCAGTCCTTTATTGTATATGGCGAGGATTGTTTCCGTGTTCGCTTTGATGGTTTCAGCACATATATCGGCCGTCAGTCCATCTCCACCCGGGGCCTTCTTCGGGTTGAACGATCCCGAGGCATAGAGTAGTTCGGCTTTCGTGAATGGAGGGTCGTAACTGTCATCGTTACTCCCGACATTCACTTCCGCCGCCCTACTTCTAACCTCTTTGTGGGTTTCGCTCTCACCCTCTTCCGTGTCTACCGGGTAGAAACTTTCGGCCACTATATGCGCCGATTCCTCTGGATTGCTTGTTACTCCGTTTATTATCATCATTTGATCCTCGCCATTCTTTTTTGATTTCGATATAACTCTATATATTCCTTCCCACATGGTTTCCCTATCTTGTTTATTGCAGAACTCCTTCCAACATTCCACACTTGCCTTGTCCATCTCCTTCATATATTCCTCTTTTGCCATTTTAAATTGCTCAATTGTATAATTTTTTCTCTCTTTTGCTGCATTCTTGATTCTCTTTCTTCTTCTGTTTTTTTCTTTCTTTAATTCTTCCAGTTTATTCGACCACCACACGATCCCTGTTTTATTTTTGTTTATTTTAGGTTTACTATTCTTCGCTATTGTTCGTTGCATCACTTCCGTTAGCTTTCCTATAATCATTTCGTATTCCTCCGTGTTAGTTATCATATCTATTTTTTCCTTTACAATTCCTTCCTTTTCCATTTCCTCTTTCACTTCTTCCCTGAATTTCTTCCAATCTGTTTTCTTTGTGTTGTATTTTCTAGTTGTTTTGTTATTCTCAATTTGTTCCTCCTTTCCTGTTTTCAGTTCAAACAGGATCGCGTTGTGGTCGGATGCTGATATGTCTTCGTCTACTTTCCAGTTGTTTATTATTCCAATTGTATCTTTTGAGCATATTGTTACATCTACATGACTTTTATATTCTTTTCCCCCTCTCCATGTGTGGAATGTTGGAGCTCCCCCAATATTTGCTATTTCCATATTCATATCGTTTATTGTACCCATTACTTCTATTCCTCTTTCATCGTCCTTTACACTCCCCCACCACTTATTCCATGCATTTGTATCTCCTCCCATTATCATTCTAATGCCTTTCGTTTTTTCCCTTATATTTTCTATTTGATGTATGTACTCGCTGATGTCTATGTCAGGTTCGAAATAAAAGGAGACCAGTATGACCGGCCAATCGGGTGTTTCCATTTTAGCTACCGCTATATTTGTTGTTGTTAAATTTGGGAGAGTGTACACTTTTATGTTGTTGTTGAAAATTAATATTGCTGCTTTATTTACTCTCCCCGGTTCATAGTTTGCTTGTGTTATTCTGATTCCCGAATGGCTGGCCAATACTCCTCCGTTTCCTGTGTACGGCTCTTGGACTAATACTATTTGTATTTTCCTTTCCGTCGCCGTCTGTATAGCCTCAGCTGTCACATTTCTGGATCGTTGTAAGTTTATTTGCATAAATTCAATTTTCTTTGGAGTGCCCTTAGCAGTATGCTACTTTGCTTCTAGCCAGTCTCTCCATTCTCATCCTCACTGGGCAGACTGTGCTAAAAGCATTGTGTTCCGTATTTCCTTTATTGTTTACGTCTTTAGAGCAGTTTCTGCATTTCGGGGGGGTTTGTTTTGTCTCGCATGCGGTGTAGAGGTGGTCTCCTCCGCAGTGGCAGCATCTGTCCAGTTGCTCCTGACAGTACCGTTTGCTATGGCCGTAGCCCAAACAGCGGGAGCACTGGATTAGTGGGGATTGGTCTTCCACATCTGAGCTTCCCCATTGTAGCTGTACCTTCCCCACCTCTGTCAGCTGCCGCCACGTGAGTGGATCCACTCGGAGGACCACACCCGCCGCATGTGGGTTTCTCATTCTCTTTTCATATGCGAACTCAATTTCCTCCTTCTGTGTTGTCTTTCTTTTTCCCATTGTTTCTATTTTCTTTTTAATTGCCTCTATCGCTTGTTCTGCTCTTTTTTCGCCTTTTACATTTTTCACTATTATTAATGGGTTTTTATTCTTTGCCTTCTCTATTTTTAAATTTTTGTTTATTTCCAGTTGTTTCTTTAATTTCATTGTTTCTTCCTCCTTTGTGCAGCTTATTATTAGTTTCTGTCCTTTTGTTTTCTTTACCCTCGTTACTTCACACCACTCATTCATTCCTTTTGTTGTATCTTTTACTTCCGCAAATACTTCTTCTCCTGTTTTGTTTTGGTCTGTTGATTTTATTATTATAGAGTGATATGTTGTAGGAGGGCTTCTTTGTTCTATCTTTTCCAATCTTTTTGTGTTCGTTATTGTAGGGGCCTTTTCCATTTTATTTATTCCTTCTTTCATTTCTTTATGTATCTTCTTAATTTCTTCGCATGATTCCGCTATTATTTTGCTCTGTCCCTCCCCGATTCCAATTTTTTCTCTTCCTTGTTTCTTAAGCTCTTCTATAATATTTTTCTGTTCCTTAATTGTTTCCTGATGTCGTTTCCTTTCTTCTTCTTTTTCCTGCTTCATCTCCTCCTTCCAATTTTCCATTTCCTTTTTTATTTTCTGTTGGTCTTTTTCCATTTTTTGTAACGTTTTTTGTATTATGTCCTTTTCATTTTGCCTATCGGCTATGTCCTTCTGTCTTGTTTTTGCTATTTCTTCTTTTACTTCTTTTAATTCTTTCATTACTGCTATCTCTGCTTGACTATATTCTTGTTCTATTTTCTGTTTGCATCTTTCTGCTAGGGTCTCCATTACTTTTATTATTTTTAATGTTTCTTCTTTTATTTTTTTACATATGTTTGGATCTGTGTCCTTTAGGATCTTTGCTATTGTATTATACCTATTCTGGGCTGTTTTAAGATCCTCATCTATGTCTGCCTGATCCAATTCTTTTCCTTTTAATCTTTCTTTTTCTTGTTTCTTTTCTGGGTGGTGGGTTGTTTGGGCTGTTATTTCTGTTTTTCTTGTTACTCTCTTTGTTGTTTCTAAAGTGTCCATTTTGTATTTTGGGATTTTATAAGTATTAGGTTTAATAAGTTAATAAATTAGTTAAATTGTATGACTCAATAGAGATTAAATAGTAATTGTAATTAAATTGTATGACTCAAAAGAGAATAAAAATATTTAAAATTAAAACTATTTAGATTATTATTAAATTAAGTTAAAATTGTATATTTTAATTGAGATAAAATTAAATTAGATTATTAAAATTGTATTAAAATTAATGACTCAATAGAGGATTTATGTAATTGAATAAAAATTAAAATTGAATTAAATTATATTAGATGAATTAAAATAGAATTAAAATGAATTTAAAATGAAATTAAAACAATGCTAAATGAAATAAAATAAATAATTTGTATTAAAATTGTTTTTTTTTTTTTTTTTTTTAAAATGACTAGATTTGAGTATTTGTTAAAAACCAGTTTTTACTTTTAAAATCCCTAAAACTAATTAAAAGATATATATAAATGACTGATTTATTAGTTAAAATGTTTGTAAAAGTTTTATATTAGGACTACACAACACTTATTTATATTAATGACTAGATATTTCAGCAATCTTTATTGTATAGTTTATGTTTGATCTATTTTGTGTCTCTGTGTGTCTGTGTATGTTTTATGCCTGCCTTAGCTTGGGGAACCTTTGTCAGTTTTTATAAAATTCAGTTTTATTTATTTGTTATCCTAACTAACCTATGTCAAAAGTTAAAATGTTTAAAAAGTTTGTATAAGTTGTATAATTAGACGATACAACACTCAATTATATTAAAAGGTTAAATTTACTTTAAATTTAATAGTGTCAGTGGTTTGGTCTTGATTCCTATCTCCACCCTGCCGATTTCTACGTCGGTGGGTGACTTGCTGCCAGGAATCAAGGTCATCATCTCGCGCTTGTTGCCTGTCGCCGGATTGCTCCTTCACCAGGTCTGTCAAGACACGGGATGAAGTTGGTCTGTCATTGTCTCTGTCATGGTCTTTGTGCATCGGCCTGACACCAGGTTTCTCCTTCACCAGGTCTCTCGATGTACATGTTGTCGTTGGTTTGTCTTTAATGTCAGTTTGCCTGTCGCCGGTTTTACCCTTCACCAGGTCTTTCTTATGGGATCTTTGAGTTTCCATGTCCACATAATCTTGTTACTTCATCCTCGTCAGTCCCACCCGCCACGGAGCCACAATTGGGATGCCGATATCAATAATCGGTCATCAGGATTGTGACGAGGATATAGGAACGCAGGGTTTTCCTCCTTGTGCGACATCAGGAGCTGCAGTTGAAGGGATGATAGTCGATCCCAACTATCATTGGTTCCCAACAACCTTGCTCCTTCAGCATGGCCGGAGTCCATCACTGTGATGTTAAGTGACCCCCACGTTCCTCGCCGGCGACCCATAGACGGTAGACGCCAAGACCGTTACCACGTAGCTGGCTGGACCACGTGGTTGCCGTCTAGCTGGAAATCCGGGCCAAAGTGCCGTGTTGCATCCGGGGTGCCGCAGCTACCCTTTCCGCTCAAACACCAGGATCCCTTCATCCCCGCGTACAGCTCTGCTGCGCAGGTCATAGCGCAGGAGAGGCTCACAAACCACTTGGCCGCCTCCCTGAACCAAGTGGACTAGAAAGCTGCCTAATTGGGGTGCGACAACTTTAGGGATTGTGGTGGGAAGTAAGGATGAGGATAGGATAGGATTAGTGAGGATGTGGATAGGGGTGCGCCTGATTGTTTTAGTTATATCTGTTTCTTAGGGAATCAGACCAATAACAGGCGGCCACCGCGTGAAGGAGACAATCAGACTTGCCTAGGGGATCAACATGACCTGCACTCTCCCCCCAGACCATTTGCCAGATTACCAGACGGGACAGAATGGTAAAATAGGTGATATGTTAGTTTGGTACTTATACTGAATACAAACACAACCTGACATACCCCCCAAAATCCGTGGAAGAGAAACTGGTATACCCCGTGTCCCTAGTGCGTATTAGTAAGATTATGTTGAACATAATCCTGTCAGGATGCCGACATTGTATACCCCACTAACTTGAAGGTTGGATGCATTATCTTGTGGGTTAATTGTCTATTTTAACATCTATTGCAATACCTTTCAAAGTTATAATAATGATTTGAATAATCAAGAACCATAATAAAGACTTAACTAAACCCGTCGAAAGTCATTTTTTCAATAAGCCATAATATCATAGACAATTCTAATTAACGTTAAATTAACGATACCGTTCATTTGATAACTTTAAAAAAAACAGTCAATTTCAATCGCTATCACAGTTAGGGCGCTTGTGCACTACACTGAATTTTCAGGTCCAGCGGTCCGATTTCAGGGTTCGATCGCTAGGTACGATAAGATTTTTGGCACGTCGGAATAGCTTGCTTTGTTACTCTACGTGCGAAAACGTGCAAAGGTACCTAAATAATGACCTGATCATTTTTCATAAACCATAATAAATTGAGGCAAGACTAAAGCATTTTTTTTAACTATCGGATGACTACTCAAATGTAAAAACTTATGCCCTTACTAATTTAGGAACAACATTATTCACATAAAATAGCTAAAAATATCTGTGACATTAGAATAAAATTACCGATAATGGTCTAGTACTTGATGTTTAAATTAATAAACGTGCTATTTTTCGAAGATTGTAAAAACAACTTTAAGCGATTACAGAGATAGACCAATCGTTGGCGCCATTTCGTAAACAAATCGAAATTAGTGCCGTATAAGCGGAGAATTAATATGTTAAATAAACTTTACGAGATCAGTTGACTGTATTATATATAGGCATAATTTTATGCGCGTGGTATAGTTTCTTTGGGAAAAATAATAGCAAAATCTAATCTAAGGGAAAAATATTAGCAAAAATATTTTTCCCTTAGATTAGAATACTTCTTTTTTTAAATTTATTTATGACACAAACAGTCATTTCAAATTTTATTACAATATAGACTTAAATGCGAAAAAGACATTGAGTGTCACTAAATTACTTCTGTTATCTTCTTTTTATTCTTTATTACTTCTGTTATCAAATATTTATTTATACTTATCAATTGCCTAAAAACAAATTTTGATATTGAAAAATTTCCATGCAAACTTTCATCCTTTCTGATATGTACATATGGCCTGACATATCGGACCGCCGGACCTGGAAATTCGGTGTAGTGTACAAGCTGAGCAATGCATTTGCTGTTGTCTAATATATAAATATTTAGAATACTAATGCTTTTCAGTCCGTTCTGTTCTACGTGTAAGATTATATGATAATATATTAACTGCTGCGTGAGACTTCTTCTTCGTTATCGTAACAAAAAAAAAGGTGGTCAGCATTGTCACCCACTACTACAAATTGGGTAATAGTCGAGTGGAGATGACGGATGTACGAAATAACAATAATAATTTAATACTCTGAATTGAATTTACCGACACGCTCGTCATACCTACCTTCTTCGATATATCCGTACAGACTCCTTATTGACTTGTTTGCCTGGTCATTACGCCGAGTGACATCAAAGGAATCATTTTACTTATTGCATTAAGCCACAAGCAAATATATTTATTGGTAACGCGATCTTTTAAATGTACGTTATTTCTATTTTTGACAAATAAAATTACTCGTACATTAGGAAGTGCATACATTTTAACCGACTTCAAAAAAGGAGATTCTCACTTTGACCTGTATGTATGTTTGTGCGCGATTATCTCGCATTTGGCTGAACTGATTTTGATTCGGTTTTCAGCACAGTATTTGTCAGACTAAAAGAAGGTTTGAGGTATATTTACCGATAAAAAAATTAAGGTTCGTACTTTAACACGTGTTATATCCGCGATTAGCTCGCGTTTGGCTGAACTGATTTTGACGCGGTTTTCAGAAAAGTATTTTTATTTTGCTTAGCTGCCCTCACCGAAAAATAGGTACTGAATTAATTCCAATTGGTTTACGTTGGTTTCATAACTTTTCACTGCAGAAGACTTGCGCTGTGAAACTTGTTCAGTTTTGTACGTGTTATGTTTTGTATTAATTGCGTTAATGGATTGGTTTTCGATAAATCATATGATATATATATGTGTCCGTTGAGTTCATCTACAATAAGTCAGTCAATTATATTCAGAATACAACCAATCGTAAATCTTTGGGGCGTTTCAACTTATGTTATTAAAAATAAAAGTCAATTGCGCCTCATTGCGAACTTTTCCTGATTTAATGAAATATGGTTAAATAATCCCACTTTTCAAGGCAGGTGTTAAGTCTGATCATAGTTATTTCAGACTAATATATATACTACCAGCACTAAGTAAAGTATTTGAGAAAATTATTTACAATCAGCTGCTTGCACACTTTTCATTAAATAAATTGCACTTCTAAGACATATTATGATGCTCGGGAGAGTAAACAAGATGCTATCGGCATTTTTTCTGATCTGTCAAAAGTATTCGACTACGTTAGTCATGAAACACTGTTGGGCAAATGAGAGCATTATGGTGCGTCGAAAAAATTACTTAATCTAATAAAAATCATATCTTTCTGCTAGAATTCAAAAGTAGTAATAAATAAAGCGAAATCTGCAGGGGCACCTATCACTATGGCTGTACCTCAGGGATCGGTATTATGATCATTGCTTTTTCTAATTTACGTTAATTACCTTCTTACTTTACGAAGAATTTGTGCGAGATAGTATTATTTGCTGATGACACCTCTTTAGTGTTTAAAGTTAAGAGGGGATGTTTAATTTGACGATGTAAATGATGCTCTCGACAATGTTTTACAGTGGTTTGATAATAGTCATTTAAAACTCAATTAAATATAATTGAGATTGAATGATTTATTAAAGAGGCATGTTAGTACACTTATAAATATAAATAGTGAAAAGTTGAGTTGGTAGAATCGACTAAGTTCCTAGGTATTATACTAGATTTCCCACTGCAATGGGATCCTCATAGTGACAACTTGTCAAGAAGACTTTAGTTCTGCAGCTTTTGCTATTAAGAAATTAAACTTTTGACAAATATTGAAACGGCAAGATTGATAGTAAGTAATATATTTTAGTTATTTTCATAGTGTAATGATGATGTATGACCTATTCTTGTGGGGCTCTGTGATGATCATTTAAGTTATTTTTGTTCTAAAAAAGAGAGATGTCTGCGCTATATATAATTAACGATCTAGGGAATTTATCAGAGAAATATTTAAAGAAATAAGTTTTTTTTTTTTGACTGTTGACTCTCAATACATCTATGAAAATATTATGTAGTCAAGAAAACATTACCAAGCTTCAGGCTTCAAAAACCAGAGGATCATTACTAGGTAAATGCATTGCTATGTTTAATAAAATTCCACAAAATGTAATTGACCTACCCGTAAATAAATTTAGGATTCATGCAAAAAACACACTTATGAGTAAAGGCTAATAAAGTTGATGATTATTTTAAGGACCGCAATGCATGGAATTATTAGCCTTCGCTTTGTTCTATAACGACTAATTATATATACCAACCTATGTCCTACAGATTTATGTAAATGTCATCACGTATGATAAAGAGCTGGTAAGTTTTTTTCGTTTGTTCTTCTTGTCAGCTAAAAGAGGTCCTAAACGAGTAGTAAAGGAAAAAAAATTGGACGATTTGAAAGTGCTTATAACAAGCTTACTTGAAAACATTTTCATTTCACCAAAGTTGACATTTATTAGATATAAACAGTTTAAGTGTGCTGTTCTCGAAAGTGCCATATATACTTGACTGCATGTAAATAATGAAGAATCAACTTAGCTCTTATCTCTTATGTATCGATCATTATACCTATCGAGAAACTATTTATATATCTATGGTACCTATACATAATGATGTTCATAGTATATAATAGTTTCCTTATCATAGATTTTAATAATGTATATTTTATTTACTCTTTGGTAAATGTTTGTATCACGTAGTGTTAAAATTCTCTTTGATTTGTATTACTAAGCAACACATCGACGGATGTTTTCAAAATAGTCTACAGTTTTGTTTAATATAAAAATCTAATAACAGTATTTATAATTTGGAGCCTATGGGTCTGCTAGAAGTATCTTAGAATTTTGATGTTCTATTAGTAATTCACAGACAAAATTGTAGTATTTTGAATTGCAATAATTCTTAAAGTCCTTGATGTGGTACTCTTTTAGTCACTGATTTGGAATTTAGGCTTCTAGTTTATTTCATAACTAAGATACAGAGGGTCATAAATGGTCCGAATAACATCTAGAAAAGTATGTGCTCTTTTTACTTTTTTGCTCGACTTGTGGCGAGAACACTTACGTGCGCCCAGATTTTTAAGTACGTTATTAATTGATTAACAACAAAAGGGTTTCTAAATACTTTTTTTTTAGGTAATATATTGTTAAACCAATCGCCTATTTTCTTGCCAGTGTCTTCGGTGCCATCCTTTACTTTTTTACCAAAATCTTTGACGGAATTTACAAAATCATCCCACGATTCTGTTGAATCTTTCACACATAATGTTTGAATTAATACAACCTAGAAAAAAGCAAAGTAAATTTTGCATTCACAATGCTGTACTGAAAATAATTCTTAAAGAAAAATGCTTAAAAAATCCACTTTGTCCCTGGTACTCTGAGATGGGACTCGAATCCATGACATTTCGTAATCCGAGAGACTGCTCTAACCAATGAGCTAACTAGACCCTGACAGGGCTGAAGAATTTTTCAAGCATTTGTTATTTTTCGCTACTAACGAGCGTATTTTCATCAATGTTCAGATCATAGAGATACTGAATACTTGAGGATTGCCTGAAAAATGATAGAAACAGACGAAAGAAATATTTTTACGAATATTTTAAAGATTCACAGATGATGTATTATTATTGTAAAAAGATAATTAAGTAAATATTACAGGAATATTATAAAAATATAATAAAATAAAAAAAGCAAACGTGATTTCTTTGCGTTTTCTATAATTGGTACGGAACCCTTCACGTATGATATTGAAAGAATAGAAAAACAAAATGCATATTACCAATAAAATCAACTTTAATAATATTTTGTCCATTGTAGCAATGGAAATGCAGTTTTGGAAGTTTTAAATGAATCGTCTCTCGTTTTTCTAATAAAACCTGCAATGATCAAAGCAAACAATAATCAAAATAAACTATATAATCCATGCAGAAAATAAATAGAAAATTTTTTAACCAATTGGTGGACCTTATTCAGATTTAAAAATTACATACTTCTTTTTCGGTAAATTTGAATAGCAAATAGAAGCATAGTAATTTTTCAGCGATTTTTCTGATTTATATATGATTTGAATAATGGTGTATCGTTTATATCAACTTTTGACAACAATTTCGCGAATTTTATAATATCAAATGTCGATTTTATGATTATAGATAGTTGTGTCAGTAGAAAAAAATAAGTGCACTATTTTATTGGTGTTATAGTTTCAAAGTTAGCCTAAAACACTTCAGAAAAATAACTTGATTATCTTTCATCTCTTATGATCTATACTAATATTATAAGGAGGAAAGATTTAGTTGTTTGTTTCTTTTCTTGTTTGCATTGAATAGACTCTGAAACTCATGGACTGATTTTTACCTGATTAAACAAGTGATTATAAGTATGCTACTAGCTGTTCTACTTTTGTGTAGACTTAGTGCGCATAATGCACAGCCTATAACCGATGTAGCTCAGTCCTGTATTGAATAATGCTTTTAATGATTTAATTTTCTACAAGATAATTAATATTCTAAATGCAAAATTGATGAAGATAGATAAAGTAGATACATATCAAAGAAAGATAGATGAAGTAAATAATTTTGTCATCTAATTCGTATGTAAATATTAAAACCGAAAACTATAATATGAATATTTGTAATTGTTTTCTTTAATAAAACTAATTGTATCTCATTTCCATTGTAGCACTAATATAAGTTTAACGTAATGCAATAACGGAAAGGAAATTTGGTTAATGAAGTATTAAGTAACAAGTTATTTTACATATCACACATATAAATTAGGGATAATCAGTTGTTAAATGAAGATATTGGCAAAAGAAATAGATAAAAGAAACAATATAAATTCGAACTTGGTTACAAATAGCTATTGTATCTACTACAACAGCCTACGAAACAACGGTTGAAGTATTTACCAAAGTATCCAAAACAACAGAGGTAATATTAAAGGTACGTAATTTTTGTTCTAATAGTATTTTCTTATAATATTCTAAGAAAATGTCTTGATAAGCCAATATATTACTTACTTGGTTTATAATCAATTATGGTCGATGCTTTCAAAAAAACATTATTTCCATCCACACGCGAACTCACCAAATTAAATAAAAAAGAATTATCGGTTACATTTCAAATTTTTCAGTGACAAGCGTAAGTTTAATGAGAAAATGATTAATTCACTACGCATATTACATAAGAAATAGAGATTGAAAAATCAAATATAGGTTTTTTTCAATGAACAATGGATTACCTTTTCTTATCGGCTGACTTATTATGATATGTTAATTTGAAGATTGGATTTATTTTTTATTTTTAATACTCTGTTCACATAGAATGTTCAATCCGAGTGGTTCCCAGGTTTCAAGGTGTCATACCTGTGGTCCCGAGTTTGTTTCCCTGTCGGGGCAATGTAGAAAATAGACTTTTCTGAACTGTATGTTGTGAAACTCAAATACTCTACGAAACGGGGACTACTCATCTTAGATCTGAGCAATGTATTTGATTTCTAATATTTATTTATTAGGTTCAAGAATAACATACGAGGGTCAAACTGAAAGTTCTTAGAACTGGCCACTTATAAACAATATAATAAAAAAATAATTCTAAAATTTGAAAATATAACTCTTTGCCAATATTACTGAGTATATATTTCATTCATTTGTCATTTGTTTTACGATTTGGCGGCAAATTGAAAATTGTCTGTGTCACGTCATCATGAATTTAACACGAGAAAATTTTCGTGCAATGATTTTTTATGACTTTCGATGTCATTTAAGTCAACAAGAAAGTTATGATAGACTACGATTGGCCTTTCACGATGAAGCCCCATCTCGTGCGACTGTTTACAACTGGTTTAATGAGTTTAAACGTGGTCGCACTAATCTCACTGATGATTTACGTGAGGGACGGCCTTCTACGGCGACGACTGAAGATAACATCTGTGTTGTGCGGCGTATGATAGAGACTGACAAAAGAGTGACCTATCAACAGATTCGGACAAGCTTAGGCATCGGTATGAGTCAAGTGCACAAAATCCTCCACGAACATTTAGCGGTCAGGAAGCTTTGCGCCCGGTGGATACCTCATAATTTGACTGAGGCTCAAAAACTCCATCGTGTGGATTGGTGTCGTAAAATGATTGAAAGATTTAACGGAGGTGACTCAAATGCTGTGTTCGACATACTAACAGGTGACGAAAGCTGGATTTACTGTTATGATCCTAAAACCAAAAGACAATCTGCTCAGTGGGTGTTTCCTTTCGAGGAGTTGCCAACTAAAGTGAAGAGAGATCGAAGTGCGGGAAAAAAAATGGTGGCCTCGTTCTTTGGAAGGATAGGTCATTTTGCAACAATTGTGTTAGAGGATCAAAAAACAGTTTCTGCAGAATGGTACACTACCAATTGTTTGCCACTTGTCTTGGAAAAAGTTCGAGAGAAACGACCTCGCAGTAGGATCCTCCTTCACCACGACAACGCCTAGTCGCACACCGCCAAGCGAACGATCGACTATTTGGCGACATCAAACGTTGAATTACTGGGTCACCCGCCGTATAGCCCCGACCTCGCGCCTTGTAATTTTTATTTATTTCCAAAAATTAAAGAAAAACTTAAAGGAAAGCGGTTTATGAATGCTGAAGAAGCGGTGGCTGCGTATCGCGATGCCATTGAAGAGACCCCTAAGGACGAGTGGGCAAAGTGCTTTTCCCAGTGGTTCCATCGCATGCAGCGGTGTATTGACGTGAATGGACAATATTTTGAAAAGATATAATAAAACTAATAACTGGCTAATGTAATCAGTTTTTGATTTTCTAAGAACTTTCAGTTTGACCCTCGTATTAGTATATATTCAATATAATACGGTTTTGTTAATGCACTAGATATTATATATAATAATAATTAACAACATCTGTTTCCGAGGTAAGTAGCTTAGGCACTTTTGTTACGGATATCAGAAACAACAGGGTTAATACAAATATATATACATAATATGAATAGAAAACACTCAGACACAGAACAGACAAATTGTTAATCACAAAAATGTTTGTCCTGGGTGGGGATTGAACCCACGACTCTCGGTGCAATAGTAGGAATGCATTCGGTTGATATACCTATATTTTGCACGGCTTATGCCGCTGTAAATGAGCCTTAACCGTGAGTCCTAATTGACCATCGATCACCCACACCAGATTGTAAGATCCTTGTGGCATGATGCTCCAACACAGTGGTAATTTTTTCAATAGTGACTTAATAAACAAATAGGTATATTACAAACCTCTCGACCTTGACGTTTTATTTGTCTATCAATGTTAATAAAATATGTACATGTTAAGTAATAATACGAGTACATTAAATAGGGATGACGACTCATTTTTATTTGTTTGTCCGTCAAGTAGTGTTGAAAAATATTTTTTTATTTTTTTCGTCATCATAAAATTACGGCGATACATGGAGTTGAAATTTCGCATGACGTCACGTTATGGTACGTTTTCTACGAAACTGTGACGTAGCAAGCACCCACTCCTCAACTTTAATGCCTGTTATCTAAGCTATTTCTCGTTGAATTGAAGTAATAAAAAATAAGTATCTATTATTTTTCTATTATCTGACTGACGGACTAAAAAAATTGCATTTTTTTTTAACCCAGTCGTCATCCCTATTATCATCAAGTCGTGACAAAGCTAGTGTCAAAGTTAGTGTCAATCAGATTTTGAGAATCATTGTTAAAGTGTCGTCCATGTTTTGAAACTGTTTCTTGTTAATTCAACGTTTCTTTTTAGAACCGAGTTTTTTTTTTATTATGGAACCTACCTCCTTCTTCCTATAGATACACTGCGTTATACATGTGTAAGTGAAGTTTAAAACAATCACAAAAATAACAACAAAACATTAAACAGTTTGCTTTTGAACATTAAACGCTTTTGAGGTTTTTTTTAAATTTATATATTACTATATCTTGGCAATACGTTGTAAATGTTCAAACAGTTTTATGTAACTTTCTATTTATATCTTCACGCCTGATCCACCTTAATATAACATTTAAAACAACAAATTGTTTAATGTCTATATTATTTACAGCCTTCAAAAACTTGAACATCAAAAAATACATTTACTTCGTTTGACATATAAAAAATAATCAAAATCCAATTTCATTTATTTTTAACTTCTTGTAAGCAGCGATAACGGAACTAAATTCAATAACAATAAAATGTTTACTGTATATCAACGCTGGAAAACAAACACATAGTATAGAAAACAACAAACCGGCAAAACCAAAATTGTTTTTCAGAGCAAAAAATACTAATTCTTATAAACCCTCATAAATAAGTCAGTTACCTATTTCTTTGAAAGAATATAAAGATATATAAATATCCATCTTGATTTTGTAGGTTACTACGTGTTTGCTTTCCAACGTCGATATGTAATTTAGCATTAAATTCTTTGGAACTAATGATTCTAAATCGAACAAGTAAACCTAAACAGTAAAATTTAATATACAATTGAAGTACAATCACATCAACAAAATATTTCTCGATTCTTATGAAATAAACTTTGTCGACAACAAATTATATAATTTGAATTTTTGGATAAAATGACGATATGAGAGTTTTCTACATAAATTAACCGTCTTTCTGTTCTGTTCTTTCTATTGTTCTGTGACATTAACTGGCAACAGAACATGTTGCAGAACTGTGTCCTGTGACATAAGCTTAGAATCATTTTAAAGTAATGTAATGTAACTTTCATTATTAACTAACGATTAAAATAAAATACAATTAATAGGTGTGGTCTCTGTCAAAATAACACTGTGTTACACGATTTTGGTACCCGTTAAACTGATAGCTGGAATGAATAGGTAATGAGTCACAGATAAAATATTCCAAATATATCTGGAGGCGTATAAGAAACAGTTAAGGTTATCCAATGTATTATACTTTTTTAATGTTTTGTTTCATAAATCGTTTCTATTCGATAACCTTGATATCTCCAAACATATTTATTTAAAAATCCAACATGAATACTGAACTAAGTGGCCGTCGCAACTGCAAAAATGAACCAAATAAGTTTTGTAGCGTTTGTGGACAGTACATTTTATTAGATATCTTTAAATTATGTTTGAATCTTTCAATTTTTAGCATAATTTTTCATAACCTCACGGAAAAAAATGAGACGAAAACATGACATTTCAAAGCGGGTACTTATTTTTTTTTTTCAGTTGTAACGCAGTGTAATTATATTTTATTTGACTTCAACACCTTTTTTAATATAAGTACAGGATCTACGATTTGGATTGCAAAAATAAAAAGATATTTATATTATTTCCACTCGTTATTGTCTGTTCTTGAAGCTTGTGTAGCTGAAAACCATGACTTGTCAAATGTTGAGCGTAAACTGTCTAATAAATACTTTATATTTTCTTTATTGAAATATTCCGACGTGCGCATGTACTGGTGATCCCAGGAGTAATCATCTATGCAACAAAAAATGTCATTGTATCCAAAGAGAATTTTTTCACCCAAGTTACATGGATATATACAAGTTCACGATTTAATATCTCCTCGACACATGTGGAGATAAAATCACTTTCGAAAGAACCGGTCATAGGAGACCAAAATTTTACCATCTCTCATGCATCTGCAGTGTTAACTCCCACCAATCCAAAAAACCTGTTCAATCTAATTCGATAATCGAAGACCTGTTCAATAGAGATTTCAAAAACTTGTTGATGATAAAATGCTACTTTATTTTGTAATTATTCAATGGAATTTATATGTTTTAAGTTTGTTGCCAATTAAAGAATTATTTTATTTTACCGTTATTTTTATAAGCTGATATGACTTTGTGTCCGATATCTCGTACAGTATCAACGATTTTATCCCATGACCACTCCCCTTCAGGAATATCCTTCTTTCTTTTTGATGTTTCCACTGTATACAATATTTCAGTACCTACTATCTGAAAATAAATAAAATATCATAAAAAGTATATGTGAGAGATAGCTGTCAGCTCGAGCAACCCAAGAGGAGGTGCTGACTTCAAGTCGAACAACGTTTTAATGGATTCATTTCTAGTGTCTGCACAGTATCCAGTAACAATTTAGGCATATCCACCGTTAGCCTTTCCCATAATTATAGTACTATATTAGGATTGATTTAGCAAAGCATGGGTCAACTGAAATATATACCTAATGGATAGAAACTAAGTTACCCACCTCATGCCAAGCTATCCATATATCATTGTTATTAGTAAAAGAAAATTTATAATGCAGTTGATTGAATTATCCTTCATTTATTTTTGCATTTAATTTAATATTCTTAGAAAGTAAATAGTGATATAGAGATTTAAAGGGCATTAAAAGTTTTTGTAAATGACCCAAAACTTTTGATTGACTGTTAAATTTGCGAGTAAATAATTAAAAAGAAAATTTGGAACTTATAATCGAAACTTTTATTTTCTTTAACTAAAATATGCTATTAGCTCGGTGGCGTAGTGGATAAGCGCCGATGCCCGCGATCATTGTCGTTAAGCAACTTTAGCAAGGGGCGCTCACGGGATGGGTGACCAAACAATTATTATCTCGAACTACTCATTGCTTCGGAAGGCACGTTAAGCCATTGGTCCTGGCTGCATTTGCAGTCGTTAATACCCTCCAATCCGTATTGGGCCAGCGTGGAGGTTCATGGCCCATCTTCCTTACCCATCCATAAGGAAGGCCTGAGCCCCTGCAGTGGGGACGTAAAAGGGCTGATGATGATGAACTAAAATATAACTATACCACCGAACCCTCTTTAAGATAACAATAGCTTTATGACAGTAGCGTTGAAGACTACTAGAGGATATAAAAAGCACCTAAAGTATAAACGTAGTTCTTTGAAAGTTGTCAATTAACCAGAATAATCTAAGTTACAACAACTATATTATAATATTATTAATTTTCTTTTTAATATCATCCTAAATATAGAAAGAATGAGTCATAAAAAAAATATAAAAAGATACCAAGACTATCAACCATAGCGACGTCTTGTCCATTTTAGTGCTGATTCAAATCAATTATTATGTTACTGTAACAGACAAAACAAAATATAAATTTAATATACTGAAAATGACTTACCACAAAAGACTGTACATTATTAAAGATATACTTCTGAAACATATAATATAATAACTATAATTATTATATTATTTGATATTGTAACATTGATAGTGCAATAATATAGATAATCTATATTATTGCACTTATATGTTTTATGTACTCACTGTGGCCGGTATCATTAAATAAAGAACCAAATAACCTTTAAAAGTAATAATTCCATCTTTATAAGCGTGAAGATTACCAATTTCAGTGTTGGTAATTCCGCAATATGGAAATTAAAAGCGTATTATTGAATCTAAATTATCATTCAAATTCTACTCAACCAACTAGATAGTACCCTCTCCTGCGATTTATTCTATTGGGCCCAACATTAGTATTTCCTGAATATTGTTATGTATGAGAATGAGACAATTATAAAATAATATTAGTATATATAGATAAATAATACCTATAATATGTATAATGCTTTAGCCCACGAGTGTACAAAGATCAGATAACATTTATTTTAGTATAAATATACAAAATGTATAGTTATATTTTTGAGATTACACATCATAAGCCATACAACATCTTATATTTTCTATTTTACACCGCAAAGTAAGCCCCAAGAAATTCGTTTTATTTTGGAACAAGTTATCTTTGTCAGACAGAAACGCTAAAGATATTATGAGATTTCCTATTTTATTCTGCAGTGATATTCTATTAAAATATAGCGTCGAACACAGCGCTTTCGCGACTTCAGAGATTCGATAAAATAAAGCCGAATTCAAAAAGTAATAGAGGTAGGTATTTGATTGAATCTCTAATTCTGATTCAGCGTTGTGTTCGAAGCTGCATTTTACTGAGGAGTAAAGCGCTATCAGATCAGTAATTTTGAAGGAAATTAATTTAAACAGACGAACATATGACGAACATACGTAATAACTTGAACATTATATGTTCAAGTTATTAGTGGACTATCATATTAACTTCCGTGGCCGACTGACTCGTGTACCATTTCAAATGCCATCTCTGAGGTTTGTGTCTCAATTAGGTCAATGTGGAAATGGGCCTTTTCTTTTTTACTCAGGTTTAGGTGTTCAGAAATCTAATAATACAAGCTTTAGAAACCTGAGTTAGGAATTGACCAATATATGTGATATTGTCTTATATTTATTAAATGTTTTATCTGCTTTATTTCCAGATGCATATCCTCAGTATCGTGCTCGTCAGCTTAATAGGATCCATTTGTTGCGCTGTACCTGATAAACGGGAAACGGCTACCGGAAATGGCATCCCAGATCTAAGTAAGCCAGAAAATTTTCTCTCAACCTTCAGCAATGTTTTCAATCCCAACCAATTAACTGAATTGATGAAGGACCCTTCGAGCTGGATTAAAGATCCGAAGGCATTCTTCAACAGCATCAACAAAGGGAAAGAATAATTGATAACTTTTATTAACTGGAATAAGATAAAATTGATATGAAGTTTATAACAGTAATTTTATTTGAACTCTCAATTAAATGACATACTTATTTTTATGTGGGAAAATTAAAACCAAAGATAAGAAAAGGCAAAGTAGTAACGCAACGAAATATCGCCAAAACATTATTAAGATGTCGTATCCAGGAATAATGGCTAGAGAGTAAAGCGGTCGCACACCTATCATCATTTCATAGTAGGCCACACAATCTTAAAAGCTATGGATTTTCCAAAGTAATTATTGTAACTACAAAGTAACAAAGTAGATAGCTTATCAGTTTTAACAAATTTTCTTGGCACAGATAACCGTAATTACTATTCCCGAATAGTATGTATTTAAACCAACTTCTTCACTATAAAAAAACCATTATTTTTCTAATTTTCACTCAGTATAACATGCAGATTCTTGGCATTACACTTGCGATTCTCTTTGCGACAGCAGTAAAAGGTTATTATAGTGATGACAGAAAACACAACAATTTTTATAATCCATGGAAACCTAATTATGGACCATTTGGAAACAGTAAACCAATCAAGCAAGAACCTAAATACGAAGAGAACAAGGTGTATTTACAAAATAATGGATATAAACCTTACATCCAAGGGCTGTACACACATCCATATTATGCCTTACCCAATACCCCAATACATTATCAACCACCATCATATTTAGACCCTGATGATTTAAGCTATTACCTCAAAAACAATAAAAAAATGTATTCAAGTTACAAAAAGAAATTATGCTGTTGAAATTGTAACTTTAGTTTACTGGTGTTAACTTTTGCTTAATATATTCATTCTTGATAAATAATATACATTGTTATAATAATACAATAATGTACATCAAAAAGCTTGTAGCGCTTATGAAATCGAAGACGAGGAAATTCACATATTTTTTACACGCTACAAGCTTTCAAGTTAATGACTGTTACAGAAAATTTTGATTTTAAGTACTTTGACATTACTGTTAAAAACTTTCACAAAATTGTTATTTAAGTTTTAGTGCGCAAAAATAAAAGCTTGATTTTGAAAAACGTATTTTTTTTACTTAATCGAACCTAGGACTATTACGCGTAAGTACTTGTAATCTTTCACGCTAAAATGAATTTGCTATTTAGTTAGCTAATTTGTGTGATTATCTAAAAGGTTCCCCAAAGTTGTTGACTTCCAAAACCTATAACTAATAAAGTTGTTGACAAAAATATTTTTTTAAATAACTTGTTATTCCCAGTACCATACCAGACCCGTGTTTATCAACCACAAATATTTGCATATTTTTAACATAAAGTGTGATTAGTCTGCGGTTTTAAACTAATCTAAGCCACCACTTAGCGTATCTGTGTTGTAGCGAAAAAATTATATAGGTGCGTGATCTATAAATTTTGATTTATTACTCTATATGACGTCAAAATGGTACAAAACAAGTATAAATTAAGATTAAAACCGTCGAAATGCCAATTGGACCCGGACCCGAATGGTTTCGTAGCGTAAAAGTCACGTTTGTTATACGGGAGCCCCTTTAAATGAATATTTTATTGTATTTTTCTTTATCGTGTATAATTTAATACCGGTATTAAAAATAAATCATCTATGAAAATTACAAATGTCTAAACATTATAGTTCATGAGATAGAGCCTGGAGGCAGACGGACAGACAGACTGATTAGTCTCGTTCCAGAATGGAGTCCCGTTTTACCCTTTGGGTGCAGAGCCCTATAAAAGACGACTTGCATGTATTATTTTTAATATATGAATAAAATTAAACAACACAATATATATATAAACTCTTTGCAGTTACGTAGTCAGCCATCTTTATAAACCGTCACAATGCGTTCTTTAAAGGTGTAGTAGTATATTTGAATATTCGTATTATATCTCATATTAAAACGTTATACCCAAAAAAAAAATTAAAATATTATTATCAATTCTAACATTATAAAGAAGATAAATTAGATTTTTTGTTTGTTTGCATTGAATATCCTCTGAAAATACTGGACCGATTACAAAAATTCATTTACCTACGAGAAACTACATCATACGCACCCGCGTACCTGGCATTGGCTGTAATTTACGCGAGTGAAATCACGGGAAAAAAATTATTAGTATTATAAAATTATAGACGTCCAAAATATTTATCATTTTGTTTACCAAGATGCCCAATAGATCAATCTTAACCTGAGCACCGAAACTTTATCTCGCTACCTAGCTAGATTTTCTAGTTGCTTTTATAGCAGTATATGTAGTTAAAAACGTGGGCTTGTTATAGTCTGATACAAATACCAACTCTCAGTATTGAGATCAAACATTAAAACATAACAGCTGTTTTTTTATTATTATGAGGGTATCATATATTTCCTTTTTAATATATGAATTGATCCATCGACATTTTCTTTCCGATTTTTAGTAAAAAAAATAAAATTCCTGTAATTTCTCAATGGCATGATATGCAAAATATAAATAAAGTGACTGCTACATATTTTCGCGCTGTTACTTATGTAACTTCCATGAAATACATATATTTTCCTAACATTATATTTGGAAACTCATATTTTTATAAAAACACGGACCATAAATATTTAAAAAAAAATTAATAATATTAACAATGAAATACGACTTCATTCGATATTACCGCGATATTACTATATTGCGTTAAGTATATTTTGTTTTGAATCCAATGAAAATTTCGATGGGAATATTGCATAGCCTTATAATTATTTATGAAGCAAAAATATAACATGAAATATATGCAGCAGAATTTTGAGTTAAACATATATTCCACTAAATATCATTAAAATCCACTCCGAAATACTTTAAATAAAAGTTTTATCATATAAAACTACGACTACTCAAAAGTCAAAAATAAAGTCTAATAAAAATGACTATTTCCTGTAAATTTTTTATTTATTTATTTATTTATTACTTAATCATGCACCAGCTTTCAGAATACTCCATCACACTGGCTCATTATACATTTGTCATAATAATTTCAATTTTTACAAGTCAAAAAAAAAGTATTTGTACTGATATTGAATTACGTCAGATTTACAACCAATAAATAAGCAATGTCAAATTGTGAAATAATGATCAAAATATTAATTTATATAAATTAAAAAAAAAAACATGAATTTAAAGTACGTAGTAGATAAATGTCCAAAAATAATATAAATCAATGCTAAGGATTACTTAATTTATAAAGAATCTTGGATCTGTCTAGCCGATGATAACAATCGGCCCATACCATCAGCAAACAAATCCAAATCCAATTTTAATTGGAAAAAAGTCGTGTTAGTAATTTTGCGTGAAGGAAATGAAGGCTTTTTGACTTGATGTTTTTTTATACCTTCCGTAGCTAAAATGAGATGGATTCTTAAATATAGTCTCTTGCAATTGGCTCATAAACTTGATTAAAAATATTCCAGATTTATATCGAATTATTTCCGTTTTTTCTCGTATTTGTATCAGGTTTTTACTCGGCAATGCCAATCTTTTTACCTTATAGTTATCATATCAATAAAATAGGGTTTCCAGCAATGTAATTATATTAAAAAATATAGCACAACGCTACCACGTCATAGTAAAGTAACACGTTTATTATCTTTGTAGTAGGATTTATTTGTTTAAACGGTGGCCTGGAAGAAATATCTTTTTAGCAATAAGGCCGCCAAATGTATTTATTTATGGTGTGTCCAATAAAGAGTTCATTCATTATTATAATATGCAATACTATACCAGAATGGCATTGCAGGTAACAGGATCAGTGATAATTACATATATCATTAATATTTCAGATTTTCTTCATAGTGGCCCTAGCTTTTACTGTGCTAGCACTTGCATCCGCTGATACTGACAGCTACTTGGGGTCTAGTAGCAGAGGTTCTAGCCGGGGAAGAAGAGGGAAATACGGCATTGGTTCCCAAATAGAATTTAGTGGTCATAGAGGATCCGGTCGTCGTACATTCGATCCGATGTACGATTGGATCCAAGGGGTTTAAAATCGACGGTTATGGACCAAGCGATCTTAATTCTGGTTCACGGGGATCTGGTGACTAAAGCGGTTTCAATAGGAACAAAGGACATACTCATTCTGGAAGAGGCAGCTCATACTAAAGAAAAGTGGAAACTTTTCTGGCTCTAAACAAGAATAAAAAATATCGTAAGAAATTATTAATTTTGTATTTTAGTTTTCCATCTTAAAAACCTTACTGATTTTAAAATAATTATATAGTGTGCAGTTGTCATCCAGAACAATTTCAAATTCTTTATTATATGATAACATTGAATCTCTTGATGTTTGTTTTTTGAATTTGATGACATTTTATATACATACAAATGACCATCTCATACATATCAAGAATATCTTTAGATGCAACTCATGGTTACCACATATTTATCTACTGGTGAAATGTTATGATATATTTAATCGATCATTAACTTACGAGTACTACGTGAATATAATATTCTTGACACACGAATCCGTTCAACAAAATTTTATTGACATAGTTTTAATACGTAATATAATTTAATTCTACACGTTCTATTTAAAAACAAATGCCACAGGGGATTTCTCAAATCCCATTCATTTTTATTAGTATACTACTGCGTATAGTAACCAAACAGGAAAGTACAAAAATAATCACAAATCAAATAATAATAAAGATCACAAGCGGATGCTAAATCTTTAGTTTGTTCATATACGCAAAAGCCATGAGTATCTCAAAGTTTTCGCGCAATTAAACTAGTTAAATTCACTTTTAAAATATCGCGCTGCGTTATTAATACCGGGTATTATAAGTAACTAGTTAAAGTTGGTATTAAATAGTTAACAAAATTATAAATTCACATGAATATTATACGCATAAAAAAAAACACATCTAAAAAGGCTAACCATCATCGATTAATTAAGGACAATAATATTATAAATAAATTTATTGTACAGCAAAATCAATCATGAAAACACAGAAAAAATCTTTCTGCATTCTGTAAAAAACACGTAATATCAAAAGCATTTTTTTAAAAAAGCTATTCGATCCACCATATTTTAAGATTTTGTGTCATTTTAATCACCCTTGTTTTGTTAATCAAAAATCCTTGTCATAAAAATCTAGTTAACGAATATGTGCAAATACTGTGAGTAATTTATTTAAAAAGATTTAACCACAATTATTATTGAAGAGATAATTATGCATTTAATGTAGCAGCTTAAATTTTAGTGACTCAAAATGTAGTCCAACATATGTATATCAACACATTTTGAGAACCATACTCACCGCAATATTTCACAGCAACTCGAAGTCTTCCCAAACTAATTAGAATATATATAGCATATATTAAGCGTTAAACAGATGTGTCTGCCAGTATTCTTCTTGTGAGCTTAGTGAATTGTATTGTAAAATGGCTAAGGTGAGCTCATTTTTTTTTATTATTATTATTAGAATTCAATTAATATTATTCTGATAAAAAATATTATTGGCTAACAAAAATATTCGCCAATAAAAATCAAAATCATCAAATTAAATCTTAAACAATTAGACTAACATTATGTTACCTCTTATCCAATCCTATGATATACATTTTTATTTGTGAGATTTAGAAAAAGTATGCGCAGCGGCTAAGCATTGACAACCCAGGAAATTCAACCTATAGGTATCTTTGTTTAAACAATGAAAGGACGCGACGTCTAAGTGGTCTGCATAATTACCAATCTGACTCACATTTATTTGAATTCTTATATTGATTTTTATTGACTTCGAAATCTTCTTAATTTCATCATAAAATAAAACTAAGGTGTTTTGGGATTCTTTTATTCATAATATTGTAATGAACACAAAAAAAGAAAGAAACAATAATATAAAAACCTACCATTATAAGTTCAACAAACAAGTAAAACACGACATAACAAAATACTCTTATTTAAAGTTTATACTAACTTAAAACAACTTTGAAATTGATGGCATCATTACATGTCAATCAATAACTCTTTAAAATATTTTGTTGCCATAAATATTGCAACTTTTACATCTATTATTTATTTATAAGGTCCAACATGATGAAATCGCTGTTCATTTGAATTAAAATAATAATAGACATTTGATTTTCTAATCAGAAATAGAGGCGTCTAGAATTGCACAAATAATAATAAAACAACAAGCAAATAAGCTTGAAACAATAAATAAAACCAGAGGCAGTTTGATATCTTAACTCATTTGATTATTCTTCTTATTTTAGGTTTCGTTAATATTTATGATCGTGGCCATGATGCTGTCATTCGCGTACGGAGGATACGGCGGTGGTTATAGTGGAGGAGGCTATGGAGGCCGCGGTGGATACGGAGGAGGTTTCGGACAAGGCGGTTTTGGTGGTCGTGGTTTTGGACAAGGAGGCTTTGGACAAGGAGGCTTTGGACAAGGAGGCTTTGGACAAAGCGGGTTTGGACAAGGTGGATTTGGACAAGGCGGTTTTGGACAAGGCGGATTTGGACAAGGTGGATTCGGCCCAGGAGGTTTCGGACGATAATAAACTAACGACAAATATTTACAAACTTTTGTACAAACGCGTCATTTTTTTTTTGTTAAATAAAGATTTTTTTACTTATGTACATAGACTTTTACTGTTGAACTGGTGGATTTCCTAATTGGCTCATGGAAGATCGCGCCCTAGTTATAAGTTGAATCATTAACTCCGAAAATAAATCCCGAATGAAACCAAAAATACCCATAGGCCTAGAACCATTATTTGGTTCTTTAGGTGGTGGGACAGGCGAAACGGGAGGAACCGGAGATGTTGGTGGAGGCTTTTTGGGTACAATTAAAGGTCCTCCAATAGGATTAACTTCTACAATTGGAGGTGGATTCACGACAGGACGCATATAAGGGTTAAGAGGAGTAAAGAAAGGACTGCCTGGGATTGAAGAAATAATATTTGTGTTTAAACCTGGTGGTGGCGGAGGCATTACTACTTTAGGATGATTATTCGTGTTTGAGCCTGCAGCTGGTGGTGGATTAGTCGGAGTCATCACAGCTACGGGGTTAAAATTGGTATTCAGGCTTGTAGCTGACGAGGGATTTCTTGGAGACGTTACGACACTGGAAAGAATATTTGTGTTCAAACCTCTAGCTGGTGGAAGATTACTCGGAGACATTACCGTATTGGGAACACTATTTGTATTTACATCTGCAGCTGGTATTGGGCTGCTAGGTGGCATAATAACTTTTATAGGTAGTCTAAACGGTGGGGCTAAGTTTGGTGAATCTTCTACATTTTCTTCAACAGGAATCATCCGTTCATTGGGATTTTTAACTCTGGTTGCAGCATCTTCGTATTTATCAATTACATTAGTTTCGAGATCCCTCCGCTCGATAATATGTTTCCTTCCCATGAATTTTCCAAACGGGCCCCATTTTTCGGTAATGAACGTTATCGGTCTGAACTTGAATGGTTTAAACTGTAAATTTATCTTTTTCTCTATATTTATAGCCTCGAAAATTGGTGTGGAATTTGCGACATGATACAGCTCTATCACGGTAATTAACAAATAGATCTGAAAAAAGAAAGCAAAAAATAATCACTTTAGCATCCAAATTATTAAAAAAAAATATTATAATAAAAAGGACACTTTCGGTAATACCTTTGCTAATAATGTCATATTGTACCGATAATAGAACTATGAATGAAGAAGGAATCAGCAGTCATAAGTTAATAAATACTCATACCTTAGGATTCTATTGAAAATGAGAGCAATTAAAAGTTGACCTTGACGACGGCACGCAAAGGATCTCATTGTTTGTTGTAGTTCAAGGAGAGTCATAGTAGCAATTTAATGAATCTATGTCATTAGACGTACACACAATAGAGTAGCAGCGCGAGGCATTGGTGAGACAAGGCAATTCTATGTTACACTTACCGCCTTACAGACTGACTACTGGATCTACTGGCTATTTTGACATCGTTTATATTTATTTAAATCTATACTTGTACGTTTCAATTAATATTGTAGATATTATAACGTCTTGTTAAGCTTTTTTATGTCAAAATTATGTAATTTTAAAGTAAACTCGTCAAAGGAAGGTATCGCTAAATAAGGGGGAAACAGTAGGCTTAAATATATGTTTCCGTGCGGACCGGACGACGGGCCTCTGGTGGCGGGAGCACGACAGTGTTCCCGTACTCGAGGTCTTGAATCCGCGAAGGTTACCTTCTCGCCTTGCAACCCTGCTGGTTACGATCGGCAGGGAGGCTCGGAGAGCTGGTAGTGAGGAAAACCGAGGAGTCGGACGGCGTATGCTGGTGAGGGAATTTTCCATCTTGCTCTCTGGTAGTGGGGCCGTCGGGGCCGGACTGCCCCACACACCGTTCGGTGTGTGGAGTGATCGGGCCTCGGCGGGGCCACTATCAGAGCGCGACTAAGGAACGGAATACCGGTGACTGGTTCGGTGCACGCTGGGCTGGACATTGGTATCCGGGGCTATCGGAGTGAGGGATTCACGGGGGTTCAGCCCGTGTGAATTCCCTCTCTTAGACGGGCAAGGGTGGGAGATGCTCAATTGCGCATCTCCTGCCTTTGACAGGGGGCAAGTCTGGCGGGTTAGCGCGCTCGCCAGGCATTGCACGCTCCTTGTCCTGTCTGGGGTTGGACTCGAATGTTCCTGAGCCCTTCCCTAACCCGAGACGGGACTCGCCCTGTTAAGGGGTGGGTCGAGCGGGGACGGCATGCGCGGGAAGTGGTCCCGTTGGGGACCGTTACCGCGCGCTGATCCTCCGCAGTGAGGGACATCGCTGAGTTTTAGTGGGTAGGCCTCTGCTCTTTGACCAGTCCCATTCTGGGGTTGGTCCGCAGGGGAGAGTCCCACATAACCCGTGGAGCTCGCGCAGGGTAAAGCGGGTATGCGGAATGCATTTCTCAGCGTCAAAAAAAAAAAAAAAAAAAAAAAAAAAAAAAAAAAAAAAAAAAAAAAAAAGCTTAAATATATGTGTGAAATACAGCTTTAACCAACTACGAGGGTCAAACTGAAAGTTCTTAGAAAATCAAAAACTGATTACATTAGCCAGTTATTAGTTTTATTATATCTTTTCAAAATATTGTCCATTCACGTCAATACACCGCTGCATGCGATGGAACCACTGGGAAAAGCACTTTGCCCACTCGTCCTTAGGGGTCTCTTCAATGGCATCGCGATACGCAGCCACCGCTTCTTCAGCATTCATAAACCGCTTTCCTTTAAGTTTTTCTTTAATTTTTGGAAATAAATAAAAATCACAAGGCGCGAGGTCGGGGCTATACGGCGGGTGACCCAGTAATTCAACGTTTGATGTCGCCAAATAGTCGATCGTTCGCTTGGCGGTGTGCGACGAGGCGTTGTCGTGGTGAAGGAGGATCCTACTGCGAGGTCGTTTCTCTCGAACTTTTTCCAAGACAAGTGGCAAACAATTGGTAGTGTACCATTCTGCAGAAACTGTTTTTTGATCCTCTAACACAATTGTTGCAAAATGACCTATCCTTCCAAAGAACGAGGCCACCATTTTTTTTCCCGCACTTCGATCTCTCTTCACTTTAGTTGGCAACTCCTCGAAAGGAAACACCCACTGAGCAGATTGTCTTTTGGTTTTAGGATCATAACAGTAAATCCAGCTTTCGTCACCTGTTAGTATGTCGAACACAGCATTTGAGTCACCTCCGTTAAATCTTTCAATCATTTTACGACACCAATCCACACGATGGAGTTTTTGAGCCTCAGTCAAATTATGAGGTATCCACCGGGCGCAAAGCTTCCTGACCGCTAAATGTTCGTGGAGGATTTTGTGCACTTGACTCATACCGATGCCTAAGCTTGTCCGAATCTGTTGATAGGTCACTCTTTTGTCAGTCTCTATCATACGCCGCACAACACAGATGTTATCTTCAGTCGTCGCCGTAGAAGGCCGTCCCTCACGTAAATCATCAGTGAGATTAGTGCGACCACGTTTAAACTCATTAAACCAGTTGTAAACAGTCGCACGAGATGGGGCTTCATCGTGAAAGGCCAATCGTAGTCTATCATAACTTTCTTGATGACTTAAATGACATCGAAAGTCATAAAAAATCATTGCACGAAAATTTTCTCGTGTTAAATTCATGATGACGTGACACAGACAATTTTCAATTTGCCGCCAAATCGTAAAACAAATGACAAATGAATGAAATATATACTCAGTAATATTGGCAAAGAGTTATATTTTCAAATTTTAGAATTATTTTTTTATTATATTGTTTATAAGTGGCCAGTTCTAAGAACTTTCAGTTTGACCCTCGTATAATTTTTATGCACTTATGATGGGATACAAAGTATTATATATATTTTTTTCGATTTTTTACACAGTAAAATATTAAGCATTGACCCCAAAGTTATTTTTAACCATTTACTAGCAAAACAACAAAAATAAATAACAAAAGCGTGTTCAAATTAAGAAGCAACATGTATATACGACTGCCACGCTCCTCAAGATGCTTCACCGAGTGCCAATTAGGTACCTCGCAAGGTTACGACTTCTGTGCATACCTGCCTTTTCATGATTTAGTACATAGATTTGTATCGCGTTCTAATTAGCTAGATATCTACGACCTCTTTTGTCTTTCTTTAAAGGAAAATCCATTTTATGTTCATTGATAAATTTTTATCCTATAAAAACATTTGCAATTTTACTTAAATGATACATTAATCTATTTTAGATTGCTAATATAATGTAAAATATAACATATATATTTTACAAGCTTCAGAAAAACAACAATTGGAAGCATGTTATTAGGTGTCCTTAAAAGAATAGTAATTTTTAAATTATTAGTATTAAAGAAATGATCCGCGTATCTTTTGTTTACGCCCTCGTAAATACATCTGTTCTTTAAAAATAATATTGTATTAGAAAATTAATCGAAAGAGATTGTACTTCAGATTAAGTACTACAAAAGGCAAAATTAGTGCAATTAGATTTTAAACTGACATATTATCATTCATTCATTCACATGCTGCCGACTGATCATTTTAGAGTTGAATAATCAATCATATTAATCAGGAACTATTAGGACTTTAACTTACTAATTTTTCAAACCCTTATGCTCCACTACATTTTAAATGAGCAGACATCGATATACAATTATGTATGCGGAGTAGCTTTTGAAGTCATATACCATACATAATTTATGATAAAGAAAGAATGGTGACCCGAAAGTTGAAGTCGAATGCTGTCGGCATTACAATTAAGGCATACGCGACAGGAGAAACTGGCAATAAAACACCAACTGAACGCATCTGCATTCTGCAATTATTTTAGGGATGGGCTGTCGTAACCCAACTTTCACATTACATTAACTTTGCACATGATAAGTCTTCGACTCGTATAATGAAAAATATAAAAAAAAAAGTTTTGTTATAAATTGAATTCGGCTTACGTTTTTTTTATGGGTGTATCAATAAACCGGGACTTCGTCCGCATAAATTATAGCCTATGTCACCCGGGCATGAACGTGGGTGCAAGAATTTTCTAAATTCTATGCAAACAAACAACCAAATCTTTCCTCTATAAGTATATTATCAGTTTTTTTTTGCTTTATAAACTAGTTAAATTACCTGACATAAGTAAATAAAAGTAACTGTTAAAGAAGTGAGCATAGTATTGACTAAGTATATAAAAAATAATGAGGATTAATGAGTGCTTCTGAAAAATTTATAAGCGCTAAAATGTCGAATAAAAAACGGTCGAACACAAGATCATTGTATAGGCGATACATACACGTAATAGTGTTATAAAATAAGATGTAATTGCTGTATATTTCTAAGCTAAAAATTATATTTTTATGGGAATTGCGCGATCTGTATTCTATATTAAAATTAAAAGATGAGAGACGGTGAGTCAATTAATGCATAAAATATTTTTTAAATGTATATCAACTGATGATAAAACCACACAGACTTCGATTCGTACTACTCGCTAGCAACACCAAGGAAAATAAGCAAAATATTTTCTGCTTGTGTTGTCTGGGGTTTGTTATGGCATGGTCGTTGTTTCAGATTTCTATAACAATGTTATGTTAAAGCATTATGATTATGATAACGCAATAAAAATTAAGTATGCTTGAAATGATAACTGACGAATTAATTTCATTACAGAAACACTTGCTGCCCGTTGCACAGACGTCCGTTAAAATTTTCATTAGTTCAATATGATATTATGGATACAAATTTTTAAATTTAAAACATTTGTGGACGTTTGTGCAATTAAGCGTTATTATGTAACTGTACAGTTTGTCGCCAGCGGTATTTCCGGACCGATACGACCTTCAAACTTTCAAGCGTAGAGCATATTCGTCCCTCAAAGGCCGGCAGCGCGGGTTGCAGGTGTCCATGGGCGACGGTAATCACATACCATCAGGTGATCCGTCTGCTAGTCTGCCCCCTATCCCATAAAAAAAACTAGGTTTACCAGTATGGACCGTTATCATAATTTATTTGTCTGTGAAAAAACGCCTTCGCCAAAATGTTTAAAGGGAATTCTTTAAAATAAACAAAAAAAAATATCATAATCAGTCCAAACCAAAAAGTTGTCAGTGATTCGTAGACGAATGCTGTTCGCTGATGTTTTTATTTTTGTTGTTTTACACAGCCATGAATAAATGAAACAATACACCCATCTCAATAAGCGGCTTGTGTAAATTACGTAAAAACTTGATATATTGTCGTGGTCTTCGAAAATTATCACATAATAAAAGAAAGTCGGACGTGCGTCAGACGCACAGCTCAGTCGAGGCTAGGCATACAGTGAAGCTTGTCGTAAGCAGTTCAATATCCAGTGAATCCTGGTTCAGTGATCATGAGCGAGAAATTATACTCTATTGGAAGACAATAGAGCTGGTTTTCATATTACAAAATACAGTGAAATGTGCTCTCAATATACCGATACTATTTGAAGAACAGTAGGAGTTTGTTTAAACGTAATAAGGTAATTAATATGTTTTTAACCCTTAAAATTGACTTTAAAACGTCTATGCAATAGACAAATATTTAGCCTACTTATAGGTATACATAGGTGTATGAATATTTTTTTTCTCAAATGTAGGTAATATTAGACTTAATATATAATTGTAATAAATTAAGATAAACAAACCACCTAACGAACATACAAAAAAGACTCAGTCGAATTAAGAACATCCACCTTTTTAAAATCGATTTAAAAGATACTGATTAAAAGTGAAAAAAAAAATATGATTCATAGAGAAAATATGATATTCTGCGAAAACCAAATACAATTATTATTTATCTTGTGTTAATATTTCACTATTTTAAAAATAGGTATAGACTACAGACAGATGCAAATACCTACTGGTCTTTAAATTTCGTATTTTGTATCAACTGAAAATTACTTTTGCTTACAATAAAATGATGTTTAATCTCAACGATTTTTGTTAGACACTTTTCACGCTTAAAATCACATCTAGATCAATTCACTCGATAATGAACTCTAAATACTTTCCTGTCAGATATACACTCTTAAAAGTTTAGATTCCTGTTACAAATTGAAATTTGTGGAAATTAATAGATTCTTTGCGAGATTTCACCTGACAACATTCTACTTTCGAATGTTTCCGAAGATTTCCATTTTATGATTTAAATAAAATCTGATATTAGTTTCGGTTTTTTATGGCGAGAGTTATTAATTTCTCTAGCCAGTTTGGTTAGAGACCTCAGCGGTTCAGGGTTCATATTCTAAACATGAAACTCGATCGCGTTATATTGTATCTTTGTTCGATTTTGAATAATAAAATATATAGATCGTGATCTTTACTTATATACACTATAATTGTAAAAAAATATTAACATTATCATTGATTGATTAATAATATAATTAAATCGACAAATTAAAACACTAACGCCATCTATGAACAGCTAAAGTGATGATAATGTTGAACAGCCACTTAGAGTGGATTCAGCCTTCAAGTCAGGCGGATCACAAAATTAAAAGCCAGTCAGGATAATAGATTTCATTCAATTAATTTATTTGCGTGAAAAGAAATATCAATGGCCGACTGGCTGAGAGGAATCATCACAACCACTATTATTACAAGGTTAGCCGTAAACGTTAGATTTTATTATAGAATAGCACCCATGGTTAGTAACGGCCACAACACACGCATACTACACGCAACGGATTGTCTATAAGTTTCATATGAATTAGTACAGCACTACGTCTACTGGTGTTACCAGTTGCAAACTAATTAATTTGCAGCTTGAATGCAGTGGAGCTACAGGACATTGCCGTTCTTAGGTCTGTGAGTGATTGACAAAATGGAATTCATAAAAATAATGTCCGTTAAGTGCCGTGCGTGCGTTGCAGTTAGTGCGGACCTTTGGACATGGGTCCATTTTCATTATTCAATTATTCGTACATTATGTATTACACATACAATATAACATGATATATTTTAGTTTGTCCTAATTATATTTACGCATAACACTCTTTACCTGCGTATAATATTTCTGCGTAAAAACTTCTCTGAGCATAGAAATAAATAAAAAAAGTTCTATATGGCAACTCACTGTTCTGTCCTAACTTTTGATTGGATTAATTTGATAGAACCGTTGATTAGTTCTTTCTTCTTCAGGAACATTATACGAATTTAAATAATGCAGAAAAAATACTTCAAAGATAATTATGCGACAATATACTGTATGCCAAAAAAATGATTATTATTTTTATTTATTATTATGCGAAAGATAGATACAAAAATGTAAATGTAGATCTCCGAAGAGCTGTCTTCAATCTTCAATCGCTGATAGCTAGCAGTTTAGTTATAGATTATAGAAAGACTTTTAAAAATATATTAATTCTAAATTTATCCAATACAAACAATGAAATCAAATTTTCCATGTTTAGATTTCACTAGATATGGGTCAATGTCAGTACATGATATTTTAATATTGCATTGAGATTCTTTTTAAGGTTAATGTCAACCAAACTCCACAAACTTCTTGATTAACCGGTAATCAACTTCATTATAAAAGACCACAGCCTAAACATTTACGTAACAAAAGAAAGTAAGTATTCTCGTTTGGTGTGTATTTAAATAACTGGAATGTAAAACTGACATCATTTTTTGTGTCAAGATTAACATAAATAATATAATAGGTTTTAGGGGGGCAAATCAAAACGATTTATAGAAGTATTTAACCGAAAAAAAGGGGCTTATATTTGTGAACTACTACTGAATTACATGAAATTCGCTAATAAGAAATTAAGTTTTCAATTAAACGTTTAACTAAAATGTTATAAATGAGATAATCACATTATTTTTAACATCTGATATTGAATTAAAACACGAATGCATATTTCGACACGAAAAAGATGTATAACATATCTTTTTAGAAAAAAACTTAAATGCAACAAATAAATAGATCTATAAAATTCATCGATACATATATGAACAATTTTATTATCGTAATTTTCTTTTCTATGTGAGTTAATTTCCAACCAAAAACCGACATTAATTTCGGTTTTTACGAACCGATGGCGTAGCTCTCGACTTTCACAAGTGCTTGTAACATCCTAGACTGAATAAATAATTTTGATTTTGCTTTTTGTTAGCTCGATTGGTAAAATTCATAATGAAATACCTATTAATATTTATCTTTTAGAAAGTATTTGAAAAAAAATTCAAATCTCTCCCACGTAAAGAAATATTTCTCTTCAAATTAAATCATTTTGTCTTATTTTCAATAAATAATAGTAATAAATACTTTTTCTGATAACGCAAGGGAAATGTACCTTAAGCCGCAAACTAGGGCCCTCCAATCAACCCGCCTTGAAAAGGGAAGGTTGAGTGTGACTGATCTACCTGATAAAATACAATGCGTTTCATATAACGCGGATGGATGAATTCCGTGTCCTCAAGAAAGGCCCGGATGAGCTACTTAAAACCTAGCGGCACGGATTTCTCAGTCGCTGTAACTATCATTTTTAATGAGTGTATTTTCATTTCATCAACGTTCAAAATTATCGAATCCCATCTCAAGCACGTGATTTTGTTAAAATAAATATGAATATAGCATAGAATATGGCATAGTGAATGCAAAATGAATCAAATGTACTAATTATACCTGATTGTAAATACTTCGTCTCGTACAAATTAAAAATCCACTTCTAAAAGTTGACCCTGATATAGATCATCAATAGATCGATCAATCTTTGCTTGCCAAGTCAAATTTACATGAGGATTCAGTTAAAAATAAATTACGGAATGCTTGAATAAATTAAAATAGGTAAACAGCATGCTTAGTTGCTATAATGATTAACAACCTATAAAAAAGAAACCTTCTTAAAGAAAAAAGATAATATAGTAAATCTCATTCATTGTTTTCCCTAATATGAATAACGATAACAATTTGAGAACCCGCATCTAAATGTAACACTTTTTCTTAACATTTTATAATATGACCTCTTTTTATTCATTTCAGAGCAATGACGACCATCAAACAATTGTTCTTCTTCATAACTCTGATGACGATATTGGTCTCCTGCAACGCAAACATCTTCGATATCATCATGGAGTCCGTATTCGGCATAAAAACCAACAAGAGGAGCATGTCCGAGTTGATTACCGACTATTTAGATGAACTATTTCCTAAAGATGATTTAGACACAGAAACAATGAAAAATATTTACACAATGTATAACGAGGACAGTAATGATATGTTCGGCAATGACTTTAGTGGTGGTTTAGAATACTTAGAAAGCTAGTGTTGCCATCTCAACAAAATTAATGATTTTAATGAAAAAAATGTTAATTTGACGAAAGAAGAAAGCTATGTTTATAGTTTAGAAGGCAATAAAATACAACATTTTTTTATAGAAGAATACAGAAAATATTTATAGTAATGTTTTTTGAAAAAGGGTTTTTATCAGGTTCATGTTCATAACAATTTCAAATATAGAAAAGTAAAAAAAAAGGAATCCAAGTAGACGAAATCAGTCTTATTATAAAAGAGAACAAAAGTTAATACTTAGTTTAAACCTTTGGTTGCCTGAAGCAATTGACAATTACAGCAGAGAAAATGTCAAATTGCGACGTATTGACTTATTTTGGTCAGATAATAGTTTAGACCTGGTACTAAAGTTAAGCCTCGTTTTATAATAAGGCGTAGGAATATGTCTTTCTCTTTCATACTCGCCTATCAATTCAATCCTCTCTTAGTCAATACATGCTTCTTCCAGCACATCTTTCGGCAAGAAAGAATTCTTTACGTTTAGTAATATTTAGATGCTGGAATCAATTCCTCGATTGGATCAACGTAGATAATAAACTCTTTTATATTGTCTCCTTATTTTGGAATTGAAACAATGTGTGAGATGTTTTATTCATAAAAAAAATATATTTTCTTAGGTTACTGCCTCAATTATATCTATGAAATTACTTTCAGAGTTCTCTGTATTCATTATTCGTTTTACTTTTTGTCACTCTATCGGTCAGATGCACAAAAGTTAAATTAAAATTTAATGTTGCTTTTAAGATCTAATGATTGTCAAATTTGTATGGGTAATATCACTTTAAACTAATGAAAATTTTAATGGACGTTTGTGCGACTGGATGTATATCTCAACAACTACACCTCAGTGACTTTTAAATCACTATCATCTGTCCACTTTCTTTCTTCTTTCAAGACTAATGTTTAAATTATTTAATAATTTTAGATTAATATTAGAATACAATTTATTGACTATACCAAATTATTAAGTTTTAAGAGCCAGTTGTCAATTTTAAAAGTTTATGAAACTAAATAATTTAAAAATAATATCAAGTTATTGTTTTGAAAACGGAAATGTGTATTTATTTTCAATCTTAATTAACCGACTTCAAAAAAGAAGGTTCTCAGTTAGACCTGTATGTATGTATATTTGTGCGCGATAATCTCGCATTTGGCTGAACCGATTTTGTCGCGGATTCCAGAAAAGTATCAATATCACTAAAAAGCATGAAATAAAATCTTAAAAAATTTAGAACCGACTTCAGACTTAAAAACTGAAAAAAAATAATGATTCTTAAAATCGCGAGGACTTATTAAGATACTAACTAATTTCAAAAAAGTATTTGATCTCTCAAATCTTTCTTCTGTCTTCTATGACCTAATAAGAAGAAAAGACCTAAGAAGACCTAGCAAAAGCAAAAACAATGTCCAAAAAAGATGTTATTGAAAATGCGGAAACTAGATTACATTTTTAAAGTATTTGTCACAGTCAAACTATAGTTTTTTTTTTTTTTTTAATGAAAATATTAAAAGGTAATGATAAAATCCATAATTACTTTGCCTTAACTTTTGTTATTCTTTTTTTAGGGGGGAATTTGATAAATATTTAAGTTATCTTGGGAGCTTTACGGAGACATTTTACAATTATAGTTTGCGAGTAAATCATCATCATCATCATCATGATTACAAATAATTAAATAATTACAAATAATTTTAAAATATGCTATCTTGTTCCTATATTACTACATATCGTCAGGGATAGCACAATACGACTTATTTAACGCTTAGAATTAAGAGCTAATTTTAAGTGAATTAACATTACATATTATTACATTTAAAATTAAAATTAGCTATTAGTTGTAAGCGTTATATAAGCAGTATAGTACTATCCCCGACGATATGTAGAGAAGTATATGAAGTAAGCCAGTAACTTTCTCTATGACCTATACTATGATTATTACTTGTTCCTAGATGATAATAGACCTACGCTCCCATTCATTATGATATATACATATCATATCTAAGGCTTAGTGTTATGGCCTAGAAGGTTAAGTTCCTTTGTCCACAAAATTATACATATTTCTACTGTTACAATTCTTTACATAAACAGATTAAATCATATTACTTTTAATTTAATATGTTTAGGTGTTCGTTTATTTCTAATTTACTTTATATGTACATATATTCAATTAAATTAAATAGTTCGTCTTCAATGATTCATGTTGTAATTGAAAATTACCTTAATATTGAAAAATAAAAATGGATCTTATAGCAATTTGAACGAGTGCCTGCTCCGGTTTACGTAGATGTTTCCTCGAGAAGTTTCCCACTCGAAGTTGAAAAGTTAAGATGCCTCAAAGGAGTATAGGTCAGTTGCCCTAACGTCCATTAAGGTTTAATGACGCCTTTAAGGTCTACGAATCTTAAATTTGTATCGGTAATGTCGCTTTAAGCTAATGCCAATTTTAATGGACGTTTGTGCAACTAGCTGTAAGTCTACTAGACATAGTGAAGAAGAGAGACGAAATCTTGAATTCCTGATAAAAAACAGCAAGTCAGACAGTACTTTATTTCCTATAACAATCTTAAGCTATACCAGACTACGGCAGACAATGCGATCGTGAATCTCCAGACATTTTGTCGCTTGTTTCATTCTTTTGATAGTAGTCGTACTCTTTAAGTGAATCAAGCGTTCTTGACCTTGTTCTTTTTCGGTGTATGTCAGATAATCATCATCGTCATCGTTGGGCTTAAAGCTATCATCATCGTTCCCTGGTGGTCTACGAGGGTTGGTGAATGGTCCATTTACGTAACCGCATTCCAACCTGCCGCCACGAATTCGGCAGCCTTGACTTAAGTTTATCTCTTCACCACTATGAGGTCTACCAATATTTCTGTCGTAACCACACAATATTCTATCGCCGATTGATTTACATAGTCTACTATCGAAGTCGTATGGACAACAGCGGTTCCTACCTCCGCCATTTTGATTTGATTTTGATGTTTCGATTGGAGGATTTGTATGTGTAACATGATCTGAATTTAGCGAATCACCTGAACCACAATATCTTGCTTCTGCAGAATTAATCAACACAAAGCATAACTGAAAGAATGAAATGCTACGTTCTAATTATTATTCAATAAACTGCTTCTTTAAGAGCTCACTGACTCCATGGTTAGCGTGCTCGGTCTGCGGTAAGGTTAAGGTAAAGCAACTTTCGCAATGACTGGTATTGGGATGGGTGGCCAAAAGTTTATTATCTCGAGCTCCTCCGCGCTTCGGAAAGAACGTTTAGCCGTTGGTCCCGGCTGCACCTGCAGTCGTTTGGGTGCGCGTGGTGGATCACGTCACAGCCCATTCTATCTGTTTGATTTTATTCGATTCCATCCATAGGGAAGGCCTGAAGACCAACTGTGGGGCATTATTTGGCTGGTGATGAAAGATTTAATCATAATTAATAACTTATTAATTATGATAAATCTTAGACATGACATTTAATAAGTGATCATATTTTTATAAGTTTCATTCTCCTAATAATATTAATTAGCAAATTTATTGCAATACTGAATTGCCTTTTTAATAAAAATTATATTTGGTATCAACTTTTATGTCAACAAGATTATTGAAAATTACTACAGTACGGTTTTTGGAGTAAAAAAACCAGAATAGCAAACCACATAATAATTATATTAAAAAACACCTTTGTCCCATATACACTACTGGTAAATAATATGAGCAGTCAAAAAGTATTTCAAATCATATGACACATTTATGAAAATTTACTGCAGTATCCACACCAACTATACTTATAAGGTGTTTTGAATATAATGCAAAAATAAATGACTAACCAGTATTGATTGGATCAACTTTGTGATCATATTTCTTATCTCACAGGCTGCTGAATTCAATTAAAAATAGCGTCTAGTAGTAATCTAAGGTTAGCAAAAAATGTACAATGTATTTCGGTTTCAATAACATTTTACTTTATTTTTTAACATTTTATTTACATTTCATTTCAAATAAACCGTAGAGTGGACCGTTATTTTCTAACTATTAATCATGATAAATAATCCCTAATGGATCCTAGTGAAATATTTTAGCAAAACGAAATATCTTATATAAATCGACCTGTACAAACTTTAATATAAAAGTGTAATTAAAAAGGCTAGAGAGCCATGCTACAGCAATTATTTAAAACATCTAATTAGTTTCTTAGACATCACTTTTTTAATCCTGAAAAGCTTGAACTTTCAACAAAAATAGTAAACTTAAACCCAGTTGCATCAATTTCCATTAAAATTGTTATTAGATTAAAGTGAGATTACCGATACAAATTTTCAAATTTAGAACATTAATTAAAGCTTAAAATGGACGTTTCTACACAAGTGTGGTGCTAGCCAAATAAATAAAACATGCCTTATTTTTCTACAGTTTTATTTTAGTAACCATGTAACACAACGTTTTACAAATTTATTTTCGATCCCCAAACCATCCACATTTATAAGACTTAGGTCAACTTTATCGATATTTATTTTCTCAATATCTATATTGTTATCTTCTAATAACTGTTTCCAATGACTGTTGCGTTTTGACATGTTCCAAACTCGTCGTCTTATCAAGACTTTCAAAGGTTTTCTCCGTCTTTTTTCAGATTTACTGTGACCAACGGTTTCTCCACTCTTATCGGTTTCAACGACATAGTCATCTGGTTGAACTGTTTGCCAAAACTTTGAGTTATCCGTAAGGCTTCGCTTATTTCTTGTTTTAACGATATTAACTGGATACACTTCTTGAGTACCTTGCCCTTTGTTTTTCAATTTGACCTTTAAGTTTGATTTACTTTTATCTCTGTGTGAATCTTCTTTGATTTTTGGACTATTACTACGCTTAATAGCAGTTTTTGAATAGGATGATGGCTGGTTTACTTTCTTGCTTAAAGATGGTTCACTACTTCTCCTCCTTCTTTCAGGCGTGGCGTTCCTTCTCCCATCGGGTGTTAGGAATCGTTTTCTCTCAGGCGTTGAACTTCGGCTCCTTTCAGGTGTCGAATTTCGTTTCTTTTCAGGTGTTGATGATCTCTTACGTGTTGAGTCCGATGAACGGATTGATTCTGTATCTGCAAAAGAAGAAATACTATTGTACCAGTATTTTACCACAAGTTTATTTCGGAACTTAAATAAAACTGTACATTTATGCCACCAAATTTTATGCGAAAAGTTTCTTTAAACTGCCAATGGTTATCTTTGATGGACTTATATCCTTAAAGTCATATAATGAATCCAACTTGGATGGGATACGTAGAGCTTTCATTTTTTTTTCACGAGCATCATATTCATCTAATAATAGATTTATCTTCCCTTTGCTCATCGTCTTTGGATCAAAATTTTTTTTATCAGGTATTTGAGATAGAGATATTCGGCCCTTTTTATAATTTTCAATCATTTGATTATAAAGTCGCTGTCTCGAATCAGTAAAAGAAAACTTTTTCTTCACTTCAGCGAAATCAAGTTTTTGAAATTTGTCGATTATTTTCATTGATAAACTTCTTCGTTTCTTTTTTTTGGCTTCTTCATATTCCTTTATGAGTTTGTTGAGTTTATTCTTACTAAGTTTCTTTTTTTTTAATTTTTGTGACATAGGACCAGCTAATGACACATTCCCCAATTTATAATCTGAAACCAAATTGTCTAAGACTTTAGTCTGAGACTTGGTCAAAGCATATTTTTTTAGTAAACCTCTAACGTTCTTTCCTTCTAACAGATCTACATCTTTTAATGTTATTTTGGTCAATCTATGGTTATTTTTGAAAATAGTTACGATACTATCTTTCTTTTTCAACTTTTTTAACTTTTTCGTCTTTTTGCTTTTTTTTAACTGTTTTCTCAGTGTGTTCAATATTTTTGCTATAGTAAACGTTTTTCTACAACACATATTAACGAATCAATCATTCCATCTTCAAATTTTCAAAATCATCTATGATATAGTGAGGTTGTGTGAAGCCAAAGTTTTCCTCTCTATACTGTCTATGCAGATGCATTATGTCAACTAATAATCTTTTCTAGTTTAGCAAAATTGTAGATGGTTTACTTATTTATTAGTTTTATTACTAGGTCAATCTCTCCAAGTGATAACCAACGTAAAGCTCGTATAACAAACATATTTACGATGATATAATGTATGATAATATAATTGTGAGAACAGTCAGAGATGAAGAAGCTAAAGCTTTATTTGAAATGAATTAAGAAAATTTTGAAATAACGAAGAAGTAAGAACAACCTTACATTTCTCTCGTCTCTTTGCAATAACGTTCTGCTGACATTATGCCGTTACTTCATGATAGGCGCTAACATCGTAGCCACAATGTTACAAAATGTATTGACTACAGAATATTTATTAATTTTATTTATTTTCTAATTTCATTTCGGGATGTAAGCTTCCTATGTTCAATAAACAATGACAATGTCAATTTTGACATTCTATCATATTTTTTTTAAAGTTCGGTCTAACTATTCAAATTTTATCAAAGTGCTCTGCTACCCCGATATCTGTTAAACCGTCCGACCATTATGAAGAGTAATGTTACGAATACTGCCCAAATCTAAACCGCAGTAACAGCAAAATTTGCTTTTTTGAGTTTTCATATCGTCTGAAAGCCCAAATCAAACCCTACAAGTCTAACTTATTCATTTTTCTTCGACTAGTAATAGTATTTCTGTTACTTTTAAAATCAAAGCTCCATATTTTGCAAATAATCTGAAAATATATTAAGATTACTACCTAATATGCACTACCAAATTTGACCTATTTAATATAATACCAAATTAATACAACTACTTAATATAATAGCTAGTTAATATAATACCAAAACTGTTGAAAACAGCACACTTTACTGCATTTTAAATAGTTTCAAAAACGATTTAGGATGAAACTAAATGCAGTAATAGGGGTTAAAAATTATAATGGCTATAATTATTTGTAATATTTTCAACCTGAAATTTGTGAATTATTTTAGATTTATAACTTTTCTTACACTTTGCATTTAAAATTTGATCATAAACAGAGATTTATTAAAGTTATATAACATTAAAACTTCATGCGCGATTCGGTTTTTGCTATTACTACAGTTTAGGTTCGTGACGATAAAATAGTGGACGTGAATATCCAGTTTTAAGTAGCTAGTTAAAATGCTTGTTAATGTAATACATTCTATATCTGAAAAATAATAACATTTGTAAATTATTGTTAGCGAAGAAGCTAAATGGCCTTTATATATGTTATTCCTTACGCATTTTATCACTTTTAGATTTAAGCATTTCGATATATTATAATTTTAATCTTGTTAGTATAGCGATCACGCGTCAAATCGGCCTCGGTATAGCAAAAAATTGCAAAACATTGTAAATTTTTAGGGTAACTACCTACATTCCAATCTTGTCTATTTTGAAATATACATTTTTTTCATTAGATTTTGCCTTATATCTGATAATCGGGTTGAAGACTAATTAAATTGCAGCTTACAAACTTATAATTATAAACCAATTTTTTGAACAACCAAACGCTGTTTCTCATTGTTACACGAGGTCTCTATACCTATTGGTCTTAAACCTTTTAACGAGTCAAACCCCTTGAAATGGAAACCCATTATGACTGATGCTTGCCTTTCTTTCCTTCTTCGTTCCAGATTTCAAAAATACAAGTGCTTTAGCTACTTAATTCGGGATCTAAGCAATGTATATGATGTTGTCTAAAATTTATATTTTTATTATTGCTTATTCTTACCTTGCTTTCTGCGCCACATATCATTACCATGTGCGACATCCTGCTAATATCTTACAATTGTATGATTTGTCTTGGGTATGTTATATGAAATAATTGCAGGGTATTTTTACATTTTCTTAAGGTGAAATCATCTTATGTTTTACATATCTTGTTAATTTTATGCCGGTGACGTTTGGTTACAATCAATTGAATTTGACAAGAAGTGACACAATATTAAACGACTGAAATATTTTTATTTATTGTCTTTGATAAAGTCGTCTTAGAGTTTTTAGTATTAACCCGACTGCGCGACGCAAAGGAGGGTAATGTGTTTATCAGTCTATGTATGTATGTTTGTTTCTATGTGGCGTTCTAGAGACCAAATGCGTAGGCCGATTTTGATGATTCTTACATCAATCGATTCGTCTTAACCTTGCGAGTGTCACTAAAGACATAACAGTAAACAAAATTCACCACAGCGACAACCAGATGCCTTATTGTCAAAATGAAAAAAAATCGATGGATTACGTCAAGTGGGGTGTCGTTGAATAGGTATTTTAAAATCATCTTTAGGTTCCTTTTATCATTTTTCATTTTGAATAATAGTTTAGGATATATAACGATTTGAATTTGTTTAACAAAACGATCATTTTCGCTAATTTACTTACTTATTGATTTAAGTTTTTATTTAAAGTATTTTTACTATATAGGGTAAACAGACAGTCATTGGACACTGAATAGTTATTGGACAGTCGCTTTTTATTTGCTAAAAATAAGATAACAACAAACAAAAAGCGACATCTATAGCTGTTGATAAAATCTATTAGTACTTAACATTGTTATAGTTCATAGGTTTTATAACAGATGGCAATAACAATGTGTAAAAAAAATATTTCCCGGCGGCTATCAAGAAAACGGACAATCGTCTTAAAAAATATTTTTTTTTATAAGGTTGAGTCTAGTGTTTTATTACGATTTTGGCATAGTGGTAAATGTTATTGCTTGGGCAGTTTGAAGATTGGTAAGATATCATATCATTTAAATGATAAAGTGATTTTTAATTCATAAATGTTATATTTTGAGGTTATTTTCACGTGTCCTGTGATTGTATGCTACAATTTAATAAAAAACTATTATTGGACAGTGTCCAATAACTATATTTTTTCAGAGCTTTGAGTTTCTATGGTGTTTTTGCGTCCATTTTAAGCATTTAAATTACTTTTGACTGTACTTTAAATTTCAAGTATCACGGACTATTCTGTCAATTATTGGACGCTGTCCAATAATTGTCATTTATTGCGTCCAATAATTGTTTGCTTGCAGGTTGGAGTCTTAAAAATGCCTAAGGGAAAAAGAAAAATTATGACCCTAATAATATGATTTTAGCACTCAGGGAATTACGGGAAACGGAAAACCCAAAAATTAGAGAAATTGCTCGAAAATATGATATCCCAAAGTCCACTCTCCATTTTAAATTAAAAAATCCTGATCATAAGACTTCCTTCGGACCACAACCAGTTTTAACAAAAGATGAAGAGTCTATCTTAGAACTTTGGATTATAAGGTCAATGAAGAAGGGTTTCCCTTTAAAAATTGAAAATTTGCAACGTAGTGTATCCAAATTTCTCGAGGAAAATCCACGTCCAAATCCTTTTAAGGATAATTATCCTGGGGATGGGTGGGTAAAAGCATTTTTAAAAAGACACCCAAACATTGTCCAACGGACTAGTGAGGGAGTTACGCAGTCTAGCGCAAATATCTCAGAAAAAGACATTCGGAAATGGTTTGTTGAGATACACCAGTATTTAGAAGAAATTGGTCTTTTGCATTTATTGGATGACCCTACTTGAATATTTAATGGTGATGAAAATGGTTTTCAGTTGTGCCCAAAAACAGGGAAAGTACTAGCTGTCAAAGGAACTAAAAATGTATACACCATAGACACTAATAATTCCAAAGAGTCAATTACGGTCATGTTTACGTTCTCAGCTTCTGGAGAAGCATGTCCACCTATGGTTGTCTATAACTACCAGAGAATTCCACAAAAAATTTCTGATGGGATTCCAAAAGACTGGGGTGTAGGTCGAAGTGATAATGGGTGGATGACTTCAGAACTGTTTTTTGAGTACATAGGAAACGTTTTTCACCCATATTTACTTCAAAAAGGCGTATCACTGCCAGTCATATATTTTCTTGATGGACACAAAACCCATCTCACCTATAGTGTAAGTAAATTATGTAAAGAATTGGGCATTGAGCTTATAGCATTGTACCCAAATGCAACGCGCATTCTACAGCCGGCTGACGTAGCTGTTTTTCGGCCAGTTAAGGCAGCATGGAAAGATACAGCAAAAACCTGGCTTATGAATAATCCAGGTGAATCAATTACAAAGATGAATTTTGCTGGTATCCTTGATGAAGCTCTTAAAAAATCTTTAAAGGCTGAAACTTTGATCAACGGATTCAAAGCCTGTGGCTTGGTACCTTTTAATCCTGATGCGATTGATTACGAGAAATGTTTGGGCAGCGATAAGCATAATCAGACTAAGAACCACCAACATCAAAAAGGTGTTTTAACATTTTCTCAATTCAGTCAAATAGTTGGATTAACGAAACTGGCGCAGTTAGAAACTTACAAAATCTTAGACAGTGCCAATGAAGATTTTCAAATTTTACACAGTATTTACGACGCATTTACATCATCAACTTCTAATTTTGAAAGAACTCGTTCTCCAGTACCTGAAATATCAATTATAACACAGAATACTACTCGTCAAGCACTTGAAACTGTTTCAGAGGTCCAAGATGATTTGATACAAATTTCAGATCTAGTTGATTTAAACTTGTCTCCCATAGAGTCCAATGCTATTACTAACAAGTACTTTCAAGATATTCCTTCAGCACTAACTATGGCTACCGAGAACACTGAATGTCAGGAATTAAGACCTGATAATCCAGAGCACCTTAAATTAATTCTATGTAATAATAATTCAGCTACAGAACAACTTTCACAAGATTTTCAACCAAGTGTACCAATAGTTAGTACACCTGTCAAGAAAAATGCTATAATGACTCCTGTTTTGCAAGAACAAGAAAAAGAAAATTTATCTGATGATGTAAGTTTACTTGAAAAAAGTCCTGCGTTTAAAATTATATCTAACAGTCAATTTGCACCATTTTTGACAATGCCTAAAACACCTGAAAGAAAAGGTAAAAGAAATACAATGAGATTTCCATACGCAATAACTTCAGACAAGTACAGAAATATGTTCAATGAACAAAAACAAAAAAAAGAATCGGCATTAAAGATAAAAGAAGAAAGAAAGAGAGTAAGAGAAGAAAACAAAATAAATAAACGAAAGGAAAAAAACAATAACGTAAAGTCAGGTAGAAAGAAAATAAAGGAAAGTACAAATACCTGCAAAATATGTTCAAAACCAACAAAAACCAGCAATCGTTTGTGTTGTGATATGTGCTCTTCGTTATTTCACATTAAATGTGTTCCTCACAAACACCAAGAACATGTACCAGAAGACATAACAATGGACATATATGTATGCCATGTTTGTTATAGTGAAGTGAACAATAATGATGATAAGAATGAGATAAGCTTGGAAGAACATTCGAACGATGAAGCTAATAATACCGTCGAAGACTTAGAGGCTAAAATGCTATTCGATATGTACCAAAAAGAGAAATTCTAAAATTGTAATGTGTTTCTAGTAATTTTTCTACCTATTTTTAATTTGTTTTGTGATCAATAAGTTCCAAATAATAGTTTTTATTAACTTTGTTTTTCAGATTTTATTTCTTTAATTTTTTATGATCTCCAACATTTAAGACTGACTAGTGTTTAGTAATGAATAATTTGCATATTACCTATTTAGTTTTCAGAGGTGTTTATGATGTTTTATTGTTTAGATAACCAATTTTTGTATTAATAATAGTAAACAAAATGTTCTTATGGTGTTTTATCACGTTTTTAACTTTTATTTCGCTATATTTATCGACTGTCCAATAAGTGTTTCCAGTTGTCCAATAATTATAATTTTTGTCCAATAACTGTGTTTTTTGTTCATTTTTTTTAATATAACAATATTTTTCAACTGTTCACAAGAAGTAAGATTTTTAAATGATTCTTATAATAGCTCATTTTATCTAGTTTCATAATATCTCTACAGTTTCTAAGATACTGTAATAGACGACGGAAAAAAAATCTTCAAACTATTTTATGCGCTTAATTGTCCAATGACTGTCTGTTTACCCTATCTCAAAACAGTTTAATAGGATATTTATATTCAGGCCCTCTTACCACCGTTTATATTTACGTTCCTATACTAATACATATCGCGAGTAAAGACGCACTCGCATGTTTTTATACTTTTTAAAATTTTAGGTAATATCAAAACTGTATAAGTATTTTTTAAATAGTTAAAATATAGATTGAGATAATAAATATATTAGTTGTTAAATCAATTTATTAATAGAGCCTATTATTGAATTTTATATTTATGTTTTAAACAAACAATGTTTAATTTTCATAAAATTATTTTTATTTGATATTTAATTTTCATAGTATGGTAATTTATTTGGCAAATATTAGCACAGCCTTAAAATAACATTGGATAAAAAAGGGGTAAGTTTTTCTAACAGTCTCGCCTTAAATTCTATAAATATAAAATTTACGTATTTCGCGTTCTCATGACTTTTGATAATATAGATTTAATATCCGTTAAATCACCAAACTGTTTTGCTAACTCTACAATAAGAAAGTCGCAATAAATAATCTTATAATCAATACCCAACCAATAATTCTTTATGAAACTGCAATGTTAATGTCACTAGCGGTGAGTTAACATTATAAATAAATTTTGTTTCATCAACAAAGACACATATTGTATTCCCAATCTATGGATTAGGAACTTTAGAACTCGATGGAAAAGTTTTTATAGAAATTAACTAGTTCGAGCAAAACAATATTAAAAAAACAGTAGTAAAAAAAATACAATTCAGTATTGTAAATTTTCTAATTCCTCCGTCCATTAAAAATTTATTCGTAATATGTACAATTAAAAAGTCAGCCAATTTAATGTCATTATCAAATGTAATCGATTGATAATTTTTATTTCATCCCCTTATTGATACAATTTAAATTAAGAATTAACCTGAGAAAAGCAGATCATGAATGAGAAATAAACTTTATCAATATATTAAATAAAATTCATTCCTCACAGGTTTATATAATCATCACATATTTGACATTGCTATCAAAAGGTGCTCCTAAACTTGGTCACTTAATATTAGATTCCCTGTTACTAGAAAGCAGTAACCTAAACGGAGAGAATGATCTTAAAAAATACCGTTTTCCCACTTTTATCGGCAGACGAGATACAAATAATGAACCGGAACCTAAAACTGCACCATGTCATGGTTATGATTACGATGACATGAAATGCAAAATGGTCAACAATAGGATTCTGTGTGGCTACAACAAAAACAATGGCGAATTAAAAGGCAGCAATGAAATTGTTGACATGGGGGGCGATTGTCGTATGCGAAATGATAGGATAGAATGCGGATATTTTAAAGGACCTTATGATGGCAAAAAGCTACCACCGCATTTTGATAAAATGAAGAATAAAAGTCAATCAACTAGAACATATACTACAGAAACACTTTTAAACAAACTAATAGGTAAAACAGATGCTTTCGCAGAAACAGAACCCAGAAAAATCTCTAGAAATACTGAACAAACTCCTCCTGCAAGTATAATTGGAAGATCTTATAATAAAACAAAAGAAGCTGTTAATTCTACCACAAATATTAATAAAACAGAAGTTCCTACTGTTAGTACAACTGCTGATGAAACCGAAGAATATCTTGAAAATGATAACATAACTAATTCTAATACAGAGGCTACAAAGAATACAATCGTTTATTCTTCTTCCATTTCGACTGCTCAAATAATAACTTTAACAAATTCACCAGTAACAACGCAGAGTATAGCACACGATGAAAAATCTACTCGATATTTAAACACTGATAAATCTATAACAAATGCTACGAATACAAAGGAGCCTCACATAACTAAAGAAATCAATGAGAAACCAGTTACCCTTTGTGTGGAGAAACAGGACCGGATTGTATGCTACGATACTAAACAATTTCTGTTATTAAAAAAAACTAGAAGGTCTTCATAATTATTTTTTTGTAATAAAATTGTTTATAAGTCCAAGACTACCAAATTCATATTTTTACATTTATTATAAAAGGCTACAGATGACATGACTAAAATTTCCAGATTTCGTTTTTCATTGATTTTCATCTCTTTGAATGCAGGTGTTTGGAATAAAATATTTCCTATTACTTAGCCATCTTAAACTATTTTATCACTTTAAGTTCAAAAACAAAGCACTTTCTTACAAATAAGTCTGGCTATGCGCTGTCTCTAAGTCAGTCAATCAATCTGTATATCGCGACCTTAATTCTTATAGTTTATTTATCCAGATATAATAACTTAGTACCAAAACTTACTGTTTTAACCAATTTCAGAAGAAGTAAGACGCGAACAACGATTACCCACCAACATAATCTTGAAATAATTTCAGAATTTTTAATCTAAAAATTTTATATGAAATTCTTTATTATATTTAATCAAATTTGCATTCAAATGCTATAAAAATATTGAAAAATGCTTAAAAAATCCACTTTGTCCCTGGCACACTGAGATGGAAAACGGAAGCATGCCCTTTCGCAATCCGAGCGACTGCTCTAATCACTAAGGTCTACTAACCCAGGCCTTACAGGACTGACGAATTTTTCAAGCACTTCTTACTTTTCCGCTACTACAGAGCATATTCTCATCAATGTTCAGGCAATCCACCCAAATAAATTGTTTTCCAATACTAACGAGATGATGTCATCTTATCCATTACTAGACATGTGCCTTGGTTAAGTTATTATAAGAAAATCGTTTTATAATCGTATCATAATCAGTATGAATCAGTACAAACTGCCACTCACGTCATTCATCACAACACTTGATCGAATTATTAAATAATGTTAAGTTCATTGACTTGTAACATTATGCAAAAATGCCATAGGCATATAGTTACAAGAAAATGTAATTTCCATTTGTAATTAAGGGTTTTGCAGTATTAAATAAAAACTAACGTGATCATTATATTATAAACAAACTCTAAACCCGCGACGTCTGCTACATTAATTAGTTATAAATTATGTCACCCGTGTATGATATAGCTTGACGTAGATGAAAGAAGTTTTATAATGGTTCTAGACAAACAGATTTCTCTTTATAAAATTTAGTATAGATGGGCAAGCAACATTGTCTTTCTGGATATTATGATAGAAGTTTTATCGTCCACAGATCTCGGAGCAGGTAAAGGGATAAGCTCAGTCAAGGATAGGTTTTTTCAAAGTTATAATATCAAAAATACTCTTTCTATCTACACGGAGGAATTTTTAAATTACATAAAATAAAACCTTTAAATTATCTTTTGAATTCACTTTTATTTGATCACCGCTAAAGCCGTGATATGCACTGCATTCGACGCTGTATTTTAAACAGCCTAACAACATGACAAAGCCTATTATTTACCTTTTTAGGAATCCGTACCTAGAATGAAAATAACGGAACACTTATAGGATGACTTTCTTCCTTCTTTCAAGACCCTGTTTCTTAGGTACGCGTGGAGATACTCGTATCAAGCTAAAATTTATATCAAATACTGAGGTCTTTTGTTCCTTGGAACTGTGAAAAAAACAAACTTCTGAGTCAACGCGATCAATTAACACATCCGTTATTGCCACAAATTTTCTAAACTCGCAAGGGAATCAAAAACTAAAAGGTACTTCCCGTGAACTCAGAATCTTGAAATTTTAAATTATTTACAGATAAAAGTAAAATTGTGAAAACCGTAAATTTTTCCAACCAATCAAAATATTTTTAATAATTACAAAATATTTTTGTAATAAAATCAAACTTCTATGTCAACGCAATCAAAAGAAAGAGCAATTTAAGCCGCATAATTTCAAACTCGCAACCACTCGCTAGGGAATCGAATGGTTTAATTTGAAATTTGTCATGACGCAATATTTTGTAGCACATATAAAGGAAAAATTCCGAATACCTTCAATTTTTGTTACACCACAATAAAAAAGAAAGGAATTTTATATTCTTAATGAAAAATTATTAAAAAATCCACTTTGGACGTTGGACTCGAACCTTTCGCAATCCAGGCGACTGCTCTAACCACTAACCTTAAACATTATTTCTGTGCGTGAAAAAACACAATGAAATTTCAACCTTTGATATATGTACAATTTCCTTGAATTCAAATTTGGTAACTACGTGCTTCCCTAATATCACGTAACCTATAGGTAAGCTATTTTATTCGGCACCCCTTATGAATCCAAATTAGATTCTAAATGGGATTTAATTCAAGTTTTTCCCCATAGAGGTCGTTGTACAGTTTTTCCATCCGCAATTACAGTTCAACGGCACGAAGTATGTGCCTGCGATACAAAAATGATGGCGTGAGGTCAGATCTGACATGAGGTCAAAGTACACTTATAAAATAAGCAAAGCACTTATTTAGAGAAAATATATATTTAATGTGTTATCTATCAGGATTAATCCGTGCCTGTATGTTTTTTGTGTATGTATTTCTTTATTATATAAGGATTTTCTTTGTTAGTCACATTCTATAAAATTTGAGAAAGAACGCTTTCTGCGCTATAACATATTATCATTATCTAACCGAGATTTTGTATATATATTCCTCAATAATAGAATATATTGTTCTATCAATTGTTTTCGTTTATTTGAACTAAACAGCATTATTGGCAGTATTAAGAATTCACACATTCGTTTATTTCATTAACACATTCATAAGAATTCGCAAAAGTCGTTTATATAGTTTTGACATCAAACATTTCTAAAGTTTACTTCGATAAATCAATTAATATCACTCAGACGTACTTATTATAAGGCATATATTTGATTTATGTTCAATCGTGTCGACAAATTTGGATTGCCAAACTGCGTAGACACAATATGTCAAAAATCGCCTATGAAGCATTTTAAAATGGTTATAAAAGCTACGACCATTCTTTGTTGGTCTCTGTTTACTATATCCAAGCCCAACGGTTAATAGTCGCAGTTATTCAGACTATGACAACGGTTAAGATCATTATGTGGCTGAAACATGTTTCCTAGAGAATCATGAGTCATAACTGACCCACACGTATAACATGTTAAACGATATTTTTATGATAATGCAAATCATTTATCTTATCCGGGTTTAAATAATATTCATATGTGACAGTTAAAGCGACAATCATCATCGTGTCAACATAAAGTTCCAAAAAGAACATTTTTCTTTGTTCAAATTGACTAGTCTTTAGAGTTTCAGGTTTCATACGAAAAAAAAGTAACAATGGAACCTATAAGATTAATCCATTGTTTATCTGTATAACAGTCGATATGCTCAATAACTAATGCAGTGCTGCTATTTTGTACAAATAAGTCGTATGCAACGCTATCTCAGCATAAAGGTTCGATGAAAGAAAACCGACTTCAAAAAGTTATAAAGGTTTTATTTCATTAAACTCTATGCTCGACTTTGAGTTCGAGGTTAATTTTATTACAGAACAGCAAAGCTGAACTAATTTAATTTAAATTTGGTACACATATAAGTAGGCTAGCTGTTTTCTCGCGACTTCGCCAGAGTAATAGTTTGTTTATAGATACTTGAAAATAATACAAATCATTACCTATCTCTGTCATCTATATGCTGCTAATATACCTCTCCACCCTTTAACTTTTATATGACCAAGATCAATGATGATAATAGCCTCTTTATAACTACAATCCTTCATTTTGGTCGACGACCACTAGCAGCTGAAAAAATGACAGCTTAAGTAGTGTCTTAAATGTACTGTCGTCTAAATATATACTTATATATTTTTTTTCAATTTCTTTTTATAAATAGCTTATCTTACTTCCTGATAATGAAGCTTCATATTGATGATAGAATCTTAAAATAGGTAATTTTTTTATCCGTCTTATCTTAAAATTAAATATTAGAAACCTTTGGCCGATTATTTTGCCGATAAGCAAATGACAGAAGAGAAGACGTCAAATTGATAAGTGTAAATTTATTTTTACTTTACGATTTAAATCTGGTACTAAAGTGACATTTTTAAAGGAACCAACTTATTAGACGGTTTGAGTTCGTCTATTACAAACAAAAAATTAAAAACTGTTTATAATATTAACCCAGCGTAAAACTAAACTGTAATATTAAGTGTTAATGCATATCTATTATAAACTATGGAGAGATTAAAGAAAGGAATTTTATATTCTTAATGAAATGCTTAAGAAATTCACTTTGTCCCTGGCAATCTGAGGTTGGATTCGAACCCATGACCTTTCGCTATCCAGGCGACTGCTCTAACCACTAACCTACCCAGGACCTAACAGGACTGACGAATCGTTCAAGCACTTGTTACCTTTTCGCTACTACAAAGCGTATTTACGTCAAAGTGCCAGCAATCCACCCCAACAGCCGAAAGATATATTTTTTCATATATTTAAACTTTCGATAAAGATGAAAATTTGTTCTTAAAGTCTGACACTTTGAGATGAGATTAGTCACTCGTTACTTAGCGATACTATTTGTTACTCGATTCTAAAGTATCGATTGTAAAAGTACTTGGTTGGTGGTATCGAAAGAAATATCATCATCATCATCAGTCGTTTTACGTCCCCACTGCAGGGGCTCAGGCCTTCTTTATGGATGGCTAAGGAGGATGGGCCATGACCCTCCACGCTGGCCCAATGTGGATTGGAGGGTATTAACGACTGCAAATGCAGCCGGGACCAACGGCTTAAAGTGCCTTCCGAAGCACGGAGTAGCTCGAGATAATAATTTTTCGGTCACCCATCCCGTAACCGACCCTTGCGAAAGTTGCTTAACGACAACGATCGCAGGCCGCGGCGCTTATCCGCTATGCCACCGAGCTACTCGAAAGAAATATATCAAGTTGTATTTACTTGTATTTTCATCCCTGTCTATCGGGTGCTACGGGAATGAGAATAGAAAATTGCCTGTTAAAAACAGTTTCCAATAGTTTTTTGATCGTTAACGTTAGATTACTATACCATAATGTACTATACCACGAGACACTGACCCTTAGATCATAGATATTCCAAACCCCAAAATTGCTATTGCTATAAATCATTGACATGGACACACTTTTTATTACATTATATCTTCAGCTACATGATAAAGTATTATGGAAATATTTCATCTTAAAATCTGTTCATGCCATATTAATAAAAAAGCGAATAATAATGTTGTTTAAACGAAGAAAACAAAGCTAAATAATAAGAACAAGAAACATTTTAGATTGTCCTTGAAGTGTTTACAACCAAAACCACAGAAATACATTATCATATATCAAAACGCTCCAAAAATCGCTTTAGTCCCTTAAATAATTCTATTTTGAATTCTGACACGAAATAAGATCCAGAATACAAGGTAACAACAAACTTTAGCACCATAAAATAAAACCTCTGTGGTTAGCATTTTGCATAATAATCTTTTCATTAAATCTTTGTACTCTCTTCCGTAACAGTAGCTCGGTGGCGTAGTGGATAAGCGCCGCGGCCCGCGATCGTTGTCGTTAAGCAACTTTCGCAAGGGTCGGTCACGGCATGGGTGACCAAAAAATTATTAGCTCGAGCTACTCCGTGCTTCGGAAGGCACGTTAAGCCGTTGGTCCCGGCTGCATTTGCAGTCGTTAATACCCTCCAATCCGCATTGGGCCAGCGAGGAGGGTCATGGCCCATCCTCCTTAACCATCCATAAGGAAGGCCTGAGCCCCTGCAATGGGGACGATAATGGGCTGGTGATGATGATGATGATGATGACTCTCTTCCGTGTGTTTGGCTTTTAAGCACCTTAGTTTTAACATCGTTTCTTTATTTATATTTTTAACCCTTTCAATGTTGGTTAACAAATATTACGAAAAATTATTTCTTAAAATTTTCTTCCTTTCCTAACTATAACCTATTATTATTATATTTAGTCAACCTTGCATTAACAATGCAATACTAATATACTTAATGATAAGTCCTTCAAAAAATCACCAGCCCCTTGTACCCCGAGGTAGGAATCGACCTCACAACATTTCACGATTCAGGCGACTACTTAATGATTACATTGAACTACTCGAAATACAAGAGGACTGACGGGTACTTGGCATGGAAAGGGAACTGACTGGTGAATACTATGTATGCAGATACTCACCCACTGCTTTCGACTAATCAACAAAAATTGTTTAGCCATATATTTATAGCAAAAGTCCATATTACTCCAAATATCCATTTTCACAATTTACATAAAAATATATTAATTGATGCAAAAAACATGTAAAAATAACAGTAAAAGCCACAACCCAAAACCCAGTTAGATTATCATACTATTAAAAATATCGATGAATATTCAATTAGTTTGCGTCGATGAATTTTTATACAAAATTCATAAATCTTGCTCTATATCCAATAATAAAAAACATATATTGCATATTTACCAAATCATAATGTACAAACACATTATATCTATGACATAAAAAAGGAATTAATAATGCATACTTGAAGAGATGACGCCATATTTTCTTTAAATAACAAATAATATAGAGATTCATATATAATAACAGTGACATTAAACAGGGAGATCCCTTTACCTGATACAATTTATTAACATGATTAAAATGGTAACCGATCTTATTTTAAAGGGCATGTCCTTGAAAGTGGCCGACAATTATGCATCTTAAAAAATACTTGAAAAGAAGTGTGTGTACCTATAAATAATTATATATATAGGTACACACACTTCTACTGGGGATATGATTATGCATCATATCCCATAAAATAGCACTATTTTGTTAGAATAAAAAAGGACGTATATGGCGCAGCCAAGTGGTGTAATAAGCCGAACAATTGGGCGAGGAGGGCTTTAATTGAATGGCGACATAAGTTGAACGCAACGTTTTTCAATAGGCTGAACAAAGATTAGCTAACTAATTAACTGTCAATTCATCGGGAATATCACAATTAATTCATAGGACAAATTAAATTTTGCAGTAAGGATAGGCGTTGAAACAAATTGGGTATGAACTGATTGACTAGTTTACGGTCTACTGATAAATTGATTTATGCGTGAACGTAAGATACAAACGTTGCGTGACGTCAGACACCGCACGAACAGTCTGCGAGGGGACAATATTTCTGTATGTTCTTCGCGACCAATAGCTTCCGTCTGTCACACTTGCACGATTACGTAAAAAAAATAAAACTAATCTTAAATGTAAGGGTATATAGTTGCTAGTAAATTACTTTTCTGGGATAAATACACATTGGAACTTTGTAATCAAAATGACAATTCAGATTTTGATTTTAATGCGGATGGTGTTGGTAAAAGTCAAATTTTAGAAGTAGCATACTACTTATTAATTTTCTTCAATTGTGTTATCAACAGTTTGAATAATTTTCTGTATAAAGGCAAATAACTATCTCAATTTGTAGATTAGGTATTTGTTAATAAACAATTCTGAACTTTAACAATAATAAGATTGAAAAAGGTATGAAAAAAAATAATTTTCACCGTCTACAAACTTACTGAACCGTTGTCTGGTCGACGACAACAACGTTGTCTAAACAGTTTATTCTGAAAACCAGTCCATGAACTGTGTCAACTAAATTAGTTTCTTCGACACAATTTCTTGTTCCGTTCAGTCCATCTACGACATGAACTAGTCGAAAAAAACCTTTTTGGAGAATATTTTACGATGAAAGATAAACAATCGACGACCCACCCCTATTTTGTAGTGGTTGCTTTTAATTAAAACTCTAAAACTCTTTGTTACAATCTGTAATCGATACAGATACAGTACTGATCAAAAATATATACTCTTGCTTATTGGCGACCGGCTGTTAATGGTTCGTATGATCCAAACCATTAAGGTACAGTACAGACCCTTTACGCAAGTGGGTCGAGCTTCAACTTCATAATATAATTTTAATACTAATATAATTATACAAAGACAGGATATACCCAAATTCAGACGGCCACAGCGCTATTTATCGAAAATGAGAGTAAGCAACGTACTGCTATGTTTATTACAATTTCGAAGTTTGGTGCTACAATAGTTAAAACAACATAAAATGATAAACGACTAAGTTATTTTGGTCCTGTAGGTCACGTAATAGGTAAGAAATATAAGACGTAGCAAACGTCGTCGCTTTCGACGAAAGCAAGCAAAGCAAAGCAAGGAGTAAGGTATAGAAAAAATACAAATATTGAAAAACACAAAAACTTGAATCTTTATAAAATAAGAACGATAGTTACTAAAACCACAAACCACATGGTGGCATATGTCACCGTGGTCAGCAACCAATCCATGACCTGAGATGACAACACCATGAAACCGCTATTGCAAACCACTCAACCAATGAGATCAAGTTCAAGTACATTTTAATCGATTTAAAAATCGAAGAGATCAGCGTTTCGAATCTGATTTTATAAAATAAATATCCATTTTTTATAATAACATATCGCATACCCTGTCAATATAAGTATCAATATCAATTAATGACAGTGTTTGACGATCAGGAAGTACATCCTTCATAGGTTTGCTTTTTTTCTGTATAATATGAATTTGGACTAATACTAAAATTGCAATTTTAGCGTAAATTTACTCTGACGCTAAAACCTTGTTTATTAATAGCACTGATAAAATATCTTGCATTAATATTGTTATTTTCAATTATGTTTTGTGTTCAATAATGTTAATGGATTCAATTGCTACTCATACTATATTTAGAAACCATGCAGTTAATACCGTATCTAATGGATAATGTAAGATTATAATAAACCATAGACTTATTATATGTCTATATAATAAACTAGTGTCCTTAAGTAATAAACCTACATTTTATTCTTAATTTCATCGTAATCACCATCAACGTCAAACTAATAGTTGCCGAACTAATTTTGAACTAACTTTAAGAAAAAGAGGTTCTAAATGGGACTGTGTGTTTTTTTGTAAATAACGTCACAATATTTTAGTAAATGACCAATTCTTATATATCTGTCTCTCCCCTTCAAAAAAAAATATTCTGATATAAAAAGAAACTAAAACTGATTTCATAAAAACGAAAAATAATTCTTGAAACCGACAAACCCAAGTTACAAGTTCAATTAACTTCATTTGACTTCGAACGTGGAATTGTTGGCCATGTTGTGAATCTCCCGACTTCCAAACTAACCAAAACCACTAAAAAAAATATACTAAAAAGCATCATATCATGCATTTTGGCGCTTATTAAATGATTTTAAGGGCGCATTTGTATTAATTTATTTTCCAAATAAATAATTTCCTAACTGGGGCCACGGTTCTGACTTATGACCCGCCAAACAAAGCACTAGAACGCTACCTGCCTTTTCTTCGCACATCGTCGTTTTTTGACCGAAAATAAACAAAAATCTCGGAATAACATTATATCAATAATGGGTTTATTATACTTTTGTACAGTGTTACTGGCATAGCTCTTATACTTTAGATGTTATCTATAACACCCCGATTTCGTCACTAACTCACCAATGATTATCAAAACCCTTAGGGTACCTACTAAAATCCTACAAAGCTGAAGTTTCGGGGTATAAGTATTAGTACTACTAAGAAAATTTCTAAAACTTTTACACCCTTAAACCCGGGAGTCTAATCTTAAGCTCTGTGAGACTGACAAAAATTTTGATTCGAAATAACTTAGATAGGAAATAACTTTTAAAACCAATTATACAAACGTCCATTAAAATTTTCATTAGTTTTAATCGACATTACCCACACAAATTTGACATTCATAAGAGCTTAAAGAAATCATTGAACCTTAATGGACGTTTGTGCAACAGACCGATAGAGATCGTAATATCTTAAAGAGTATATATGAATTTTTAGCACTTGGTCGATTGAATCATCTTTAAATTAGATGCTTAGATTCATGAAAATATTTTTACGCTACTAGATACCATTTAAATATTTAAAAATTTCCATATATTGTTTCTTCAATAAGTAATATCACAATTTTTTACTTTTAATATTGATCGTATAGTAAATTGCTGTTTACTTATGTTTTAAATATTCCACCAAGAAAATAGTTCATGCGTAAGTGCTAATTAAAAACCTAAACTTTAAAAACCCCAGTAATATAGAAAATTTTATAAAATTAAGTGGGTTTTTCTAATAGTAAATTAAAAACAAAGTCGAGATGGTAAACATTTATATTTAGCATGATTTGTCAATATATCGAATTACCAAAAACATCAATCGTAGCTTTATTCCTATAATGAGCTTTACCTTTACGAACCGAAGGATTATTATTGTTCACACTCAAAAATATTCTAGGGAACCAAGCAGCTCTTAATAAAGACATTCGCAGTTTTCCGCGGTTCCCGACTCGGCGACATATTGTCGATTTAAATATATTGTCAGCATTTGTTAATTTGTTTTCCATTACAATTTGTCAAGGATGAGAACCTAGGAACTGAAACTGCTTCCTACTATAGACTCAAATTAATCAATTGCATGGGTACGTGTGACGGAACATTTGCGATTTACCGTAAATCCGGCTTTAGAAATGGCTATTCACGACATCATTTATAGACGTCAAAATTTTGTGTTTTATACATAGTAGTGTTACAACGTCGAGATGTGCGGGCGATATTACTTAAGAATGTACAGTATTCTGACGTGAGAGTTTACGTTTTGTAAATAAAAAAAAAACACGCAAAATTGGCGCGTTCATAGGTTATTTACCCACACGACGGAAAGGCTCGCATCGTGTCAAGTATAAATACGTCTCATTTTCGAAAACTTACCACATTGCTCTTTCGAAATCGAGACAATGAACACTGTGAGTAACATATTTTGTTTAAATAAATATTTTCTAAAATAACTAAACATGAATGAAAAAAATATAATTTAAATAAGATTAAATAAAAAAATTCATTTTAACATCTTTCTATTTTAAATATAGCGAGTGTTGGTTATTAAGTGAAGGAATCATTTTTTTTTTTACCAAATAGTAATTTCACCTTTTGTTTTTTATACTGTAATAATATTAGCGATGATTATTATATTTGTTATTATTTTTTTATTCACAATACTATACTGGAAAATATTTAAAATGTTTTTTTAAGCCATTTTTCATTAAGAATATTAACGATGATGTTTATAAAGTTTATAAAGTTTTTAATGTATTATAATTAAATTAATTTAAACATATGAATATTTTTCAATTTGAGGATTTAATCTAAAAAGAAAACAATGAAATTATCAGTAATTATTAATAATTTAAATGTTCTCTTATTTCACAGTTAACGTGCGTTTGTTTGCTAATGTGCGTGGGAGTAGCATTCTCCGCTACTCTTCCCGGTAGTGAAATAATAAGAGATGAACCCAACACGGCAGTAGAAGTAGAACAGAAAGAAAGCTTGGAGCCACAGGAGTCCCATTGGAGAGGAGGATGGGGCGGATGGGGCGGTCACCATAGACACGGCTACGGAGGATACGGCGGTTACGGCGGATATGGAGGTTTCGGTGGATGGGGTGGTGGTTTCGGTGGGGGATACGGCGGATACGGTGGATACGGTGGTTACGGCGGTTGGGGTGGACGCGGTTTCGGAGGGGGATGGGGTGGATACGGCTGGGGACGCTAATTACCAACCGTCTCGTCTACCTGTGAACTTCGTGTGAAGTGTACAGTTTTTATGCAACGACTCAACAGCGTCGGTATTAATATCTGTGATGTGAATGAACTTTTAATTGAAAATAGTTACTTGCCTACTTAATTAAATAATTAAAACAAAAGTTGTACTTTCATTTCTTTTCTATTTTTATTTTTTAAGAAATTTTGTTGTCAATGATTCGAATGTAGCCAAAGCCCATGGCTTAAATTAAAAATGTATTATCTCGAACTCCTCCGTGTTTGGCACGGAATGGTCAACAGTTGGTCCTGACCGCATATGCAGTCGTTAACACCCACCAATCCGCACTGGGCCCGCGTGGTGGGTCATTATCCATTCTCCCAATTCGATTCGATTCCATCCATAGGGAAGTCCTATGCCCCAACAATGGGAATATTGATAGGCTGAAAATCATGATAGCGCAGAGTTAAATGCGTTCTCTCTGCAAGGGTGGATACACCGTTATGGGCGTGATGATTATACCCACAACCCTAATATAGTTGTGATGACACATTATCGTGGTCCACTGTCCACTGGATTTATACACTTTATAAAATATTGATCACGTTGTTCTACATTTTGGCGAGAATGCACTATTTTGAGCAGACTAATTTCGAATGGCTGTGACCACAACTTCTTATATGGTCCGGATCCACCCCTGTCTATCAGTAACCGGAATTCGCAATGACCGGTCATCAGGTCGTTGACCAAAAATTTATTTCTGTACATATAATACATTGAAAATTAGGAAAATAAAAATGAATACTTTGTTCTGCCAATTAATAATTATCACTAATATTATAAAGAAGAAAGGAAAGATTGTTACCATTGAATAGGTTCCATAACTAACGACGTTACATCTTACGCAGGTAACATAGGCTATATTTAGGCTATAATATTGGTGAAAATATAAGTTTCAGAGCATTATTTTAAGGGTTTCGCACAGTCAAACTGTGCATTTTATATTCCTCTAGAGGAAAATAATTTTACCCCTAAAATAATTTTTTTTTACTTTCCTTGTTGTAATTTATATCACCTTTGTAATCGATATCTTTATACATAAAATTAACAAAAGAAAACACATAAACAGGGTCTTAAAGGCAATAATATTTTATTCACATCATGAACAAGCTATTCTAGAATTACAACTAAGTTTTAAAATTTTGATATAAAATTTATTTTCAGAGTTTTAGCATAAGACCCGACTCCTAAGCATGAAATTGCAAAAAAAAATATATTAAATAGTCAACTGTAGGTTTAATTGCTATTGAGTTTTTGATTCAAAAATATATAAAAAGAACTCTAAATATACTTATCCAAGACCGTATCTGAATATACACATACAATTTGTTTTGGTTTTGTCTTGCAATACTTAGGCTATGAAAAATGTACCTACTGTTGTGCTTAATAAAAATGTATATTAATTATTCTATAAATCAAAGATGAATACCAGTCGATTACACGCTAATTATCTATTAAGAAAATTAACATATACCGAGGCGCTCATTAGATAACATTAACAAAGGCAAGATATTATCTTAACCTGAAGTTTATTCTGAAGGCCAAGAGCAGACTTAATCCCTAAACACATTACCAGAGGCACCGAATTTAGTTGAAACGACCAAAAAAAGGACATTTCAAATTCAATGATCCCTCTAAAGTAACTTACATTAACTTATTTTTTGTTTTAATCGCACTCTCAAATTTATTTACCATAAATGACACAAACTTCTCAAGGTCATAGTTGCTGAATATGAATCATCGCGTCACAATCAAAGCTCGATGTTTGGTAAACAAAATAATAGAAAACCTGTTTCCATTTATCGTTAACAGCTTATTTAGGTCAACACTATGACAAAACGTTTTTAAAAAATATTATTCTAATACTTATGATAATTAGAGACTCATCAGGTAAAGACCAATGGCGGATTTAGATACCAGTCGACAGATTTAAGCCTTTATTGTTATTCAGCTCAAACAATATTTCATGTAAATACTTAAAAATATTATATTAATCGCTATTTTTTAATTTCTAACGTTTTGTTGTTGAATCGGATGTATGATCAGTGTATTGGATTTTTATTAGCTCATACAACTTATTATCAAACATACACAATTAACTAGCTTTCCGTCAGCGGTTTAGCCCGCGTGGTCCTCTATTGTAACAAACGAACGTTCTTCTTGAATAAGGCTATCTGTTGTGAACTTCATTATAATACATTGTGTCAGTTTTTGTTTTGTACTGTGTAAGTTTATAATAGTTTATGTGCGTCTGTAATATCTAAATATAAATATTTTTTATGTTTTGTATATCATTAACTTTCTACAATTAGGTTAAGTTTTTTAGTAGGCTTTCTACTGCTATTTCGTACAAAGACCAATCTAACTTAGATTGGGCCTCGCCCGCAGTGACAGAACATTGGCTAATTAGCCATCAATATATGTTTAATTTTAATAACCACTACTGCCCTAGGACAAAAGCCGGATATCTTAACTTGAAGCCTAGATTGTTGTATCAAAATAAAATTCCAAATGATCTGGCAGATTGAGTTTTCAGCTTCATATTGACGTAGGATCACTGATTAGTAGTTCATTCATTCGAAAATCTCTTCACTAAGATAATATTGAATTATTATTTTATATTTACAAAAACTATATTAATATCACAGAAATTCAACGTTCGTTTGCTGGCTAATGAAAAATGTCATAGAGCGCCCATAGAAAACTGAAGTATACTTCATCACCAGCAATGGAGTAGGTTGGAGAGCACATCAGCTCATTTTTGGTACATACATCTCACCGATTTGTGGTGTGGGATGAGCTCAGTTTCGATGATGTTTATTAGCTATTTAAATCACTGAATACTCTAGGGTTGCCCAAATGGTAAAAATATCGATATCGATAAAAGAGATAAATCAGTTCAAATAAATTAAACAAATCATTTTATTTATAATACACGTTAATCATAAATAGTTAAAGCAGTCGCTACCTAGAGCCAATAATACTTATTATTTCACTTAATATTGAGTAGAAATATTGGTAAAAATAATAATGCCTATAATTATTATATTAAATTTTTGAAACGCATTACTTATGGCTCTACATTTGAACATACCATATTCCCATTTCACAAAACTGTGAAGCTACAGTTAAATTAGATTAACATTGGTAGTTCTATAACACAAAGAAGACTAAATTTAGTTTTAGTCAAACGGCTTTTACCTACCTTACACTTTTTATACCTATTAATTATGTTTAACATTTCGCATCGAATTATATTAATAATAATCATAACTTATTATTAGGAATTCCGTATACACATATTTCCTTATATATAAAAAAATGCTGTACCTTTATCCCACTAAAACTCGAAAACGCCTGACCCGATTTGTCTGATTATAATTTTAAATCGTTTATCGTAGCCTAGTGAAGATTGAATCAGTGGAAGATGATATAAACTACACCAAGTATTCTGCAGACTCAATTTTATTTGAATACTATATGCATAAAACCTTGATAAAATTAATATAACTTATATTATAATCTAACATAATTCGGACCTGTCATAAAAATCCTTTTAATTGACATTGTCAAAATATTACTACGTTGTTAAATTTCATGTCAGTAAGTTAATCTTTAAGATTTCATGATTAATGGCTCATGCTCATGTAAAGCTCATGTTGCACATGTAAATATTCAATAATAAAACAAAACTTTTTGACGAATATTATATAATTCGTTTCATATATATAAATTAATCGATTCCTGTAATACTTTTTAAAAATCTATATTCGCACTTTGTCGATATATTTTGTTACGGATGTGGTTGTACAACACTCAATGAGAATCAGAAATAAATGCACTAGAATGAGACGGCATGGAAGACATCAACGCGTGCATTTCAGAAATAATAATGTGATAATATTTTTGGTTGCATTTTAATTTCAATATAAAGATAGAAAATCACTTACCTGTAATTTGATAGCCTACCCACCGTGTAACTTGAAGTCGTAGTGCACTTTCCACGCCATTTAATTGTGGAACCAGACATTTTTTCTAATTGTTTTTTAAATTTAAAACGAGAGCGTGTAACGTACTAATCTATACGAATAATTCGTCGTTTTGCACTTGAGTTATCGTATTATTTTCAAAGCACTTGTCCCCGCAGGCTCACTCCGGTCTACTACATGTCATCGGCCTATTAACGTCTGGCCTTCCCTATTGATAGAATTGAAGGGAAAATTGGCCATGACCTAGTGCAGTGGGTTTTAACGAATGCAGATTCAGCCGGACCAACGGCTTAACGCGTCTTTCAATATAATAAATTTTTGGTCACCCATCTTATGACCAGCCCTTGCGGAAGTTGCTTAATTTCCGCATCGCAAACCGAACGCGTTAACAACTGATCCATTGAGATCCTCAATTTTTATTTTCATATTTTATTACATTTGTGTAATATGCACTTATATAAAAACATCATGATAGAAACAAAATCAAACACTAATATCTATAGGTAGTCGGGTAATAGTTATTTAAGATACGAGTGCGGAAAGTAAGGTTTTACGAATAAAATCCAAATTGAAAACACGAGCGTAGCGAGGGTTTTCATTGGCACGAATTTGAAAAACCTTTTACGCCCAAGTAGCACATAAATAATATATTAACTAAAATAAGTACCGATCTATGTCCTAAAGTCATACTAACATTTTTAATCAGCACTGGTCAAGTTTCGAATCTGTTTAAATGCACTTATTTTATCTAATAATGATTAATGCCATATTATGGTTAATAAAAAAAGTATATCAATGTCAAAACTCCTATTTAAGTATTGGGTAATATAAATATAAAGCTGTTATCGTATTTCGGTGATATGGAAAACATTATATATTATATAAGCATTAATGTAATATTATTTAGTGCACTTAGTTGTATTTAGTCATTTTCTAGAAATAAAGGTTTTCTAATGGCCTATGGTTGTATCGATTTAATGCTTATCCTATATACACATTGAATAAAGAACAAGTAAAACTTTAGCTCCGATTTGTTCTTAAAGTATTCTTTAATCAAGCTCAAGCTCCTTTATCTTCTTAATCTATGCTTTTATAAAACATTAGGCTATATTTTGATCAATATTAAGTTATTTATAGAGATACAAGTAATAAATAGATCGTAATTATTTTTTATGTGAAATTAAAATGTAAAATTATTTTATGTATTGTATTGTAATGGTGGTATTTTATACGCATCGATGGCGCCATGGACAAAAAACGTTGGGAAAAACAAAGACAACAGGTGGATATAAAAAAAACTGAAAAAAGGGTATACTAATTTAATTGAAACTTTTAAAAATCAAAATAAAAATGAAATAATCGTTTGATGATTATAAGCACCATAAGATACTTCTGAAGTGTTAAAATACGGCTGTACCTAAAATGGGAGTGTGTTATACGATGAATTAAGAGCTCTTAGTTTTGTGTCTAACCATAATACGATTAACAGCTCCACTACACTATATTTGAATACCTAATGCTTTAATTTTACGAGTCGCCATTTGCTTTCTTTTTCCAATTCTTACAAAATATTTAAAGTCAACTGTGTCAGATGAAAAGGGGTAAATAATCATTTATTTTGTGCACAGATGCCTATAAAAGCAATTATGTTGTTAAAACAATGCTAAAAAGCCTAAAATTCAACAAAAAATTTTGCTACTAGGTTAAATTATCTATTATTTTTATTATATTAAAGGAAGTTTGCGAAGGCGCGTGTATTTTACACCATAAACTTGTATATTTTACTCCACAAACTAATGTTTGCAGCTTATTTCACACATAACGAAGCTGTTTAAATCAATATTAAAAAATACTTAAAAGACCAGCCAAGAGAACATTACTTACACAAAACAATAACTTAAACCGATTATATATTTTTAAAATCAATTAAATATACTTTTTTTACAAAGGAAATAAAACAGTAAGCATTTTTATAATATTAAATTAACGTATTATAATTTTGATTTACGCATTTCAATTGTAATATAGTCACAAAAAATTCAATTAACACTTTAAGGTGCTAATTGAACTTTTTGTGGCTATTAGAATGCTTTTACCCGACTTTATTAATGCTACTATACAAAAGTTGTAGTGCTATTGCACAGCTTTTATAAAGCTTAAAGTCGTACAAAGGGGGGGCCCAAATTTAACGTATAAGAGTCGTTTAAAAGAAATACGGTTGATATACGATTTTATTATAATGCTTAACGCTTGGACTCGTGCTATTATAAGTTTGATATAATGGTGTTTTGTGCTACTTGGGCGCTCAAGTTTCTTACAACATTTTTCAATGCTTTTTGCGAGGAAATAAAACAAATATATAGGTTAATAAAACTAAGTATGTATTAAAGGTAAAAAATATTTGTTAAAATTAAACGTGACTTTTGAACATGTTTTCGTGTCATACATTTTTATTTGAAAATATTCGTTCTAGGCTCCTTGACATACTTTTGCCTCTAAAGTTTGACATATTTTCAATTTTTTTTTAATTTCTTTGGTGCTCGGCCAAAAAGAAATAAACGAACACTTTTAAGCACGTGTGCTGTAAAGGATTTCAGTACATTTTTATTTAACACGTGTTTAAAGACTCACTTTCGGTGTTTACAACGGATTAAAAAAAAAGCGCTTTATGAGCAACTGCATTGAAAAAGTAATTACTTGAGTCTAAGTTATTACTTAAGCACATCTGTTTTCAGCAGTCACTGTGATTGCAAAATTGATTAAATATAATAATTAAATAGATTTTCATCAAAGTTTAAAAATATTTGTAAAATATTTCTTTCAGCTGTTTGGGTGAATCGCCTGTAGTAGCGAAAAATTTGTCAATTATTTTGGGTCCTAAGTAGCTCAGTGGTAAGAGCAGTCGCCTGGATTGCGAAAGGTCATGGGTTCGAGTCCCGTCTCAGAGTGCTGGCACTCGGAATTCCATTTGCGTGAACGACAACTCAATGTTGTGTAGTTACTACTTAGTTAATGTTTAAACATTTATTTATCATTTTGAAAAAAGCTGGAGTCGGTTAATAGTCCTTAATTGGCTGGGTATATTTTATAGTTTAGTTTATGGGTAAATTATTATATTATCTAAGGCTTAGTAGTCAAGGTTTACTTTAGCATAGCAGAGCTTTAAGACATGACCGGTGTCATTGACCCATCCGCTTTAGAATCAACGACTAGGTTACCTCAAGGTCTTTTTTCTTAATATTCAGTGTTGTGGTTTTATGTTCTCCATAGAATAAATATTGCCGTAAATTGTGCTAACTTCTGTTTCTAAGTAACCCGACTTATTTTCTAATTACATTGTGATAGAGTTTAAATTTGAAAGATTAAAAACCATCAAAATATTGTGATTGATTCAATATTCTGCAAACGTCATCCAAAATGATAAGCTTAAAATCTAAATCAGTGTTTTACAATTCGTGAGTCGCGACCCCTCGGGGGGTTGTGCAACCATACTCAGGAAGTCGCTGGCAAAAAAAGTCAATACTACAGCAAAACACAAGTTTTAGGAGAAGTATGGAATTGCATATATTTCAATGAAATATCAAAATTCATAATAATAGGTACCCAAATAAATAAAGTTTATTTTATTTTGTTTAGTTATCCTACTACAGCCCAAGGGGTCGCCAACATTTTTTAGCCTCAAAAGGGGCTGTATTCAACAACTTTGAATAACACTGTCTTATATTAAGCATAAAAAATTGGAATATTCCTAATATGATTTTAAAATCGACACATATATAAAAAACTTTGAGTGGATAGAAACATAAAATAAGCTATAAGTTATTTTTACGTGAAAGATCAGCAAGCATACATACATCCTCATAAACTTCCACATTTATATTTATAAATTTCTAAAATATTTTTCAGTTATATGCTCGACAACAGTAGGAAGACTCCGGCGGCGGATAGGCGGCCGCTCCGGTTTTGAATTCGTTTGTTTCATCTTCTATCCTACTCTAACAAAAGGCGTTTTAAAGGCGTCGTTTGCCAAGGCCAATGACCGGGATAATCCAGTAAGCCAGGCCAATATTACCCTCGTGTAAACGGAAACAATCTTCATGCTGGTTAAATGAAATAGAACAATGTCTTATTTTAAGTGGACTAGGTTACTAGATTGTCTCGATTATTGACCTCGTGTCAACGGATCAATAAGACTTTTTAGTAAAGGCTTAAAACACGGCTCTCCAGCGACATAAACTTGCCCCAAAGATCAAACTATCTAAAGTCAAACATACCCGATAGTGACTAGAATAGATAGAACAAGTAAATGATTAAAAATCCAAAATGGTAAAATAACAACCCCAAACCGGACAAAAATCAAGGAATACTTTAAGAAAATAATCAAAAGCACAAAAACAAAACATGCAAAGAGACCTACTACATAGTGGGAAGAAAACAGTATATATATAAAAATCCATCTTTTAAGACTCGCTGTAAAATATCTACCAGCAAATTTGATTATGGCAAAGACGCCTCCGGACTCAACCCCACATATTTTTAACGCGTTACATAAAGACAAAAAGATAACTAGCCAAAACAAAAAAGTCGACCAACTTAAGCAATTAGACAGATAGGATAAGAGGATAGCGTATTGTGTAAGATGGAGGTCAGAAACAATTTTTTCATTACGAGGAGAAATGGATTAGTAATTAAATCTAAATTTGTAATTTATTCAATAGACAAAATTATAATATAAAATCACGTTAACAACAACATACATAAGATACGATTATATAATGTAGTTTTCTATTTTTTTTTAAAGCTTATTTGGAATATATTTCTTTGTTCAAAATCAATCGAAAGATAATAATTTTGCCGCCCTTTTAATGAAGTTCATGAAAATAAGTAAATTTTATAGTAGGTGTACAAAACTTCATATGGTGAATCATATTCCCGTTTTTCTCTCTTTTTTAACCCGCTAAAATCGTAGATAAAAATCTTTAAACATTTTGGTCTTATATATTATATACTGTACACAGTACCATTGATGACCGTTTTTGTCGAATTACCTACAGTTTATTCACTACTGTTAAAATAAACGTGAACATGTTAATAATAAATTAGCAAATTTAGTATTTATATATGAAATTACAAATAAATATCATTCGCTCTGCTAATAATACTAAACCGAACGAAAAAGTTTTTAGACCGTTAACAACTTTTTTCTGTACAAACTGTTATGTATTTTCTACTATGAATCATTGTATTCTTACATCGGTACTTGTTAACTGTTACAAGGTATTACTTATTTACTTTGGTAATGAATCGGTAGTAAATAGTGTATTAGAACTTGTAAACATTACAAATGACTCGTGTGTAAAACGAAGTAATTTTCCAATCGTGAAAATTCCCAGCAGACTATTACTGCTTACTTATAAGACAAATATTAGTCATCACATACATTGCTCAGATTCCAAGATGAGTTGCTAAAACCCTCGTACTGTCTACTGAGACAATGAAAGAGCACTGGACTCGAGATAATGTAGAAAAGTCAATTTTCTACCTCAATCAAACCCGGGACTTCAAAGAAGACGACAACCTGAAACCAAGTATTGAGAAATTCTGCTACGGAGGTCGTGAAAATATCAATTTTATCAGAAAATATATCACTTAAATTTATGACTATTTGACTTAAACAGAAGCTTTGTTACAAAACCACAACAATTTTTACTTAACAATTTAAAAGACGTCATAATATCTTTAAAAAAAGCTAGCCATAAAAATTACCCTTCAATTAATCGGAACCTATCCATAATCTGTGAAGTGGTGCTCAACATTTTTTTATATAAAAAAACAACCATACAAAGTTACCTATACTTAATAAATGTACAGAAATATATTTTTTTATATTTATCAATGACAACAAGAGAATTTATTATATAGTGACATAAAAAACAATAAAGACATAACAGTATATCTGATTGTAAATTTAACCAGCAGCGCCACTACTACGATTGGTCTAGGATTGACTAATCATTCGGGACTTAATTTTAACAGATCAATCAAGACTTCAGTAGAGCCACAGCTCTTATCTTTACTAATATTACAGGTATATTGTCTACAGATTGACATGCGCTCACAAACTACTAAAGTGACGGGAATTTAGGGAATCATACAATCTCGCGGAGGTCTGAGATAACTCGATTGGTTAGATTCATAGAAATATTTTATTATTTTGGTTACATTTGAGAAATCGCCGGTGGGCTAACTAATTGGGTGATCAAAAACCCGTCGAAAGATTGCAGTTAGCACTTTTTTGTTTTGTTGACATTTGTCGATGGCTTTCAAAGATATTTTGTAACGCTTACCTTAGAAAATTCTAATTAACGTTATTGTTCGCTCAATATCTTGCAAAAACGTCGCGATTTCAATCACTTCCACATGTCACATTTAGTCGTAGCCTATACTTTAGTTATTATATTAATGTAGCCTAGCACCTATTTGTTGCATGAAGTTCGAAGAATCTTTCATATATCAAATTGAAATGAATATATTTTAAAAATACATAATTAGCAACACGTTCTGTGAAAAGCTATGGGTTCAAATTCCATTTCGGGCACGTGTACCTGTGACTTCATTTGTTTTTAGTGTGTATATCTAGAGAACTATTGGTATAGTCGACAACACGTAAGATGACTACGGAAGAATCTTTTAATGCAACTAATTCGATTGATTTTAATAACTTAACAAGTTTTTTGTCGAGTCAAAATAATTACAACACTAACTAACCACAATAGGTTTGGAAATATCATTTTTTTTCACAGGTTTCCATAGTACTACGTTCATAAACATTGCAACGTATAATTACGATACTAAAACCTGATTTAGAATAATCGCAAATCATCGATATGAATCTTACACATAATATCTTAAGGAATATAAGTTTTTTATTACTCGTCGGCTTCGTTCGTCACCATCAAACTATCGGTAGTATAAATACACCACACGAGGGGTTTCCAGCAACATTATACATCTTGAACTGCAATAATGAAGACTGTAAGTCCCACATCTTTATAACTAATATCGTTAACAATAATAACTAACAATATACTTTTGAGAAAAATACGTACATGGATAAAACGAATGATATTAGTTAGATATTCTAGATTTATAACAGTTACTTTTTTTTAATTTTATTGTGTAGTCTATGTTGCATACCAGTAACATTTTTTCTCGAATATGTGCTTTCAATTTCGAAGAAAATAAATTTGTAAATAAATAATAGAATAGTATACAATTTGATATTGCCATTTAAAATTCAGATTGGAAAAAAAAAAATAGTCATACATAAATATCGCATGGGAATACAGAGAACTGAAAGTTTCCCGCTAGTATTTTACCTTTTTATTTCAAATAAGAGTGAATAATAACAAAATCTTTATTTATAAACTAGAAAACCCGGTGTACTTCGTATCAACTCTCATCGTCTAATCATTCTCTCATCGGAACCAAAATCAGCTATGGCAATGGCACAGGCGTTACGGAGTTTTAACGAAATGAATTAACAGCAATTGATTTTTATTCTTATGGATAAAAAAATTTGATGTGTTATATATATTCGTTTAAAAATACGTACAAATTCCGTCACTTATAAAATTAGAATACAGTATATGGCATTTAATTTTAATATTAATTCTTTAAAGAGAAGAAAAACAAACATTTTTTATAAAATAATAGTACTGAAATCGCAACTTATTATTATTATTGTTAAGAAGAAAGAAAAACACAAATAGTGATTATTTCACAACAAGTCTTAGCGACTAATAAACAAACAAAACTTAAATTTTGAACATTATGAACAAAATATTTGAATTAATAAATGCATTGTTTATTTCCAGATAATCTGCATCGCGTTTGTCTTGTTTGTCACTGTGGCGTACGGCTCAGTGGTGCCACCCGCTCAAAATGAACCAGAAGTTAATATCCAACCTGTAGCAATCGAACGGGATGAATTGACCCCGGAGGAGTCTAGGTGGGGCGGCGGTGGATGGGGTGGCGGTGGCTACGGACGCGGATTCGGTGGCGGCGGATACGGTCGCGGATGGGGTGGTGGTTACGGTGGCGGTTACGGTGGCGGTTACGGCGGAGGATACGGAGGCGGCTGGAGGCGAGGGGGATACGGTTGGGGACGTTAAACATTTCGACTAGATCTTTCCATTGATAAATGATTTTCAAAAGTATTATGTCTTGTAAAATAATGTGCTGTGAATGATAAGTTACTGATTAATTAATAAATAACATTTTTGTACTAATATGTGACCTTTTCATTTTGCCGAAAGTATTCCATATTTTATACCAGGTTTCTTGGTTTATTCAACAACTAAATTCATTTTAAGAATACTTAATAACAATTCCTTCTATTTTCGTCATTTATATATGCTCTTTTATTAGTTTATTCAATTTATAACTGAAACAATTGAAAAATTTGGTGAGGACTAAACGAGATGTCCAAAAATATTGAGATATATGTGGACCATAATTCTCGTATCCCTATACAAAATATTAAGCTTTAATTTAATAATTTTTTGTTAACGTCAAAGTGCAGCAAAATCAATGAGTCAAATGGTCGATTCTGTATACCTAACTGTGTATAAAAATCGCTAGATATGCTGTGATGTAGAGAGAGCAAAAATTTTAGATATTGTTTTATTGTCAATATCTGAAATCTCGTATTATTTCTATACAGAGACATATAATAGCCATTAAAAGCTTTACAAGTTAATAATCTGTCAACTTCTAAAATATTATTATTAATGAAAAATGCTTAAAAACCAACTTTATACCTGGTGCTCTGAGATGGGACTCGAACCCGCGATATTTCGCATTCCGGGTGACTGCTCTAACCACTGAACTACCCATAACCTAACAGGACTGTCGAATTTTTCAAACACTTGTTACTTTTTCGCAACTACAGAACGTATTTTCATCAATGTTTAATCAATCCACCCAAACAGCCGAAAGAAATATTTTTACAAATATGTAAGCTTTCGATAGAGATGAAAATTTGTTCTAATTATTATATTATTCATTTGAAGTAATTGTTTATAGTACGAAACGAAGTCCTACGAAACACTCAATGCGCATCATCCGATGCGTACTTGACTGTTTTTTATCATATTAAAACTTATACACAACTTTAAAGTTATTAACGTTTAAAACGTCACAAACAGTGAATTATCAATTACGAGGGTCAAACTGAAAGTTCTTAGAACTGGCCACTTATAAACAATATAATAAAAAAATAATTCTAAAATTTGAAAATATAACTCTTTGCCAATATTACTGAGTATATATTTCATTCATTTGTCATTTGTTTTACGATTTGGCGGCAAATTGAAAATTGTCTGTGTCACGTCATCATGAATTTAGCACGAGAAAATTTTCGTGCAATGATTTTTTATGACTTTCGATGTCATTTAAGTCAACAAGAAAGTTATGATAGACTACGATTGGCCTTTCACGATGAAGCCCCATCTCGTGCGACTGTTTACAACTGGTTTAATGAGTTTAAACGTGGTCGCACTAATCTCACTGATGATTTACGTGAGGGACGGCCTTCTACGGCGACGACTGAAGATAACATCTGTGTTGTGCGGCGTATGATAGAGACTGACAAAAGAGTGACCTATCAACAGATTCGGACAAGCTTAGGCATCGGTATGAGTCAAGTGCACAAAATCCTCCACGAACATTTAGCGGTCAGGAAGCTTTGCGCCCGGTGGATACCTCATAATTTGACTGAGGCTCAAAAACTCCATCGTGTGGATTGGTGTCGTAAAATGATTGAAAGATTTAACGGAGGTGACTCAAATGCTGTGTTCGACATACTAACAGGTGACGAAAGCTGGATTTACTGTTATGATCCTAAAACCAAAAGACAATCTGCTCAGTGGGTGTTTCCTTTCGAGGAGTTGCCAACTAAAGTGAAGAGAGATCGAAGTGCGGGAAAAAAAATGGTGGCCTCGTTCTTTGGAAGGATAGGTCATTTTGCAACAATTGTGTTAGAGGATCAAAAAACAGTTTCTGCAGAATGGTACACTACCAATTGTTTGCCACTTGTCAGGGAAAAAGTTCGAGAGAAACGACCTCGCAGTAGGATCCTCCTTCACCACGACAACGCCTCGTCGCACACCGCCAAGCGAACGATCGACTATTTGGCGACATCAAACGTTGAATTACTGGGTCACCCGCCGTATAGCCCCGACCTCGCGCCTTGTGATTTTTATTTATTTCCAAAAATTAAAGAAAAACTTAAAGGAAAGCGGTTTATGAATGCTGAAGAAGCGGTGGCTGCGTATCGCGATGCCATTGAAGAGACCCCTAAGGACGAGTGGGCAAAGTGCTTTTCCCAGTGGTTCCATCGCATGCAGCGGTGTATTGACGTGAATGGACAATATTTTGAAAAGATATAATAAAACTAATAACTGGCTAATGTAATCAGTTTTTGATTTTCTAAGAACTTTCAGTTTGACCCTCGTATCACTAAAACATCTATAATATTATGTAATTTATTTATAGTCTACACCAAAGTTCCACATAAATTAAATTCGACGTAGCAGTTAGCATAAAAAATGTAATGTTGCTAATATTGCTAAAGTAGTTTCACTTTTCTTTCTTCCCTTTTCATATATATTTTTTTCATTCATTTCTTTACGAAATGAAAAGATACTCATTGTTTTCGTATTAAGCTATTAAAAAATCGTTCATAATTATCGGCCGAAAGAATCAAAATCTGACGAAAGCTTGTTGCTGATTTAAAGATATAACTCAGACTAAATAAATGAAATATTTTCAAAGAAAATGGATTAATTAGTATTAATTCAATCATACTCTTTTTTGTGCTTATTGATTAAATAAAAAGTTTAATAAAATATAGTAAACAATTAACAAAGATATCGTTGAACAATAAAAACAACAAAACAGTCGCATTAAAAACCTCTTCTATTATTAAGTCAGACATAAATAAATAATTCTAACAATAGAATCTGGGGGCTACTCTTTAGCTTATTACGTATACTACAATACAATATTAGATAGTTTTCATTACTACTACTACTTTATAAGAAACGATAAAAATAAGAATTAAGTAACGTATTTTTTAATAGGGTACACCTTTATTACCTTTTGAAATATGTTTAATTTGATTGAACCTCTGTAATGTGCGTTCGACGAATTCGAGGCGGTTTCTAGTAGAATAGCACTACTGATATATTCTGGAACATGAAAGATTATCCCGCCAAAATAATTCAACAAGTTTGACGTTTCCTCTTCTGCCATTGTCAACTTTCTTTCGGCGGCCAATAGTTTAAACCTGGTGCTAAAGTAATAAGACTGTTAGAGTTGCGAATTTCAGGGATAATATTTAACTAGATTGAGAAACCTTTATGAAATTTATTTCAAAAAGTAAAAATGCGTTAGCGCATCGAAAAGCTAAAATTTCATAAACCTCATATTCACCTCAATGCAAGTAACAATGTCAATATATAATCTATAAAAATGTTAACAGTTATAAATGTAAAAATATTTCTATTTTAAAAGATGTTTCTAATTTATGTCAGTAACGTGTGATGAAGTTTCCCATAGGTGAAAGAAGTTTTAAAATCGGTCCAGTAATTTCAGAGGATATTCAATGTAAACAAACACTACGACGAGTTTGAGAGTGTTTTTAAGACTACAAATATAGTTGTACGTACAGGCCTTCCGCACACCTTCTAAAGAATTTTAGCAGAAGTATCCGCGCACATATTAAACAGCTACTTAGTAGAATGAACACCTTTAATTATCGCCCACAGTTTTTATAAATAGTCTCAAAAAGGCAACAAGGATATTGGAGTTATCATTTCTTATTAGGTAAAGAGATACAATATGAGGATTTTTTATAATATTTATTCTTATATAATCAATCATCGAAATTGCAGTCAATCATCTTAGCACAGTCTCTTTTAGAATATTATTTTATTCATATATCAAAACTAATTAATAAGTGAAAAATTACGCTTTCGCAACGTCATTTTCTAGGTGAATTGCAAATATTAAACGACAAAAAACACACATGACTTATTTGATTAGTGATTTGGTGTTACTCCCCATGTTTTTTGGATGCCACTCAATTGAATATAAATACTGCAATTACATTGCAAAATATTCATTTTGTCGCAGACATCGGAATTATGAAGACTGTAAGTTGAATATTTAAATAAAAAACACTAGTGCTTACACAGAGGTGCAAAGTTTCCTATTATTTCAGTGAATAGTAACATACTTCTTTTCCAATATTTATTTAAAAATCTATAATGAATCAATGAAAACTTGGTAAATAAAATATTTGTGTCCTTTCTAAATAAATTAAATTTCCTGCTGTAAAATTTCATCATATTTCGTAATTTTCAACTATGCATAAATAATGAATAAACTACAATTTATATTGGTACAGTAATAGATTGTGTTAATATAAGATGTTATTCCTACATCAAAAAAGCATTCACAAAATGTTCGCTTCCATTTTTGGCGCTAAATAACTAATTAAGGAATCATAACATTTTTGATTACTAATGTATAATCAATGTTTATCATTAAACTAATGTATAATCAATGCAAAATAAGAATAATAAAAAATTTGTTTGCATATCCCAATACTTACAAACTAAATCAATAAGCTATGTGAAAATTGTGTATATAAAGGGTTTAGCCGGATACGTATGACGAGTCGGCCCCCAAATGGGAATCGATATTGAAACTTATGTTTTAATATCGACTTGATGTTCAAACACGATTTATGTACTTTTCGCGACCGACTTCCGCTTTGACCTTGAGATAGAGAGCAAAATATCCGTATGCTTGACTATTACTGAATGTGATATATCTCTGAAGCTAATTAAGATAAAGAAGTGAAACTAACGCGAGGTGTTAGGTTACATTACAGAGTATATCACATATATTTTTTTATAATTTTTAGAATAAAAAATTACATTAAAAAAATGAAAATAAAAAAAAACATGTTTTTTTTTCTGAGTTCTCTGTGACTTACAATCACGAAATTAATATATGTTATGCTCCTTTGTGTGCTCTATTACCCATAAAAATTGCGTGAAAAAAAAGTTGGTGCAACACAACGAAAAAAAATTATATGTGATTTCTGTCTTATGGTATACCCCTGTATTATAAGGTTTTCACATTACATCATTGTTTTTTTTCAAAATTTCACATCAGCTTGTTTTAAAACATAAGTAACTAGTCTTAAGAGATGGGATAATAGTTAAAAAAGAAATGAAAAAAAAACAGCCAGTGTTCAATACTTATTATTATTACTTTTTCGTGTCTATCAAAATACAAGAAACAAAATATTAATCATCGTCACTGTTGTAATTAATTACAATCGGAACACTTTGAGTAGCAAATAACTTAGTTAGGCCCTCAGCAGGACGTACGATTTTGGACAAATATCATCCATATGATAGATAATAAATAATAGCTGCTACATGAGAACAGCATCCCACTGTACGTTTGCCATTGGGGCAATCACAGCAATAACGAAGAATACTATTGTAGTCATTACCTTCGGAAATATAGTGAATGTAAATTCGATAGACTTTTCTATTTATATGTCTTGATTTTACTTCTGCTTTGATGATATTAGGTGCTTATTTCACATATTGTACTGAGAGATTATTTTGATCGTCCATTATTTCGGCCAAGTTAAATGCTGCACATTTAGAAGTAGAAGCTTTTTTGTTAATATATGGGATAAGTCAACACTTCTTACAAAAAATATCATTAACTATTACGATTTTATTCAAACAGTCACTAAACACTTTAGCTTCTTCTTCATTCTTCATAATTTTTTTATAACCAGGAACCTTACACAGGTACTTGTTACAATTTTTACACTTTTTCGACATTATTACTTAATAATGATTTGGTTCGATAGTTAATAATTTAAAAATGCTGATACAAAATACCTATGACAGAATTGAATTCCCAAACTGCCTTCTTGTTTAATACAAATGACTGCTACTTTAGCTAAACAAACGATGCAGTAAACAGCTCGATAACAAGTTCGAACTTGTTTGTTTATACACTTACACTACAAGGCGCGAATCACATATAATTTTTTTTCGTTGTGTTGCACCAACTTTTTTTTCACGCAATTTTTATGGGTGATAGAGCACACAAAGGAGCATAACATATATTAATTTCGTGATTGTAAGTCACAGAGAACTTAGAAAAAAAAACATGTTTTTTTTTATTTTTATTTTTTTTATGTAATTTTTTATTCTAAAAATTATAAAAAAATATATGTGATATACTCTGTAATGTAACCTAACACCTCGCGTTAGTTTCACTTCTTTATCTTAATTAGTTTCAGAGATATATCACATTCAGTAATAGTCAAGCATACGGATATTTTGCTCTCTATCTCAAGGTCAAAGCGGAAGTCGGTCGCGAAAAGTACATAAATCGTGTTTGAACATCAAGTCTATATTAAAAAATAAGTTTCAATATCGATTCCCATTTGGGGGCCGACTCGTCATACGTATCCGGCTAAACCCTTTTATTCATACATATGTATCGGTAATATGAAAAAAAAGATTAACATTTTATGTATGGGTTTATAAAAATACATCTTAAATACTTTTATATTTAAATAAAAACTGAATGAGAAAATATATTTTTAATATGACTATTAAAAATATTTATCAAATTAGGATTGTGTATACAATATCGATAAAATATAATATCAGTTACTATGAAAATAGATATGATAATAAATATAGTTAATTAAAACTCGTGTTTTCACTTTGAATTCAGCGTCTCACTCTATATAAACTGTTTTTAAACTTAAATGATACAACTTTCAAACGATTTCATCGCATAAGATCTACATAAGACTAAGGGTTAGATAATGTGAACACGGAACGTGTAAAGAGGTCGAAAAGTCAATAAAAGAAAATACAAACGAGATAAAACCGTTCAAAAGTTAATGGATAATGAGCATGAAAATATATGAAATCAATATGTCGTTAAACTACCTAATTGTTTTGAACTTTGTCTTTTCAGGTAATTTTTCTTGGAGTAATTCTTTGCTTGACTTACGCATCAGCGTTCCCTGCTCTAGAACAGATAGAATCGGAGCAAAATGACATAAATACTTTAAATGAAGAAGCATCAGAAAGTCTTACCGCAGACGAATCGGCGTGGTACGGTAGAAGATGGGGCGGTGGTTGGGGCGGGGGATGGGGAGGCGGATACGGATATGGAAGGGGATGGGGAGGCGGATGGGGGGGCGGTTGGGGTGGTGGTTTTTATAGAAGACGTGGATGTTGCTGGGGTTAGCTTTTATACATTCACGTTAATGTGTACCTAATTACAAAAGGCCGAGACAGATTTGAATTTAGTAATTAGAAATGTATATACAAAATAATTTTGTAATAACCTCTGGTTTTCTAATTATTCTTTTCAATTAATAGATTTTTATAATAATTTCTCTAATAAAGTAAATATAAATAATTATGTCTACCGTTTTTAATTTTTCACACCAGTTTATTGTATATCGTAAGATACATGTACCTATTTCCAAATAAGAAAAATATTACTTACCACCTATACAAAACGTATCATAATGTTGTAGTTGTAAATTATTGGGTTGGCACAAAAGTAATGAGACACACTAGAAAAATCTATAACATTTCCTTTTTAAAATCATTTTTTTCGATAATATTCTAGAATGTTGTAGAACATTCTAGGTACTTCTGGTGTAGGGTATATAAAGCCGCGCTCGCGATTTGTTTAGTCAGTTTGAAGAAAAATGGACGAGCGACAAGTTCGAACACTATACTTATACGAGTATTTGTAAGGCCACAGTGCGCGGGCTGCGGCTGACAATATCAACAATGCATTAGGCGCTGGAAGTACAAGCCATGCGACGGTGTCCCGATAGTTTGACCGTTTTAAATCAGGAGACAGGAGCCTTGAAAGTCAGCCACGCTCAGGGCGACCACCCGCAGTGAATGATGACGATTTGCGCCGCGAACTGCAGTTGAATCCGGATGCTACCACTCGTGAATTAGCGGAAGCACTTAAATGCAGTCACCACGCCGTGGAACACCATCTGCATGAGCTTGGTTATCGAAAAGTTTTGGCTCGGTGGGTACCGCACATCCTTACAGACGCCAGTCGTGCAGTCTGTGTCGCTATCTGTCAGTCACTATTGCTGCGACCCCGACGTAAAGAGTTTTTGTCAGATCTGGTTACTGGAGATGAATCATGGACTTATTATGAGAACGATACACGTCGTGCTTTTTGGCTGCCTCGAGAAGAAACGCCACCAACTCAACCGAAGCCGAGTCAAAAGGACCGCCGAAAAATTCTGCTTTGCTATTTCTGGGATGCGCAAGGCATACTGTTTTATGAGCTATTACACAATGAAACTATAAACGCTGACAAATATTCAACCCAGCTTACCAAATTATCTGCCGCTATCAAGAAAAAACGACGAAGACGAGTCAATGTCGTTTTACTGCACGATAACGCTCGACCTCACGTCGCATCTGTGGTTCGCCGGCAGTTGGAGAACTTGGGCTGGGAGACGATACCCCACCCACCTTATTCCCCAGACCTCGCCCCATCAGACTATCATTTGTTTAGAGCCCTGAAACAGCATTTGCGGGGTAAACAATTTAATAATTTCTCTGACGTAGAGGCGGAGTTGAACAACTTTTTAGAGGCACAGCCATCAGAGTTCTGGGCAAAAGGTATCCAAACTTTGCCGGATCGTTGGCAAGAAGTCTTAGATACTAATGGTAATTACATCATTGACTAAACTTTTTTTATTGTAATAATAATAAAAAAGTAAAAACTTAAACCAAGTGTCTCATTACTTTTGTGCCAACCCGATATAACGTTTTCAATGAATTTGAACAAAACCGATTATTTTCCTTACCTACTTTTTAATTTAGGTGATCTGAGTAAGAAGTTAATGTTTTCTTACAAAATCACCTAAAAAAAGATAAAGAAATATTAGATTAGAGAGTTTATATATTGTATAGCTCAACAAAAATCAGATTTTATTATTATTATTTTTATTATATTATATTACATTTTATATAACGAGAAAAAATACAAAAAAGCTTTTTTATTCATAATTCCTTTTGATACATGTCTATATTTTATCGATCAATATTAATTCTGACTCAGTCCAAAAACTAAGTTAATCATCAAAAATTCAATTAGGGTAAGGTGGGCTCAGTGTTACATGGAGCACATTGTTACCATGAACATATCGCCACCGCTGTCGTTACTTTTTAAAATGTTTGTATACAGTTTTAACAAGCTCTTTGATGGCCATCTTGAATCAATTTTCATAACCTTAATTTATACCGCATATGATGCTATTTAATTAAAAAAGAATTTAGTTGAACAAATGTCGAAAAAATACATTGAAACTTTTTCATTTTTTCCTGATATATATCATTTAGGTGAGTAATTAAGGTTTATTAAAGGTTTATTATTTTCTGTTTTTTGGTTTCATATTATCGTTTAGTTGGTTTTTGTAAACACTTGCCCATGTGTGTTATGGGGCACTGGATTACACTGCAACAACGGGCCCTAACCAAATTTCTAGTTTGTTTTGTGTCTAGGTTTTAAAAGAAAGTGGTAAGTAATCGTAATAGAAAGACGGATCACGGTCTCCATACTGTAAGAAATATGAGAGAAGTGACTCTGATAGTCCAAAGTGGGATAAGTTTTCGAAAAGCACCAAATGACAAGAATATTAATTTCATGGCTTTGCAAAAATCGGTCCAGTGGTTTAGCTTGATAGATAGACAGACATACTTTCGCAATTATAATATTAGTATGGATATCAATTTTTTTTTTATTAGTTTCGATTATTAAACTATTATATTTGTTGGGTGTATCGTTTTTCTCATCGGGTGTATTTAAGTAAAGTTGCAATTTACCAATTAAGCCCTTTTATTTGATACCCTACACGGAATGATTGATTAATATATTTTTGTCAGTTTCTTACTTTATGCTCTCTAGAGAGCACTGTTGCCAAATTAATGTAACGTAACAACTAAGACGCTTGTAATGATACCTCAATTGTCCAGTTACGATTAGTAGTTTGGAAGTTACAAGGGAACAAATGAACATTCTTACATATACCTATACATATCAGCTAAAATCATATCCCTCCTTTTCGCTTCGCCGTAGTTTGGTAAAAATATATCTATATGTCAGCAATATATTTAGCTGTTTTTATATAACGTTTTTGTAGCCCAATACTTATTTCTAATTAATAAATTTATTAGTCTGTAGAATATTCAATACTTTTATGATTCGAGTCTGTATGTCTGAAAAAAATTTTGCACAACTACAAAGTTTTAGCTCCCTTTGGCACCCTTTGGACTAAATAAAAAGTCTGAGTTGGCACCAAAAATTATGCAGTAATAAACGAATGAACATCGAAAACGATTTCAAAATAAGAACGTTAAATTATAATAAAAAATATATTACTTAAATTACTAGCAACCGCAACCTGAGATACCGCCATATATAGTTCATTCACCGCAGAAATAGATAAAAAAGCGTGAGGTGAGCTATAATTTTTAACTGACAGATTAAAAATTATATTTATATGGATATGATGTGACAATTATTATGGCAATTTTAACGCGTGTACTTTAAAATAAGGATATTTCTTATTCCCCTATAGGAAACGAAGGAATATTCCTTCTATAGGGTTCACTCAATCTCTACAAATTTTCATCATAGTTAAGTCATCATAGCATTTGTTTTGTATTTATAGGGCTACGGCCTACACATAAGTGATAAAGTTCTATGCAATAAATGATATATTTAAATAATAATAGTATGGCTTCTATGGATGAGGAAAAGCGGACGATAAACAACGCAAAAAAATCATAACATCGTAAAAACGAGAACTCGAACGAAGTCAAAGATGAAATATTTGATTAAAGATGTGCGATACATACCCATTGAGAAAAATTACAAAAGTAAGTAATTTAGAGCAAGCAGACTGATCCCCGCTAGCAGCACCCGTTCGCGAGCATGACAAAGACACCTAAGATGCGATGTAGTTCTACCAGTTTTTAAATATAAAACCAATAATCCGGTATTAATAAATTTTAATGTAACCACTCGAAAAAATACCCCTTTAAATAAAGAACGAATCATCAGAATCGGTCCACTGCAGTACAGAAGAAATCGTTTGACGTACCATCCTGTGGTTGACTAACTCTATGTTATTCTATTATAAAATCAGCCTCTAAATCGACGTCGAGAACAACGCTGTCACAGCATAAAGAGAAATAAAATATTAATTACCAATAGCAAGGTTTTGTATAACTAACCCTTTATGCTGTGAAAGCGCTGTTCTCAGCGTCGATTTCCAGGCTGATTTTGTTACAGAATAGCAATACCACTTACCTACAAAGGGCTATTAGGTGTTATTTTACCACTCACAATTTCAAAAACAGTTCGTTAGTGTCCTCCACAGAACATCTATGTTCTGTGGTGTCCTCTATGTGACTAAAGAAGTGCTAATTTGATAAAAACGCAGATTCAAACAGAGAATAACAGTAGCGATTCTGTTGCATAAACTAGACTAATTTTGTACTAAATCCTATACAACTACTAAAAATAACTTAGATAATTCAATAGATTTATCATACAAAGACAGGATTATATTATAAATCTTTGATGTGCCGGCTTTGATTAATCTTATTAATAGGACCTAATTTTAACCATTTTAAGAGTTACAAAAAAGTGACATGACATGCTGCAAAAGCTGTCAACCATGTCAGTTTTACCATAATTCAACATTATAAAACCATACACGGCTAAATAACAAGTATTTGCCTATTATTTAGTTACATCGCTTTGAAGTTTCAAAAGCCATAACCGGGCCAGTAGCCGGCACCTGATTATGTACCCTATGTAAAATTAAAATAAATCCAAATTAAAAATTGTTTTTGTTCCGTTTATAAACTAAGCATAAGTTTAGAGTATTACAACATAATTAGCACCAATGTCAAAGTATTGCGCAATGACACTTTATTTTGGTTTTGACTATTTCTGTTGCAATCGACCCTTTATTTAATCTAAGTTATTTACACAGACGATAGTCTGTTGAAGGAATCCACAACAAACTCAAGATCAGATTGTTTTGTATTTTCTAGTCATTGACAAAATATTAAATCGCAAAATAAAAATGAGTCACACCATTCTTCAAACACTAAAACTAAACATTACCGGTCAACAAATTATTCAAATCAACCGCAATATCAACATCTTAATGTGTCTTCGAAGAATATGTGCTTAATGACTAACTGTGGTAATAAAACATCACTTATGTGTCTCACGCAGATGGTAAAACCCATATTACACGAATATTTTCAAAACGTATCCGAACCGAGATCAATGATACAGCAAAATACACAATAACAAACTGCGCATGTTTTTAATACCATTTTTTGTCACAAAAATACAAACACGATTTTAAGTTTGACGATTGATATACAACAACTTAAGTTTGATTTGAGTTTATTATAAAATGGTAATTTGTATGATTTCTATTAGTATGATGTTACATCTGTAAACCTACGGACTTAAACTATGGTTTGAGCTAATTTTTAATAGATAAATATACTACCTTCTATGTCTGTGTATGAAAAACTGCAGATCTTGGTCTATACATTCAAATCCTAATACTACATTAATAAGTCTTTTACTGAATGTTAAACAACATTAAATAAGAGGACCGTGTTTATTAAAAGACTTTTTGAATTTGTACTAACAAATTTTACTATCTAAGATTTACTACATTTTTTAATTTATTTTTATGGTTATTTCTCAATAAGCAACTCAAAACATTAACTGTGAAATTCTAAAGTTGTCTTATCAAATAATAGAAACGTATCCAATAAAGTTTATTATCAAATCACATCCAGATTCTAAAATTATTTTGCTTAAATATTCTTAGTAGCTAATTAAATTAGTCAAGTCAATGACTTAGTAATTATTGTGAGCTCTAACCGCTCAATTAATTGTTAAACCGTTTTTTGTAACTTCTTATGCCTACTTACTTCTAAAGTATTTCTTTGCTCATTCCTAACACGTTTATGTACTTGTAATCTATAAAAATGATCTAAATATATATCATATTGAGGAACAAACAAAAAATGTCCGGACAACGCTATCTTTTTTTTAATTTTAGTAGGCTTGGTCGATGAGAAAACAAAACAAAAACTATCGGGGAACTACGGATAAAGCTGTCTGATGGATTCACAGATTGTACAAAACAACATACTAACAATTTTGCATGCTAACCGGTTCTTCAAAGTCAAGGCCAATCGTACACAAGGGCTACCACCAATGGCAATTCCTAATAATAATATTTAACTGGTTTTATTACTAACTAATCGATACGAAAAATTTTGTACAAATATCAATAAATCAAATATTATTTTTTTAAATTAGCCAAATTATATACAATATTTTTTGTTTTTATTTTTATTTAAGGTAATATTTAATTAGATTATGAAGTTTTTTAAAATACCTTTCGTCTAAATTAAAAGGGTGTATATAGAGTTGTGTCCTTCAAGTGAAAATACAGGGTTCTGTTATATTTTTGGAAAATATGAATCATTTTAATTAAACAATATGATAGTAATTTGGAAAATATTAACTTGCATTGAAAACTTGAAAAATATATTACAAAAATTTGCTAATATACATATGGCATTACATTAGTTACATAAAACGTAACAACTTTCATTATAACAGCTACAATCATAAACGCACAGATAACAAATATATTGCAAAGATTGCCCAGACGCCCACGCGTTTTTCGCTGCCGCAGCATCGTATGACGTCACTTAGTGCCTTGAATTTATAGGAAGCGTTTTCGGCCGACTAGCATCAGTTCGACAAACATAGCACCGTATCTCCGAAACTATTAATTGCAGACATGCTGTTACTTCTACATTACTTTTCAGATATTAATGGATTATGTATTTATAAAAAGAAGTTTTCAACTAGCCTATTACAAAATTAACATAAGAAAAATTAATTATGAATTAGAATACCTACTATACCTGTCGTAAAATGATAAAAAAAAACAATTAAATTCTAAGTACACCTTTGATTAACTTTATAATATTTCATTACTCGACAAAACGAAGAGATTTCACGATATTTCTATCGAATAAATGGTAACCCTAACCGTGGGATAAAACAAGTTTGAGCGTCTTGAGTAATAAAAAGAAAAAGAATGCTCTTACTCATGGTTACTCTGGTCATTGCGTCTCAAAAATTCGATAATTATTGTTCCAAAAACGCTGTTGTTTTTCGAGCTGATGATGAAATTATCTTGATATTTAAGTTCGAAGATACGACAACAAAAAAATAACAAATATCCAATAGGTTTCAGCACTTTATCTTTGAAATCTTTAGAGATATTAATCCAATCAAATATGAAATAGAGATGGAAAAAACAGTTCTGAAGTTTACACAAAACTTAATGGAAAACGTAATCTACGCAAAATTCTTTAGCGCAGACTACTTTAGAAAAACGCCATTTAGTATTACTATGTTAATTCTAGAAATTCATGAATAGTAAAATTGCCTCTGGAGTTACACAATAAAACGTTAACGTGATTTTTAAAATACCTAAATAAATCCATATTTATATTCTATAAAAATATATTTCATTTTCCGAGTAACTCAGTCGCGTAGTGGATAAGCGCCGCGGCCCGCGCTCGTTGTTATCCCTTTAGGTGCTAATTTTTGGGATAAAATATAACCTTTTACCTTCCTATGGTTATAAACTACCCAAATACCAATTTTCATCGACATAGGTCGAAACAAAGAAGTTTCATATAAACTTTTTTACCCTTTTTGGCCCCCTTCGGGATGGAATTTTAAAAAATCCATTCTTAGTACACCTCTACGTGTTAAGGGGAATGTTCCCTTCAAATTTCAAGTTTCTATGACCAGCAGTTTAGGCTGTGCGTTGTCTGTCAGTCAGGAAGTCAAGACGTCTCCTTTTATATTAGGTGCGCACATATGAAATAGGCGTTTTATCGTACTGGCCACTTTAATCACAACTTTCTCCTCCTTGGTTGGGAATTCCGAATTTAAATTTATACAGCCATTTACCCATGTATTTATGTTTTGTTAGGCGGCATTAATTTGTTTTTTTTTTCGTCTGTTTGTCCTAAAATGGAAAACTTGAAATATCGTGTTATTCACGAGTACGAGTTCCACCGTGGTACCAGTGCTGCGGAGACGACTCAAAGTGTTAATGATGTGTATGGCAGTTGTGTCGGAAAAGAAAACACAGTGCGTTTTTGGTTCCTAGGTTTTAGTTCTGGAAATTTCGTCCTGCAGAACAAGCCTCGTGGGCGGTCGGAGACTCAAGTTAATAATGAAGAATTGAAGGCTATTCTGGAAGCAGATCCATCGCAAACCATGTCCGAGTTAGCTGCAGGCTGCAGTGTTAGTGATAAACTTGTTTTAATCACACAAGCAAATTGGAAAGGTTAAAAAGCTTGAAAGGTAGGTGCCTCACGAATTAAGTGAAGCAAACCGGCAAACGCGCTACAACTGCTGCGTTACATTACTTAACCGGCACAATAATGAAGGGTTTTTAAATCAAATCATTACCTGTGATGAAAAGTGGATTCTCTACAGTAATCGGAATCGCTCATCGCTATGGTTGTACCCTGGCATGCCAGCCAAATCCTGACCCAAGCGAAAATTGACCCCAAAACAGTTACTTGTAAGCGTTTGGTGGAGTAGTGCCGGTGTCGGTCATTACAGTTTTCTCATCTGGCCAGACGATTACGACAGACATCCATTGTCAGCAATTGTCAATCGCTCTACGCCACTGCTACTTCACGACAACGCTAGACCACTCACTGCACAACAGACGGCTACCAAAGTAGAAGAGCTTCAATTGGAATGTCTATGTCACCATCCACCGTACTCCCCGGACCTTGCTCCAACAGATTACCATTTTTTTTTCGAAATTTGGATAACTTCTTACAAGGGAAAAATATTCAACTCTGATGGGGCAGTGCAAATCGCCTTCAAAGATTTTATTAATTCCCGTCCGAATGGTTATTTTAGTAAGGGGATCAATGAACTACCTATGAGATGGCAAAAGTGCACAGATAACAATGGTTTATACTTTGATTAAATAAATATATTATATTAAAAATATTCGACTTTTTGTTCCCCCCATACTAAACACCAATTTCATATGTATGGACCTAATATATGTATAGATAATTACTCTTTATTAATACCAAAAATGTATAGTATAGAAAACATGTAAAAATAGAAGTCCTTTTAGCGCGGTTATATGTAGGTATGTTTTCCATTTTTTGTATATAAATACAAAACAAACTGATTGATTATACGTGTCTCAGATATTCTATTCCTATGTCATTTCGAAACTCACTTCACTTATGCTACAAAACGTTATTACCAATTCAAAATTGAGCTGATGCCGCTTTGACACCTGAGTGAATTCGAATTCGGGTTTGGATTTTTACAGAATCGCAGGGCTGGTAATTATTTTGTTATCTAGTGGCAGGGTGTATATATCGATAATAATACACGACTTATTTATCCGCAAATACGCAGTAACATTTGCATAATAATAGATGGCAAAGAAGGAAATAAATAATATTACAAATAGATGATTGATAAACTTTGATATCATACTAACCGTTTTCCCGCGATTTCGTCTTTGTATAAAAATTTTTGTATAAACGGTAGAAGATCCGGATTTGGTCACTGCCCCCTTTTTGGCCGTTTATCACTTATAAGCATTCTAACTAACACAACCAAATAGGTATATTACTTTACCATGAACTGTTTTTAATATGTTGTATTGTGGCAAAACTTTTCTTTTTATTTATTTATTATAAATATAATTTAACATTTAAATTTATATTACTATGTACATAACAAAAACCACGAAGGTTTGTCCGGACTTTACATCCGACGTACAATCGCGTTGAATAAAAAGAGGTCTTAAATATTATTAAAGTTTAATTTTGGATATATAATTTTTGTAAAAATTAAATAAAAGACATTAAAAATATCAACTAGTAACAACTATTTTGTAAGCGTTATGAAGTTGTATCTGGATTTTATCAACTGTCAAACTCCACTTCTTTGTAAGTGTAAAACGACCAACACCAAGTCATAATTTAAAATGGCCAAAACGAACTCATGAGCCCTATGTTACCCGCATATGGTGAAGCGTAATAGGGGGCTAATTCTACTAAATAAATTTTGTTTAAATCGAATCGAAAACGGGTTGAAACCGAACGAAACTACAGTTTTTAATAGTTTGTCTATTTTACTAAGTGACATACGATACAAGTCCAGCTAAAATTGAACTGGAATTAGCCCCCAGGAACGTAAGTGAAAGATTTTTTAAATCGGTCCAGTGCCAGTGATGCGGTTTTTTTCATAGATAGGGTGATTCAAAAGGAAGGTTTTTATGTATTATACAAACCACGCGGGCGAAGCCTCTGGTGGAAAGCTAGTTAGAAATATAGAGCTATTATAAAGATAATTTTAAAATGACATATAACTATATAACTGTCCTTTACTTTCACCTATCTAAATAGAGTGAAGCGTAGGGATGTTCTTGACTCGAGGTAGCAAGAATGAAACTCTTTTACATAGATTTAAAGAAGCAATTTTTTTTGGGCTGATTATATTAGTAGATTAAAAGGACCTGCTTCAATACTGTAAGTAGATAATGCATAAACTATGAGTGTATATTTACAAAAGTACTACAATCAATAAAGTTTGTAATTATAATGAATTCTTTTCATAGCTTACCTATTATTTTAATAACTTGAATTGCTATAATAAAATACGTGATACTGCTACAATGCACATGTCATCATCATCTTAAATACTAATATATCAAATCATCTTCCTTATTTACAAATACTGTAACAAATTTATCTTAATAAATCTATGATTAGATTAAAATAAATTTTAAATCAATAGGTAATATTACATTATGAAATACTGTTTTTATATTATATGTATATCGCGCCTCGATATCGAAGCTATAATAAATACTCCTTGTGTTTCATTGCACCCATCACTATCCCATAAAAATAGTTCCCGAGTGTAGGAGAAAGTTTTTCTCTAAATCGTTACATAACGGGCCACAAAAATCTCTTTGGGCAATGGCCAGTCGTTATTGATACCAGCTGCTGTTTAGTAATACTTTTTGTTTAGTGCTTTACCTTTCTAAAATGCTTTTGGTGAGTTTTTTTTTTTATTTTCTCTAATAAGGTTATATGTGAACTTCCGCGTTCCAACTATAAAATAAGCATTTAAGTGATTCAATGTGGAATTGTTACGTTTGTACCATAAATAGAAGAGTATTGGTTTTTAACAATTAACATAAGTATGTAAAAATTTCGTCAATAATAAAAAAGAAGATCAAATTAATTACAAAAGGAAACCGCTTTGGAGTAGGTTATTAGGAAAACAAGAAAAATTTCAAAAGCTGCGATAGTGACTGAATTATTCTTTCGTTAACAACAACTGTACACCTCCATACTTAATTATAATTTAATGCGAACGTAAAATGATATTGATACTACACGAGTCCCGTGAAACCCTGCAGCACAAGAAGTAACTGCAGACTTCCAGTAAATTCTTATCATATCAAAATCGGAAAGTCTTTATTTAAGTTGGAGTCTCCTATTAAGCATTTCAATACCTGTACCAGGAGACTTCGCTCTTTTATAACATGATTTCTCGTATTCATAATTTGATTTAAAAATGTTTTTAATACATTTAATCATACATTACTTAAGTGTGTTCGTGCATAGTGTAAAAAAATATGTTGTCATTGTTGTCAGTGACTGTTATAAAAAATTACAGGTCTTCCTGTCTGCTATATTTAGCAGTCTAATTAATTCAAACGGTGCTGTATTAGACCCCGCATTATTTCTTTTACCGAGCCCACCGCTGCTGAGTGGCTCTAATATCTCTCCAGAAACGAGATGGAAGATATCGGATACCTCAAGAGTGACCAGAGAGGCTGATCCAGATACTATTAATCAAAGTAAGTAAAAAACTTTTTAAATGTTAACGAACTTTAAATACTTATAAATTCTCCGAACCCGCAATTAGTACCTACATAAATAAAAGATTTGAATAAAATATGAAGACCACCATCATCATAATCATAAACCCTCTTATGTCTCCACTGCAGGGACTCAATCTTCCTTATGGATGGTTAATAAACGTCCATCTGGCCCAATACGGATTGGAGGATATTAACGATAGCTAATGTAGCGGGGATCAAAGGCTTAATGTGCCTTCAGAAGCACGGAATAGCACAGTAATAGCGAGATAATAATTTTTGGTCACCCATCCCGTAACCGACCCTTGCGGAACTAACATAACAAATGTCTTTCTTCAACTGGATTCATTATGGAGCGCTATTCTGTTATAAAAACAGCCTGTCATAGAATAGAGCTTCAATTTCAATCAAATACTTCAAAAGATAATAAAGGTTTTATTTCATTTGAAACTCTATGCTATCACATCGCTGCCTTCGACATCAAGTTCTAGCTATATTTTTTTTCCAAAATATTATAGCCATTGACTTTTGCTAGCATTGCAAGTGTTGAAAACTTTTCTGAAAGCAATTAGAGACTGAGCGTGACTCAATCCTGATTGATTATACCATTATTTTTTTTATCTAAACTCTGTATGTACATACAAAAAATAGTGCAAGTCACTTTATTAAACGTTTGAATATTTTCTATGTTAAATATGTACGAGTAACTTAATTTTTTAAACGTCAACACAAATACATAGCTACAGTTTTTAGGTGCTTTCTGGTAATCACGAAAGCGAGAGAATTCCGAAAATTACTTTAATAAGCAACATGTTTGTTTATATCTAATTAAAAGTTATTTTATCTATTCAAAGTACCTATATTACTTTGTCAATTTTATCAACAGTTGATAAAAAAAAGAATCCCGTGTTCGGTATTACCTCAAAGCATATTATGATATCCACTTTAACATTAAGACCATCTTACATTATAGATTAACGAATGATAGTTGAGAAAAATTTTCTTGGTCAAACCGGAGAGCTAAAGGGCTAATTATCTAATTTAATCTGTCGCAATCACTTTTAATTAGACATTTGAAAATAATTACGAAAGTCACGCTACAACTATTTAACATATTTGATAGCGTTAAATGGAATTGTCTAAAGCAAACGTTAGACAATGATATTGTCATATGTCAAACGAAATGACACAGTCTTACGACCGGTTTAGGTAAGTTTTTATGATGTTTCTTAATCATTAAAATCAGCTTTCGATCCAAAAGGGATTGCGACTTTAAAAGTATATAACTCCCATAACTACTATTACAATTGCTATATCTTTGAAAAGGATTGCGATAAATTTTAATATTAGCCCACATTACTGACTGATCTGCAAACAAATGACGTCATCTTGACAGTTCGTTTAGGAATTTATTTGGAAAGATCAAACACGACTTCTGTTACGCTGTTGAGCGGCAGATATATGACTCCTTTTCTTCTCACTACAAATATAACAAAGTCTTTAATAAACTGCGTATTTAACAATACATAGAACATTTAGTTTTTGGTCAATTATTTTGAATTTCACTTGTGATGGATGAGAAAAAGGGACCACCGATCAATGAGAAAAAAAAATTTGCCAGGAAAATTTCTCAGAAATCACCCTGGAAATATATCATCATCATCATCATCATCAGCCCTTTTACGTCCCCACGACAACGATCGTGGGCCGCGGCGCTTATCCACTACGCCACCGAGCTACTCCCTACGGAAATATATCACATTACCTGAACAACTATTATTATAATAGGTCATTCATCAGACCATCATAGAAAAATATTGTGTAATACAACGTGTAAAACTAAAAAACCTATACCTATTATTGTGTAAATATTTATTATCGTTAGATCAATAATTAAATAGGTATAATAATCATTTGAGTAATTAGTTTTTTCTGTCAGTTTTACCTGACATTTGATGTCATGATTCTTGCGTGTACACATATACTATAAAATGAAAACAATTCATCTATGTCATTATTGTAAGGAAGTAAAGTATCTAACTTTGTTTGTTTGTATGAAATAATCTTCGGAGATACTGATCCGATCATGAAAATTCTTTCACCAACAGGAAACTATATCACACTCGGAGTATGATATACTAGTGGCCGCCAGCGACTTCGTCCGCGTTTTCCATTATTTCTTCGCTTCTCATAGTTGCAGCGTGATTTTATATAGCCTAAAGCCTTCCTTGGTAAATGGTCTATTCAACACAAAAATAATTTTTCAATTCAAACCAATAGTTCCTGAGATTAGTGCGTTCAAACAAACAAACTCTTCAACTTCATAATATTAGTTTCCTGTTGATGTATGTATAATTAACGCGAACGGAGTCGCCGAAAATCAGCTATCACGTGTATTTTTGAAAAATTCCTACACGTTCAGTCTTTTCGTTTTTACTTTTACATTCCTTCTCCAAAACTAATTTGAAACTAATTTTGGATGGATCCACTAATTTCATATTTAGTTTACGGTTTCAAAAAGTTAGAATTATTTGAATATTTCACATTATTCTTTCACAGAACAATCCACAGTCACGGAAAAATCAGAATCGATGGAAAGCGCTGAAACATTTTGGCCCGGCTTACGAACACCAGCATATGGAATTAGGGGTATCCACATACCTTTAACATTCAGTATTCACGGCACATACGGCAACAGTGGTTACGGTTCTCACAGCAGCAGCGTTGTTGGAAGCAGTTACGCAAGTATATCGACCGGTGACTCGTATGGTAATTACGGCAAGTCTGCACTTGCAGGCAGCAGTTACGGATCTTATCCTGGCATTAGAGTGTTTGGTGGAGGCAGCAAGCCTGGCTGGAGTGGATGGGGAAACGGAAAATGGGGACATTATGGCAAAGGATAAAAATTCCCCATTTTATCCAAACCTAAGCATATTATACTCCTAATTATTAATACAATATAATAATGGTATCTTGATGGTGTATTAATGAAGTTCAAGATCTGCATTGATTAAGGGTAAGTGAGTACCATAATGACATGTCAAAATGAACACGTAGACTGATCATTTAGTGCTTTAGTTTGACAGAAGAATAGGGAACTTCAGCTCTGCGGTAGAGCCGCAGGGTTTAATGATACCGCACCTTTATACTCAATCCACTATTTTTAACGCTTGAGTGCTAAAGAACCACCAAAAGTACGTTAAAATTAAAGCTATACTACTTATAGTAAGGTGAATAACTTTATGGTAATTGTTTTTTATCACTCGATCTATATGAAATAATTGGTACCCAAGCCGAGTTCAGTGGCGTCACCATATAAATAAGTTTTTTTTAATAAGATAATACAAATAAGTTTAATTACTATTTTATACTATAGTAAAGATTACCAATGTATTCGTAGAGATTACTTTAAAGTTATTACGTAATTTATGTTTGATAGAAAAATTATTTACCTAATATCTAATATATTTAATGATTCCATTTTATTAATAAATAATAAGTTATCTGTAAAACTGAGTACGTTTATTTTATAAGCATTATAAATAAAGATATTGCAAGTATAAATTATAAAGTTTATTTTGCACCATGAACCTGTATAAATACTACATTTTCAATTTATCTAATGTAACTAATCTTCGTAAATACTGATCCTATAATGAAACGGACTACAATTTAAGCGGACGAAGTCACAGGAAACTGTTAGTATAGTCATCATCATCATCAGCCTTTTTTCGTCCCCACGGCAGGGGCTCAGGCCTTCCTTAAGGAGGATGGGCCATGACCCGCCACGCTGGCCCAATGCGGATTGGAGGGTATTAACGACAGCAAATGCAGCTGGGACCAACGGCTTAACGTGCCTTCCGAAGCACGGAGTAGCTCGAGATAATAATTTTTTGGTCACCCATCCCGTGAACGACCCTTGCGAAAGTTGCTTAGCGACTACGATCACGGGCCGTGGCGCTAATCCACTACGCCAACGAACTACTCATTACTACTCGTTAGTATAATATAACTTGGATATAACAATATATTTTTATTTTATTCAGCAGTACATTGGCTTATACAAAACTCTTTTTCAACAGACCAAACCTATGATTTTGGTTGAAAGTTTTCAAAATATATAATTGCTCAAATCGTATGTCGCTACAAATTTTTAAACCGCACGCTTGAAGGAATTTGCAAAAGCACGCTTTTTGAACAAGTTACAAAAGATAAAATGTATTGTTCAAACTCATAATAAATTTAACTTAGTAGTTAAATATGTTAAAAAATCTTAATAGTAATATTTTTAAGCTTCCCAACTAATTGTCACTTCAACACTAAAAAAATTAAACTGACTTCAAAAATATCATGATAAAGATGCAGTCGTATCATTAGTAAGAAGTAAAACAGCACTATTAGAAAATGTGTCATACATTTTTTTTATAAATCGTCCATTAGTAAAAAGTAATAGTCCATTAGTAAAAAGTAATACAGACCTATCAGAAAAATTTTCTCTTACCATACATGATATTTTCCTTAAAAATATCTGGCACTGACCTCAAAAAAATATCCATAATGGTGAATACACTTTTTGTGTTTCGATATTATTGAAGATAAAAATTTATGGTATATTTTCTTTCTATTTTGGCGTTTCACTTTATTACGATATTTTTGAAGTCGGTTTAATTTTTTTTCTTTTATTTTAATAATAGCACTTATACTAATAAATGGCGTCCTTTTCCACCAATTTCAATGGTTAAAAAAACATCATATTTTTAGTAATTCTTATAAGTCTTATTAGAATTATTACTCCTTTTACGAGGGGCTTAAATTTTAATAATTTTGTACACGTCTTTAGAAGCTAATATAGACCAACTTATAGGAATATTACACATATATATCTCAAATTTATAAACTCCTTTTTTGAAGTCGGTTAAAAAGAATTATTGCAATCTGACGTCCAGTTTATGAGCTAGCCGTGGACAAACATACAGACATACATCCGTACAAACATACATTTTGCACACGTGTTTAGAAGCTAATATATGTCCGCGGGTAGTCAGAAGGGGCTATTACGAAGCCATATCGGAGGACTTTCTTTAAAATAACACTGCAAGCGTGTACACCATAACAATAGTGTGTACACCACAAAATATAACGAGATGAGCGTGATGTCGTCGGATGTCTTTACTCCTCGACGATCGGAAACAGAATGTGTGCGAAAATGGCGGCAATTTGGTTTTTGTTAACGAACTGTCAAAGTCAGTGTCACCATTCTAATAAAATTAAAAGTATCGATGATCACGCTCTCTCTACAATCGAGTAATTAATTAATCGAGTAACTAGCAATTAAAATAAAAGAAACTAAATCAAACGATCTTCGTAAAGATGATGCGACATATGCGAATAATGCGCTATATTTCTACATAAATACAACATACAAATCAATTTTATTACCTTTTTGAAGTCGGTAAAACTTTTACAGTGCTATTAATAAACAAATTGCTCTTTTAGTATTAGTCCAAATTCATGTTGTACAGAGAATAAGCAAACCTACTATCTTCTAGGACTAAATATTACTCCCGTAGAACCTCGTACAGGCGCTGTCTCCACGAGCGAGAAAATCGCGACGAGTTCGCACTTCTATCGTCGTGTAATCTTCATGAATGAGCGATTATTCTGCCAGCGTATCGTCACGACTCGTAATGGAATCGTAGCGTATCTGCGACGACACTTAACAGAATCTTTGACGATGTTCTTTTTTTGTTGGAAGAATTCAGTTAGGTGCCAAACGAGAGCGAAAAAAGTAGCCAGTGAAAAAGTCTCAGAAAATAAAACAGGTGTTTCTCTCACTTCAAGTATAAACTTTTCGATGTCCAACATTGTAGATATATTTTGTTTATAAATAAAGCTTGTTGTTAGATTAAATCACATCCTTGCTTGGTGAGAGGTAACGCTGAAATGACGCTACGTTTAAAACGCGCCCGCCGCGCGCTCGCTGCGAGGGCGTCACGTTCTGCGCCGACGCACGTCGTGAGCGCCACCAGTAGCGACGATACCACAGCGATACTTAATGCAACCTCAGCGTTAATTTACTCCAACACTAAACATTGTTTTTTATTAATAACACTGTAATTAGTTTATATCTTGAAAACTACTGAACCGATTTTGATAAAACTTGTAGTGTTCCCTTAAGTTGAAAGCTAAGCAACTAAATAAACAAGAATCATTGCAATCCAACACTAAACCTTGTTTTTTATTAATAACACTGTAATTAGTTTATATCTTGAAAACTACTGAACCGATTTTGATAAAACTTATAGTGTTATCTTACGTGAAAGCTAAGAAATTAAACAAACAAGAATCATTGCAATCTGACGTCTAGTTTGCGAGATATCCGTGGACAAACATACATACATCTATTAAATTTTACACACTTGTTTAGAAGCTCATATAGATCTACATACGTGAATATTAATTACTCTATTCCAACGAAATTACATATATTCACCTCGGTTTGATAACCTCCTTTTTTGAAGTGGGTTAAGAAGAATACAAAATCTTAACAATTTTATTGTACGTTGTTTAGCATTTCTAAAGGGTAAAAAGGCGAGTCTATTCATAAGACTCCGCTATTCGTCTGACTGACTATGTAAATATTGATGAATAATGTCAAAGTAGTAAAATGAAAAGTAATATCCTTTCGGGAGCTAAAATGTGTGTGTGTGTCTGTCACACACACACACAAACACGTCAAACTTACAATACCCCTCTTTTTGCGTCGGGGGTGAAAAATCATTCATATCATCACGTCCCTATCAAGGATCAAATCATTAAATAGAATCGCTGTTAAATAGAATTATAACCACATTTTTGCATCGGCCTTGCCCTGTCAATCAAACGTCCGTAGTAATGAGATGGTTTCCTGTTTGCTCCCCATTTATATGGTAGACCTTTGTAGTCGACTCTCTCACGTTCACCAATAGAGTTACAATGATTATAACCTTCATAGTACTTCCACTTCTGCCAGTGTTAGTGACATGTTCCGGGGAAGGCAACATACGCCTGCTGGAGGCAGAAGTAGCTACAGCCCTGAAGACCTGCACTTTGACTAATGATGACTTAAAAGATAATAATGGTAAATATAACAAGTTGCTTAAGATATAACAAAAACCTAGAAATACTCTAAGCAGGACCCGATCTAAGTGGGGCAATTGTGTGAATTACCAAGACATACTGACATGACAACCTGACATACTTGAAACATTCTCTTCATTCTAAATTGTCAAGAATATGCGTGTGCGAAATCACATTTTCTAAGGTTCTGGGTATTGGTTGAATCAGGGCTGTCTCTATATGGGGATCCAAAGGGCCCAGTTGTTTATATAATATCCTAATTAAGTATATTTAGACACATGATATACACCGCCTTTGATACGTGTCGTACCACTAACAATGAGAAAGTTAAAATAATTTTTATTATGACAACTAAATGTTTTGTCAATTAATGTGTATTTAAAGAAATATTGCTTTCTATACGTCTATAGTGAATCAAAGACAACGACGTTCCGAAAACTACAGTCGCATAGACTTAAACGACACCACCATAGCACTAAACCAGTACGCAGATGAAAAACGTAACAGCTCCGACATGAAGGAACAAATGTACATACTCAATGCCACTGAAAACTATAAAGGCAGCTACAATGATTATAACAATGGAGAGAAGTATGTGTCCTCCATACCGAGACCAGCTGCAGGAGGAGTGTATAACAAGACACATGATAACGCAAACAGGACGAGACGTAATGAACCTCTTTTAAATAAACAAGATACTGATCAGGTAATCATCAAGTAATAATGCTTAAAAATATATTAAATTACTAAAAACATTACACATAGTAGAACATAAGTTGTAGAGGTTTACAATCACCTAAGAAGCATCGAGAGGTTCATTTAATCTTTGTTGATAAAATCTTAATAAATATCAAACTTTCTGCTCGAATATCGTGGATTGGATTGCCACTAGTATATTTAGTATATTTTTTATGTTTACCTGTATTATATAATGTCAGTATATACACAGAAAGTGATTTCTGTGTTTGACCTGTCCAATCCTAGACCGCTGGTTTTAGCAAGCTAATTTATTGTATTGATTTAATCCACTTTAATCATCTGGGTGTTATTTAAATTCCACATTATTGTACCCTCAAATCACCTACGAGCAAATAAAAAAAAACAAACATTATTTCCCGACCAATCGCCCTCGTAAATTTTGACCTATATCTGTTATGATGTTGTAAATTTCCGTATGTCCTCTATTGTATATAACTATATATTTTTAATCTGTCCAATAATTTCGAAGCCTATTCAATATAACCAAATAAACAATCAAATCTTTCGTCTTTATAATTATAGTATAGTAGTAGTACTTAATTAAAGAACTGCGTTCTCATTTGTTTCAGTGCCTCAGCCAATGTATATTCGCTAATTTGCAAGTTGTAAGTATCAATGCAAAGGTAAGGTACTAAGAAATATAATTAGTTATATGCCGTTTCCATGGAAAACACAACATCGATTTACACTTTATAAATAAAATAGATCTTAAATTATCACTGTTACAAAATAAACAGGCTGTCTCACGACTTTACTACCTCGCTAAAAGTAATTTCAGTATTGTAATCATTTCCCGTAAAATACTTCTAAATGAAGTATTACTATTCTAAATGAAATAGAGATTCCGTCGAGATCATTTCAATATTGTTTTAAACAATCAAAATTACAAAATTTTATAAATATTGTCTATACTTTGTATACACGCAAATATTAAAAAATACTTTTCCACCATCATCAGTCAATTAATATCCCCACTGCTGGTACACGGACCTTCCCCATGGATAGAATCATACAAGAAGAACGAAACACAGTCCACCAAACCATGTAGGTAAGTCCCATGAGGATTGTTGGGTGTTCACAACGGTATAAGCAGGCGAGATCAATGGCTTATCGTGCCTTCTCAAGCATGGGCGAGCTCGAAAATTAATTTTTGCTTAATCCATTCAATCGTCGATCGAGCTCACAAACCATTTCACATTTCAGAATAGTTCTTCACAGCCACAACCACAGCAAAGTTTAATTATTTAACATGCTTTTATGCTGAACAGGTAGATTCGAGGGGGATACCTCGTGAGGCCGAATTCTGGAACAAAGTGCAGTCGTCGGTGTCGTCACAGCAATCCAGGGCCGCCTTACGAGATCAAACAAGGGCATGTTTTCAGGAATTACAAGCAGGTAAGTATTGAAAAGATACCTAAAAGGTAAAGATCTTATTTTAAGGGCCTTTCGCTTGTAAGACCCGACATGGTAAGGGCCATGCTATACGATGTCATGCGGCAGGTCATAGGCAAAGAGGTATGTCGCAGAAGGAAGAAGCAAAAAAGGCACGCGTGAAGGGGAGACGCACAGGCGCCCTAAAAGGTAAAGACCATGTAGTAGGACCTAAATTTTATCATAGTGTCGTTTTTTTACAAATTATTCTACTTATCTTGTAGAAAAATACTCAAATTTGACCACAAGTGCCCTAGCCGGAATTTGAAACCGTAACTTTCACGATAGGTAACAGGACAGCAAAACTTTAACCGATTTTGAGATATAAATTTAAAACATACCTCAAAGCGACATTCAGTCAGTTGCACATACGTCCATTAAGGTTTACTAGCGACATAAGCTCGAAAGTATGTTCTAAATTAAAAAAATATACCTATATATTGGTAATGCTTTCAAATACATTGTCTTTTTAATTTATTAAAGCTTAAGCTCGTCATTTAACCTTACTGGAAGTTTGTGCATTTGGAAATATGACTGATATTAAAAGTAATTCATTTCAAATAAAACTCCAAATATAACATGAATAATATTAAAACAAATCTAAGTGACTTTAAAAACTGAAATTGTTGTAGGTATTTTACTAGGAGTTTCAATCTCGGAATACCGAGATCTTGGTATTGGGGTTTGCGGGTCTGGAAAGATCTCTCGAAGCGCGGTCACTCGGTTACTAACAAACTAAAAGGGGGGGGGGGGGGGGGGGGTGTAAACGCATTATCAATTTTCTGCCCCGGTTGGAAAAAAATTGTAGGTTCAGGCCTGTCCCACATCTGGGATCCGTTACATTGAAAATTCCTAGGCCGATTTTGTAATAATAAATTGCCGAGATTGATTACAGGCTGCGGGATTGGAAACTTTACTGCCGACTACGTCAGGCATAGTTCAAAAAGCAGTTTCTGAATAAATAATTAATAGATATTGCGCCAATATGCGGTAAAAAGGTAGTTTTCCCTTTTTTACCAATTATGTAATTTATTTCCACAGAGGCTGAAGACAACGAATGCTCCTACTCGAATAAATTAGAACGTTGCCTGATGCTACGTTTTGCGGATCGTAAAATAAATGGCACTCAACAAGTAAACAATCGAAAAACATAATACGTACCTCTAGGTATGCTAGAAATGACTGGACTGGACCTAAGCATGCAAATTGTATTGATATTGTTGACTTTAAACTTTTTATAGCAGTGGTGCATCTCAGAATAATAAAGTCTGATCTAAAAATTGTAATATGTATTTTTATTTATCACGATCTCCATGGTCGTGGCCTAAGCATATTGTTTCCATTGGTCCCCATCTCAAAACTCAATACTTTATTATGTTGCATAATTATGTTCCAATATTCTCCATGTATTGATTCTCGCACAGGTCAATGTAGAAAATGATCTTTGCGATATACTACGGAAGACTAGTCTGAATGTCACGGCACCTTTGTTTATAACTTGGGATCTACGTAAACCATGAAGTGTTGTATACTTTATTTATCTACATTCCTTAGATTACCTTAATACAACCGATCTTCACCAATGACAATATGTATAAACCTCGTTTTACTATCGAAAGTGGTTTCAAATGGCTCATGTAATATGCTCCCGATCTTGTATGTCTTGAAGTTCGCCGTCTACCATCGATTACCATATAAATCATGAGCATGATATTTTAAAAACAGGATGTAAACTAGTTGTTGAAATTGTATAATTTTATTTAGGTACGTAACTATGTTAAACTATTATTAACTATTACCTATATCTGACCATCCTGCGACGCTCTCTATTTGGTTTTTAGCGCACCGGGCAATTCAGTTTTCTTCATTCGTACTAAACTTATATTGTGAACATTCAATTTTAATAACACTACATTCTTACACACTTTTCCAATTTTAGATGTTTTGTGTGCTGCACCCGAATCGAAGAGAAGCACAACGTCGCCAATGGCGAGCGTGTTCGGTCTTTTAGCTTTAAAATCTATTAAATTGTGTACAAATATGACCTCACTCAGCGTCTATATCGTGGCGAATGCTGAAAAATTTCTCGTACTAAAAAATTTTGCATTATATTTGCCGTCCATGAAATCTAGAACAGTCTCGTGTTTCCAACTTCATATAAACATGAATCCTTCAAGATAATATAGTTTCGTCTTCTGTAAAATAAAGTTTCGTCTTGCGACAGCCATTAGTATTATTGGACTGTAATAGCGCTTTCCATTAGGTGTATGTATAACGGTCTCTTTCTCGTGTCATTATAAAAATAAATCTAAAATTGTTAAGCTAAATTTTACGAATATTAAACAATCAAGCATATAATATCACTGGATAGTTGGGGTACGAGAACGGTTGTGGAAAATAAAGAACAGGATCGTCCAAACTCAAATTTTGTAGCTCGTAACCATAAATTGGTCTCGGTAACGGTGGTAGATCTTTAGTAACCTGCAAAATGTGTGTAAATGTAATTGCGCAGAATAATTTGTGCAAATGTAATTTGTAAACGGTGAAATTGTTTGTTACTGTAAATCGTATTAAGGTTTTCTCTCCCTTTTGTAACCTACTATCATAAGAGATAAATAAGAATGAAGATGAGCCTACTTATGATATCCTACTCTACCTACCAATTTGTTACATAGGTACGTTTGTTTATCATTTATTTCAAAGGCAAAATATTTAATTATGAATATAAGGTAATATTTTAATATGAAATTTTAAATAATATGATCTATTAACGACGATACCAAACCGTAGAAAAAAATGTACACTGCAAATAAGCAAGTGGTATGTACAATATCATCAACATCATCACCAGCTTATAAATGTCCCCACTGCTGGAGTGCAGGCCTTTCCTATGAAGGAAGGAAGACTAAAAATTTTTGGTCACCCATCCTATGACCAGCCGTTGCGAAAGTTGCTTTACTTCTGTATCGCAGATCAGCTGCAGAACTGTAAGGCAGTTACCTACCGGAGGATTATAATAACCTTTCTTTGGAGTCACTCTATACCTAGAGGGACGTGAAACTGATTCAACCAGAGACAGAAGTACTAATATTATGACGGTTAAGCACAAGTAACCGTTGTGAAACATTTCACGGGCTTATCACATTTCACCTTTGCATCGTAAATCAGTTATATTCATATATAAACAATCGATTTCAATAATCGTAAAGTTATATTATGGCCTTTCAAGTGTATTTTCAATCATCATTGGCCTACCAATCTCACTACTGTTGTGATAGTCCTACCCTATGGATGGAATATTTATAATTTGGACTATTGACCATAACCCCTAACATGGGCATTCGTGAGTGTAAGTGACTGTAGATACAGCTCCATGACGAGTGCAGTGATATCACTGAATAAGAGTTCAATCAAATTAAACCTACTTATAAAAGTTAAAAATATTTATTTCATTGAAGCACTATGCAATGCAATAAAGTTTATTATTATTATTATTATGCCATAAAAGCTTGTTATGTGAAACATAAAATGGTAGTTTCTTACTTGTCTATGGTGAAAAACTCAATTGCTTTCAATTTATTTATACATATTTATATTAAATTCTGTCCAATGCATTTTTATGTCTTATTGAAGATACTAGTACTAAAGAAAATAGCAAAACATTTTATTATTATAATAATAAATAAAATTATGCTAATGTACTGTTGGTGCTAACACTGACAAAGACAATGCATTTAGAGGAAGTGGTGCTTTGCTGGCACATACTTTTGGCTGTGCTTGAATATGTTTCAACCATCTACAAACATGTAATACTGCTTCTCGTTCGACTATTGAAAGACGTTCCTGTAAATCAAGAGCAAGTTTAGTCACATAGTTTCCAAAAACAGCTTTGAATATTATATGTATTTGATTTTGGCATTAGAATTACTTTTCTTTTATTATTATTAATGGCTTATCTGCGATTTTCACATCTGATGTCCAACTTTTATCAGAAGAAATAGATTATATTAGATTTTAAAGGAGGTGAAAAAAGAGTACACACTTAAAAAAGAATATCATTAATTTAACAGGATATTTCTTGGTAAAGATTAATAGATAGGTATGCATAACTGGCACCAGTATGTTAAATATTGGGAAAAAAGAGTATTTTACTGTCCTCCTATGTGATATAGAGTACAATACTTTATTTTAGATTACAGTTGGAGATTCTTGTGCTGAGTACATTCGAGAGAGTGAATGCAAAATACTTACTATTAAACAATAAAGAACATAATATGCTGCAACATCAGCAATAGATAAATGTTGACCAGTCAAATATGTGTTTTTTTCCAATGCTTTATTGATATCCTGTAAATACATTCAATATCTGTCAGGTTATAAAAAGATTTAGTACAGTACCTAAGCACTTTAATAAAATTCAAATCATTATTATTATATTCAATTGATGATTATGTATGTGCAAAATGTCCTAGATTGATGTCTAGCATGCAAGTATTTTGAACAAACTTTAATAAAATCAAAATATTATAACTTTAGAATCAAGCAACTACTTTAAAATAGGCGACTATACCAACGTGCGCCAAAGGGGAGAGCGGGAGGGGGGAAGGGGTAAGAGAAGCATTATATATATATATATATATTAAATTTCTAAACTATCATGTTCGCGTGACCTACAGGGCAAAAATATTTTTAAGAATCTAAGATACCACCCACAGACAGAGACAATCATTAATTCTCAGGCATAATATTTAAAAGTTTCACCTGCAAAAAACTCTTTGCAAATATGGGGTTTGTTACAGCTTGATTAGAATACATTGCAATATGCTCCAACCACTGATAACACAGCAGCATCTGTTCGTGTGACATTGAGGTCCCGTTTTTAGCTGCTAATCGTAGCACAATAGTCGCAAAGCCTTCGACGTTTTGTTTATCTAGAACTGTAGTTATTACCTGAAGAGAATAGAAAATGATAGAATATATAACTATCTTTATTGCACATTTAACCTAAACACAAACATGCATAAATTTAATTAAAAAATATCCTGTTAATAAATTATAACCTACTTTGTCAGAATTGTAGCAAATAGGTCCTACGCTAATATTTAGATATTTGCCAACCAATTTAATTACATCTATATTACAAGCACACATCTTCAGTTATTGTTTTTAGTCTCTTAATTAATCGTTATTAATTAAAAGCGAAGAATTTTTGTTTAGTCCTGACACGGCTAGCCTGACACAAAGTACACAAAACGATATGTCATTATAATACTACATACATATGCATCAAAGAGTACAATAATAATATGCATTATCTGTGGCCCTGTCAAAGAGACTCAAAGAATAAAGTATTTAATTTTACTCTTTGATTTAAGGACCCTGTCTTAGGGAGAGAAACGATACGAGTAAATCAAATATAGGTATGCTTACTTGATACTTTCCTTTCCATACCAAGTACTTTAGAACCGAGTGATAAATAGCATCGTAAAGTAAAATTACGTATCGATACTTGCTTCGGTCTTGATAAGAGAATCAAAAAACTCGCATGTATAATACTGTTTACTTTACTCTGTCGTAAGGTATCTAAAGTCTATCTCATGAAAAAGTGAGGCGCGACGTCGTGATCCTATGACGGAGCAATATTACCCCTATTAATTGTATGTAGTTAGAGATCTATCTAGAGGGCACCCCCAACAACATTTTGAAGCAATACCCTTTGGCAATACCTTACTAAAGGTATACATCACTTTTTATACTTGGACCTCTTTATTCCATAAATAGAGTATTGTTATGAGGATTTTGTTTAAAAAACATTAGTTCCTAAAAACAAACTAGATATCGCTAAGGTACTTTCTTGATTTCTCCATGACAACCCTTCTGGTTTTCTTTCATGTATAAAAGTAAATTAATTTTCAAAACTCAATAAACAACTCATATTCTATTTGCAGTTTTTCGTATTTGTATTGATATCTAAATTTCAAACTTTGCAAATTTCAGTTTTTTAATATTTTAGTTAAAAGAAACGGAAATGACTATCTTTGGTCCATTCGTTTCCTTCAAAAATCAACTTAAATAAAACACGGTACACGGTAGTATGTTCATTGCCGTGTTCTAAAACACGGCAATCCAATGGTAACAATTTTTTTCAGTGATTTTATCGATAGTCGATAAGTGCGTTTATGACACATCATTAGACTACACTATACGCAGTCATTACTCTATGAGCGGGGAAATCCTGACGCTTAATTGACATAGTTTTGCACATACTTCGTTATTTTATGCATATTTTGAAAAGTTCATTATAGAGATTACTACTGTTTATTGTTTATTAAGTTTATTTAATGTGGTGTGTGAGTAAAATATTAACATATATAGTGAGGAAGAAGAGCCGAGTAATCCAAAAAAAAGTAAAGAATGCAAGTACATAAATAACTCTACCTAATTCCGACCTCTGATTATAATATAACAATGTATGTTAATCCTGAAAACTAATAAAAGTATGTGATGTTTTTAATAATAAGTACAGTATTAAATAAGTATGCCTTTTTTACATCCCACGTTTAGATCCACATATCTATGTTTTATTGGTAAGTTATTTTCTAGTTTGTTGGGGTTGACCAGGGTTGGCAATACTGCTTGTCAAGCGATTGTCAAATGAAATAGCTGATAAAAATTACAAGTTGACACTATAACTCAGTTAGTTGCCGTGTATATATCTATTTAAAAATAAGAATTTGACGACTCTAATTGAGGATGAATTAGATTTATCAAAATAAAATACATTCGATAGAAACCCATATGTTTAACATTAAACTTGCAAGTTTTTAATATCTATTCATCTTCATGTTGACTTTATGCCATAACTATTTTCGTGTTTTACCTAATAATAAAAACAATAAAGATGATAACCAACATATTAGTAAAAGGAGATACGCCTTTGGTGTGTTCATTTTATTATTGGTTGTTTTACTATGGGTATTATCATCAGAGTTAACAAAGGTAAGTTTTCATAATGTCAAGTTCATGATTTGACATTTAAAGTTCATATAAGATTTATATTTCATGTTTATTTCATTTTCAGTACATATATACTGAAAAGAAACTAGAAAGACCATTTCTAGTAACCTATGTAAGAAGTTCCTTCCTATTTATATATTTACTACTTCTTTGCTTTACACCACCAACAAGAGATCCTTGCCGCCCAGCAGATTACACTGTAAGTACCATTAGTTTACCCATTTGTCATTTTACTTTTCTAATCTTAAGCCACTGTCTCTTTTTTATTGTAAAGGAAGTTTAACAACTAGGCTAGTTGCTAGCTTAGAAGATGAGAATCTAAAAACTATCAGGTAATAAATTATTGTGAGTCACAACAATAACAGTTAATGTACTAAGGGATCGATGGCTTAAAGCTTTGCTGTTGCCCGTTTGGGCGATATACAGGTTGTTGAGTTCAACTAGGACTAACAGCTTAACTAGCTTCCGATAGAAAGCAAAGACTAATAGTGTTATACAACAATCCAAATAGGATTCTAAAGTTTGTTGCAGATGGATAACAAAGCCCCATATTGGTACACTGGATGCAGTTGCATACTAGTTTTTAATTGTATTATCTTTTATTTATTTACTAACATTAAGTTAAAGTGCTATTATTACTAACATTTATTATGGAGTTATATTTCTAAAATAAAGATGATTATTATTATATTCATTCATTCATTCATTATTATATTTATGTTTGCAACTCAAATCAAATATGATATCTACACCAAAACATTGTAGAACTTACTATCTATACATACAAATAAATAAAATTAGAGTATCTGTTTGTAATATTAAAATGCATGGTACATGTACCATTTTTTTTATATATTAAATAGATCACTTTATTTAATAGATCACTATTTGTTTAATCTGGCTAATCTCTGAAACAGCTGTACTGATTTTGAAAGGACTTTCAGTGGTTGATAGCTTTATCTTATAAGGAGTAACTTAGACTACTTTACATGTGGTCAAAATTATTGGCACAGCTAATATTTTTATGTAACCGGTAACATCTGGTAGCAACCGTTTGAAATAGGCATGTAATTATAATATCTCTAAAATAATTGTTTCCTTTTATTTCAGCAATTAATAGAACCTGTTGCTGAAACTGAAGATGAACATTATTTTAATGAGTCTACAAATAGTTTAGTGAGTACAAAAATAATTACTTTTATTTAAATTATAAATTATTTGATTTGCACAACAATAATAAAGACAAATATCACAATTTCTCCATTGAATAAATATTCAAACTGAATTCAAATGTTACTTTCAAAATAGGAAAGATGTAACTTAAAAAAAAACAGTTAAATAATAGAAAAATATTAGATACATTTTTTTTACTTCAAATTAACAAAAGATGGCTTAACTAATAGGCAGTACAAAAGTGTGACGTCGCATGCCATTTGAACTTAAAATATCGCTGTACTTTATTGATTATTCCAAAAATAATAGAAAATATGTTAAACACATATTTATTTATTTTTTGCGTAATCAATAAATTCAAAATTTTGTTCAATAATGTACAATAAGAGACAAGTAAACAAAAATTATTCTTAATGAAAAATGCTGAAGAATTTTTTCAGTATGGCATTGTGAATCCAATATTGTTCAAATATAATAAACAAAAGTTAGTCACCATTATTCTAAGTGTGCTCAATCAAGGTCATGGTCAGATACTAAAACAATGCTTGTTGATGTTACTATGAAACATAAAAACTTACAGTTGGCAAATGTCTTTGAAATTACGTTAAACACAGCTTTTGTCTAAAACAATTACTGCAGGATTGGCATATAACAATTTTTTTTTTCTATATTTCGTCTATTCATATTGTCTTATTGGTGGTGGTAACTATAGTAAAATAACTAGACGAGCCGAGTGGTTCGCACGCCGGTTTCATATTGTCGCCATCTCTGAGATGCCGGGTTCGATTCCTGGTTGGGTCAATAATGTCCTTTTCTATATTGTCTCGGGCCTGAGTCGAGTAGGACCTTTGTTGTCTCAAATACTATGGAGATATTTATCTACTCATCTTAGTCATGTATGTGATGTTATAAAATTGTTATTTAACTAAATACTTTCTTGTTGTCCCTGAGTAGTATGACAGTTTGGGTTTGACCTTTCCATTTTACATACCACTCGCAATAGTTCTGTCTAGACATGCCAATTTGCAATACTTATTTTTGTTATTATTTTAGGGGGATTCTACATTTGTACCAGTGCGTGCTGGAGAAACCACAGATAGTGATGATGCAGCCCCAAGGGCAGTGCGCTTTAACAAAGTTGCTGAAGTATGTTTCGAGAAACAATCAAGAACTTTATTATTTAGTTATATAAGTAGCTTACAGTTTTGTGCCTCTAAAGAAAAACTAATATAATAATAAAACAATTAGATACATATTCAAGTTAACAAGACATTACTTAGATGATAGGCGACGTCTGGGGGCTTGTGCCTTGCAACTATATAAATCTACAAAGGTGTGATGTCATGTGACATTTCAACTCAATTGCAGTCATTTATTAATTATGCAAAAATTACTTGTTTATTATCAATAATCTACCTTGCAAACAAAAAATAGTTTTCATCGTAATGTTGGAACTGCCAATATTTTCAATAACAAATACTAATTATAATATAAACACCATTGAATATTTAAATTTTACTGTATACTAAAAGTTATTTAAGGATTTGTTGTTCATGTTGTAAGATAATACTGTTCATGCTGTGTACACTGTTTTTGATTATAGTCTAGTCCAAATACTTTAAATATATTTTTTAGGTTTCTCTTTTGATTATGATCTATTTGTGTACCATTTATAAATAAATAAATTTAGGAATTGCCAGTCGAAGCTCAAAGAATGAATCTTTAGAGCATAGGCATCAACTCAAGCACACCCTAAGCTTTACTATTCCACGTAATACTTCGTAAAAGTAAGAGACGGCGTTGGACCGTTGTTTACCTAAATTTTAGTTGCCTTCTCCAGCTGTCAAAATGACGCTGCGTTTTAGAAACTGTGCTACCGACTAAGAGACGAGACCGTTATTTACTGAGTTTTCGTTATTTTATATTTTAGAATGAAGGCTACGACACCGTCATTTTAACAGTTGCCTTCCCCGTTGATAACCTCTTAATTATTATGGTTTAGGTGCGGGTCATGTCAGCAGCTATGGCGGGCGAGGCGTTACTCGCTCGCCTCTCGTGGGCCGCTTCAGTGCGGGCCACTGAATACGCGCAACGTCGGGCCGCTGCTGCTGCGACGAGACGTCATCTCAAACTCGCCCTGATGTTTTGTATACCTGTATGAGATTCAATTGTATATTTTAACGTTATTAAACATGGACATACCTAGCGTTTACTTGGGAGTGGTTTAATAGATTTACTTAAGGTGGGGCAAAAGTAAGGCCATCCAATAAAAAAAATAGAAATTTAAAATTATTTTCATAATCTTGACCCCTATTACAATAACTTGGGAGGATTCTTGCTAAATCTAGTTAAAATTTAGGTTTTCATCGAATTATGTTATGATGAGTGTATTTATTTTTGTTACTTCATATGTAAAGTTTTATATTATGGTTAAGGGCCATACCATAATATTATTATATGTATAAATGTCCACACAAAAATATTTGGTCAATTCGAACCCTACTAGTAGTAGGTAGCAAACAAACACAAACTTCATCTTTTTAATATAAGTATAAATTTATTATTATTATACTTTATAAATTTTGTGTTTCCAGTGGTTCATATCCAACTATTTGTATCGGCTAAGTATTCTGCATACGAACACGAGTTCAGCATGCGTATACGCTTCGACTACGGGCGCGTTCGCTTTGTCGATCGGCGCAGTGTTTGCGCAGGCGTCCCAAGATCATTTCTCCTTATCTAAAGGCGTGGCTATACTTCTAACTGCCGCTGGCTTGGTGAGTTATGAAAATAATTATCTATTATGAAATTAAATTGGGTATTACACTCTGATTGCAAAAATAGGTACTTATATATTTTTTTTATTAAATAAACCATTTTTTTTTAAGATATGCGATCACCTTAAGACTGTGATATAAAGACGATATATCAAAATACAAGAGTAAAATTCATTTTAATATGAACAAGGGAGGCAATCAAAACTGTTTATTGATGTTTCTGTAACCGGATAACTACTGTACTAAATTTATTAAGTACTTATCTTCTCCCTTCGCTCTACCCAAACAGTTGAAAAAAGCTTAATTAAGTAATATGACGCAAATTTCGGCGTAGATGCCAACACTAGCAAATGCAGTAAACAAACATAATTTTTTTAACTTTTTTCCTTGTGGAAATAATTGATTCACTTTCTTCTTACTTTCAAATATGTAACCATGATCTATCTAAATATATATAACTCAAAGGTGACTGACTGACATAGTGATCTATCAACGCACAGCCCAAACCACTGGACGGATCGGGCTGAAATTTGGCATGCAGGTAGATGTTATGACGTAGGCATCCGCTAAGAAAGGATTTTGATCCATTCTAACCCAAGGTGATAAAATATGGGATGAAACTTTGTCAATTTTAAACTGATCGGGCTGAGAATTGCATGCATAAAACTACTATGACATAGGCGTCCCCTTAGAAATATTTTTGATAAATTCCACCACTAAGGAGATAAAATAGGGGAAGAAAGTTTATGTCAGGTTCTTTTCGGGCAACTTTTAATGATTAAATATTCGTTAGAAATGCTGCTCGAAGTAACTTTACCACGCGGTCGAAGTCGCGGGCAAAAGCTAGATATTAGATAAAATTACACTCTTTCTAATATTATGAGTAAATTTAAAAATATTCTATTCTAAGTATGCCCACTATTACTTAACTCTTTGGTCAGTACTCTGTGTATGAAGTTGCTAGTTATTGATTATCTTTGACGTTTATTAAAAACTGTTTAATTTGTGTCAGTGCCCCAGTCTGGCGACAGAATGTTGCATTTATACATCCTACTTAATAACTTATCAATATTCAGGTAGTTTTAGGCGTTTCGGAGAGTCACCAAAGTAATTGGACAGCAGTTCTAGCAGCTCTAGGCTCCGCGCTTTGTTATGCTGTTCACCTTTTGTTATTACGAAGAGAACTGAGGAAAGGCGACGGAATCAATTCCCCACTCCTAGTTGGTAAGTTTAATTTGTTATTATGAGACTGACAACGTAGAATGTCATGTTCTAATATACAGCTATAGACAATAAGGGGCCATCCATAAATTACGTCACACGTTAGGGGGGAACGAACTGTGACATTAGAACAATATTTAGTAGAATTTGTATAGACAAACATGTGACAGGAAGGGGGGGGGGGGGTTAAAAATCATGAATTTATGGACGGCCCCTAAACGAAAAAAAAATTTTTTTCTGGTAGTGTTTTTAATATATTATTACCGATAATCACACTTTTATGCTTAATATACTGGGAGCAACAAAATGACCGACACAGCCGAAAGTTTCAAGTTAGGTTATATGCAAACGTTCATTTTATTTGACAAATATTTCAATATAGAGGAGGTGTAAAAATGGAGTAAAAATTTTAAATTTCTAAGTGTTGAGAGCCCTATAACGCGCATTGCGCAATATCGATTGTGCGCAGATAACAACGGACCGCGAAATACATTTATTTAATTACACTGCCCAACAAATATCTACTTCATAAAATTTTCCAAGAAAATTATTATCACGTTTAATGTATTTTGGTGTGGTCATTTCATAAATATCACTGTTTTTTGTGTAGCAGCTCTAGTTTTTAAGATTCTTCAAACTACCCGCATTTTAGGTGACGGAACAATTTAATTGAGTTTCAACGAGTGCATTATTTCTTTTTTTCACAATCAAAACAACGGCTACGAAGAAGAGACGTTGTTTAAACGATTCAAACAGTTTTTGTGTTATTTGTGGCGAATACACCTTTGCAAAGTATCGTAAATCGATCACGGACTTCGTTAAATCTGCCTATTTCAAGTACTTTGGAGTGCATATTTCCAATCTACAGAAACCATGGGTGCCTAATACCGTGTGCCAAAATTGTGTTGTCTCTTTGCGACAATGGTCAAATGGAAAAAGATCAGCTCTCAAGTTCAAGACACCCATGATCTGGCGGGAACCTCGTAATCATCATGATGACTGTTATTTTTGTATGGTTAACATTACGGGTATAAACTCTGCAAACCGGGATAAGTGGTCATATCCGACGTTGTCTTCTGCTCAGAAGCCCCTTACACACTCAGACCAATCACTAGCACCAGTACCATCGACATCATCAACAAGTTTTGAACCAGAAAATATAGAAAATGAAGAAGAAAAACAAGATTCCGAGTCTGATTTCACACCTAGTCAAGAGACAAAACCTCAACCATTCAATCAAAGTGAGCTAAACGACTTAATAAGGGATTTAAATCTATCGAAAGAGTCTTCTGAAATTTTGGCATCTCGTCTGAAAGAAAAAAATCTACTTACTCCAGATACAAAAATTACATTTTATCGTACTCGTGAAAAAGATTTACTTCCATATTTTTTCTCTGAAGAGAATTTAGTTTACTGTAATAATGTTGAAGGTCTTATACAAAAGATGGGTTTACAAAAATATATACCAAGCGAATGGCGTCTTTTTATTGATAGCAGCAAAAGAAGTTTGAAGAGTGTACTTTTACACAATGGAAATAAGTATGGTTCTATACCTATAGGACACTCAACTTCTATGAAAGAAAGATATGAAAATATATCTTTAGTGTTGGAAAAACTGAAGTATGACGAGCATAGCTGGAAAATTTGCGTAGATTTGAAGATGGTAAATTTCCTCCTAGGACAACAGGCGGGTTATACTAAATATCCGTGTTTCATATGTTTATGGACAGCCGCGACAAAAACAAACATTGGACTCAAAAAGTATGGCCACTAAGGAAGTCAGTGATTGTTGGTAAGCAAAATGTAATCAATCCACCTTTAGTAAATCAAGATCGAATTATATTGCCACCACTTCATATAAAACTTGGTATTATGAAGCAATTTGTTAAAGCCATTAATAAAGATGGCGAATGTTTTGCTTTTCTCTCAAAGAAATTTGCTGGACTGAGCAACGAAAAGTTGAAAGCAGGCATTTTCGATGGTCCACAAATTAGACAATTGATAAAAGACCCCAATTTTGTCGAATATATGAACGAACTTGAAAAAAGAACGTGGAAAAGTTTCGTTGCAGTAATTCAAAACTTTCTTGGGAATCATAAATCAGAAAATTATTTTCAATTAGTTAACGATATGTTGTCCAATTTGAAACTTCTAGGATGTAACATGAGTATTAAATTACATTATTTACATTCTCATTTGGATCGATTTCCTGAAAATCTTGGAGATTATAGCGAGGAGCAAGGTGAAAGGTTCCACCAGGATATTCGCACGATGGAAGAACGTTACCAAGGGAGGTGGGACATACACATGATGGCCGACTACTGCTGGAATCTTTGTCGGGATCAAATACAGAAGCCTCATTCAAGAAAATCTTATAAAAAACATTTTTTTCCCCGAACCGCAGTAATTATTTCAAATAAAGTGTGTGAAAAAATCATAATTTTATATTAATTTTTAACCTACATGTAAATTTTAAACTAGAGCTGCTAGAAAAAAAACAGTGGTATTTTCGTAATCACCACACTTAATTTAATTGAAAACATGTGGAAATACTCTGGAAAATTTTTCAGTGTTGACCAGTGTTATTTACCGCTATCTTAATGATAGTCGATGCTGAAAATGTCCAATTCTTCTCTGAAGAAGCATGCTCTTTTGCATGCCAGTGCATGTACGCGCAAAACACATCATATTTCACACAAAACTAAACACAATCTTCACTAAAATAAACTTAACACTCGAGACGAACACTAGTATCTTATTAACAAAAATTTAATTAAAAATGCACTAGAACAAAACAAAAATTGACAAAAAGTCGCTTCGCAGCGGTATGTTGGCAGCGATGCAATAACGTGCCTCACGCGCAAATGTCTGGTGGTGACTGAAACAAAGGCGCCGACGCCGACAGAACAAAAAAAGTCGCGTGCATGGCGAGTTAATGAGTAAATGGAGCTCGGTTCGCTTTGGATTTGATAACCAGGGACGAATTCAGTTTATCTATTTTTCGAATAACCAAACCCTTACTTCTGTTTTCGAGGGTCATAACGAATCGTCTCGAACGCCGGTTTGATGACTTCCAGCCTCCCGAACAAGCCGGTTTCCGAAAAGGCTTTAGCACCATAGACCACATACATACGCTGCGGCAGATTATACAGAAGACCGAGGAGTATAATTTTCCACTTTGCTTAGCGTTTGTGGACTATGAGAAAGCCTTCGATTCAATCGAAACCTGGGCAGTACTGCAGTCCCTCCAGCGATGCCAAATCGACTACAGGTACGTCGAAGTGTTGAAGCGTTTGTATAGCAACGCCACAATGTCGATTCGCTACCAGGAAGAGAGCACGAAACCAATCTAATTGCGCAGAGGCGTGAGACAGGGAGATGTCATTTCTCCAAAACTGTTCACGAATGCATTGGAGGACGTCTTCAAGCTCTTGGAATGGGACGAATACGGCATCAACATCAATGGCGAATACATCACTCACCTTCGTTTCGCCGATGATATAGTCATCTTGGCAAGATCAATGGAGCACATCAGTACAATGCTCAGCGACCTGAGTATCGTTTCCAAACAGGTGGGTCTTAAAACGAACATGAACAAGACGAAAATCATGTCGAATATCCATGTTGCACCCGTACCGGTGGTCATTGGAACTGATACTCTCGAAGTTGTCGATCACTACGTGTACCTTGGACAGACAATCCAGTTAGGTAGATCCAATTTCGACAAAGAGGTCGCTCGAAGAATCCAACTCGGCTGGGCAGCGTTCGGGAAGCTTCGCGATATCTTCACGTCCAAATTACCACAGTGCCTAAAGACGAAGGTGTATAACCAGTGTGTGTTGCCAGTGATGACCTATGGCACTGAAACGTGGTCCTTAACTGCTGGCCTCTTAGAGAAGCTCAGAGTCGCTCAGCGAGGCATGGAGAGAGCTATGTTAGGGGTTTCTTTGCGCGATAGGATCCGAAACGTGGATATTCGCCAAAGAACTAGAGTGACCGACATAGCTCGCAAAGTTTGTAAGCTGAAGTGGCAGTGGGCAGGCCACATCGCTCGACGAACCGATAACCGATGGGGACGAAAGGTTCTCGAGTGGAGACCACGAACCGGAAGACGCAGCGTGGGTCGACCCCCGACTAGATGGACGGACGACATCGTCCGAGTCGCGGGCGGCCACTGGATGCAGCTGGCGCAATGTCGTCCATCGTGGCGTTCAAAGGGGGAGGCCTATGTTCAGCAGTGGACGTCTTCCGGCTGATGATGATGATGATGATGATGAAACCCTTACTTAGTGTTTTAACATAAAGTACATTTGTGATAATGGTTCACTATTATCACAAATGTACTTTATATTAATGGATGATGAATTAGTTTAACTACTTTAATAAATTATCGTGTTATTTGATCCATTTAGTTACAATTTTTTGGAAAGTCTGACTATTTGAAATAATGTAGTAACGTAATGAAAATTAGTTAACATTAGAATAATCTTTTTACAATGATTTATTAAATGTTAGTCTATTAATTAATTTCAGCATTTTGACTGATTCGTTTAGTGAGTCAGTTTGAAATTGTTAAAAAACATTTAACTAACATTACTTAGTTTTCGTTTGCGATTAGTTTTTTGATGGTAAATTGATAGCAGTTTGATAAAACTAGGACTATTTGACTTGTGAAATTAAAAAAAAACGTAGGTTATTGTGATTAAGCAGTAGAGATTTTCTACTTTTTCAAATCAGAAACCGGCTGTTATTCTGTCAATCGATTTAAGCATTTTGACTGCCATGTTTAGTGATTGTCTGGTAGAATTTGCATGAAAGCGGTCTTATAAATCATAAACTAGTTTATTTCGTGTTTAGAAATGAAGAAGTCAATGACCGATTTGAAAACTTGTTCCTTAGTACGTCCCAAAAACAGCTGATTCAGGGTTGAAAACACTCATTTTTTTCCAAAAACTTTGTAATTTAATATCTCCGAAACTATTTGACCTAGACATATAATTTTTTTTACATCATATTAAAGACAAATAGTACTCTCCAGGAACCTCGGGAGTGTCGGTCGTTCTGTTCCACCCAGTATTTATAATATTGCTTAAATTGATTATGAAAAAGGAAATATTTTAAACTCGTTGTCACGTTACCGTAAACAGCGCGTCACGTCACACTACTCATATCAAAACTTAGAAAATTAAACCTTATGCATACATAGAACGATATTAGTTTCAGAGGGACGTAACGTTCTGTGCGACGCCATGAAAGAAGATGGCGTTTGCGCGAGAAATTTTTTAAATAATTTTTTTAGCTTATATCTTATTATACGAATGATATTTTTTTATATATTTCATGTGTGATGTATATCTATAAGATAAAAATATTAAAAAAGTCGTCTACACGCCTATTTGATCAATGGCGTTACGTTTTTATTGTTTCTTGATCATTCAAATCATCATTTATTGCGAAAGCGATTGCAACCTTAAACGTTACATAATTCCATATTGCTATCAAGTCGCTACTTCTTTGAAAGGGATTCGATAGTTTATATAATTAGACAATAAGCAATTTTACTAATTTTGTAAAATAGTTTTAAATTAATCTTTGTTACCTGATAAGCACATTACGTTAATATTTCGGAGAAATTTACTGTATTTAACAATAAAAATCAAAGTAAAAATTAAATTTCCGAAACCGCGCGAAAAACGCTATGTTTGTCACACGACGTCATGCTGTCAATAAAAAGCCGTATTTACTGGAGTGTAACGTCATCGGAGTTGCAACTACATACAAGGCGTTCTCAGATAAAAAGTAAAAAAAATATTTTAATTTGTGAATGCAACTTTTGATATATTTTTAATGTTGTCCAATACCCGTACCCGTATTAGTATTAGGCTACCGATTAATATATATCGATATATTGTTTAGGTTTAGTGGGTTGCGCTTGCGGTTGCCTAGCATGGGTGGCGGGCGGTGCGCTAGCGGCGGCGGGCGTGGAGAGAGCGGAACTGCCCTCGCCCAGACTATGGACCTGGCTGCTGTTAGACGCAGCCCTAGGACCAATAGCCATCGAGTCACTCTGGCTACTGTCAGTATACTAACCACGTATAATAATAATATATTTTTATTGCACGCTACACAGCACATATTACAAAGAAGTTAGAAAAAGAGAAAGAATAGAAAGGGCGGCCTTATTGCTAAATAGATAGTAAATAGTCTAAATCTAAATCTGAATTAGTCTCTAAGTATAAATATATTACTAGTTTTTAAGGAAGTGTGTACTTGTGCAACAAAACGTTATTAAATGTGAGCTTTTCTTATGGCTTCAGGCATCGAATTCGAAAGACATTCTGCATGAACGGAAAATGAGTAGGATAAGAAGTCGGTAGTATGATGAGGAATGATGAGGTTAAGTTAAAAGAATATGTACTTACTTATTATATTTTATATATTTCTTTATATATTTCTTTATATTTCTTTAATTATTTCTTTAACAAATTGTCATCTTAATCGAGGGTTTAAATAAAATATTTGTAAAAATTGTTATGGTGGATTGCCTGAGTGGTAAGTGTAAGTTTTACGCTAACGCGTTCACTAGTGAGCGCGTTAAGAATTTGTATGAAGATTTGTAGTTCTTGATAGTTACCGCTAGGGGCGCTTTGCCGAATTCCATACTAAAATCTTAACGCGCTCACGATCGACAGTGAACGTAAACGTCAAAAAACTTACACTAAGCGCTCTGAACATTGTTAAAAATACGCTCGTTAGTAGCGAAAAGTAACAAGTACGTGAAAAATTGGGCAATTCTGTTAGGCTTTATGGTTAGAGCAGTCGCTCGTATTGCGAAAGATCGTGGGTTCGAGTCCGATCTTATAGTACCTGGTGCTGGTGAATTTTTTAAGCATTTTTCATTAAGAATATGTACTTGATTATCTAGATTTGATTGCTTCAATAAGACCCTTGCCTGTTTATTAGAAACGGTAGTAAAAATAAGTCACGAAATATATACTAATATTACATACAACATAGTTCCTAATCCTAAAAAAGGGGGTGCGATCGCCTAACTCTAGCCATCATTCTAGCCATACAATAAATCTAAGCGATGCTATGTCGATATTTTGTTACATTTTCCTACTTAATTAACGATGAACGAATGATAGAGAATGAAGATTATGGTTTTGACAGCTGCGTGACCAAATTATTAATATGTCCACCAAAAGACATGTCAAAGAAGTCGCATGAAACGAAATATCAAGGCGAGACTAGGTAGTCGGTCACTTTGCCGTTCCTAACGTTACACCCTGTAAATATAGATATCTCGGATTGTTTTTATATTAGTTTTAGGCTTGATACTATTAAGGTATGGATGGGAAAAGAAGTTTTTGTTTCTTTTTTTCATCCTATTGATTTTTATTAGGGTTAATTAGGCTTTATTCAAATCTGGTTATCTAGTAATAATATCCGCGTGTAGGAGCGCTGGTGACCTGTGTAACGGTTTTTGTAAAAAAGACCTATTTCAGGCACCAGCTCTTCACAGTAAGGATTTATACACGAGTGATTGAAATTCCTATATTTTAATTTTAAAAAAACCTATTGTGAAGAGAAAATAAATGAATTTATTATTATTATTATATCTATTTTTCCTGTGTTTATGTTAAATCAATGAATTTAAATAGGGGTAAATCGTATACAACGTCGGCTACCGCTACCAGCATGCTCGGTCTGACGTTACCGATGGCGGTGTGCGTGGAGGTGTACCGTGGTGCGGGGTCGTGGTGGCGCAGCGTCGCTGCGGTGTTGGCCGCGGCGGGATGGGTGACCGCCGTGCTGGATATACCGCAGATATCGACACCGCTCACGTGGATCACCAGCAGGTTACGGGCCGCTGAAGGATTCACGTGAGTGTTTATCCTCAGCCCTCTTACGTCCCCACTGCAGGGGCTCAGACCTTTTTCCTTCCCTCTGTATGGGGAGGAGGATCCGGAATCCAGCAAGGAGTCCGCCGGATCTAACCCCACTTCAGGATTCCTCTTGCGAACTTTTGACCACTGATCGCTCGGGGGGGGCTCAGGCCTACGCTACCACTACCAAGCTACCATTTGGATGGTCAAAGAGAATCCTCCACGCTGGCTCAATGCGGATTGGAGGGTATTGACGATTGCAAATGTAACCGGAACCAACGGCCTAACGTGCCTTCCGAAGCACAGAGTAGCTCGCTATAATAATATTTTGGGCTTAACAACAACCATAGGGCCGCACTTATCCACTACACCACCGAGCTATACTTTTTTAAAATTATATTTGGGTAACAAATAATATTAATTATCAATGCAAATAAAATATTAAAAATAGCTCATAAATGAAATCTTTATACAGGCTATTTTTTAATCAATACATAATTTTTGTGGGTATATAAAAAGGTCATTAACCCCAAATTAAAAAAATACTAAGATATTATTGTTGCTTGATATTTCTTCTTCAAATCAAATCAAAATTTGTTTATTCGGTTTAGGCTTTTACAGAGCACTTGTGAAAGTCGAAAGTGAAAGTCTTTGTTATTAAGTCACCTATTTCTTTCCCCAGGGCTATAAGAAACATATCTGATTTAGATGAACAGTCTGAAGCACTAATGTCGTCTGACGAGCCGACGTAACGGCCCGCTAGAGGGCGCGACGAGAATCGCTTTATACTGCACCTATTAATCTAAGCTCACGAGCAAACAAAATAAAGTTGAGTTCACAGTGCACCTTAAATATGTACTTGAAGTACCTTAACAGTCAAGGTATTGTAAAACAGATTGTTCTACATTCGTATTAATACGATATATTCTAGATAAAGGTGATTAGATCTCAATATGAAAATTCTACTACGATATCTTCATCACAAAATTAATGAAAATAGTTTAAATGTTGTAAAAAAAACAGGCCAAATGCAAGTTACAATTGCACACGAAGGGTTGCGTACCATTATATGAATAAACAAAATTTAAAAAAATCATTTCTTGTATGAGAGCACCCCTTAACAATTTATTTTATTCTGTTTTTTGTATTTGTCGATAAAGCGGCACCAGAAATACATCATCTATGAAAGTTCTCCTGTTTAGCTATCACGGTTTATGAGACACAGCCTGGTGATAGACAGACAGACAACGGAGTCTTAGCAATATGCTCTTTTTTGTCTGTTAGATACGGAACTCTGAAAATAACAAACAGTAATCTGAATTTTTATGAATACACATTTTTATATTGATGTTAATTGTTGTGTACATTATTTATTACTAAAATATTAATTGTGTACAATAGTTCAGTGTGTATTAGTTTTATGTATAAATTGTGTATACAGTGTGCACCGAGTTTTGTGTGAACAGACACTATTACTAGTCTATCTTATGATTAGCATTTATGAAAAGTGAATAAAATTAGTTTATCGTAAATATAGTGTCGACCATTCCATAGTGTTTAGTATTATATAACTACTTTACTGTAAGTTGCACAAACGTCCATTAAGGTCTAATGATGCCTTTAAAGCACTTATGAATGTCAAATTTGTATGGGTAATGGCGCTTTAAACTAATGAAAACTTTAATGGACATTTGTGCAACTGGCTGTTAGTGCAATACGAGTCAAGATAAATCTTGTATACATAAATATGAATGTCACGTACAAGTAAATATAATTATCACTGTTAATTCTTGGATAAGCATTGTAATCGTTTCTTTGTGTGCATAATTAATAATAAATTAATGACTAATTCAGTTGCTCTGACTAAAATGTTTTAACATATTACTGCGAGATTTTTACAGTTTTCAAGTCGGTCTGATATTCGGTAGTCTAATTTTTTAATTTTAAATCTATTGTATTCCCATACAATTCGACATATAAAAGATGTTTACGCATATTTGACTTATGATACTAATTGCGATCGCTAAGTCTATTTAGAAATATATTTAATGGATGATATCGTTTATTTGACGTTATTTAGAAATGTCTAATGCAAGCGTTAGACGCAAATATTTTTGAAATATTAAACGAAAGAGTTAAATGCTAAAGATTCAACATTCGTCACAAAAACAACTGCGACTTTAAACGTTACATAATTCCATAAATCTCTTATTACAATCGCTGTACCTTTGAAAGGGGTCGCGATAGATTTTAAAATAGACTACTAGCCGCAAGTATGAATTGAGAACATCTTGCTCGATTAAAAAGTAAGTTTTTGAAATGACAATACTTCATTTTTCACTCTAGCGGTGCCTTCTCATCTCTAACTTAGGGTTGTACAAACGCGTTTTCTATCGTAATTTATCAAATGTATGTTAATGGTAGTTTATTGTGTGTAAATAATCATTGTTAATATTACTCTTATACAATCATGTTCTAAATTACACAAACTGACAACTCTTAAAAAGTGTTATTGACTCGTTTCAAAACTGTCCTCTGATAAAACGGGAAATTGTTGTAATTTAAAATGCTTAGACGGGCCATTTGAAAAGCTATAAGGTTTTAAAATAGGGCAATTGAAATTATTGGAGTGATCCTCATATAGGTAGCCATTATTTGATGCAGTTTGTTAATGTTAAATGCTTTGTTTATTAATTCTTATTTTCGCACAGTTTGTGACATAGATTACGTTAATGTAGTAAAATGCATTCCGCAGTTATAATATCGCCATTTGGATCGAAGTATTTGTTAAATTTATAGATCTGCAATTAAATGTACTTAACTGAAAACTGTATGACGGTTAGAAATTATATTATAATTATATTTGTCGACATGAATACATACCGCACTTTGTTACAACTCAAATCTAACTTATGTTTATTTAATTCTTGTTTATTTGCGGCTGTAACCTATCGCTCTAAGTATAATTATTTCTATTTACAATATGAATGATACAGTATTATTGTAAGTGAATTATTTATGTTACGAGATTTGTGGCAATAGATTTTATATTACTAGATTTTTGTGTTTCACTTATTATAGATAACAGTCTATAATTATTATAGATGGAAGCTAAAGGTCAGTCACTCGCCACGAAATCTAAAGCCTAGTTCGCATTAAGCTAGTATTTTAGTCTAGTAGCGAGTAGTTTAGTAGCAAAACGTGTCTGAACTATAAAAATTTTGTAGAGTAGCTTAGTAAGTAATTTAGTCGAGTCGATCCATTTTATTCTATTTTTTCGGGCAAGTAGTACCTCCCATCACATGTCCGAGCTTACCGAATCACAGATTAAACGAATTCGAATCTGTCAAATTAGTCGAGTTCAATAGGTAGTTGTCTAAAAAATGTCGTTTCGATGGAGCGAAGAAACAACTTTAAAATTCGTTTCCAAATATTTGAAAAATGATTGCTTGTGGAATATTAAGACCCCGCATTATAAAAACCAACAAATGAAACAATCCGCGTACTTGGATTTAGAAAATACAATGAATAAACCCGGTTTGGTGAAAATAAATTTCCACGTCCACCTCTTCTAAAATAGCCGTTATAATGAGGAAGTATTTAAAAAAAAACATTAGTTCTCGAAATTAAATTAGATGTGGCTACGGTACGTTCCCGATTTCTCCATGACAACCTTTACGGTTTTCTTTCAAGTTTAAAAGTAAATTAGTTTCCAAAATTCAATAAACAACTAATATTCTATTTGTACTTTTTCGTATTTGTATTGATATCTAAGTTTCGAACTTTTCAAATTTCAGTTTTTTAATATGTTAGTTAAAAGGAACGGAAATGACAGTCTTTGGTCCATTCGTTTCCTGCAAAAATCAACTTTTGCTAGAGTCGCCATGTAGTGGAGGAGCTTTTGAAGTGCTTTCGTTTTTTTTTTATACTTCTTCATTCCTTATTACATAAACTATCTGCCATGAAAGTCCCGTCAAAATTATTCTAACCGTTTCAGAGTTTAGCCGTAACAAAGAGACCCAAAAAATGTAAAAAACATTATTTTGGTATTAGACGATTTATTTGTAAAAATAAAACCGTAAGATCCGCTCATTCATTCATTGGAAATTCCCCAATCAAAGAGTAAAGTTACCTATTTGTTCATGGGATTATTCCAGGGTTGCCATAATAGATAATAGAATATCTACTAATAATATTCACAATCGCGATCCGCTATGGATTGCTGAGCCATCGAAGTAAAGTAAGTAGGTACTATACTAACGTTTTAAACTTTTCCTAATGTTTTGAAATATAATCGATGGTTAATCGTCAATTAGGAAATCATAATCGATGGCGTCTGATTATTTGAAAAATAGATTAATCGATTAATGATAATCGATTCCGCACACCACTACTACACTTTTGTTCTGTGACTACTACTGTCACATCCACATTTTAAGTAAATATTATAGTTTTTAGGTTAAATTTAAAGTATTTCTTCTATAATTTCTATTAAAAATGTCTTCGACGCGACTTTTTGTTGGTAACTTACCAGATACTGTTACAGAAACTGACATAAGTACTGTTTTTTCTAATTACGGACACATTGTTAACGTGGATTTCAAAAATAAAAGTGACTCAAGTAATAATCAGAAACATTTTGCTTTTGTGACCATCTCTGCATCTAACTATGAAATTGAATCTTGTGAGTTATATTTTCTATTATCTATGAATTTTTTGATCCACTAATTATGTATAATTAACACAGATCTTATGGAAAGATGATATGTTATTTTGTATAGTTTGTCTTAATTCTTAATTTTGCTTCTTGTAAAAATTGCAGGCATAAAACATTTTTCAACTGAAGATTTTCATGGGCAACGGCTTTTTGTGACACGCGCTCGTGAAAGTTTTTTAGAGCGATTACAGAGAGAGAGGCAAGAAGCACAAAACAAGGAAGCAGAAAAGGTAGCTATTATTTTATTTAGGGTTGACAACTAACTGTATGAAATGCAATCATTTAATAATTATTTTTATTTCTATTTACTATTGTTTATCTGTCCTGACACTAGATCCTTGGTGGGGTTAGCAAAGAGAACTGGGTGCCACTAGGTTCAGTCTTATCACATGTTAATTAAGCAGAATAACAACACGGCTACAAAAACTACTTAACTACTTTCAAATATCATCAAAGGCCAGTAGCGAAAAAAGTCATTTAAATCTATTAGAAACAAAGTACAATTATTAAAAAATGTATTCTTTCTTTTATCTGCAGTAGCTGTTACTTTCATAGTTTCATTATTGAAACTACAATTTAATTATTTACTTAATCTTTGAGCATGTCTGCTGCTGGGTCTTGATATGTGAAAGTATTTCTCAACATTTTTGTTATTGTGTAGTTGTTATGATTAATAAGCAAATTATCTTATCTTGATTATAATTACAAATAATACCATTATATATTTCAATATAATATTCCAGAATATTATTAAACAAGAACACCCAAAAAAGAATGTTGTTTTGAAGCTAAGTGACAAGTTGAATCCACGTAAAAGGAAATTAGATACACAATATGATTCTAGCAACAAAGTTAATAAGCCGTTTGAAGAATATAAAAATAAAATTAACACCTTCCACAATATCAATACAAAAAAAGAGGAAGAAGTATCTAAAGTGGATAAAAAGAAACAGGAGGCAGATAAAAAAAGGATGGAGTCAATAAAAAGGAAAACTCGAGAATTCAAAGAAAAACAAAAGATTATCAAAACAGGTCTTGTTGGAATTGTAAGTAGTTGTTGTAGGCACATAACTACACAAATATCTCAATGTTAATAATTTTTATATTTTTTCAGGATATAGTGGCAAATAAAAAAGTAATATTTTCAGATAGTGATGATGATTCTAAAATGATAGTGAACACTAGTAAGTCCACAATTACAAAAGAAAAAAATTGTAAAAATCTCTTTGATGACAATGAGAGTGGTGATGAAGTTAACTTTGAAATTAAACAACAATTTGAAGGCAAGAAGGGACAAAAGGTAATTATTTTCATTATGTTCTCCATCCAAAGATTGTCTGGTAGAGATTGCTCTAAGCAATAAGACTAATAAATGTCACACTGTAACATATATTAAATATGTGTATAAATTTCTGTATTCATGGTGTTGACAATAAAGAGTTATTCTATTTTATTTCAATTAAATTTATTTAAGTTAATGGTTTAAAAATGTAAAATACTGTATAACACAATAGTTTACTAAAATATACTGTCACACTATATCTCAAAAATATGTATTCCTCTATAAAATTATTAAATTTATGTACTTTTAGAAATAGTTGTACTTGACACTATTTAATTTTAGTTTGAATTAATGAAATATGATCTAAGGTTTTAGATTTGCAATCAAGATATAAATCTGATAAACGGTTCATCTTAGATGAAAGGTTTATAGAAGATGGAGAGTCTGAAGAAGAAGAATATAATGAAGCTCACGATAATGAAGACATTGATTTGGGAAATGCAGATGAAAAAACAAAGCAGCTAAACATATTGGAAGATGTACTTGGTGTCTCAATCAAACCTCGAACCAAAAAACTTGAAGAAAAAAAATATAAGTAAGTTATACTTATTTACAAATTTCTTATAAAATCCTAATATAGTCAATGCTAAAATTCTGTTTGTATGAATATAATATTTATTAAATAATAAATTTCAGATCCAAATTAGGCATGTTTAGATATGATCCCTTACAACCAGAACATGCAAAATTTTTAGCACCTATAGAACAAACCAATCAGGAATCTACAAAAAAAACTAAAAAGAAAAAATCTAAAGAAAACCAAGAGGAACAAAATATGGACACAGTGACAGTAGAAAACGATAAACTAAAAATTGAAGTATCTAAAGAGCAATTCTATAAAGTCAGTGAAACTCTAAAAGAAAGTTTAGATCAACCAATTAACTTCAGCCTTAGAAGTTTATTTGGTAACAAAGAGGAGAGTGAAAGAGGTATTTATTTTTATTTATTGACAATTTAATTTGAATTCACAAAGGTTCATTATCCTTCTCCACTGATCAGCGAACATATCCAATTCAAGAAAAGCTATCAAGAGTATAATGCTAACAATAAAATCAATTGTAATAAATAGTTTCCTAAGAAAACAGTTTAATGTTTAATGTTTTTCATATAAATTTTCAGTTGAGCAGGAGACTAGTTACATATCTATTGAAAAACCAAAAGAACCCAGAATCAAGAATCCTTTGAATCCTTCTGATAAAAACCCATTTATCTATGATTCATCTGATTCCGAAATGGAAGATGAAGTGCATGAAGTGAAAAAAGAAGAAATTTCAACAGAAGCCACTAGTGCAGCACCAGAAACTAAAATACTGTGGAAAGAAAATTTATTTTTTTCAGCTTCTGACAGCAGATTACTTGGTAAAATGATTTGCTAATTTAAATTATTTCTACTATGTAAATAGTAGTTACTATATTTCCGTGTCACAAATGCTTGATAATAATGGAATATCTCATTGAGCAGATTTGGAGGCGCGCTATGTGCATATGATGGTCAATTTTAGACAGCACTTGCCTACTATTGCATGTTTACTACTCACAATTTTTGTTGTGACATTCAGTGGTGCATATCATAAGAAAAATCAATGCGATTGTTCCATTAATGAACTAGACGAGTGTCATAACGCCCCAACTGCTGGAGCACAGGTCATACAGATAGAATCAAAATAGAATGGGCCATTGTGACCCTCTATGTGGGCCATGTACATATTGGTGGGCTTTAATGATGGTAGATGCAGCTAGGATCCTTGCCTTCCAAAGCACAGAGAAACTCCTAAATAATAAGTTTTAGCCACCCATCCTATGATGCTGAACGCTTTAATACTGCGACATTGAGCAGTTTGCCAATTTAATGTTTGCATATATTCAATTTCCTCAATATTAACTTCTGATATTATTTGACAGATGGTTTGGCATTTTTTAATAATACTGATGAATGTGTACCACATAAAGAAAGGAGGGAATTAAAAGCAGTTATGAAGAAGAGAATCTACAATAAAGACAGGAAATCTCAGATGTTCCAGAAGAAAATTGGTGGTAGAAAAAAGTCTATGAAGAAGACATACAAAAAAAAAAGTAATATGAAAAATTAATGTTTGAAATACAATAAAAAAACAGATTCAAGTAATTTTATTTTATTTTTCTAAATGATAAATTCACTGTATCAACTATCGTTTCTTCCAAGTGGGTTTCTTACGGGCTCCTGGTTGGCCAGGCTTCTTACGCTCACGACGACGATGGTCTCTTGTAAGCAGCCCTGCAACTTGCATTTTCTCCAACATGTCTTTCTCAACAAAACTACGTAGGCTCCAAGCTATACCCCACCGTATAGCACCAGCTTGACCTGAAGGACCACCACCTTCTATGTGGCACTCTACATCAACACTGTTTTGCATCCCAGAAAATATTAGAGGAAACATGACCTGTTCTCTTGGCTGTATATCTTCAAAATAAGTAATATCTTTACCATTAATTGAGATCTTTCCTGAACCAGGATATCTTATGGTGACTTCCCCTCTAGCCTTCTTCCTTAAACATTCATAAGTTGTAATAAAGGCACGGCCTTCTTCATCATAACTAGGTTTAGGGATCTCTAAAGCAAACCTTTGCATAGCCAAGGGCTTTCTATATTTCTCAATAAAATCTTTGCACAAGTATGCATAAGGTGAAGAAACCAATCTTTCCATGACAACTTTGAAGTTTTCATATTCAATTTCTTTAATGCTTTCTACCAAGGATTGTTCCAATTGTTCTTTTGTTAACCACACACTACCCTCTAGCTTAAGAGATCCATTAGGATCAGGAGTAGCTTTTTTTCTTATAACCTTATCTTCGAACTTATTTAATGCTTGAATATGTTCTGCTGCATCATAAAGAACTTTAAAAAAGCTTGGTTTGCCTGTGTAGAATAAGAAATGATGTGGTCTACCCGCCTCGTCAAATTCGGCGGCCTTTCGTGCCGGAAATACTTCTTCTGGTGGCTTCATAAGTGGACGCGCTGCAGGATCATATATCCCACTAGGAAACAAATATTCAATTGCTCTATCGACATCCTTTTGGGTGAAAGTTTCCGGATCTTCTCCCATCATATTAGCAAGGTGTCTCTTTCCTATATTGAATTCCAAATGCTGCCTTTTCATAAATTCATCATGTTCTTTAGCTCTTTCCAAGTAAGCTTTCATAGCTTTACTGGTTTTCCTATTTTTACTTAAAGTTTCCCAGTCAGTAAGGTGATCCAAAACATTGCTGGAAGTTTTACTTGGCCCAGTACTATATTTATGAATACTTGATGGAAAATTACTGCGGATAGAACATATTGTTGCTGGCAGTAAATTTTTCACAGTAAAACTCATTACAAGAGACATTCTAGATAATCGCTTTAAATATGTTTATCGGTGCTCATATCTTATTATTTAATTTCTTCAAAAATTATTAAAATCGCAGATTATTTATATTCTAACCTCTAACAGATATACACCACAGACCAATACATATTTATGTAGCAAGATATACAAAGACTACACATTAAGCATTATTATTTTTTTTTTAATATGGTTCTACTGGTCTTGGCCTTCAGCTTTAAGGTTAGTTATTATTACACAGATCAAGAAGAAGATAGTACATATAGTGTAGGTATTATACGTTCTTCCTTGGACAAACTAGTGATGCGACTCAAACCCTATTTTTACTCGAGTCACACGAGTGAAAAAACAATCACATGAGTTATCGAGTCAACTCGGCGATTTGATTTTCATATCACTAGATATCACTTTGTTTCTGTAATTTATTTGTCATCAGCCTGTTGCACAATCGTCCATTAAATATTTCATTAGTGAAAAGCGATATTACCCATACAAATTTGACATTCATTAGAGCCTAAAGGTGTCATTAAACCTTAACACTAGAAGGGCCATGGCCGTCAATTTGACGGCAAAATAATTTTGATGGCTAATAACTTTTTGTCTGTATTTCAGTTTGTATTCATATTTAATGACTTTTCATAACTTATGATTGTATAAGTTTTAACTTAATAAAAATAAATAAATAATGATTGATATGCGGGGTATGCTTACTCATACCTAATAAGACCGGACGCCGTCAATTTGACGGCACTTGAATACTTTGAAGTGTTATAAACAAAAGTTTTGTTTCTACCTTCTTATCTTACCTATATATTTATATGTTGTGTTTATTGACATGACTTACAGTTTCAACTGATTATTTGAAGAGAATTGTCGTGTGTTTATTTTATAATGAGTTCCAATCGGCGTTCCAAACAGCTCTCGAGTTTAGAAATAGAACGAGAGTTATCGCAACTTTGTAATATTGTAGAAGATGACTCAGGTGATGAAAGTGGCAATGAATTATCAGTAACGCATTGTGATAACGAAGATGAAGACTTTCAGCTAGACCAAGAAAGTTCTACATCTGAGGATTCAGAAGCCGACATTCCAACTGAAAGTCATTTCGACAGTGAAACGCAGGACAGTAATTTACACAGCGAACGTGGTATACGTAGAAGTCGTGGCAGAAGACCTGGATCCAGCGGAAGAGCAGTGCATTCGGGAAGTATAACACGTGGTGGGAGGCAAGTCAGAACGTCATCATTACCCGAAATAGGTATGAGACAAGTGGCTAGTGATGGCACTGAATGGACGTGTATTCCTAGTTTTAGTGGTGGAACGACGGGCCGTCGAAGTCGGCAAAATGTACTGAGAGAAAACCCAGGTCCCACTCCATATGCAAAGCGGTATGTAGAATCCAAAAAAGTTATTACTTCTTGGCGTCTTTTTATTCAAGAATTTATATTACGACGCATAAAGTTGTGCACTGAAACTGAAGCACGTATCAAATGTCAAGATGAATCGTGGGAAATTTCTTTAGATGAATTAGATGCTTTCATTGGACTGATTTATGCACGTGGAGCTTACAACATGAGCCATTTAGACCTAGACATTTTATGGTCCTTAGAATGGGGTCCGCCAGTTTTCAAAAATACTATGAGTAAAAATAGATTCAAAGAAATAATAAAATATTTACGATTTGATTTGAGAAGCACGCGTAATACACGTTTATCTACTGACAAATTTGCAATGATTTCTGATATATGGAATAATTTTATAGAAAATTGCCAAATGTGTTATATTCCTGGTGAAAATATGACTGTTGATGAGCAGTTATTTCCATCGAAAACACGTTGCCCTTTTTTACAATATATTGCGAACAAGCCTGATAAATTTGGAATAAAGTTTTGGTTATTAGTGGATGTTGAGAGCAAATATCTGTGTGGGGGTTTTCCTTATTTAGGAAAAGATAGTGAGCGCCTAAGTAATATGTCGTTACCAGAACATGTTGTTATGAAATTGTTACAACCTTACCTCAAAAAAGGTCGGAACGTTACAACGGATAATTTTTTCACATCTCTAAAATTGGCAGAAAAGCTTAGATCTGAAAGTACAAGTATTGTTGGAACAATGAGACGGGCAAGACGAGAAGTACCAGCGAATTGTAGAAACATTCGTACAAAGAGATATGAAACCTTTATACTGAAATCGGCAACAAACACAACCCTAACAATTTATCAAGGTAAACCTGGGAAAAATGTCATTGTATTGAGTACATTACACGAAAATATTCATATTGATGCTGAGTCAAAAAAAAAACTACCGGAGACTATACAATTTTATAACGAAACTAAGGTAGGCGTGGATATAATTGACCAAATGGCACGAAAATACACTGTAAGAGCTGGAACACGAAGATGGCCAGTCCACGTCTTCTATAATATTCTAGATTTGGCCGCCATAAATTCATGGATTATTTATCGCCAAGTTACAGGTGAAAACATTTCTCGTCATAATTATATTCTACAACTTGTAAGTGAACTTCGCGCAGAGTACGTGAATAAAAAACAAAGTGCATCAGCTTTTCAACGTTTGGATAACATAACTATTGAAGAAGAACAGCCTTCTACATCACAAAAAAGACGACAATGTCAAATTAATTCAAAATGTAAAAAGAACCGCACTTGTGACTTATGTACTATTTGCCAGAAAGCTGTTTGTGGTCAATGTGTAAAAAAAGTATTTAAAAAAATTATTTGTAATAAATGTTTTATGTAACTAATCAAAGTATTTAATTAAAAGCATTAATTAAAATTCGTAATTTTGTTTTTATGACACACATAGGTACATATTTCAATCATATTTTCTCCGTAATTATCATATACCGTCAATTTGACGGTCGCGGTCTTTGAAGGTATGCAATTTCCCCGACCCTTCTAGTGTTAATGGAAGTTTTGCAACTGACCGTATGCCGCTTATTTTTTATTTTCTTAATTACATAAATGAATAATAAGTCAAAACTCTTTCAATATGTATTTTATTCATATTATTTAGGTATTTATCTAATATTACTAAGAAAGATCTCATTGAAGTTCTAAGTGTGCAATTTTTTTACACGAGCGACTCGAAAATAGATGGATGACTCAAGTGAGGTGGTTAAATTAAGATGCAATAAACATCGATTATGATTTCCTTATCAATGATTAACCATCGATTATTTCTTAAAAAGTTAGCAATAGGAATAGTTTAAAATGTTTGTACAGTACCTACTTACTTTACTTCGATGGCTCAGCAACCCATAGCGGATCGCGAGTGTGAATATTATTAGTAGATATTCTATTACTTATTATGGCAACCCTGAAATACTGACACAAACAAATAGGTAACTTTACTCTTCGGTCGGGGAACTCCCGATGAATGAATGAACGGATCTTACCTAGTTTTATTTTAACAAATACAAATTAACCGTTTCTTACTAAATGCACATGTAAGTATACACGGTACATTCCTATACCAAAATAATATTTTTTACATTTTTTTGTCTGTCTGTTTGTTCCGGCTAAACTCTAAAACGGTTAGACCAATTTTGAAGGGATTTTCACTGGCAAATAGCTTATCTAATAAGTAATTACTACGGCTACTTTCCACGCCAACGAAATCGCGGGTACAGCTAGTTTAATTCTATAAATTTTGCATGCACAATGCTGGTATAGTAAACATTGTCTTAAAATTGATTTTTAACTATTTTTCATTACCTTGAATGGCTTTAAAATACGGTGGAATTTATCTGAAATTATTAATAAATTTATGGGGTAAAAATATTTAATAATCATTGACATGAATCGATTACGAGTAATTGATTCTTCTATAATCAATTAATCGATGTGTATAATAATGGAATCGGCACATCGTTAGTTTAAATACACCGGATTGCATAAAGTTTATATTTATAAGGGAGATTTAGAAAAATTACAGCCGTTTTGTTTTAATGCTTATTTTATTCATACCTATTTGTACTGAAGAATATGGATCAAGGTGGTCAGGTTGATGTGATCTATACTTATTTTGAGACGGCGTTTGACCGCGTGGATAACATCATACTGCTTACCAAGTTACAGGACTTGGGCATCAAGGGAGATTTTTTAAGATGGATTGAATCATATCTGACCAATCTGTCTCAAGCAGTCGTTATGGGTGGATATCGATCTGATTTTATTATGATACCTAGTAGCGTTCCTCAAGGCTCACATTTGGGCCCATTGCTCATTGCTCTACAATATATATGACATTTCAAACTACATAAAATACTCTAGAAATTTGTTATATGCCGATGATAAGAAAATATTCTGTTCTATAAAAAAACCCAGCGATTGTGAGAAAATCCAAATGGACCTAAATAATTTGTTTTATTACTATAACCAAAATAATACAAAAATAAAGATCAAAAATGCCACTGTGCGTGTTTTATGCGTAAATTGAACCCTATAGCTTATATTTATAATTTTGATAGCGTCTCTATTCAGAATTCTACAGTAATTCGAGATTTAGGTGTAAATTTAGATAAGTAAATTTTGTTTTGTATGCAAAATCGTAAGTATTTTAATAGAAATACATAATTACAAATCTAAAAAATATAAAGAAATCCTTGAAATCTACTAGATTCCGCCACTTTTCTCAAATCGTATCCGTAATTTGCCAGAGTTAGGTTTTAAATCTGCCACAAACGGTCATGCTGATAATGTTTTTTTTTTTGGGCCTGGGTATTGGCCTTGTCAGATATAAAAAGTAATAATGATTATGATATAAAAGTATCAAATGTTTATACTACAATAGTATTGGACCGAATAGTTGGATCTATGAGTTGGACCTTGGACCGAATGACATTATGACAAGTTTATTTTTTCTGAAGGTTGGTTGTTTTGGAAAGAATAGACAAAAGAGATTAGTCCGTTACGGATACGTCAAAAACTTGAAGCAAAGCAACTTGATCAAAGATTAAGGGATCGCGGTTGTTTGTTTGCGTTCGATTTAATGCAAAAGCCAGGAAGAAATTGATTTATAAATTAAATGAACATTATGTCGTGATAATCACGAATGAAATGTGAACTTCAATTTCATTTGAAACTTTTGTGTTATTATTGATGGTGTACATACGCGTCTAAAAGACATTGTTTTGTGAGGTGTAAAGTGATTATTATACATTTTAAAAGTTAATTTTGCCAATGTAACAAGTCACTGCTAGTTAGTAAATATTTAAATTTATGTCCTAACTATCTAATGCTGTCTTCGTTTTATCCTTAATCAAAACATCAACAATACATCAAATCTGATCCAGGTTCTGAAATTCTAAGACATCTACAAACTACGCGCATATTCTAAACGTTACTAAACTGAATATATTTGAAATGAACAATATTTATATGAAGCTAGAAAATTTTCACTTATGAACATGTATTGATTTTAGGCAATTAGATTAATGACCCACGATATTTAGGACTTACCCTTTGGTACCTACTTACTTTCAAAACTCCTTAACCTAACCTACTATTCTGGTAGCGTTTAGTTTTCGGTTGGGGTCACAGATAAGTTACATTAATCAATTTACAGAAGCCTGTTTGTGATTTTTTGTTTTGTTATAAAAGATTTAAATTATATATCACAACATTACAAAACTCAACAAGGTATCTATAATTCTCATTATGTAAGGTATCTATTAAGGAAATGAAAATCAGCAGTCCAAGCACAGGCATACTAGCTTAAGCTTTTTTCTCCTGAAATAATATATTGTATGTGAAAGTAAAGCACAATATATCTTTTTATGACAGAATTAAAAATATTTGTGTTATAATGGATTTGTTACACTTGCCATAATTTTATGCTCAACAAAGTATAACATAGTCTGCTTGGAGTAAAAAAAAAATTAAACAGTACATTAGAGTAATAGGTACCTTTTAGATTATGAGATTAAATCACTATATGTACTTATTTTTGTTCCAGGTTATGTAGAGAAACAAGGAAAAAGGATATTATTTATAGATGCTTTTTATATTAGTTTTTATTTTGGACTGCTTAACATAATACCAATTCATTATGTCAGACAGTGATGATGATCTATTGCCTTCAAATGTTTACACCTATCAAAATGAAAGCACAGTATGTAGTTTTTGCATATTGAATATTTTTATTAGCATTTTTTATTTTCACAATGTTATTAGTTAACATACATTATAATTTACAGGCTGTATGTGCAAAAGGTCCGAATGTAAACACAACAAATATAACAGGATTAAGTTTTCGGAATAATGTTTTGCCTATGACTATGAATATGCCATGGAACTTTGAAAGACAAAGATATTCAGAGTTGAACTTTGATCAGCGCAGTATGTCGTACAGAAGAGAGACTTCTCCTATGTCCATGTATTCTGATATGAGAACAAGAAATTTTCAACAGTCGGTTTATCGTGGCATGAGCTCACAAAGATCTATGTACAATGGCCGAAGTGGTTCACCTATGTCAATGAGGAGCATGGGTATATAACATAGTAATATTTTCTGTGTAGCAATGAAACATTGCTCTAAATTATAAATTGTACATTAATACATTTTACATATAAGTAATTAATGTGATTATTATGTATATTTCAGATTCAAATTCTAGTGAGATAGCTGCTTTTATAGCAATGTCATTAAAAAATGACAAGTTTAACAGGCATGAACTAAATATGATAAAAGATGCTTATAATAAATTCATAAAGGGAAGAATAAGAAAAAGATATGAAAAACGTCGTAATATGAGATTGTTTTTAAAAGGTTACCGAAGGAAATCAGGTTATAATTCTGGCGAGCAAGGCAGTGAATCATCTATCAGTAGTGATGACTGCAGATCAACAAGTTCTGCTATGTATAAAGGTAATATGTCTAGTTGTAGATCAACAAGGACAAATATAGCCGATTTCAGGCACAATATCACAGAAAGTAACATGTACAAAAATTGTTCAAATAACTTTCAAAGAAAAGTATTTAAAAATAACTTTGCAGTACCTCCCACTAATAAGCATCATAATTTCAATTATCAAAAATTGCCACAAAACCAACTAAATATGAATCAAAAGGAAAGATTTCAGAATAGTTTTCTTTTGCCTTCCCAAAGATTCAATAAATCAGTTGCATCTGTTCCTATACCAGAAAGTAACCAGAATCAAGTAAATCCAGCTTACAGGGATCCCAGAGGCATTAAAAATAATTCTATTCAAAATAAGAACAATAATAATTGTGAAACAGACAGTGATCAAGAAGAAATATTTTCTGAAGTGACTGTAAGAGAAAAAAGTTTTCATAATCCTTTACAACCATCTTGTAAAGTCAGTGAAAATAAAAGAAGTCTTGCTCTTGAAGATAATGTAGGTTCTGATAAAAAAAGAACTAAAATCTCATCACCTGCAAAGGAAAATGAAGCGAAAGGTAAAAACAAAAGTAAAGCTACAGTCAAATCTGTTTTGAAGGAAGATAATAGCAAGGAAATTTGTAAGACTAGACAAAATAATGATTTTGAATTTATAAAGCCCCAATTTCCTGCAAAAAAATCTGGCGCAGGCAAATTCAAAGAAAAATTAATATCCAAATCTGCACTACCGTTGACAGATGCAATTATGCCTCCTCAAAATACACTTTCAAAAGACACCAATAAAACTCCCGATCAAAGTGAACCAATAATATTGTCATCTGAAATAAATCAAAACACAGACAAAAATATAGATGATCAATCTGATACAGGACCACATTCTAATAGTGACTTGTCAATGAGACCAAGTTTTATTAAAAGAAAACTATTCTCCCAAAAGTTAGATGTTACTGAGAAAAAAACCCTAAGTGCTGAAGTTTTAAATGTAAACAGTCCACAAAATAATGTATACAGTACTATACAAAGAGAGAAGAATAAAGCTAGAAAAGTGGTTACAAACCAGTCATGTTTGAATAGAGATGTTCAAGATGATAACAATTTATTGGACTTAATTCATAAAATCGTACCACCTGATCAGATGAATGTAACAAATATGACAAACAAAACAAGTTTGAATAGTAAACCATCACAAGAATTTGATAAAAATGACGAAGATGACAAATGGGATGTAACATCTATTATTTCGACATGTAATAAAGACGATATTAGTGAAACCTTTACTGATGAAGAAATATTTAATGATAATAAAAAGAAAAATGATAAAAGCAAAAGTGAACCCAAAAAGAACATGAAATTAACAAAAGAATGCAAACTTGTTATAGAGAGATCACTGGAAATTGATAGGTTCACAAAACCACATCTTCCTGTCACTAAGTCACTTCAATCAAAGAATGTTATTGGTATATTAATTTATTAAATTTTATATTATTTGATCCTTTTTATGTTTTCGTATTTTACCTTATTGTACCTTTTGCAGATAACCAGAAAAGCGGAAAATCCTTTTGGGATACAGATTTTGAAAGCGATTTAGAAAACTCTGCACCAAAACGTTCAAGAGAACTGAAGGAGAATCACATAAAAGGTAATTTTTCACATAAGAAAAACCAATACTTGTATATCCTTAAGATTTTATTTTCATAAATATATAATATATAAAGTTGCCAAAAAGTAACAAGTGCTTGAAAAGGTTCTTAGGTAGCTCAGCGGTTAGAGCAATCGCCCGGTTTGCGAAAGGTCATGGGTTCAAGTCCCATCTCAGAGTGTCAGGGACTGTAGATCATTTGGATTTTTTAACCATTTTTAAGAAATTTATTTCTTTCCAGTTAGTCCATTGCAGAGTATCAAAAACATTCCAGAGAAAATTAATACTAATCTAACTATCATGCATAATGCAACGTCATTATCAGAAAGTTTAAAATGTAAAACAAACAATTCAATATTAGACAATAACATGGGAAACATAAAAAAATATAATATTAACAGAAATCTAACAATCAAATCATTTAGAGCACCTAAACATGTAAATGGTAATAAAAAACTTAACAATAGTGTTGATGTTACATTACCTTCTGTTGATGATAAACAAAATAATAAAAATAAATATCAAAACATAATGAAACTACCAGACGTAGTTAACAATAAGAAAGCCGAAATGAAAAAAACAATTGTGAATTCTGAAATAGAAGAGCCCATTACCAATTCAAAACAGAAAACTACTTCTAAGACAAAACTCAAGGACTCAACAAATAACAAAAAAACAGAGAAACAAATCAAAATCATAAATAAACCTAAAAACCAAAATAACTCAAAAGCTAATGTCCACAACAAAGAAGCAACTAGGACTGTCCGTACTCCCAAGAAGAAATTGGGTGGCTATGAACTGGAAAAATCAGACGAAAAGTCAAAATCAACAGAAAAACTCAAAGAAATAAAAAATTCAAAACTGAATAATAGTATATCTAATACAAAATTATCAAAAAGAGATATTAGTGTAATTGCTAAAGGACATGCTAAGCAGTCAGCTAAGAATAAAAAAGAAAATGTTGAGCCTGCAACAGATTGCATGAATGAGCTAGCATATAGGACGTTGAGGACGAGAAAAATAGACTTATCTTCGTCAATTGATACATCTGATGATAATATGAAAAACATAACCATCAGAAGTTTAAGGCTAAGAAAAATCAACTTGTCGTCGAGTATAAACAATTCTAGTATAGATGGAAAGCTCACTGTTATGACAAAAAACCCGAACTCTAAGAATAAAAACGAAAAGAAAACTGTTTCTCAGTCTAATAGAAATGAGACCAAGCGGATGGCAAAGAACAACTGTGTAAAAGGTTAATGAAAATATATAGTTTAGGTGATTTAAGCTTTCAAATATATTAATTTCACTTTCGTGCGTGAACAATGCCACGGAACAAAATTAGCCACTCTTCGCGATTTAGTTCAGTGTGCCATAAATGTTGAAAATGCGATAGAGCTGCAGAAATAGACAAAACTTAAATGCTATGGTGTGCGTGTGATGCACATGTGTGCGATATTCCTAAGTAAAGAATAATCTACAGGCCCTGCAGAGCGATTCTATGAAGATCTGAACCCGAATTCTAGGTTTTAGTGTAGTCTTTTAGTGTAGGTATTCTATTGATTTATTTTTTATAAAAATACAAAACAAGATTGATTGATTTATACATGTCTCACATATTCTTTTAATTTTCAAACTCATTTCAAATATGCCACGAAACGTTATTATCGATTGATGTTTGAGCGGATGCCGCTTTTAAAGTGAATTCAGACACCAAGTGAATTCTAATTTGTGTTCCGATTTTTACAGAATCGCAGGGCTGATTAGAATAACAGTTCCAAATATATCTATTTTTGTAAATTTCTATGCTGTTTTTAATATTCTATGTATGTGTTTTTTACAATCATGAACTGTCATCCATGAATAATACAAAATATTTTACCAAATATTTTAAAATAGATAATATTTAATTATGCAAAGAATATTATTGCGTTTTATTTGATATATCGACATGAAACTGCTAAAACAAATACTCTGCCCGAAACTAAACCGGAAAAGCAGGAGTTTTGTGTACAATCAACACTACAACAATCAGCACGTCAAGTTATACAAACTTAAATTTCTCCACTTAATTTTAAACCTTAATGTTAACGGTACAGTTTAAATCAATTGTAGAAATTTAACATTTGTTATCTGTCGTGCAGTATGTCAACTCATTAAAATAGACGTTCAATTGGGCTTCTAGCCATTTCATTAAATGGCGCCATTGTATTGTCTTTCAATCAGCCGAGTAGTTGTCCTACAATACGGCTGACCAAAGGTCAGTCAACTAATTAACTGTCAATTCATCGGGAATATCTAAATTTATTGTTGGGATTAGAAGTAAAACAAAATAAATATTGTAATGAGGATTTTAATTAAACTAGAAAATTGTAACGAGCTGTAAGGGCGCTTGTGCACTACACTGAATTTTCATGTCCGGCGGTCCGATTTTTTCAGGTCCGATATGTCAGGACATATGTAGGTAATGCGCGCTTGTGCACTGTCAGGAATTTTACCGTCCGGAATTTTACTTTTCTCTATTCCGGATCGGTTTTTTCAGGTCCGTGAAGGCGGCAATGAAAAACGTGTTTACGCTTGTGCACTGCTGTGTCCGAGATCCGGAAAATTCATAAGGAATAGGCTTGGGAAAAAATAATCGATTTGAATCGATATTTTCTTCGGCAATATTGTTAATTTCCAATAAACTTATAATCGATATTTATTGTTGATTATAAAATGCTATATTTTATATGATGATTTAATATAGTTGGTATATATTTGATCAGCGTATGGTTCTAGTATCGATACTTAGCTAGATTTTAGAATCGTATTAAAAGTATCGATAGCTTAAGGTTGTTACGCTTAGACGCCTAAACAACTGAACACATCTAAATGGAAATTTATATAGTATATAGACTTAACTTTAAGAATGGACATAGGCTACATTTTATCGCGAAAAATAGGGGATGAAAGTTTGCCTGGAAATTTGTCATTATCAAATTTTTTTTAGACAATTTATAAGTATAGATAAATATTTGACAACAGAAGTAATAATAAAGAATAAACAGAAGATTAACAAAAGTAATTAAGTGACACTCAATGTCTTTTTCGAATTTTATTAAATTTTAAATGTATGTTTGTGTCATTAATAAATTTTAAAAAAAGAAGTATTCTAAGGGAATAAAATTTCTGCTCATAGAAACTACACCACGCGTATAAAATTATGCCTATATATAATACAGTCAACTGATCTCGTAAAGTTCATTTAGCATAATAATTCTCCGCTAACACGGCACTAATTTCGATTTGTTTACGAAATGGCGCCACCGATTGGTTTATCGCTGAAAGTTGTTTTTACAAAACTTCGAAAAAAATAGCACGTTTAAAAATTTAACATCAAGTACTAGACCATTATCAGTAATTTTATTTTGTCACAGATATTTTTAGCAATTGTAAGTGAATAATGCTGTTCCTAAATTAGTTTTTAACAGGCCCTAAGGGCGCTTGTGCACTACACTGAATTTTCAGGTCCGGCGGTCCGATTTTTTCCAGTCCGGAATTACATGAAAAACCCGGATGAGTAGCTTGTGCACTTGTCCGTTTTTTCCGGATCGTAGCGGCGCCGTTTAGGGCATCTCTCTTTGAAGCTACACGCCACTTACGTTTTGAAAATTAATTTACTTTTTTTTGTACATGGTAGAAAACCGAAATGACACGGACTTCAAGAAAGTACCGTAGCAACATCTAGTTTTATTTCGGAACTAGGTTTTTTAAAATACTTCATTATTCCAAATTTTTTTTGCTACGTCTTTGGCAAAAACAACTGTATTTCTGTCTTAAACAGAATCAAAAATATGAACATGTTCAAACATAGCACGTGCCTTTCGTACTCGGAAGTTACAAAATGAAAAAGCTAGTAACTTATTTTGTCAGATGTATACTTGTTTGGCTTTTGGTTTTGGACAGCCGAACGACCATTAGGCTTCAAAAAATATATACGGTTTACATACCTACTTAATAGAAAGTATCGTTTCTACGCCTGATACCTTCATATCATAGCACATTCTATATTATGCGGTTTTGCGTTGTTGATCGAAGGGTTTTGCATTGCATGCAAATATTAAAAGAAAAACAAAAAATAATAAAGTTATTATTTTATTTGATAAGACATTCACAATCTCAAAATCGAGGCTTACATCAGCTGTTAAGGCAATTTATGAATGCTAAAGTAAATAAATTAATTATCTATCTCAGATAGAAATGAAACGGGAAAATACGAATACGAAACGGGACACGGAGACTTAAATTCCGTTAAAATTACAATTGCTTACTATGTAAATATACTCGCAACAACTAACAAAAGTTTCACTTCAATAATTTCCATATTTGAATACAGTAAAACATTTTCCTTTTTTGTCGTGAATTAAAATAACACTTACTACTTTTTGAAACAGAGTAGAAAACACTATTAATTATATTACTTGTTACTTTAGGTATTTACAGAATTAAAAATATAGTTTGATAGGAATAAAATTAATCTAGTTTCTTTCGATAGAATTGCCACCATTGTGTAAAAGAAAGACAAATACACGTCGTACATTATGCGGTAGTGAGACAAAGCGTGTAGAAACAGCGCGGCCGTCACGAGACTGACTCGCTCATGCTAATGTTGAATCTCATCGCTTCATCTCCCTTCCTCGATTGATATAAAAAAAACGCATTCACAAGAGTCCTACTGATGATTAAAATGTTGTCTTGGTTTGATTTCAATGTACCGTATTTTCCTTTTCACTTTTATCCAAGTGATCTATTTAAATCTTAACCAGCGAATAACATCTTTCGGCCAACAAGTCGTTATTTGCTCCGCTGTTATCTGTTTCACTAAATAAAATATTAAAATTAATCTGTTTTATTAGTCACATATCTCCTAAAGTTAGTTACAATAGTGCAAACATTGTCAAGTCTTGTATTTGTTTAACCTAAATCGTGGTCATGTTAATATCACAACTACATGGAACCATTCACCGAGTACCAAGGTTCAACAATATCCGAATAGTTAAATACATAATTTTAAATACAAACACACCGACATAATAGTTTCAGATCTAGCTTTCATATCTCGAGCCTGACAATATTGAATTAATAATAGTAATAATATTGGCCAATTTTGACATTTTCAACAGAATTAAACAAGTAACAGTAAACCTCTCCCAATATTTTAACAAACTATTAAATGCATGTTTATACAGGCGACAGCGGCCTATTAATGTATAATATAGATGATCAAGACGACATCAAGAAGCACTCCATTAGCATCGAATTGCACAATTAACCGCCGTATTTATCTTTATCATTTTAATCAAAGGTTGATTAAAAAACCATAGATACAACAATGACGCGTCAAGTACAAGATCGCAGTGTTTAAAAGCATCATATGGCTAGTTTACACATATTAATTAGTAAAATTTTAAGTTTAAGTGATTTTATGTAATTTTCATTATGGAGTTATTTGTTGTCAGAAAATATCTACTTCCATGATTATTATAATTATCAGGCGGCGTTGTATCTAGGGTTTTTCAAGCAAAGTTCAACACAATGACGTCATGATTCCACAGAAGGAACATTCAGAATTTAGAAGTATTTCAGTCAAGAAATCACGCTCCAGATAATAATTGGAATGTACTTAGATATGACACAGCCATATGCAAGAATACTAGACGGTAATTACATAGAGATGACACCAATTCACATTAGTGTGTATATACAATTTTACATAACAAAACATAGGTTGATCATATCTAATATATTTGTAGTAGTAACAATAGTTTTATTGTAAAAACTCCTTGGTAGAACTGCCATCCCACAAGGGCTACTTTCAAATTTGATAAGTATTGTATAATTATAATGACGACTTATTGGCTGTGAAATACCAAGCACTCTTACTGTTTGATGATTGTTAAGCAATATAATTTCTAGTTGATAATATACAAGAATACTATAAATACGCGTAGATGTAGCACGCTCAGTATTCGTCTTCCTCGGGCGGATGAGGATTGTCACCGTCTATCTCTTCTGGAGGCGCGAATCCGTCCTGAAAAGATTGATTAGTATATAGAAGATTGGTAATCTACTCACATATGAGAGCTAGAATAGGGTACTTGACAGTCATAGCAATATATTATGAAATATTTTTAAAATTGTAACTTATATGTAAACAATAAGTATGAAGTATTTATTTGTTTTAAATTAAATTGTAAGTATTATATTTGATTAATTTCGCATTCACAATGCTATATTAAAAAATATTCTTTATGAAAAATTAAGAGTACTAGGGACAAATGGATTAAAAAAAAAAAGATGTAAGTGTTTAATGTTTGCAAAATTGACTTGCTTGATTTCTAATAGTACCTAATTGCAATACACAATTGAAATGTGATGGCACTTTTAAAAATATCACGTGACTGATTGTTTTCGCGAGAGAATTTGATTAAATAAATAAAAATGTTCTCCTTTATTTAAAAATATATTGGATGAAGAAAAATAAATATGATAGTGGTTTTTAAGATAAGTTTAAAATACTTTCCTTATACAGTCAAGTACTCCATATTTATGGGCAGCAGTAACAATGGATATCAATTATGGGCAGCTCAATTTTGGTAAAATTTTGTCATATAGTACATTTGGGCCCCCCTAATATTTATTCATATAACAAAAACAAATTGTGTTTGTTATAATTGGTACCAAATCCTCCGTTGCCGAAACGAACCCAAGGATGTTTTGTGTATTAATGAACAAAATTAAATTATGAGGAACATTTTCCTACCACTTATGATATATAAATTAAATAATATTTGTAGGATATTCACCTCAGTTGCATATAAAATATCAAGAATCTTCTGAACAATGGGAGCGTTCTGTTGTTCTTCCATCTCTTGACAGATCACCTCTATATCCCGGAGCTTGCCGAAATAGAAATCCCTTTCTTTTTCCAAGCCGTCGACTGTTGCCTTCAATTCATTTACCTAAAAAAATTACTTTACTTACATGGCAAATTTTGTTTTACCAATTGTAAAACTTATTAAAGGATCATTTGCTCTTGCCCATGTAATTTTATGGGAGGTTAATAAAACTGATAAAACTTCTCCTTTCAATTTTATAGAATAATAAAAATCTGACCATAAAAATATAATCAATACATACTTGATGGTTGAGATCATCAAGGATTTTTGAATCTCCTTTAGCACTTTGATTTAATCTCGATAAATTAACGGGCGGCGACCTCACTGCATTGTTTGCTTTGACAACTGTAAAATTAAAAGTTAATTAATAACAAAATATTTATTATTACGCATACAATTATAATTTATTATTAATGATATAGTTGATGACTCAAATAAAAAATAAATTAAAAAGTAAATAGCATGCTGAATCAATACAGAAGTCAATCAATGAAGTAGGGTGAAGTGCATGGGTGTAAGGGAAAACAGTTAATTGATATATATTCAGAAAATGTAGAGATTTGTCAATAACAATTTCATAAGTGCAAATTTCATGAGTATTTTTTTTTATTTATGCAGAGGGTAATCTTAAAATTTCACCATTTTAAAGGTAATTTTTTTTGGGCGGATGAAGGGTTATTACATAATTATACAGGTACCGTGTAGGAAATTGCATTTGAAACAAACTATAATATACCATGTTTTTATACAAAATAATGCAATGGTTCGAATTGGACAATAAAGTTATTTAAACCAATATTCATATTGCCATCTGATGTTTATAGTAAGCTTGATAAATTAAATAAATAAGCAACATTTAAAATTAAAAACAAAATAAGTACTGCTTTGGGGTCTGGCTGCTACTTTGGCAACTGGCGCTGCGACTTTCTTAGGGGCCGCTTGCCTCGGGGCTGAGGCACCTCCGTGACCCATGGGGAGGCCCTCACGCTGCGCCACCGCGTCATATTCCGTGCCTCCATAGTTGGCATCAAAGAATTTCTTGAACCATTGCAAAAACTCAAAGTTATCTTGGAAACGACCCTTCACCAATTTGTCAATGGGTACTATCTACAAAAGAAAAAAAGATGGAAAGTAAAATAAAAAGAAATGGCTATATCTACTTGTGCGGGCTACCAGTGTTTGAGGAATTCATACGCACCACTCCCAAAAATTCTAATGATAAAAGATTTTAAAATGTCAAGAATTTGTCAGTTGGACTAATATTGTTTATTTTTTGTGAGTGGTGAGTTTGGTGCAGTAATGTGGCCTGATGCATACTGCCGGAATGGTGGGTTGGGGCAGCTCGCCGTACTCTTGGGAGTGGCGCAGCAACAGTACCAGCACACAGAGGGACCCCTGACTCGCATGCCCCCGATCCAATCATAAAACCTCCACGAGCTTCAAAGGCATCATACTCGCGACCGTCATAGTTAGCATCAAAAAACTTTTTAAACCACTGTAAAAACTCAAAGTTATCTTGAAACCTCCCCTTTATTAGTTTATCCACAGGTATTACCTAGAACATTACAGTATTTTGAAACTATTCTAATATATAAACTGATGTGTAGCTAAACATATTCATGCACTAATCTGATCAAAATAAACATACATTCTTTCGCCCATTTGCACAGACCTCCATTAAGGTTTAATGACGCCTTTTAGCAATTAACTAATGACAATTTTAATGGATATATGTGCTACTAGCTGTTTCACACACCGAGAAAAATGTATGTAATGTAAATTTACATGGATTGTCTCCAACATGGTGAATATAACTATAGCATCATTCGTTTTAACACTAGAAAGACAGACAGGGGTCTTTTGACCCACTTTTTTTCAAAATTATACATATATTCATATGTTTTGTCCTCTTGCAACTTTTATTGAAATAAACTCAAATATCAGGACAGTAATGAGTTTATTATTACCTACAAAGGCGGCACTGGGTCTTGTGGCCCATGCATTATTTATTGTAACTAGCTTTCGCCAGCAGCTTCGCCCGTGTGGTTCTTAGGAAAATGTTTAGTGGGAGAAAAGTATCCAATAAGTCAGCTAATACCCTCTCTGTATACCAAATTTGATCAAAATGTGTTCAGTAGTTTCGGTGGGATTGACAGACAAACATCCAAACAAAGAAACTTTCACATTCATAATATTAGTAGAATGAAATATCTAATATGGGTCTAGATAGTAAAAAAAAAAAGATACATTTTTTTTTCGGTAGTGTTTCATATACCATTACCGATAATCACACTTTTATGCTTATTATATTGCTTAAACTAATTATAAAAAAACAAATATTTTATGTTCATTGTTACGGCATGGTAAACAATGCATAATGTCACACCCTTCTTATTCATATCTGAACTTAAAGAATTTATGCATACATAGAAAGACATTTGTTTCTGAGCACCATGACACAAGTGGCTTTTCGCAGGATATTTTGGAATTTTTCAAAAAAAAATAGTTGTCTACTCTATTCCTATTTCGGTCTATTCTATCCCTATTGCGGGTACATCTTAATATTCTTTTTATTTTTATACAAAATAATTAATCTTATGGAACTGAAAAATATTCTCATCAATTCTCTCAAATGAACTCAAGTATTGTGATGATCATGTTCCATTAGTTATGTTTTTGTCTACTTATGTAAATATCTATAGGCATTGATTTAAAAGAATTACTTGATCATTATATGGCTTCACATCAAAACATACACTGAAAGCTCACCAAGTGCTTGGCCATTCAAATTTGATGATTAGATGTAAGAACTTGAAAATTTAATCTCAAATTTATACCCTAAAGGTGTCTGTGCATGCTGAAACACTATGTAGACATTGCAATAAATCAAAGAACAATATTAGTCAAAATCATAACTAGCTATATGAGTCTGGGTCATTAAAAACTTTATTATTATACATCAAAATTAATTGTGAATAAATTTTCCACCTCCTTGCTATTTTTAAATGTCATCTTTTGTGTGTTGGGTCAAATGATCCCTTGCCGCCTTTCTAGGTAAGCCATTTTTCTCTTCTTTCTCGTGTTAAACAATACTATTGCACATTTTTATCTTGTTAATTATACACATATATATATTATATTATGTGTGTGAAGTATGTTTTTAAATAAATATCTATTTTTCTATCAACATATATAAAAATCTCACCTTATCAACACTCATTTTTTTGAATGCAGCTTGTAATATTTTGAAGTTTTGTATGTATTCATGTTCTAAATTTGTCTTAAATTTGATACGCTTCAATGGTACACTGCCTGGGAACAGCATGTCCATAAACTGGCAATATGCAGCTCCAGTACACAATTCTTCTATTTTTCCAAAGTTTGATTGGAGACAATCGTTCACCCACGCCAACATATCATGCCGCGATAGATTTTCCGAAGTTACATTAGTTGAATACACATTCACCGCCATTTCGATGGTCCAGTTATTGCTCCTAAAAAATAAAACGAGGCACTCATACACTGGAATGTTAAACCGGCTAATAGCAGCAATGCGGTTTACGGTCTCAAAAGAAAGCCAGTCTAAAAATAGGTCGTGCTGTATATTCTTACGGCGATTTTACTCTTCTTAATATCAACGTGAATAAACGTAGGCAATTTAACAATAATAGTAACAACCTGTTTTATTTGAAGTCCAGGTAGTTATCGTTTGCAAAAAATAACAGTAAAATCTCAAACGGCGGAAGTGGTTACGATACGACGATATCACTATGACAGATGGACGAGGCAGGCGACTCATCGTTGGTTTTTTTTAAGATGTCGGTATAAATTTTACTAACTGGTTAACGTTTATTTGTCTTACCTTTATTTTTATAACACTGGTGTTTTGGTCAGGTATAACTTTGCGCAAGTAATTTGGGCAAAGTAGTCAAAAATGTTGGTTTTTAGCGTAAACTTCTCACCTCTTCCTTTTTGCCTTTCAATTGGTCATCGACAATTAACGCATTTTTTTGCTGATGGCGGTGTCAAAGCCATAGTGATGTAACGATATTCAGAATAGAATAATGATTTGTCTGTGGTAATATGGTTCTTCTGCTTCAAAATGAGTATGAGGAAATATTTAAAAAAAACAAAAGCATTAAAAGAGCACTTCCACTAGATGGCGACTCAAGCAAAAGTTGATTTTTGCAGGAAACGAATGGACCAAAGACAGTCATTTCTGTTCCTTTTAACTAACATATTAATACAATTTAATTTGCAAAGTTCGAAACTTAGATATCAATATAAATACGAAAAAGTACAAATAGAATATTAGTTGTTTATTGAGTTTTGAAAACTAATTTATTTTAAACTTGAAAGAAAATCGGAAAGGTTTTCATGGAGAATCAAGAAGGTACGGTAGCAACATCTAGTTTGATTTCGGGAACTAATGTTTTTTAAAAATATTTTCTCATTATATGTTCCGAATCACTCAGTATTTACTCACCGCCATAGTAAATACTCAGTAAATTTCTACTACTTTCTACCCAGTATTTATGTATTACTATAAAAACTTCATCTGTTTAACCACGGTTTTTTTTATTTACTATTATCCATATCTCAACTCTTTTTAGGGTTCTGTATCCAAAGGCTAAAATGGGACTCTATTAATAACACTATGCTGTCCGGCCGTCCTCCAGTCACCAGGCTGTAATCCCATGAACTGTAATAGTTAGATAGTTGAAATATGATGTATATTATAAAATAATATGAAATATTAAGTAACAGAAATGCATCATCTGTGTCCTGAAAACACAGATGATGTATTTCTGTTGCCACTTTAACAATAAATACTAAAAAATAAAATAAATATTTAAGGGAGCTCCCATACCACAACCGGTTTTTTTTTTGCTGTCGCCTGGCTTATATCTCATGAACTGCGATAATTAGACAGTTGAAATTTTCATTTCATATATGATATAATTCTGTTGCCACCATTGTTATAGTAAAAAACGAAATAAATTATAAATCTAAGTGGGCTATCCCATACAACAAACGTGATTTCTTTGCGTTTGTTATGGATAATTTTACGGATTCTTTATTGCGTGTGTCCGACTCGCAATTTTTCAGTTTTTATATACCATATTGTGGCCGTGAAGGATTTTTTTTTCATCAAACCGTTAATTACTATAATCGAAATATGAAGTATCAAGCACGAAATAAATAATAGGTCTGGTACTTCTTCCACTATAACAGATCTTCTCGATACCGGTTCAGAAAAGTTATATTCTTTGTATTGAATAGTCCTAACCGCCCCACACTAAACCGTTTCATCATTACTAGTGTCGTTGTTATTTCGAGCTATTCTATACAAAGAAAATATTATTTCTTGGCTTATTTGTGTTCCGCTAGTGGTTATCGTATGTCGCAGCTAAGTAGTTTAATTCCAATGAGGAAGTATTTCAAGAGAAAGTAATTCCAAGGAAAAAACGCAATAACTAAAAAGCACCTCCACTAGATGGCGACTCTACCAAAAATTGATTTTTGCAGGAAATGAATGGACCAAACACAGTCAAATCCGTTCCTTTTAACTAACATACTAAAAAACTGATATTTGCAAAATTCGAAACTTAGATATCAATACAAATACGAAAAAGTACAGATAGATTGTTTATTGAGTTTTGAAAATTGAATGCCATAGAGAAATCAAGAACGTACCGTAGCGACATCTAGTTTGATTTCGGTAATTTTTTTTAAATACTTCCTCATTAATGGGCTGACCTTCGATGATCCGAGTACTTGAACGCGTCGTTCTACAATATGACTGAACAAAGGTCAGCCAATTTTTATTGATTAGATTAAAAGTAAAACAATTTAAATAGTGTATGAGTAAGTGATTTTCGAATAAATTTAAAAAATCCTTGTTACGAGCTGTAATCGATACATATACAAGACTGACCAAAAAAAAACAACTGTTTTTTCGCGACTGGGTGTGAATAGTCAGTACTATCCAATGCAGCATGCTAACGTACACACCGATGATGCAAGTGGGTTAAGCTTAAACTTTCATAGTAAATTCTTAAAACTAAGTCAAAGACAAGATATACCACGGTTCAGACGGCTACAGTGCCATCCATCGAAAGAAATAGTAAGCAAAGTATTTGACTGCGATTGCTTTAGGATGGGTATTACTTTTTCGAAGTTTAGTGTTATAATAGTCAATAACAACAAATAATAATAAACATCGTCGCCATGCACGCAAAATCATAACAGATAACAGATGTTACGTGTCTTTGCAACTTCGAAATTTAGTGTTATTCACTTTTGATTAAATTTTTGTGGTTGTTGAATTTCTTATATGACAAATTTTATTATAAAACAAAATTAATCATCTTAGTTTTTTTTTAGAAAATATATTATTACATTTGAGCTGACAACTTTTTTGCACGTTTTACTTTATACAAACGTCATTCCGACTAGTTGTCATGTTAATTCGTACAACTGGTAATAAATAAGGCGTTAAAGCTTAAATACTCATCAAATACAGTTCATACTCAGTATTTATTAAATGTCAGTATTTACTGTGGTTCAGTTGACGAGTGAACTACGGATAATATTTTATTTAGTTACCCTATTTTATCCATCTCCCTTTTTGTGATTTGCTTCTTTCAAAAGTTCCTCGTCAACAAATATAAATATATTATGAGTGTAGAGGTACACAGTCCATACAAAATTGAATTTAAATTAATAGTCTTAAATTATAAGTAATCATAATTAAATTATAATTATGCTTTCTATTTTTTTTTATTAGTTACTAGCACTTACAGTGCTACTTATAAACAAGGTATAGAGTTGGAGTAGGTTTACGCTGAGACTGCTCTTCGTATTAGTCAAAATCATAGTTCTTATTAATTCTATGATCAAAATTCATATTATTAAACAGAGACTTAACAAAAGTTAACCTAGTACGAGGCTGTACGGGAGTAATATTTACTCCTAGAAGGTAGTAGATTTGCTTATTCTCTTTGTAATATGAATGTGGACTACTACTAAAATTGCAATTTTAGCAGAAATTTACTCTGACGCTAAACCTTATTTATAAGTAGCACTGTTAGAGTTTAGACGTTTATTATATTTTCCTATTAATAAGTTATTTTTTGTTATTGTCTTCTTACATGTAAAGACCACTAACGTGACATTGCCTGAATCGTGTAAACGCCAATCAAAGAGCAATATCAAATGAAGTACTCATTTGATTGTTTTACTTTGTGATTTGATTCCAAAGATAGTGAAATTTTACTATCATTTGGATTTATTACGTATTTGTTTTTTTTTTCTTTCTGTTATCTAGTACTTAAATAAATGTTTTGCTTTTATATTTAATAAAAATACTTTTTGGCAAGTTTAATTAAATCTTGTGAAGTTTTTATTATTGATAAAAACTTTGTCATAAGAGATAGTTGGTAATAAAAACGATGGCTCAAGATGAAGATCACCTCACAGACAGTAACAGGAGTATTAATACAATTAGTGAGTTACCCGGAAGACCGTTTTCGTTCACTGTAGAAGTTCCTTTATTCCTGACCATATTAGGACTATCTCTATCAGGTAAATAACACCATAAGCATCAAGTAAAGATATTTATGTACAAGCACATATATTGAAATTTGAAAAAGATATTGACAAAATGTTAGAAACTGTTTCGGCGTTAAAAAAAATTAGCTTTTAATAGTATCAAACCATACTATTAAAAGTAGGACTTGAATAAATTGTTTTATTTTTTCAATTAAAATCTTCAAAGTATTATTATAATGCCTGAATATAAATTATATAAAAAAAGATATCTGTTGAATTAACTTTTTAGTCACTCATTATTTTTATATGAAAATCGATTTTTTTTAAGATGACAGAGAAAAATTTCAGCATTATAAAAATATTATGTTGAAATTTTCCAATTCTATCTCTCGCTTCCATTCTTTAAAAATGATTATAACTATTTAAAACTTTTGTTTTGATCTTAATTTATAAAAGAGTTTTTACAAAAATAACTAGTAAGCATTTTTTAAGCAAAGAAACTTACAATATTAGCCTCCTTTTAATTATTATAAGTTATATTAAAACATAATTATTTTTCAGGCACAGCTATAACCAATATTGTACTTTATAGAACTTGCATTCACTCTCTTCATCACACAGTTGATGAATGCCATATATTTCTTATGCCACTAAAGAATAATGAAACTCATAGTCTGGAGGAAGAAGTTCAAAAGTATGCTGCTTTTGTGCAAATGGTCAAAATTGTTATTGAGTCTGTGGGACCTGCTATACTTTCTCTTTTTTTGGGAGTTTGGTCTGATACTCATGGAAGAAAGCCATTAATTGTTTGGCCATTATTTGGTAAGTGTAAAGGCCATTGTTTGGTAACTTAAAAAAATATTTGGATTTTTAAGACTATCTAATAAGGGGTTATTCATATCCAATAAATATACATACACAGTACCATATTATATGATAGTAATTTGGCGCTGTATATTTATTAGTAAGTTGAGTGGGATGGTGATGCATCCTACAGTAAATGATTTAGGGGAAAGTAGTTGGCTGATGGGATAAAAAATTGTCTTACTCAATCTGAATTTGATAGTGTGCTTTATGTCTGGGGTAGTCTTAATTTGTTTTGTTTACATGCATAGCATGCCAAACTTGGGATCGTTTTGTATACACTCAAACATCACATTTCATTTGAACCAATGAGATGTATGGATGTTCATGAGAAAAATTTGATTTGGGTGTAGATAAATGTACTTGAGTTATTCATGCTATGGTGCAGGGTTTTATTGTATTTAAACTTGTCCATTAAATAGTAGTTTTGTTTCTATTATTACCTTTGCTGTTGCTGGATATTTAAGTTTATTGTCTGTTGATGCATGCTGCATGTCTATATGAAACATAAGTGATTTTTACTAGACAACAGACATGTCGGCTTTAGGCCTATTTGCAAGTCAGGCATTAAAATGTGTGCTCTATATTTTATTCATTACAGTACAATTTTGATTGACACTAAAGGTAATCATGATACTTTTGATAAACTAAAATTATTGTTTTTTATTTACCAGAAATGGACTTAATTTCTACTTTTTGATGTTATTAAAATTATGTTTCATAATCAGCATTATCTTTATTTTTGGAAAAATATAGTAAAAATAGACAATTCTTCTGTTAGGAACATGACCATATAACCCTTCCAAATACATTAGTTGCCAAGGTTGTTGTAAAATTACATAAAGACTCTATAAAGAAAGGAAAGCTAGTGCTAAATAAAATACTTAAAGATACACACTCACAAGTGTTGCCGCTTTAATGTGTATCGCATAACTATCAAGGTATTCATATTACTTGCTGTTGATACTTTATGATAATGAAGTTTTTGAAAGTATAAAAGTCCAAAGTCTAGATTTAGCTGTCCATGTAAACTCTTCTATGTCAGAAGCAACAAAGTTGAATTTACTGGATGGATATTCCGCTGGATGTGACTTTTTGGTCAATAACGGAAAATGCAATTAAATTATTACAACCGATTACTTTTAAACTTGAACCCAAAGTAAGTCTTAAAAACGGGAAGTGCAATTGACGGTGTTATCCTATATTTCAATTATAATCGAAACAAGAAATTGTAGGACGCAGGTGATAGTAGGAATAATAGGAAGAGAAAAGTAGGAAGAGTGCAGCCCGCGATCGTTGTTGTTAAGCTACTTTCGCAAAGGTCGCTAAAGTGATGTGTTACCAAAAAATTGTTTCTCGAGATACTTTGTGCTTCACGAGGCATGTTAAGATGTTGATCCCGGCTGCATTTGAGGTCGTTAATACTCCAATCCGCATTGGGCCAGCGTAGAGGGCCATAGCCCATCCTCCTTAACCAACCTTAAGGAAGGCGTGAGCCCCTGCAGTGGGGACGTAAAAGGACTGATGACTGATGATGAAATTTTATTTGCTGTAATTTATAAGATTATTATTATTACATTTAATAATTATTATACAAATAATTTTATTAAACTAATTCACTGTACTGCATATTTGTTAGACCCCAGATCACAAAGTTTTGTGAATGGAAGAAGAAAGACGATGAGGTAGATGTTATGAAAATCATGCTATAAAGTACAATATTAGAGGTAGATCATTTATATGTAAGCAAGTCATAGAAATGAGTCCAGTAGTTTATTGGAGAGGGCAGTGCCATCCATGGTTTAGCACACATGTTCCTATATATAACTACAGACAGGACAGCAACATATCTTAGAACTAGAATGTTTACACAAATAAACAGTGTTATTAATAAACAAGGTTTGACGTTGTAGTAAATTTACGCTGCGACTGCACTTAGTATTAGTCAAAATTCATATTATTAAACAGAGACTTGGCAAAGGTTAACCTAGTACGAGAGTAATATTTACTCCTAGAAGGTTTGCTTATTGTCTGTATCATATGATTTTGGACTTATACTCAAATTGCAATTTTAGCGTTTTACTTTGACGCTAAACCTTATTTATTAATAACACTGAAAGAGTAAGACGACGAGTCATTATTTTCTCTTAGATTAATAGTAAGCTCTATCTAGATAAAACTAACGATAGATAACCTTCTATATCGTGTATAAATACTGAAGAAATTGAATTATTTGATATAAACGCTATAACAACGGAAGGTTGTGATGAGAAATGTTAAGAAAAATTAAATACAGTAATTTTTATTTAATAACCATTTATTGGTGTATTCAATGATGATGAATATTATCAAGTTTCTGTCTCGGTTAAAAGAATAGTTCGTTTACTAAAGTTTGATTGCCTTTGATTAATGATTTTTTGCCTAATTAGGATATAGTTACTAATCGGCACTTATTATTTAAGTGCTATCAAGTTTATGCCCCGGTTGAAAAATAATTGTAGATCCGACCCTACTAAGCAAAACACTGGAATGATGCCCATATTAAATCGCAATACAGTATACACATAATAAAATACTAATGTACTATAATTTAATAAATAAGTATCGTACATAAAAAGATTAAAGAGTGTAATTGCCCCAACGTAAAAATAAATTATATTATTATTAGTATCGCTGGTCTGAAATAAGTTCCTGCATTTTTAAGATTTATTTATAATTGGAGCAAACATAATCTGTAAATAGATGCCATGCCGCCCCCCAAATACAAGCGCCCTAGGCAATTGCCGAGTCTGCCTATATCGACGGGCCGGCCATGAAATAAATTACTTAAAATAACAAACTTTTTAGTTTATAACAGTTTGTTGTTTACTTACTCGTATCGCACTCCCTCTCTATCACTCACAAATTTTCTTCACGAAATTATTGTCGGAGTGGTGTTCTGATATATAATAATGTTTTAATTTTTATAAATGTTAGTAAACTCCACCGATATCTGAGTGAATAATGTTTGGATGTTAAAAGTTATTTATATTATGCTGATTACCATACTTATTATAGCAACAGTAGAGAAACAAGGTTCCCATCGTGATTTCTAGGTATCACGATGACGGCGGTATTGAACGTCATCTACAGTATGTTGGACAACTTCGGACCCTGGTGGTACCTCCTCACAGCTATCCCCTTCTCCTTAACTGGCGGCTTCAGTGTTTTATTTACCGGGGCATATTGTTACATGAGCGATGTCACCTCAACTGAAACTCGGTCTCTTAGGTAAACTAACGTTTGTTTTGTCTTAATATTTGTACATTGCTTCTAAAGCTTATCGATGTGGAGGAATGTGGGTTAAAATGATAATAATGGCAATTTGTGCACTTATATATCTACGAATAATGTTACATAACAATGCAATAATGATAATTGGAACAAGTAAGTATTTGACGAACTTTGTTACACGCGATAACACAACATATATTTTAGGCATCGGAAAAAGTATCTTAATCACAATATTGCAGGAGCGGAATGTGAATTTGTGGAGCCTTAGGCTAATACTACTCAGGGCCTATGTTATTTTGTTTAGAACTGTTTTCCCAATGTAAAGGGCTAGGCCCGGATCTACGATTTTTTTACCGGAGCAGAAAAATAATGTCGCCCTTCCTCTACTCTACCACCCCACCTCCCACGCTTCGTGAAGCTGGATTTTATATCATAACTAGCTTTTGCCCGCGACTTCGTCCGCGTGGTAAAGTTACTTTGAGCAGCATTTCTAACTAATATTTATTCATTATATCGTGAAAAATACCTGAAATAAAGTTTCATCCCCTATTTTATCCTCTTAGTCATGGAATTTATCAAAATCCTTTCTTAGGAGATGCCTTCGTCATAGTAGCTTTATGCATACAAATTTGACAGTTTCATAAAAAAATTGACAGTTTCATACAAAATATCATCCCCTATTTTATCCTCTTAGGGGTAGAATTGAACAAAATTCTTTCATAACACTTACCTGCATGCCAAATTTCAACCCGATCCGTCCAATGGTTTGGGCTGTGCGTTGATAGATCACTATGTCAGCCAGTCACCTTTGAGTTGAATATATATAGATATTTTGCACTATATAATATTTTTCTTTTATTTCATTTAGGAATTTTGAAGCATGTCCTATCGTAGCCTATAATTTTATATAGAGATTTGTAATGCTAGTTCTTTTTTTACTATAAATAGGTATTATAATAATAATGATGATTTTGGCACCCCCTAACACTGCCGCTCGGGGCAAGTGCCTATCACTTGCCCCCCTCCCCCTTGCCCGTCAAGTTCTTAGGTATATCTGCCCTGCGATATTGGTTGCTTTTTCTGATGCCTGTAATTGGGTAAAAGGGGATTGAATTATTTTCACTAATTAAAAGTTTTTATACAAAAATTGACTTTGGAGATAATAATCATTAAAAACTGTGGTAAAAACTTGCATTTGCGATAAAGAACTCGCCGAAAACTAAATTTTTAAAATTATGATAAATCGGCTTCAGTTGTGCGGATGTCGGCTATGGTTGCATGTGATAGCTGTTCTGTCCTATTTTATTGTATAGTGTGTACGATAGTTGTTCTTGAACATTTCCACATGTATGGTTGTCAACAATTCTTGTCATTGTATGTTGTTGCTATCATAAAAAAGTATAAAACCAAAGATAGCACCAATCCCAACTAAAAGTTACGATATACCTACACTTATGTTTTTAGAATGACGGTAATAGAAGCGGCTTTATCTGTAGGCAGCGTGACGGGATCCCTTATAAGCTCCTACCTGCTGAAAGCAGTGGGAAATGTTTACCTGTTGCTCATAGTAACTACACTTAATGTGGTCGCTTACGTATATACCAACCTTTATGTAAGAGAATCATTGACGGGTGCAATACAGGTAGGTACTTGATTGTTTGTATGAATACCTAACTTAAAATTATATATAAGCAAACCTCAACTTAAAATTATGAATAATAATATAAAAAAAAAACAGTTTGACAGTCACACAGATTAGAAATAGATACACCACAGCTGTAAGTCAGGCTACATATGTCTAATATCCTCAATTAATTGAACTCTACCCTCGACATGTTGAGGTTTAAACGCAATATACCTAAACTTAAAATTATATATAAGCAAACCTCAACTTAAAATTATGAATAATAATATAAAAAAAACAGTTTGACAGTCACACAGATTAGAAATAGATACACCACAGCTGTAAGTCAGGCTACATATGTCTAATATCCTCAATTAATTGAACTCTACCCTCGACATGTTGAGGTTTAAACGCAATATACCTAAACTTAAAATTATATATAAGCAAACTTCAACTTCAAATTATGAATAATAATATAAAAAAAAAACAGTTTGACAGTCACACACATTAGAAATAGATACACCACAGTTGTAAGTCAGGCTACATATGTCTAATATCCTCAATTAATTGAACTCTACCCTCGACATGTTGAGGTTTAAACTCAAATGGAGGAAGTCAGATTTATATAGCCTGTCTGTGCTGATATTGACTGTACTTATAAATCAAAATTTCCTTTTTTATATAATTTTATTGGCTGCCTACAATATCTCTAATTTCATCCTTATCTTTGTATGTTTTGATTTACGTTATATACATTTATATTTTTCTTTCAGGGTGGCATAACAACAGTTCTCGATTTTCTATTAGTAAAAGAAATGTTTAGGGAATGTTTCAAACGGCGTCCCAACAATTTAAGAGCACAATTGCTTCTTCTCGCTATAGCCAATAGTCTTTCTATATTTATTTTCTATGGAGTTTTTAATCTAGAATATATGTATACGAGGGAAAAATTAAGTTGGGCATTGAAAGACTATAACACATATTCAGCAGTAAGCACTAGCATAGCCTTCATTGGTTCTTTCTTAGGTGTAGCAGTAATACAAAGAGTGTTGGCAATCAGTGATCTAGGATTTGCAATGGTGGCGTTTTTAACCACTGCTATTCAATATATGGTTAAAGCTTTTGCTGTCCTCACATGGCATATGTATCTTGGTAAGTCATTGATATTAAATGTGTGGTAATAAGTATTAAGAATATTAAAAATAATTTTGAAAAAGTTATTCTGCTTTTACTTTTGTGGGTTATTACGTGTTTGCTTTCCAGCGTCAATGTATACCAAAACTCACAAGATAGTATGATTTTTTTATATCTTTTATTATCATCGTTTAGTCAATTTAAATAAAAAAAAATTTTTTTCACACTATTTCTGCATTTTTTTGTGGTAGTTTTGAGTTTATCACGTTCATACAAACAGACAGCTGGGAATTTTGTTCATATGTCCATTTACATATAAGGAATATCGACTTGTTATTTAAAATTGTTATTACCCAGCATAAATAATATGAATATTTAATAGAATAATTATATTTATTATTAAGACTTAACTTTTTTCAGGTCCCGCCATTGCTCTTTTTGGTGGACTATCCTCGCCTCTCATTAGATCGATGCTGACTAAAATTTTGCCATTAGAAGACATAGCCAAAGCGTTCGCTTTAATGTGCGCTATTGAAGGCATCTGTCCGCTTATATCGCCATTTTTGTATAGCACAGTTTATAGATCTACTATAACATTGTTCCCTGGAGCTATATATCTATTGTCGGCATTTATAAATGCTATTTGCGTCATAATGTTAGGGTAAGTTTCATGATAACTTTCTTTCTAACTCAATATATTGAAGAATATTAAACACGTTCCTTATTATGTTTAATTATGATTACTTTCTTGTTCTGTGATAATGATAATCCAATATCAAATAAATAGTATACCTTAAAGGTTCGCAGACGACTATTAGTTAAAATAGTCTTTAAAATGTACTTATTTATACTTTATTTGCTCCTGTACATTATGGGTATCTTAAAAAAATATTTTTATTCAGTTGACTGAGCGGTGTCTAGCTATAATAATGAATTTGTTCAATTACTTGGCTGATTCACTTTAGGCTTCCAGTTGGGAGGCTAATCAACTAAGTCCGTGACATTATCCGTTACTCATTTATTTGAATCATGTTCACTTACGTATAAAATATTGTTTTTAGATTTGTCGCGTACTACAGAACGAGAGTAACGTCACCTGCGTATCAACCAGTGTCAAACCAGTTATAGTGTGCTTTAAAATTTTTCAAATATTCTTTGTTTTGAAGATTTTCATAATTTAGCATCGAATCATTGTCATCGTATATCGAATTTTATACATTAATAGGTGTTGGAAACATGAAACATAGATTAAATTATATTTCAACCTAAGGGTAACTGGCTAGCAGTTATGTGTTGTTTTTTTATGATTATGGCATGGCTATCACATTTTCTTAAGATGACTTTTTTTGTGATTTTCAATAGTCTGCTTTTATGGGTTTCTTATAACAAAAGTAGTTATCCGTGCCATTTCTTTCTGCCGAATCATCAGAACTACATGTAGGTAGTTGATCTTATACACATTAATTAATTCAGTAGATATTATAGTAGATAATTATTAATAAACATATTTTAATAGTGGACAGAGATATGTAAAATGTAATCAAGGATTATTTATTAATTTTAGACTCGGATTAGATATTTGTCTTTACGTTTGTGTTTTGTGGTACGAGCGAGCTATGCTCTGCGCCCGATAAACATTTATTATTGGTGTTTTACATTTCAATTTAATATATTGTTGTTTTATGTAGAAAAATATATTATCCTGAACACGTCACAATTTGACTATCCAATCTAATTATCTAATTATAGGTCACAATAAGTTCGGTTGATCAAGGTTCTGCTATAATATCAAGTAATATTCGATCGGGATTGAAATATTTAATCAATTATTAGTAAACGTGTAAAATTATGATTTATAATTTATAAATGACAAAAAAATAATCCAGTTTCAACATCCAAACCTGGTAGATATTGTCCATCTTTGGTAATTGGTACACTATTAATCGTACATCGCAGTTTTATCATTGTTATAAATGATAAAATAAGAAGTATATAAATAGACTGAGGTGCTTAAAGCTGTAGCCAGTGTTTAGATTTAAAATTTGTTACTAAACCAAAAGAAAAACCTTTTTAGTTTTAAGTAATTGAACAATACTAAATTAGTAAATTATTTGTGAATTAGTGGCAGGTGTGTTCTTATGTGTAATGTTATAAATATTGTATAGTCAACTCGTGTGCCTTAACACTGTTATTGGTGATTTTTAAATACTGTCGTTAGAATTAATAAGACACGTAAAGGAATAAATTTCGTCTATTTTCAAAATGGTAATACGACTCCAAAGAAGAACGTATTTTAATAATAATTGTTCCAACTAATTGTGTTGAGTTCCAACTTATTTACCTATAAAAGCTGTGTTTGCACAGTGTTATTATTTGAATTAGCTAAGTACTTATTTTAATAAATGCGAATAGTATGTAATATTAAATACATGGTCACACATTATGTCTGTAATTCAGTATATTGTCTGAAATAAATATAATAGTTAATATGAAATATTAACTGTCACAAAACATTGTTTAAATGAGCTTGATGTACAGTCAACAGCACATTAGGTTATACAAATCTGTCAAATTTCGTCAATGATTTAAGCTTACACTTTCAGGTAAGAGTTTTAAATAAACAACAGAAATTTGACATATCGCGGTAACCAAACATGCAGGTGTATGTACATAAACTTAGTGTAAGATTATAAGTGTGATATATTATATTTGTCTATATTTACATTAAATGTTTTATACAATTTTGAAATATGGTTATCATTTCTTGTTGAAAATGACTACACCCCACTAGCGCAAAAATCGATATATAAGTATTTTATTTTTAATCTTTGGTTTAAGATTGGATTAGAAAGAGAAATGGAATACACAGACGCATCTTTCACATATGTGCTATTGAAAAAATATTGAAAAAAATTACATATATAAAAAAATATCTTATATAAAATTCCATGTCTTTTCTATTTATGAAAACTAGGTATAGTAGTTACTGTCATGGTGATAACAGTAGATAAATAAGCATCATAATGAACTGTACTAGAGAGATATATTAAAATTGTAATATTGTTACTGATACTGATAAATATGTTTAATGTAAAGAAATATTCAACAGGACTGACGAATTATATATTATTCTAGATGTGCCCGCGGCTTCATTCTCGCGGAATATAGCCTCATTGTATCTAATACTTCATATTAGTCTGTGAGGTGGCAACACCAGGAAACGGAAGCAAATAAAGTATTCTATAAACCAACATAAATGGTGACAGCGTGTAAATTTTCTTCCAAAAAAGAAATCCGCATAAATCCGCATAAATTCCGTGCAAATTCTAATAAAACAACGAATTCTAGCCATGGAAGAGCTAAAAAAACAACTGGAAGCACAAATGACGCTGATACAAAGGCTGCAGGAACAAATACTAACCCAAAGTCAGTCACAGTCAGTACCAAACTCTACTGAAACAGCAAATCTACCTGGCATGAGTACACCACCGCCACAACAATTCTCATTCAAAGCCGTAGATTGGCAAAACTGGATCACAAGATTTGAACAATACCGAGAATCCACTCGTCTTAAACTTTTAGCAAGCGAGACGCAAGTAAATTCCTTCTTATATCTAATGGGTGACCAGGCAAACAACATACTAACGTCAATGAAACTAAGCCCAGAAGATATGAAGTCCTATGAAGTAGTGAAAAATAGGTTCGATTCGTACTACACTACAAGAAAAACAAAAATGTATGCAAGAGCACGCTTCAATCAACGAATGCAAAAAGAAGACGAGAACGTGGATGAATTCATCACAGATCTCCACAACCTAGCAAAAAAATGCGAATATGGGGCACTAGAAGATGAATTAATCAGAGACCGAATTGTAGCCGGCATGAAAAACCTGGAACTGTCCAAAGCTCTTCAAAACCTAGAAGAAGAACCTAAATTAGAAACAGTAATCAATAGGGTAAGACATGCAGAAACAGTTGACGCCAACATGTCAGCACTAAACAGTTCACAATTAGTGCCAGAAATTCATAATTTGACCAAAAACCCAATAAAATCTTTTGTTGTAGAAAGTGTGGAAAAACACCAAGACACAAATTTTCTGAATGTGAAGCAGCAAAATCAGTGTGTAAAGGATGTGGTATACGAGGTCATTGGATTGCTGTATGCAAAAAGAAGAATGAAATAAAGAAAAAAGACTGGAAAAATGTCAACGAAATAGTTGAAGAAGATTTTTTCATTGGTAGCATCGAAAGCTCAAAGAAAAAGATCATAGACTCCATCAACAAACCTAGCATCCAGTCTAAATTTGCTATGATCATTATCAACGGTCAAAAGACAAAGTTTAAAATTGACACAGGCGCATCTGAAACTGTAATAAGTCCTGAATTAAGGATTGAACTAAAACTGCCTAGGCCTGTACCTGTTAATGAAAATCTTTTTGGACCATGTGGAATACCACTACCAGGGCGAGGAGTATGCAAAAATATAAAAATGACATGGCAAGGTATGACAAAACCAACAGACATCTACATACTAGAAGGTCAACACACACCACTACTTGGCTTAAGAGAATGTGATTCTTTTGGTATTATAAAGTGGCATGAAAAAACCCAAATAATGCAAATAAAAACCTCATCTAATACTATACCTGAAGAAGAATATCAAGGAATATTCAAAGGTCTTGGAACTATGGAAGGGAGGTACAAAATAAAACTGAAAAGTCATGCTACACCATATGCAGTCACTGCACCTCGACATATCTCCATACCGATTCGGCCTAAAGTACAAAAAACATTGGAAAATCTACAGAACATGGGAGTTATTGAACCAGTCTCACATGCAACAGAATGGTGCGCTCCAATGGTGCCAGTACCTGATAAAAATGACACTGATAAAGTAAGAATCACAGTGGACTATACTGAATTAAACAAAGCAGTGATGAGAGAATATCACCCACTACCAACCGTTGAAGAATGCTTAGCACAGCTTTCTGAATCCAAAGTATTCTCCAAAATTGATGCAGTGAAAAGCTACTTTCAAGTGCAACTAACTGATGACTGTAAGGACCTCACAACATTCATTACCCCATTCGGTAGGTACCGTTTCAACAGAATGCCCATGGGAATGAACTCATCAAGTGAAGTTTTCCAACGTAAAATGGCATTTTTACTATCGGGTATCAAAGGCTGTGTGAATCATGTAGATGACACCCTTGTCTATGGAAAAACAGAAGAAGAACATGACAAAAACTTGAGAGAAGTCCTTAAAGCTCTATATAAGGGAGGAGTAACCCTAAACCGTAACAAATGTGTTTTCAGGACAAAGGAATGCACATTTTTAGGATATAAAATCACTGGAAATGGGATACAACCTCTACAAGATAAGATAAAAGCTATTGTTAATCTACCTATACCCAGGAATTTAACAGCATTAAGAAGCTTTATGGGAGCCGTTAACCAACACCTCAGATTTCTTAATAACACAGCAGAAATAACAAAACCTCTCCGTGATTTACTGAGAAAAGAATCTCCGAGGAAATGGAATGATGAACACACTCAATCATTCCAGCAAATAAAAAAATTGCTAACCACTGCTCCACAGTTAGCACACTATAACCCTAACCTAGAAACCAGAGTCTCAGCTGATGCATCAAAACATGGGATGGGAGCTTTGTTAGAACAGAAACATGGTAATGAATGGAAACCTGTACATTTTTGGTCATCAACATTCACAGCAGCTCAACAACGGTATGCCATAATTGAAAAAGAAGCATGTGCTACTACCATGGCCTGTGAAAGATTAAAATTATACCTTTTAGGTCTTCCTAAATTCACCATACGCACGGACCACAAACCTCTAGTTTCCATACTTGGAACTAAACCTATAGCAGATCTACCAACAAGACTCCAAAGGTTCAGAATAAGAATGACTCCATTTCATTATAATATAGAACATGTTCCCGGAAAGTACATGTATACAGCAGACATGTTGTCCAGAACACCACCAGAAGAGGACAGAGAAATTCTCAATAAAGAAGACAAGCTGGATGAGATAACACTTCTCAGTTTAAGAACAGAAATGCCTTTCTCCAATGAGCGCCTGAATAAAATAAAAGAAGTGCAACAAAACGACAGCATATGTAAAAAACTATACAACTACATAATGAATGGTTGGCCCAGCTATAAAGACATAGAAGAAGAAATGAAACCTTTCATGAAATACAGAAATGACTTGATACTACTCAACAATGTGATAGCCTGCGGAAATAAATTATACATTCCTGCAATCATGAAAGAGGAAATACTTATGAGACTCCATACTGGACATGTTACAAGCTTCAAAGCCCAACTACGAGCCAAACATGCAGTGTGGTGGCCTACCATAGAAAATGACATAGTCCAATGGACAACTAAATGTGAAATCTGCTCTAAATTAACTACACAAAGACCAGAACCACTGATTAGCGGAGAAATCCCAGATTATCCTTTTGAAATTATAGCTGCTGATCTATGCACATATAGAGGCAAAGAATACCTTGTAGTTAGAGATGTACTATCAAACTACCCTGAGGTGGTTACACTAACCTCCACAACATCCATAGCGATAGTCAATCACCTAAAAACTATAATGGCTAGACATGGCATCCCGAGGATCTTGAGAACTGACAATGGCCCACAATTTTCATCAAAACACTTTGAAGAATTTGCTAAGAAATGGGATTCCACTCACATCACATCAAGCCCCCATTTTCCACAAAGCAATGGAGCCGCAGAGATAGGAGTAAAAATAATCAAAAACATATTTGAAAGAAACCCAGAAGATTCCCTTCTTGGACTACTACATTACAGAACAACCACCAACCAATTAGGACTAGCACCAGCACAGATAGCTATGTCAAGATTGTTAAACACAACAATACCAATGACAACTTCAGCACTAAAACCCAAAGTGCAAGAATTGGCACTATACAGAGAAAAACTGCTGAAAAGAAGAGAAAAAGCTAAAGAAATACATGATCAAAGACACAAAGTCAAAGAACTACCAGAACTAGAGAGAGGACAAAGAGTATTTATACCAGATGATGATACATACGGCACAGTCACTGGAAAGAGAAAGGAGCCTCGCAGCTACTCCATACTGACAGACAAAGGAAGTGAAATAAGAAAGAATAGAAGAGCAATCATTGAAGTACCCAACCAAACATTCAAGTACAAGACACAGAACATGCCTATTCCTGCCTACCCAACAACCTCTTCCCCTCCAAATCCTCAACCCTCACCTCAGCCAGATCAACTTATAAAAATTGTTACAGATAAACAACAGCACTCACATGAGAGCCTACTAGACACTGAAGAATCTCATCAGCAACCACAATCCACTCAGTATCTAGAACAGGATAGAAGTGACAACCCAGCTTTTCAAGACTGGACACTAGAAGGTAGACCATCCACGCCTTCAGAGGAAATCATAATGAGCACATCCACGCATAACTCTCGGACACCTACAGAACAATCAACTCCATCGAGCAGATACACCCCTGAACCCTCCACAACAAGCATTGATTTCACTCCAGAGAAGGATAAAGAAGTAATCATCACCAAATCTGGAAGACAAGTCAAACCACCACAAAAGTGTTTGTGCAAAAAGAAGTGTTAATCAGTGTTAAATAAAAATCTTTGATTTCATTTTTGTGATAATAAGTGTAAAAGTGTTCATAGTTTAACTTGTTAGGCAATTAATAACACATTTGTACTAGAAATTCTTTAATATTTCTTATAAAAAAAATAATGTCTACATTCAATTCAGTACACTTGTTCATTGTTATCATTCTTTGTTTATTAACGTTCTATACTTAACACTAGAAATCGTATTTATAGATTTGTGTAATATCACACTCCATTTAAATCTGTATTAACATTGTAATTTCATAAACTTTATCTAATTTAATTCTGTGTGTAGAAAGCAAGTACTCTTTTGTTTACATTTAGATTGACAGCTAGAAATCAGAATGTCAAACGTCATAAGCAAATGTCAAATAGTGATGTAACATGCTAATACTCAAGGACTGCAATTTTAACTGTTATAAGATTATTATCGTTTTTCTTGTAAGATTGGAAGATGTGTGACATTGTATCTAATACTTCATATTAGTCTGTGAGGTGGCAACACCAGGAAACGGAAGCAAATAAAGTATTCTATGAACCAACATGTTACTCCTTATTAGTTATCAGCTCAACCAGTGAAAGTCCCATCAAAGTAGGTCCAGTCGTTTCAGAGATTAGTCGGAAGAAAACGGACTAATAAAACAAAAAAATATATGAAGGTATAAGTACTATGTGTACTTATAATGTAATTAATTTTATTTATTTCTATAGATTATAGCTTTGTAAATGCAACATTATTTAAAAATTATCCTAATTAGAACAAATTTTCATCTTAATCGAAAGTTTAAAATATTTGTAAAAATATTTTATTTCAGCTGCTTGGCTGGATTTCCTTAACATTTATGAAAATACGCTGATTAGTTTCGGGTTTCTTAATAGTTAAAATAGAGGATTTTTCAAACATTTTTCATTAAAGATATACCTATATAGATGCTAGATATTGGTTAAACTGTATAAAATATCGCAGCCAAATGTTTAAAATATTGTACGTGATACACTTTTCATCACCAGTTATCAGCTTCTTCAAAAATGGTTCGATTTCATTACGCTCTAATAAAGAATCATAAATGAGTACACAGTTCATTAAATTCTTTCAGTGAGCTCGTGTACTCAAATGTCCAATATTACCTATTTCAAATGCGTCAAAACCGTTTTATGGTCAATCTCCAGTTCTTCAGCTACGTCGTAACTATTGATATGCCGATCTTGCTTCACTTTTTCAAATATAGCATCCATTTTGAAAAACTGAAGCGACGTACATCTTTGACTTCAAAATTTCCGGATTGAAAACGCTTAACCAAAATTGTATTTCTCTCTCAGAAACTGCACTAGGTTATGCGAAAGATTTTCTCCAGCCAAATATTCATAACTTCTGAAATTTTAGAGGACACTGCGGCTAAGTAGATGTTATAGGCACATGAAATAAAATTTTACAATAGATAAGAATATAATTTATGTGCCTTTAAATATGGTACAAATAGATAATGGTGATATCTACACTATAATAAAAACGTAACCGATCGATGTCTGTACATTGAAGATATATGAAAAAAAATGTTATGGGAGGCATTTATAAACGTAACATAACACAAAACAACGATTTTTAAATTGTTTGTGCGTTCGTGCACGCTAATATCAGAAATTTAATGCAGTTGCACTATTGTAATGTGGTCACCTTCCATTAACATGTAGTGTAAGTTTTATTTCAATCGGTTCATAAATTAAAAAGTTATATCAATTTTAAGTACTGTGTTCGCCAAAATTGTTATGAAATTAATTGCTTTATTAAATTTTAGTCTCTGATGTATTGTTTATCATTGTCATATCTTTTACATCCCCATGCAGTGGGGCTTTGGCCTTTATTTAATCATTTTTTGGTCACCTATCCCGTGAACAACCCATGCGAAAATTGCTTAACAACAATAATCGCGGGTAGCGGCGCTTATCCATTGCGCTACCGAGCTACGTATTGATATTGTCTGTAAAATTATAATTTATATGAATATAAATAAAAAAATAATTTTCAATATTTTGGATACTGCAATGTATCGATTTCAATTATAAATATATTATTATGATTATAATTGAAATCATTTTTATTAAATTTGATTGATCCTATCATAGTAAATATGACTGTCGATACGATCACGCGAGTAGATCAAGTGAAAAAACGTTGCCCTGCTGCAATTAAGCATCGAGTAGTTCTTCGAGGCTAATGGAGATGGTTGGCAGCCACCTCTGCATTGTTGAGCCTCATCTGCTTGGGATAGGCTCTCGATGGACCCGAGCCTCTCCATCTGCAATGGGTCCACGTCTCAGCATAAACTTTCGCCAAAAAGGTACATAAATTGTATGAATGCCTTAAAAAAGGTCAAACCTGCAAAACTGCCAAAAGGATGAGATTCTTAAGAAGATCCTGCATCGTGACGTAGGAAATTTTTAGGCCAGGTGACGCCCTACAGAAACTTTGGCTCAGCATGAATCTAAACTGGGTTTACACCGCTCTCGAATGAGTGAAGACAACTTTTCATACATAGCATTCATAACTATGTAAGTTAGCTATGTATTCAAACTTAGCGCTAGCCAGTGATTTCTTTCAGGCAATCTAGCATTGGATGGAAAAACATGACAAAAAATAATAGATTGCGCATAGTTGTATGCGACAGATAGATAAACAAGTAACATTTTAAAAGGATCAAAATCATAAGAACTGTTGAAACAGCGTAAGTATCACTAATATGAGTATAGCTAATTTACGATAAAAATGGTCAGACACAAGGGCAGAGAGAGAAGTGAGAAAAACTATAGAAAAATAACTATCGTAAGGGCCGTTCATAGGGTGGATGACCAATACCTTATTATCTTGAGCTTCTCCGTGTTTCGCGGTGCAAGTTAAGCCGTTGGTCCCGCCTGCATCAGTAGTTGTTAACGCCCACCAATTCTTAATGGGCCCGCGTAGTGCATTATGGACCATTGATCCTAATCGATTCGATCCGAACCATAGGAAAGAAACAATTCTCCTGATATACTTTCCCACGCAGACGAAGTCGCGGGCACAGCTAGTTACAAATAAAGTTAGACCTTTAAACATATTTAGTTATACTTATATAGCATTAGCAAAGAAGCCTTTAATAATAAAAAGAGATAACGCTGAAGTCATCAAATTTCAAACGGAGTTATTATTTAATCTCGTCCAGAATTTAAAAAATATCATGAGACCATAATTAGGTATATAGAAACAAGAAATTCAGTCAAGTTCGAGGGTAGAAGTAATTATAATTACAGCGTTGGGCGTATAATACATTAGGTAGGTACAACATGAAATGACAAACAAACACAAACTGAACACGAAGATAACTTTTGACTACGCTCATCGTATCGCTAAAAATGAAACATTTAATCTTTACGTATTTTATTTTTGTATTAATTTAACTTTGTTTATTTATGGTATTTGTTTTGCATACCAATAAATGTTACTGTAAAAGCTCGAATACGATAAATCTTATATTTTCCTGTAAAAATCTAAGAATTACTAACTTATTCTGTGATTACAGATTATTGTTAATTCAGAACTTTTACCGTGATACAGTCGGTTTAGGTTTTACAAACTGTTGATAGACAAAGCCATGTAACACAATATTTCAGGACAATTCCTGTGCAATTAGACATTTTGCTGGTAAGGTTACGGCATTTTACGGGAAGCTACCAACATACCTACGAAAAATACGTTTTTTTTCGTTACCATAAAACAGCCGTCTACTTATTTTGGTGATGGGTATTGACAAAATTACCAATTCCATTTCAACGAATTTTATATGGGACCACCTCAGGCCCAACTGTCAATAAAATAAGAATTTTTTAAATCGGAAAAATTGGTGAACATACATAAATTAACCTCCTTTTCGATTTTGAAGTCTGTTAAAAATGGTGAAAGCCCGAAAAATATGTGTTTTTCTCATAAATTTCGTACGTTTACAAAGTTATTAAATGATTTAATAAAATGGTTATTTCATTTTTCAGGTTTTAAACTTTAAAATTTGGAACATGCTATGTTCGGCCAATGATGATTGGTAAATATTAGTATTGAGAATAAAACAATGATTACCTATCGCACAAATCAATTACGTAGTGCTAATTATCATTATGATGATGATAAATTTTGAATTGTTATTAATTACAAAACAATTGAATACGTAAAGGCTTAAGGCAAAGGTAATTATAGTCACACTACAAGAATAAAATCCATTACGTTGTTTTGCTAATAAGATTTAGCTACATACTTATATGTTTATAATAAAATATTGTATATAATACTAATATCTTGTATATAACTATAATAATAATACAAGTAGGTAGCTTCGTTTTAGTGAATAATTGGTTTTAAGTGGATATATCTGTACAATTAGTTGTAATTTATTATATGCGTTTAAAATAAGTATATGATTGGTTTGTAATTAATATTTTAGTGTTCTGAAATTTATTTTTTATTTTTCTTTATTAGTAGGTATTCATCATTAGCATTCCATCCGTTTACTGCAAAAACGATGCTAGCGCCAAACAGTAGATAAATATGTATGTCAAACTTGTAACACCTTCAGTTTGACCGGTGCGGCGGTTAAAAATACAAAAGGCGGCCATAAGCGAAAGAGATTAACCGAAAACCATAATGACTCAAACAGTCTGAGATAACACTGTTATATCTGGGCACTTAGATATTATATAACAAATCGCAATCTTTATCAATTTCTTCGTTTAGTGTTGCTTCTATAGTGATTGTGATCGAGCGCTTTTTAATCAGTTGTTTATGTTTAGTGATTACCTACATAGTTAGAAAAGGAAATTTGAAAATGGAACAAATTCCTGAAAATCCCGCTGAAGAAACTATTGATGAAGAAAGTAATTTGAATAATGAGAGTAATTTGAATGATGAAAGCAACAATCGAAATAGGCACGCTTATAAGCTCACTGTGGAAGTGCCATTGTTTCTGTCGTTTTTGGCGGTTGCAATAACAGGTTTATTTTTTATAATTTAAATTTATATAGCTATAGTGTAACGGATTCCCTTTATGTAATGTTTTCTTTTTCAACGTTTTTGACAAGTTTAACATAAATGTAGTGCATAAATGTATGTACAAGTACATATTATTTCCTATTATCGCATCTTAATTCAATGTTTACTTTATTCCAGCGTTTTCTTTTCCGAGATAATGACCTGGATTGGCCATTTCGAAATTACAAACTGGTTTTGGTCATTTTATAAGTTACGAGGATGTAAACTTTGACAAATCGATGGTATTAGCTTTGCCATAATTTCACATTTTAAGACCGTTAACGGTAAAGTAATTAAAGCTTTAAGCATTAGTAAATTTGAAGGCGTAAGTTCTAAATGGCCAAAACCGGATCTTCTGCCAATACGTAATATATTATGCATACCCTATGTGGTAAGTAAATATTATAATAATTATTATTTTTCTTGAATCAGGTGCCCCTACAAGCAATCTATTAATGTACCGTACATGTGTGCATCCTTTGGGTCATTCCGTAAACGATTGCCAGTCTTTTCTTGCGCCAGAGTCGTACAATCACACCCAAGAGTTGGAAAACGAAGTCCAGCGATATGTAACTTCTGTGTGGACTGCTAAATCGTTGTTAGAATCACTTGTACCAGCGTTCATGTCTCTGTTTATCACAGTATGGTCGGATAAACATGGCCGGAAACCGATACTCTTGTGGCCTCTTCTTGGTAAGCTAAAATTTTCGATTTAAACCCTTAGGTCCTGCATAATAACATCGTATCCCAATTTACTGGGTATACTGGCGGTCATAAATGTCCGTCCGAGGCGTGGGTAGGTGACACTCGCACCGCTCATTGAGGACCTTATAGTTCAGAATATCAAATTGAAAAACTCGATAAGTTTAAAGTAACCTACAAGAGAATTAATTTAAAGTACTTCGCTCAGCAAATTGTATATTTATCTTCTGTGCTGTTTTTTATAATTTTTACTTGGTAATTTATTGATCGTGCTAGACACGCCATCTCTGACCTCGAAGTAAAATTACCTATGTTAATTCCAAAACATCACAAACTGCTGTAGTTGATCTCAGTTTGGTATTACATATTTATTTAATTTAAATGTGTTTTCCTATTTTATTCTAGGATTATTCACTAGCAGTTCGATGGTGTTGGTATATAGTATAATACCATCATTAGGGCCCTGGTGGTACGTGATAACAGTAATACCATTCTCTTTGAGCGGCGGATACGTGGTACTACTAACTGCATCGATGTGTTACGTCAATGATATAAGTCCAACTGAAAAGAAAAGTTTAAGGTAAATGTACCGCGGGTATACCACTTTACTAAAAGCCTGATAGATTTGTATCTATTGGCATACGAGTTTACGATATTTAAGATGTTAATCCTAAGACAAGAGTTATTAAGTAACTTAAATAAGAAAAAAACTTTGTGTGCTAATTAGTATTAGGGGGTTAAAGTATGAAATTGCCGTTTAATTGTAATAGGTTCCTTGAATTGGCATAGAATCATCATGGTTTGAGGTTTTCGAAAGAAACTTTTTCATAAATGTGTTCTTCTTTTAAAAAAATGTGAAACATTTGAATATCGACTTTCAATTGTTTTTGTTATTCAACTTAGATAAAAAAGATGGATACTGCGAAAATTCGAGTGATTTTTGAATACGAGTTCCGACACAGAAGTAATGCGGCAGAAACAGCCCGCAATATCAATGTAGCGTTTGGAGAGGGATCTGCTAATGAACGCACCGTGGTTTTGGTTTAAACGCTTTTGTGATGGAAACGTGGCTCATTCTTCAAGTCGAAGTCGAAACTCGACTTGAAGAATGAGCCACGAGGATGACCGCCCACACAGGTGAATAACGATGAACTATGAGAGATGGTGGAAGCCGATCCTAGCCAAACTACCCAGGAATTAGCGGTATGGTTTAACGTTACCTTACCCACAATATTGACTCATTTGCGACAAATCAATAAAACAAAAAAATACGAAAAATGGGTACCTCATGATTTGACTGATCTTCAGAAAGAAACGCGGCTTGTAACTTGTGTTGCCTTGTTGATTCTGTACAGGAATAAAGGAATATTGGATCGAATTGTGACATGTGATGAAAAGTAGATTCTTTATGATAAACGTAAAAGAAAAATGCAATGGTTGACATTCATCCTCCATATCTGCCAGACCTTGCTCCAACGGACTACCACTTTTTCCGTGACTTGGACAATTATCAACTTCTTGTAGAAAACTTCTTGTTAGTTTTCTTCCCATAGTTTGTGCAGTCTAGATCCTCAGAGTTCTATCGCAAAGGCACAAATGACCTTCCTATTAGATGGCAGCAATGTATAGATAATAATGGTAACTATTTTGATTAAATAAATTTGTCAAAAATTAAAAATAATAAATTTTGATTTTCAGTACAAATTGGCAATTTCATACTTTAACCCTTATTATTTAGCCCCCATTCCAAAGTAAAAGAAAATTAATACAGGTGAAAAACGGGTGTTGATATTTTTTTTTAAATGTAGCTAAAAGCTTTGATGGCCTTGTAATCACAGCGTCTGATGACAGAAAACACAATATGGGAACCACAGCATCATCATCACCAGCTTATTAATGTCCACTGTTGGGACACAGGCCTTCCCTATGGATAGAATCGAATAAGGGAAATGGGGCCATGACCTAATGCGGATCGGTAGATTTGGGGCGTGTTAACAACTGCGGATGCAGGCGGGACCAACGGCTTAACATACCTTCTGGCTGGCCATTGCGATAGTTGCTTAGTTTCCGTATCGCAGACCGAACGCGCTTACCACTGCGCCATCAAGCTCGAGATTGGAATCAGCTTTAATAGACATACTAATATTACGAGGGTCAAACTGAAAGTTCTTAGAACTGGCCACTTATAAACAATATAATAAAAAAATAATTCTAAAATTTGAAAATATAACTCTTTGCCAATATTACTGAGTATATATTTCATTCATTTGTCATTTGTTTTACGATTTGGCGGCAAATTGAAAATTGTCTGTGTCACGTCATCATGAATTTAACACGAGAAAATTTTCGTGCAATGATTTTTTATGACTTTCGATGTCATTTAAGTCAACAAGAAAGTTATGATAGACTACGATTGGCCTTTCACGATGAAGCCCCATCTCGTGCGACTGTTTATACTAATTTACAACGATCGATCATCAATAGCGTTTCTGTAACGGTTACGTTTCGATTTTTGCTGTAAATTTGCATTCCGCTAACGTAAATTATCAAACGAACGTTTACTAAACTGAAACGTAATCGGAGCCAAATCGCAGCCGAACCAAACAGCTGTCATTAGTGTTACCAGAATAAAATAAATGAAATTATTAGTTAAACGGGAGACGATTAATGATTATTCATTCCTTCATTTTTTTATCATTTCTGTACGTAATGAATCTATTATATTCTTATTCGAACGTTTTAAAATACGGACGAAACACCCGAATATTAGCTACATTAAGAAAGTGCATACCTAAGTGTTAAGCTATAAGGGAAAATACCCAAAACGCGAATTTATAATTAATATTTTTATCATTATGGGTATTTGACACTATAAAAATAAGTTTCGTACTATTATCATCATGTTAGATAATAATCTAATAAAAGTTTATTTCTTAGAATCTGTAGATTTAAACAATTATATTCATCGAAAATAGAACAGATTCTCATGTAATATATTGACAGTGTGTTTATAATGTATCAAACAACTATTTTAATTAATTAGTTTTCAGAAAATCGTCATATACCCAATTCTAACTTTTATTAAGCACTCAACTTTAAACATGCTTAATATTTAAAGCATAAATCCGATATAATTAAGTCTTTTAATTAACAAAAAAGTCAGATGAAATACTATAAATCCTGGCGTCGACTAAAGATAACGTCAAGCTTAAAGAGTTAAGTTTCAAAATTCGAATGGTGTTGGTTTATTTTATTGTTTATACCGAGTTTTAATTCGCAAAATAAATGTTATTATGTGAGATAAAGTAGCATGAAAGTGAATAATATGATTCCGTAAAATAAAACGGTACCTACATAGGTAGGTCGTGAACAGAAAAGTTTTGACTCATTTTCGGTCACTAACAAACTGTAATAAGTGAGGTATGCAATCAGTCCAAGACTAGGACGAGCATTAATCCAGAGGTGTATACTTTACTTTAAACAACTCCGTTTCAAAAGAATGTACAACAAAAATAATCATTAAATTTATATATTTGTTTGTACTAAAAATTAAATGTTAAAGTTAAATGATGATTGCATATGACTTTAGTAACTTCAATCCATTTAAACAGAATTCATTAAACTTCATTGAATATCATCGGACTTCATCAAACTACATGGATAGTTCATATTGTGACTTTATGGGACTTCATTAGGTTTTCATATAACATTTCCAATTACGGGCATTGGAAATTACATAATAATAATAATATACTATATATATTTATTTATTTGGGCATTGTTGAATCAACAACCGTAGTAGTCCGTAAAACTTAGGAAAAATGCAAAATTGCACCAAAATTAACTAAAAGTATATTAAAGTTTTTTTTATTCAATAAATGTTACTGCAGTTCTATTACATATAGTCAATTAATCGATTATTTTCCAATCGATGTTTGATTTTCATATTGCAACACAAATTCACTTTTTGTCAATACAAACCACAATGATACAGACAATGTTTTAATTAATCTTTCATTTATTACTTTTTCATTTTACATGTAGAAATTAATTTATTCACTTGACTTTGGCAGAATTGTGTGAAATGCGCAGATATACCATTAATAAAAGAAGAATGAAATTAACAAAATTGAATTGTAAATGACAATTTAATATGGGATATCTACTAAAACAATCCGCATATGTGTATTTTTTTGTAATATTAAACTGTAATAGAAAGTGAAACATTATACTTGAAAATATTATTTACAAAATTAATTTTATAAAATAATTCATACCATGTATTGGCTACGCACGTGAAATTGGCAGAATTATGCGAAAGCCCTTAATAAAAGAAGAAGTTTTCGATTGAAAATAAATATTCATACGTATCAATAACATAGTGAAGAAGATAAACGACAGTCGACTCAAAGTAGACATTTAAGAGAGAATTATTGATGATGAAATGAATCCAATATCTTTCGAAATCTGGCTATACCTACATCTGTACACCGAATCAAGCAAGGCAACATAATATATACTGTGGAAAATCTATACAAGATTAAATTTAAAACAATGTTTGTTATAGAAACCCATTAGAAATGTCATTATTGACTAGATATTATAAGTAAGATCAGAGAAAATTATTAATGATTTGACATATCTTTCACATTAAGTTGTATACAAATTAAATTCTTGTAGTTGCATAGATCTGCTCGCAGCTGTCATCCATGCTGACTATGAGCAAATTAAGTATAAGTTTCAACTGATATAAAAGAACTTACACATATAAATTCCTGCAAAATTGAACAAGAGCTCCTGATTCACAGGCTTATTTTTTTTTGTTCTAAATTGTAACCCATCATAGTGTATGACAGTTTTCTTTGGGTTAAAATTGGTGGTTGGTTTTAACTTTGTGTCAAAAACAGTAGAATATGTATTTTTCATGTAGGTAATACTAATTAGGCTGAACATTTATCTTGCACGCAACTTAATATATGGTTACAGAAAGCCTCATGTTATTTCAAATGTTACATAAAACTGAGCTGCGGCTAAGCTCAATTTTATGTAATTTTTTAAATTAAAAATAATTCAGAATAAAATCTTATAAACAGTATATTTACCTGTTTAACAATCCTTTAAACATGATGATGATATGATGTAATAATCCTTTATAATATTATAATCTCCAAATAAAAAAGTGAGTAATACTTATGTCAGAAAAAAAATATTCATAATTATAATTTTTTAATTAAGATTATTATTTGATCATATTTTCTTTTTAATGTTATTGATAAAATTTACACCCCTGTCTTCATAAATTGTTATCTCTCTCTCTCCATCCCATGATTGCCTGGAAGAAATCACTTTAAGCGATAAGGCCGCCAATTGTTACATTATTTTGTTAAACTGTTTTAAATTTGTATACCTATATAACTTGTGTAATGTTAACAATAAAGAATTTTCTATTCTATTCTCTATAATGGTATTATTAATATAGTTTTGGTGAACTTCCTAAACATAAATGAGCATATGCTCACTAGTAATGCAAGTAATTCTTAAATTCACAAAACCTGCTGGTTATCTGGTAGTTAAATTGGTTTTAGCAGACGCCCAGACTGTGAGTGTTTATGGGTTTAAATCCCACCTCAAGCACTAATTGCTTGAAGTGGGTTTTTTAATTATTTTCCTTTAAGATAAATATCGATATAGTATTGCAAATGCAAAAGTGATCAGAAAAAATAATGATAAATTAATTAATTTGTAAACAAGGACTTTTTCAGTGCCATTTTTATTGGAATTCCACACATGCTTGTAAATACACACTTTTAAGTTTTCCTGTAAAAATACTACAATAGTTTACTTTTTTCAATACAAAATATTCAAAAATTCATGTTTTTATAATCATAGATAAGTTTACTTAAAGCCAAAAGCCCCTACAATCTAATAATGATTTTTACGATGTTCCTATTTACAATGATTGTTTATAATTATGTAAAGTTTTAACAGAAATATAATTTTTCAATTTTAATTTACATTACATGCCTCAACTAGGTGGACCTTATTTATGTTAAGAATCTACATAATATGAATTCAACATTTCAAATTCATAGAGGAATGAAAACCTATTAATTTATCTATAAAATGTAAGTTTTTAATAAAAAATAATAATTTAAGATTAATAATCAAGATATAATTTATTTTATTTTTAAAGTCTGCCAACATTTTTACATATCAATAAGCAACCACAAAATTACAGAACTATCTATAACAAATAGATGAAATGGTGTACATAAAAAGTTTATTAAACATATGCATGCACTATCACACTTGTTTATCTAGCTCCATAGTTTTCGATTTCATTTTTTTTCTAATCATTTTACATAATTTATATCACATGGATTGCTATGTTCTCATGAGGTAGATGAGGAATCTGGTGTTTGATACCCAGATTTTGTATATTTACTTCAGACGTCAGGGTGCTCATTGAAAGTATCCTTGTATCTTTGTGAAATAAATAATATTGGATAGAAAATTTTATATGCTTGAAGTGCTAGACAGTTAAAGATTAAAATTTTTTGGTACCTTAATATAAGGTATTTTTATAAATAATTAATGATAAAGCAAACATATCAATGGATTTACACAACTTATTATGTTCTTTACAGTCTATTGATAACTCACTCACAAACTCTTAAAATGTAGGAATTAAAAGTCACAGTGGATTGGAGTATTTAATATATTTCACGTTGTAAATACATAAAAGTCAGATGAGAGTAAAGAAGAGAGTGACATAAAAACAATAAACAGTGTATAAAATACTAATTCAAAAAGGTATACGAAAAGATGCCAGTGTCTGATTAATATAGAAAAAGGTTTTATCTACACCTCCCCGTAATCAGGACACTTATGTACACCCTTTATATAAACACACTGTATGTACAAAAACACTATAATATCAAAAGTACCTTAACATGATGCCCTAACCTAATTAACCTAATAACACAAAACAAATAACACTAAACTAATCCTAAATTAGTTAGGCACATATAGTGTCTCAGCTTAGGCAGTGGCTTTGTGAGAATGTCTGCTGTTTGGTGAGCTGATGGTATGAATGACACATTGACTTGTTTAGTGGATATAGACTCACAAACAAAATGATGTCTAATATCAATATGTTTTGTGCGGGCGTGATGCGTGTTGTTTTTTGTTAATTTGATGGCACTTTGATTGTCACAATTAATGGTGATGGGTGACGAAAAGCAAAAGATGTCGCTTAGTAATGAGCGAATGTAGATGGCTTCCTTACAGGCTTCACTTAGAGCCATGTACTCAGCTTCTGTTGTTGATGTTGCAACGGTTCTCTGTTTACGTGATTCCCATGACACTGCTGAACCACACATTTGGAAAACATATCCTGTATAGGATCGTCTGTCCACCAGATTACCACCATGATCGGCATCAGCAAATCCGATTAGATCACCACTATTGTTATAGGGCAGTTTCCTATTTTTTATAGCCTTCAGGTACCGATGAACACGTTTCGCAGCTCTCCAATGTACCGAGATAAAACTTCTTCTATACAAACACTACAAATGTTTGCCGAAGTTACTTTGTAGGGCAAAATGTTTTTAATTATCAATTCTGAAGATGGATCAAGGTATTTTATTTTACTCAGCAATTGGGGGTACCTAATTGCACCTCTTAAAATTTTAAATAATATAAATTGTTTCACATCTATCATTAAACGCTAACTATCGATCGTCAAAAAGTAGAAATTTGCAACTTTTTAGAAATCGTTAATTTTGACAGATGAAACGTTCGGATTTAGTAACGTTTCAGTAGCGTTTCGATCCAACGAAGTGTCAAAATTTTAGTGGAATAAGGGCCGACGATCGACTCAAGTATATGGACGTAGTTATGCAAACCAGCCACATGATGTCAGTTTTGAGAAAAATGGGTTTCTTGTTTTTAGTAATAATTGTTTGTAGAATATATTTTATTTTATTTATTTATCAAGAAATTTTGTGAATTTACAACATTTGAGTTTAATTGCAACACTTTTAGGCTTCTCTGCACATAATTCGATTTTGACAGATTTGTGGGTTGGTTCCGGTTTGCATAACTACATCTGTATAGTTCTATGTTCGATTGAGCGAGTAGAATACCGTTTACAGTTTCTGTTGATCGATAGTTAGCTAAACTAAAATAGAACCGGAACTGTATCGTTTGACGCCATTTTGACACCGAGTAGAATAGGAAAACCACTAAAAGTTGTAGTTTCGTTCGGTTTCGTTCCGTTTTCGATTCGATTTAAACAAAATTTATTTAGAGTTTAAACGTGGTCGCACGACTGAAGATAACATCTGTGTTGTGCGGCGTATGATAGAGACTGACAAAAGAGTGACCTATCAACAGATTCGGACAAGCTTAGGCATCGGTATGAGTCAAGTGCACAAAATCCTCCACGAACATTTAGCGGTCAGGAAGCTTTGCGCCCGGTGGATACCTCATAATTTGACTGAGGCTCAAAAACTCCATCGTGTGGATTGGTGTCGTAAAATGATTGAAAGATTTAACGGAGGTGACTCAAATGCTGTGTTCGACATACTAACAGGTGACGAAAGCTGGATTTACTGTTATGATCCTAAAACCAAAAGACAATCTGCTCAGTGGGTGTTTCCTTTCGAGGAGTTGCCAACTAAAGTGAAGAGAGATCGAAGTGCGGGAAAAAAAATGGTGGCCTCGTTCTTTGGAAGGATAGGTCATTTTGCAACAATTGTGTTAGAGGATCAAAAAACAGTTTCTGCAGAATGGTACACTACCAATTGTTTGCCACTTGTCTTGGAAAAAGTTCGAGAGAAACGACCTCGCAGTAGGATCCTCCTTCACCACGACAACGCCTCGTCGCACACCGCCAAGCGAACGATCGACTATTTGGCGACATCAAACGTTGAATTACTGGGTCACCCGCCGTATAGCCCCGACGTCGCGCCTTGTGATTTTTATTTATTTCCAAAAATTAAAGAAAAACTTAAAGGAAAGCGGTTTATGAATGCTGAAGAAGCGGTGGCTGCGTATCGCGATGCCATTGAAGAGACCCCTAAGGACGAGTGGGCAAAGTGCTTTTCCCAGTGGTTCCATCGCATGCAGCGGTGTATTGACGTGAATGGACAATATTTTGTAAAGATATAATAAAACTAATAACTGGCTAATGTAATCAGTTTTTGATTTTCTAAGAACTTTCAGTTTGACCCTCGTACATATATACTTATTAATCATTGATATTTGTTTCTTTCAGATTATTATTCATCCAATTATCACTCGCCACATCCTCAGCAGTGGGCTCTCTTATTTGTTCTTTCTTATTTAAAGGTCTCGGAAATGTGTCGTATTTATTGCTGGTGGTAACAGCTCTGTTTGTAGTCGCATTCGCTTTTACCTCTCTGTTTATAAAAGAATCTTTGACTACAGCAACGCCGGTACGACATTTATTTATGTATCAATAATTTATAAATCGTAAAATATGAATATGTAGGACTGTTTTTACCCGATTGAAACAGAAGGATGGTTATTTTTGAACGAATGTATGTATTTAGATTTTTATGCTTCCTGCTACAGCCTGGACTTGATTGCTTTTGATATACTTTACCTATGAAGTATCATTAGCTTCATCTTACTGGCCCGAGTGACACTGGCTACTCTAAAAAGAATAAAACCAAAACGGAGAATTTTGTACGCCTATTGTGTTGCCTAAAAGACGAGGAATAAAAATTAATTGATAGTACTTTATTCAATTAGATGTTTATCATAGAAAATGATTGGTGAAACGCTTTTGTTAACGTTAAATTATAGTAGTGGTCCCTGCTTGCAATGATTTATAATGATATTATATTAAACATTACATATATTTATTGATAAGTGAGCATAAAATATACGATGCTCTTTATATTGCTCAAATAAAATTATTGAGCTTGTTTTTCTCTTTCCAGTAGATATTTTATGGATTTTTAATTTTTTTTCATAATTTGAAACAAAAAAGAAAATTACTGAACGGAGATTCACCAAAGCAACTTTTGCTACGTGTCTGAGGTCCTCTCGTTGGTACCTTCGCTTACGTTCCCTTAATAATACGCATCGATTATTTTAGATTATATCAAAATCTATTCTTGTTTATATTTTTTATATATACTCCATTCATTATAACATTAGAAAAAAGAGGGTCATAGAAGCAGCAGTGCAGAACATTTTATTTTCAAGATAAATTTAAAAAATAAATATTAGAGTTTTGTTGAAATTTTGAATGTTAGGCAGTCTAAAAGAGCTGGGCGATTGTCTATTTTTTACGATACCTCGGGGTTGAGTTGAGGCCAGAATTTTCTTTTCATTTTTAATTTAGTTTTCCATGTTGGCTTGGGAGTAAATTCATCTCTTACTCCTAAGCCAACATGGAACTAAAAGTAACAGATAGTTAGTTGTTTTGATAAATTCTTTTTCAAAGTGTATATAATTAGAATAGAATTTAGTTATATCTATGACCAGGAAAGAAAGGTACACAAAATGTTTTTTTTACGAGTATTGTTACTTTTATAACATTTATTCAGACATTAGACTATTCATGAACACATTGAAAAAATTTTCCTGAAATATCAAAGATTGAGGGTAGGTATGAAGGCCACTCGGGCCTGCACCGGCATCGTCCATATTTAACAAAACTTAACAAAAAAAAAACAATAACAACTTAATAACGGAAAACGGCAAAACAACAAGAACGGCAGTAGCATTCACAATTGATGACAATCCGAGATTACGTATTATCACAATTATGAATACATTATAGTCTCACAAAAATAAAAAGTTGTACGCCGACACGTTTGAAGGGATTAGGCAACGTTTTAAATTTGGTAGAGTTATAGTGACATGAGAATCGTGCCTAAACTATTCAACCCTGCTTCTTTAGGTTCTTTAAGATAAACACTTTTTATTGTACTAGTTATTAAATCATTTAAGTTAGTCAAATACTCATAAATTTGTTTAATATATAGCTTAAACGACAACGGTTAAGTATAGCAGCTGGTATTTAAGTGGATATGTAGCAAATTAGCCATCAGACTTAAGAATAACATGATTATTGATATTTTGTCACAAAGTATACCATAAAAAGAACTTTATTTAACTTCTGTCTAATGCTATAATGAATGGAGTATAGTTAAGATGTAATATATTAGAGGTGTAATATATTTAATGTTTATTTGGCAAATATTAACATAGACTTAGAATAAAATTGATTGAAAATGTGATAATTACTTAATACTTCGCCTTAAATAATTCTTTTTCATTTTCAGGGCACAATCTTAACAGTGTTGAACATTGGACATGTAAAAGAAATGATAAATGTGTGTTTTAGACAAAGGCCAAACTATGGCAGAGCTATTAGTCTTCTTGTTATAATAGCATCAGCGTTGTCTACTCTTACCGCCTACGGAATATCCGGCGTATTATATTTATATGCAAGGAATAAAATACATTGGAGTTTGAGGGATTACACGATGTTTTCGTCGATCAGCACTGCTATGTGGTTCGTTGGGTCCACCTTTGCCATAGGAGTATTACAACGAGTGTTTCATATAAGCGACATTGTATTTTCATTAGTTGCATTCGTAAGTTGCATGGCTGAATATGCTATTAAGGCGTTTGCAACTACAACATGGCATATGTACTTTGGTAAGTAATGTAGTTTCTTGTTACATTTAAATATTTTCAACTTTATCGTTAAAAATAAATAATATGAAAGATATCTTTTATTATAATTGAAATATACTAAATAGAATTACTTAAACGCCGAGGCTCATGATATTTTTCTATATTAACATATTATAAAACAAAATACAACAGAAAATATGAAAAAGTAAAAAGTATGCAAAACTGTAAAAAAAAAGTTTCATTAAGTCCTCATCAGTAACACATACATTTTATTTTGTAATAAAATAGATAACTGAAAATTGTAACAGTGTGTAAATTTAAAAGTTTTGTAAAAAAACAAAAATGTATTCGATATCACAATTGAGCAGGCAGGGTAAGAAATACAGTTGCTGTAGTTCAATAAAGAATAAATAAATAAATTAAATTATTGAATAATCGCTGACTCAAATAATATAAAATTATTCTCGATAAACAGCAAAATCACTCGCATGCAAGAAGGCTAGCGTTATAACTATAACTCATTTTATCAAATTGTATTTTCATTAGGTTGTCACCTTCTTAAATAAATTAATCATAAAATCTGTTATTTTTGTGAAATTTATTTTATATGATGTATATAGATGTGCCTAATTTTTGTTTTCAGGTTCGGCCGTATCCCTATTCGGAACAGTATCTGGACCACTGTTAAGGTCGATCCAAACAAAAGTATTGCCCGCTGCCGACGTAGGCAAGGTGTTCGCCCTAATGAGCTCAGCAGAAGCAATTTGTCCGTTACTAACACCGATCATATATAACACGCTTTATGCATATACAATAGACAGCTTTCCTGGAGCATTTTTTATGTTGTCATTCGGAATCAACATAGTGTGTTTTATATTATTATCGTAAGTATTTTTGTTTTTCAATCTCTGGTTGTTATATAAACTACTTATTGAGTGTCAGTACAAATAAATTGAAACATGTTATTTTATAAAATAGTAATATGTGTTATACCTGCTTTATAAAATTATAAAGTAACCAGGTATATGTGGACGACAATCTCATAATTTGTATAGGTACTGCCAGAGGCGTTACAAGGTGGGCCATCCTAGGCAAATTTTAGCTCTTATTTAGGTATGTACTGCATATGAATTTACTTTATTAACAATGTTTATTGAAATATATTCAGTTTAGTTTAGAGACGACATGAACGTGACGAAATAATATTTTTAGTTAGTAGTAGAACAACTAACAAAATATGATTACTAACATTGCATCTGACGTAATCAATTACTTCAAATTTTATATGGTGCCGATTTATTCCCATTCCTAATTCAGATAGTATATCTGTTTTAATTTAAAAGTTGGTTATGGATAAGAAAATTAAGACCTTGTAGTTCATCACTCTACTTTCTTTAAATATATTATGTCCAGGCCCATTATGGTCTTAGTGTAAATCCACCACTACCTACTATCTTCAATAATTCAATTATAACCTGTGCAATCAACATTCAAAGTCAGTAACAAATAAAAGAAAAAATAAAGTTGTGTATTGGTACATAGAACTAGAGAAGAGCTGAAAAAATAAATTGAAACAGACTGCTCCATATTAAAAGGTCAGAAAGGCAAGGGAAAAATATCACAAGAAGATGGATAATGCTAAAACGAAAAACTGGAAAGAGTAAACAAAATTACAGCAAACATAGAGAAAAACAATGTAGCGTAGTACCCTATCGGGTAATGGCAAAACAAGGAGAGATGCAAGAATATTGCTAATGACTAGCCCCAAGGAGTCGGTGCGCATAATGTACGAGAGCTTCTACCTAAAGGACACTTAAGCGGGAGAGAACAAGGAACATTAGGAGGTGAGAACTAAAGTCGTGAAAGTGGACTAGGGAAATTAAATGATGTTCATGAACCCCCGTTTGTCGAAGTGAAACTAGTTTATGCGATTTCCTCGTTTGGTCCCAAGAAGGAGCCAGGCGGTGATGGTTAACAACGGACATTTGCGCAGCGACTATAAGATCAGGCACTGAAACAGCCCTCGCACTCCACATCCAGTGTCCAAAAAAACCTATTTCCCAAAGTTATTGAAAATTGCAACTGACTATTCATTTCCCGAATCGCATCAACCAATCAGGCTTTTAGCTTTTGTTGGGAAAAAATAAGAAAAAATGAGGGTAAGGAGACTGAAATGGTGTATTGTACCCAAAATTAACCTACGACAGTACGTTACGACACAATTTATGCTGCAGCGGAGGACTCCATCTGCGACATGGTTCAGTGTATCAGAGGCAAAGTAGTCGATAGGAAGATAGTGGTGGCTTCAAATTAAATACTAAAATGCAAATAAAAATTGCCCTATAAATCTGCAAAGGCATGTGGTTAGCTACATATTGGACGAGATCCGTAGTCAATAGATAATATTAAAAATTAACCCAGTTATATTTATTATTTTTGTTACAGCATCGTCCTACACTTCAGGCGAAAGAGCTCAAATGCCACCTACGAGATTATTAATAATGAGACTGATGCTTAAGACTGTGTATCACAGACACAGATAGTTTAATATCGAAGATAAACCAATGACTGCATAAAATACTATAGTAATTTAATATTTTTACCTTTTGTTAAGATTAGCTTTTAGTTTAAGTGCACCTGATAATAAGTACTTATGCACGATTAAGCCCGAAGCTGAAGAATTTTTAATATTAGTTTGTATATTTAAATAGCAAATAATAATAAAGTATATGTCAATGTTTCACAAATGAAACTTTATGTCATTAATATTAAATGGTTCCCTAACTTATATGCCAAATAATGTGAATATATATTGGCTCAATGACATTCCTACTATATTATTATTAATCAAATTTTATTTATTTAGTTAATATTATTAATTATTATATAATTATTGATAGAAATATGAATGCTTCGTTATTTTAAGATTTGTTATTGAAACGATTGCAAAATAATCGAATTGACGCCTATTAATAATAAGGAAAATATGTATTTGAATTTTGACTTAAACCTTCACAATAATAACGACTTTGCTATCGAGATGCATGACTTTTAACTGTAATTAATTTTAGAGCATAATTGTATTAATAAAAAATTGAATAAGGATTGTAATATTACGTTACAATTTTATATTTATTAGGTATTGACATTGCACATTTTCAGATCGAAATAATTTTGACTTTTTTACTATAATCATAATGATATGAGTTATTCGAATACGATGTTGAAATATATTAAATCATTTGAAATAAATGAATAAAATATTATCTTGTTCTTTTCCTGTGTACAAAATTATCATGAGGTAAATATTAAATTTATTTTTAGTTTTATGTTTGTTACACACATAATATAATTGACGTCTTTTTTATTATAATCCTAAAATTTCTGAAGCCTCGAAATTATCAACACCTTTTGGGGATGGAGACAGCATTAAAGCAATAATATTTAATAGTGGAAGTCTTTTGGTAGTCCAAAACTCATCTTCCACGAACTAAAACTATTGATGGATCTACCACTCATAAAAAGTTGTAACAGCCACGCAAAAATCATCCAAATGCGAGTCATGGCACGAACTCGCTCATGAACAATGGTGATTCGTGAACAACTTTTTAATTTGATTATTTCCTTTTTTCCACTCAGAGTTTGGATGAAAGTAATCACTAGAAGAAGTCAGGCCCTTGTCAGAAACTATAGAAACAGTCGATCTATGGATAGAGTTATGAAAGTTTAGAAAGCGAAATATATGTCAGTGTCCTGTGATGCTCGACCAATCCTCTTGACCTATCTCATAAAGAATCCAGCGTGATTACAAAGGTAGCAACTTAATAGTTAAAGCTGTGTTTAATTACAAAATTAATAAAGCGTTCAGTAAATGTAACCTCATCAACTATAGATCAAATACCACCACTTTTACGTCCCCACAGCAGGGGCTCAGGCCTTCCTTATGGATGGTTAAGGAGGATGGGCCATAACCCTCCATGCTGGCCCAATGCGGATTGGAGGGTATTAACGACTGCGAATGCAGCCGGGACCAACGGCTTAACGTGCCTTCCGAAGTACGGAGTAGCTCGAGATAATAATTTTTTGATCACCCATCCCGTGACCAACCCTTGCGAAAGTTGCTTAACGACAACGAATGCGGGCCGCGGCGCTTATCCATTACGCCACCGAGCTACTCAAATACAACCAAAATAAAAATTTAAAACATATTTGATAATTGTAAAAGTCATGATGAGCTTCCCAATATGTCTGACACGACCGCACCGCTTCTTTACATTTTTATAACATTTTTTAAATTACTAAAGGTAATATGCTAAAATATGATGCATTGACCTTGTTTAAGTTTAAAAAATTGAAAGTTGAGATTAGAATACATAACGCGATGTTGAATGATGATTTAAAAAAGTACCAGCCTGCTTTAAATCGTTCTGTTACAACCTCTGATGGTAAATCCCCTATCAGCAATCTTATGACTCAACTGAATATGAATGATTAATCATATAAGTAGATTTCGATATTTTGTGTGCCATGATTATTTAATTAAATCATGATGATGATGAATAAAAATATTTAATTTCGTATTATAAATATTTAATTGTATGATAATTTAGATTATATTTTTTTATTACCTACTATTTTGGGAATTGGTATGGCTTGATTTAGGTAACCGATATTTTTACTAATGTAACAAATGAATCAAGCAAGACTAATATTATTGTTTTGTGAGTGCTGTAAGTAGAAATTTATTTGTATGATAAATAATATTAATATTGCACACATTACTTAATTCCAATTTAGCTATTTACAGTAATCTAAAACCCCACCCAGATCCGAGACAATATATCCGGAAATACAAACTAGGACCTCACAGGGTAAACCAATGTTATGTTTATATTTACTTAATAGGTTAATTTTCACATGAATGAAGTTTAACTTTATATACTAGGTAAGTATTTAAGAAAATAAATTGACAGAGAGAAATTGACGTGTATTTTAAAGGGTTTGCGCGTTCGGTCTAGTCATTGATATGAACAAGAAAATACTATTTTGTTTTTTTCTGTGCTTTGAAAAGGACGTTAACATTTTGGTCCTGATGCATCAGCAGTTAATATCCAACAATCCGCAATAGGTCAATGTAGTAGAGCATACAACCCGGCTTTTCGTTTACCCGAATAACACGGTTAACCGGCCGATTTGAAAACCGAAAAAACGGTTTTTTTACTCAAGCAAAATCAAAGGTTTTTATCAAGGTAATTGAAAAGGTATGTATTTGATTTTATGTAACGAATAAAAAATATTTTTTATAGTTATATGTATTAACTAAATATTTGTGAAACATTTTTCAAAATATTTAATTGATGGAAAAATATATAATCTTCTTTGTCCTAATTACTTATTGCGTAAAATATGTGATTTTATAAGTCCAGGAGCTAAATATATTATTCCTTTATTTATACTGATTGCCCACGACTGCCCAAAAAGCAGTGTATTGTGTTTAGGGTTAATGTAAGTGTGTATGTTAGAGAATTGCCCAAAAAGCAGTGTATTGTGTTTAGGGTTAATGTAAGTGTGTATGTTAGAGAATTTCTTTATTCCACGATATTTTTTTGAAGATTAAACAGATATAACTAAACAAGGTATCATTACATTTTATATTACAAATATACACTGATTTCATTTAATAAACCAAATTAATTTATACATCCTTTTATTTCAGGTTTTTATCAGAAATAAAACAGGAAAACAGTAATAACCGAAAACCCGATTAACTGGTTTTTAATTAGAGAAAGCCGTGACTAACCGGTTTTTAAAAAACCCGGTTTTTGTATACCAACCAGCAGTGGGGACATTAATGGGCTGGTGATGATGAGAAGGCCCGTGTCTTATAGTTATGGGTGATAAAATAAGTTTTAAGTAAGTTTTCTAGTTATGATAGGTATATTTTTGTTTTGCTCATACAACTACTGTTCGAAATCCACTTTTCCGTCAACACTACAATCATCGTATCGAAACTTTTGCGACATAATAAATAAATACTCCGTAAAATGCAGTTTAGTATTATGTGAACTCTGCTGGAGTTTGGATGTAATGTCTTTTGATGTTAGTCATAATTAAATAAAAGTTTATGAAGTTTTTCGATAATGGAATCTGTTCAAAATACTCCTAACGGAAATGAAACTACAGATGAAGGCGATGCAGGCTCAAGTGAAGATCAACCCACATCTTCAAAGTTTACTGTGCTAATGGAGTTTCCTTTGTTTATAACAATGTTAGGTATCGCTATATCGGGTAAGTTTACTAACAAACTAGCTTACTGCCTGCGGCTTTGCTCGAATAGACGACAAGATTTTCAAGCTCCTATTTATTTTGGAGTTGAATATTTCAAAACAATATAGCTAAGGGAAAAGTTTCTTCGCATTTTATATGATAATTCAAAACATTTTTTAATAAAGTTTTATTTACATTTAACTAAAGTATGTAAGTATCATTTTGGTCGATTAGTTTTTGCCATCTTGTAGTTAGGGACATGATCCCATTTTTATAGAAATTTTGGAGCTTCTGATCTATAAATCGTGACAAGTGGTTTTGGACACTTAACCTGACACTGTCTAAAGAATTCTGAAGAAACTGAAACAGGTGGAAATCTGAAGGTACAAGGTCAGGACTATACGGTAGATGCATTAACACCTCCCAGCCAAACTCTTTTAATTTTTGCAGAGTGGAGTGATATGTGAAGGTCTAGCGTAATCATTCCTTATATTGATTAATTCAATTTCTTGCTTTAATCTCCGAATTCCGAATCGATAATAGCGGCTATTACCGCTCATAATGAATAATGTCCTCTAATCTCACCATACACACATCATCACCTTGAGCTATTTCAAGCAGTGCATTCCATTAAAAATACGGCGTCGAACACGGTGTTGTTACAACATCGGAGGTTTACTAAAGGTTTTATTTGATATAACCTCTATGAATATCCTCTAACCTCTATGAAGCACCTCGAATAACCTCTATGAAGCAGTAGGTTGGTCAAAGCGTTGTTTAGTAAGTCATCGTTGTTTAGTTGTTTGTTCTGTGTCAAACGTAGAAAAAGTTCTATGACCTTTGCCGTTTAATAGAGAATGAACAATAGAATGTAAGAATAATACGAACAATTTGTATTTTACAATTTTAATATCAGTTACTTTATAGTACCTACTATATCTCCATTTGTTATAGACACTAATGCCAAAAGCTTGAAATTCAAATTCGATTGCAGGATTATATTTTAGTAACAGATAGTTAGTGTATCTGTGGTAACGGAAATACACGAGATAATTTTTATATAAAGGAGGTTATACGAAATTCATAGATTAAACATATCTAGTGATGTAATACATGTAGAACGAATGACCCGGTTTATACCAATTTAAGATTTGGACCCAGTTTTGGCCATTTTCAGAGTTTCGAGGCATTGAAATTAGACACATAATTCAACATTTTCAAGCAGGTGTGGGCAAATATTATAACCTTGACCTCGGGCCGAACAGCTTTTTTTCTAATTTTAAGTATAATTTTGCTAAGGATATCAATTAATGAATTTTAAAACCAACATTTTTGAATCAAAATAATTATTTATCAAGTATATATATCAATAACTAATAAAATTGTGCGACTATTATGCATACTGTAATTATTCAATTATCATAATTATATTTTCGAATAGGAAGCGCTGAAAAGAGCGGTTGTCCGGGAGGAAATTTTGGCTCCCACAGGTCCTGATAATGTGTTTAAGTATTGCTTAATATTTTATATAAAAAAAATATGCACCATTTATGTTAAACAAAAACTAATATTTGTGTTTTTAATAATAATATATACAAATCTTCAGGGGCTAGACAAAATTCTACGAGGCCGTCATTTGCCCAGGCCTGCGTTTAAGTAACATTTTAGTAGTATTAGTAGCTTACACCCGGTTTCTGAATTGAGAATTTGAAGTTGAGCACGTCTCAAACCGTGCTTAAGCCATTTTAAACGTCAATTAAACAGCTTTTCATTACTGATTTATTACTTTTCAATTATCAATTGATAGCAATTTAATAAAACAAGGACTTTTTACCATGTGAAACGTAAAAAACTTAAGTTATTGAGAAGAATCAGTTGAGATTTTGTACTTTTCTCAATTCAGAAACCGGCCGTTATTCTACAAGTTAGTCATAATGCTTTAAAATCTTAAAAGGCAATAAAGGGACCAGAAGCGAAAATTGGCTCATTTGCCCTATATTTACTTATTTATATCAAGAAATTATATTTATTTTACAACACACAACTGAACATTGTTGTTCGGTGAGTAGACAGTAATCCATCAATTATTTCTGTTAATTCCTTGTTAAGAGCCATATGACAAATTTTCACTCTGTGATTTGAGTTCTCGAGAACTTGTTCAAGGTCACGAGTCCACAATACTGTGTTGAAACCACGTTCAAGCTATTTTGATACTTTTCCCAATTTTTGTATTTATTTTAGTATTTCTATGGTGAGATTCATTATCGACCCGAATATTTTAAACGACTGCTCTCGAAAAGGAGTCTATTGTTTTTAGAATTAATGTATGTATGTGAGTATTTTTATTGCACCATAACTTTTGAAAGATATAACGGATATGAATGTACAGGGTATCATTAGAAACATCATCCTAAGTCACCACAAAATACATAAAGTATCAGTGAAACTAGCTTAATTATTAATATTAAATAGGTATGGGGACGTGTGACGCCATTTAAAAAAGTATGTTTTTTTATAATCATAACTTTATGGGTATCAAATTAAAGGTCCATTAAAAATATATAATCTGTATACAAAATTAACTGCTCACTAAAATGAATAAAATATAAAAATTATTTAAAAATTAAAAACACGACTGCTAAGATCGGACAAAAATTAAAAGAAAGAAGTTTAGCCAAATCATAGGCTATAAATATAAAAAGCGATGACAATATATCAATAAAATTATAAATATTAATTAAAAAATATTCGTGCCATATTTTTCGTCGACGATTTCGAAATATTTTCGTCATCCATAGGAAACATGGACTGTTTCCTGTTTGGAAAAGTAGTAAATTAGAATTATATTAAACTAGTTGTGCCCGCGGCTTTATGCGAATGGAAAGTAACCTAAGGTTCTTTTCTCATGGCTAGATGCGATGTTATTCGATATGAATGAACGATATCACACGAATCGCATGCACTTATAAAATGTATGGAAAAACTCAAGTGTTTGCTCATGAGATTGTACTATCTGTCAATATCGGTCACAAATCTCATGGTCTGCGGTATCACTTCAAATGTATGAAGGTGGTAGAACGCTCGATCTGCTTTTGATTTTCTGTTCAATAATATCGAGGAACGATTCATTTGCTCATACTTACCATATCATCAAAATATATTGAATTTTACAAAAAATACGGCAATATCCGTATATAAACAAATGAAAAGCTCGATGGTGCCAGATAGCTCGTTTGATCTGCGATTGAGGAGGTTAAGCGACGATTGCAAAGGCCGGCAATTGGATGGGTGGTCAATTTTTTTGGAGGTCAAAAAAGAGATAAGGCAAAAAGAGCATATAAGAAACGTCCAACTAACCGCAATCTTATTCGTTTTTAAGGTTCTTCGAAATTGCTGCAGTCATATGTGTAGGGATGCTAAACGACGCTTCTTCCATAGCTTTCTACTGATCGCAATCCTACTGATGCCTGGCGGTTTTTGCGCTCTGTAGGAGTGGGGAAATCTACTGCTAATGTGTCTACCAATGTAGATTTAAGCCTCCTTAACAGACACTTCTCCCTTCCTCCTTCTACTATCGATGTGACATAAAGGATTCTACGCTCGCAGAACTTTCACTGGTTCCGAGGCCAGACTGCACATCTTTTGTCTTTTCAAAAATATCCGAAACTGACATTAAAAATACCATTCAAGCCATTTCTTCCGAGGCTGCTGGCGAGGACAACCTAAGCGTAAGAATGTTTACCCCTATTTTATCTTTTCTCCTTCCTATACTTGTTCACATACTTAACTTCTCACTTGAATCCGGTTCTTTTACCAAAATTTGGAAGATGGCGCACATTATTCCACTGCCTAAAGTATCTAATCCTTCAGTCCCATCTCATTTCCGTCCTCTTTCTATTCTTCCCCTTCTCTCTAAACTTCTTGAGCATATTGTTCATAAGCAATTATCAACTTTTCTTTTTTCTAATTCCCTTTTGAATAGGTACCAATCTGGTTTCCGCCCTGGTCACAGTACTGTAACAGCTTTAATAAACATTACTGATGATATTCGTTGGGCTATGGAGAATAAAGCTCTTACAGTTCTAATTCTTCTAGACTTCAGCAGTGCTTTTAATTCTGTCGATTTTGACATTCTTCTCGCAATTCTTCGTTCTTGCAATATCTCTCCTTCTGTTCTCTCATGGTTTGATTCCTACCTTCGGGGACGCACACAACGTGTGCGTCTTGGTAATAAATCTTCTGATTGGTGCGACCTCGGTGCGGGTGTTCCTCAGGGTGCTGTTCTCTCACCTCTCTTATTTTCTATTTTCATTAACTCGGTTACTAAAGTTATATCTTCGGACTTCCGCCTCTATGCAGACGACTTGCAGCTTTATCGACACTTTAAAATAGAAGAGTGTAACTCGGCACTGGTAGCTATTAATAACGATTTGGATCGCATTAGTACTTGGGCAAAATCGTTTGGCCTCATGCTTAACCCGAGTAAATCTCAGGTCATTGTGATAGGTAGCAGGTTTAATATTAATTCTATTTCTGCATTATCTTTACCACCCCTGCTTTTGGATAGGACTCAGATCGAGTTAACAGACACTGTAAAAAATCTTGGAATAACAATGGATTCAAATCTATCATGGACTGCCTATGTATCTGAGGTTAGTCGTAGGACCTTCTTCTCATTTCACACACTTAAATGCCTTCAAAACTTTTTACCTTTTAAAACTAAAGTGTTACTAGCACAATCCTTAATTATACCTCTTCTTGACTATGCAGATGTATGTTACTTGGATGCCACTGAAGAGTTATTAAACAAACTTGAACGACTTCAAAATCTAGCGATTAGATTTATTTATGGTCTTCGTAAGTATGATCATGTGTCACATTTACGTAAGCAGCTCATGTGGCTTCCCATTCGTCAGCGTAGATATGTCAGGATTGTCTGTCTTCTGTTCAACATCCTGTATAATCCCGTCTATCCTTCCTATCTGCGTGAGCGTTTCTCCTTTTTCCGTTCTCTTTATTAAGTTTAATTTATGTTTGTTTCTGTAAATAGTGTAATGTCAACAATAAAGAGTTATCTATCTATCTATCTCTTTGCAGATCCCACCTTAAGTCTTCAAACTCCTTCACACAAAACGGATTTTGCTTCATATTCCTTCACTGTTCATGCTGCTAGACTCTGGAACTCTTTGCCTGCCGATATACGTGACAGTCGCACTATTTCTGTGTTCAAAAAAAGAGTAAAGGATCATTATCTTTCCTGTTGTTGATATTGGATAGTGTAGGTATTATTAATCTTTATATATTATAGATATATATATTATTATTTATATAATGTTTGAACCGTTATGTATTTTTATTTTCTCTCTTTCCCGGTATTTGAATTTGTTTTTTTTTTATTCCATATTAATTTATTTAGGAGGTACACACTGACTACCTTATTGTATTTCTTTTTCCTGTTTTGGGCCTGCTGGTAGAAATTTCAATTTGAAATAAGCAGTGCCCTTGTACTAATGTCTGTTACATTTGTTCATATGAAATTGTATGTGTGTACAAAATAAATAAATAAATAAATAGATAATCCAACATTTTGTGGCGGCGGCCATCTTGTATATAAAATTTTGTCATAGTAAACAGTATTCTACTATTCAAGCCCTTTTATTTAATGTCCGTATTGAGGGAGTCGTGAAAAATATGTAGGTAATCCAACATTTTTGGTGGCGGCCATCTTGGTTATGAAATTTGTCATAGTGTTCAGTATTCTACTACTCAAGCCCTCTTATTTGATACCCATATTGATGGAATGGTGATAAAATATGTGATCCGACATTTTGTGGCGGCGGCCATCTTGTATCGATTTTCATCAAAGTGAAGAACACTCCCGACTAATACACCTTTTAAACAAAATCAAAATGGGTTCATCCTTTGGGGAACTATGATGCCACAAAAAGACACAAACACACCACACACACACACACAGAGACATGTCAAACTTATAACACCGCGTCGTTTTTTGCGTCCGGGATTAAAAATATATTGAATTTAGAAAAGGTTGTTTCATATGCGGATCTCCGATAAATTTGATATCGGTCGAATTGCATCGAGCCATAAGTCTAAGTTAATCCTCATTACGTAAGTCAACTTCTAGTGAAAGTCTCTTCAAAATCGGCCAAGCCGTTTCAGAGATTAGCCAGAACTAACAGACAGAAAGATAAAATATATTATTTTTGTATATGTACCATGTATACACACAAATGTATTTAGTGAAAAGCGGTTATTTTAATATTACAAATATCCAATTTTATGTACTAGTATAAGTGTATTGAGAGAAAAAGTACCTTGCTTTATTTGCATTTCATAATATAAATATATATTTTAACTTTCTTATACAAATATTCCTAGGGGTCTTTCGACCTATGCTGAAAATAACAAATGTGTATTAGAAATAATTCAATAAGCTATATAAATTCCATATAAATCGAACTTCGTGACCAAAGTTGGAAGTCCCACTATACTGCTCTATTTACGCTCGCTCGAACGTATCTAGATCGAAAAATGGCGCGAAGAAATGCGACACAGGTCTAACGTTGAGGAGCGCTCGCGCGGTACTGAGCTCAGACGGCCGCTGCATCTTATTTTGTAGTGATTTTGCGTTTACATTTATCGTATTTATTGAAATAATATAATATATTTATGCTTTAAAATTATAATAACTTTGTTCGTTATGAAATAGTCATTAATCTGGCATAAATTTTGTTAAATAATATTGTTGTGGCTAAGAGAAATTCAAAGTTAACTTCAAGCAATTTTTGATGTTTTTTGGTTTGTAATATAATTGTTTTTCTATATTTAATCAGTGCTATTTCAAAATTTCGAGCTACTATTTACTTTACGACTATATAAGAGATATCATTCTATTTCTTTTATTTCGTTTGTTAAGAACAGTAGCTCAATCCAGGACTTCAAAAAAGTGTCTTTGCGCATTTTATGAAAAACTTTCTCTGGTATTTTGGATTTAATTAAAAAGATGAGCAAAATTTCCAAAAAGTTGAGCCACTAATTTCTATACCAAGAGTTATTCTTCATTATTCAACAAGTCAAAATTGTTAATTTGTTTTTGTTTCCGAGAAAAATCACGCAGAAATCACAGTTGCGATGTAATATGGCTCTTAAGTGCCTGTAAAAAATTGCTATTTTTGCGATAAGGCCGCCGATTGTATGTAAAGTGTACAATAAAGTGTTCGGTCTTTCATTCATCAATTCAATATTAAAGATAGGTTGTACTTTAATGTTACATTTTTTTAACTCTTCGCTATAGGAAAAACCTAATGTTTTCTAATGTACACTTACGTTTCCAAAATAAAAATCTGGCTGGAAAGTATTTCATTAAAATATTTGTGTGTGCTATCACCAATCACGATAAAGATATTTTAAGTTATCTAGATGTTACAATGCAGGTGATACGGGTAGAATGTTACAAATGCCCTCAACCTTGACTTACGAGTACCTAACGCGATTTCCGAAAAAATACAAAACTAAACACAGAAAATTTATAAAAAATACGCTTTCTTATAAATACATTTCTCATTGTAGTCACATTTCAATGTCAAATATTATTATTGGTCACCCATCCTATGACCGACTTTTGCGAAAGTTGCTTAACTTCCGCGTCGCAGACCGCACGCGCTTACTACTGCGACATTGAGCTTCTATAGTATTGCTGTATATATTTAGCTATTGATTCTTTTATGTTACAGGTGCACCGACAAGTAACCTTATAATGTATCGAACTTGTATACATGCTCTGAACCATTCTGTGGACGAATGCAGATCTTTTCTGTTACCTGAAGCCATAAACCATACGCAGCAGCTGGAAACTGAAGTACAGCACTATGCGACCTTCGTGACTACAGCGAGGTCAGTGTTGCAGGCCGTGGTGCCCGCAATCATGACCATGTTCATTGGAGCGTGGTCTGATAAACATGGTAGGAGACCACTAGTGGTATGGCCTATACTGGGTAAGTAAAAAAAGGTTTTATACTATAAAAAAAAAACCTGCCAAGTTGGAGTCGAACCTGCGCACGAAGGGCACCGTACCGGAAACGAGCAAAAAATGACGTTTTTAGTATGCCCCTCTAAAACATTTGTTTAAATTTAATTTAATGATTTATTTTTAAAGTTATAAGATGAATACATATTCTATAAATATTTCAAGCCTCTACTCTGTTGACGTTATCAATATCGAGCTAAGATAAGCAAAACATCACTTTTGTTGGATGGGAGCCCCCTTAAATATTTATTTTATTCTAGTTTTTAATTGTATCACTTGTTTAAAGTTTGTATCCATTCTATTTTTTTTAAGTTTTTATGCCTTTACGCTGAACTCAGAGTATTAAATGAAATTCTTACTTTCACATTATTTCTCAGATATAAATACTACCTAGGTCTCTTTTGATATTATTTGAGTGTATTATTTATCACTTTTTTAAGTTTTAAGTCGGTTCTACTTTTGGAAGTTTTCAACTCCTGATTTTTAGTAATATTGATTTGTTTTTTATATAAGAGGTAACACAATTCAACATAGTGAAAGTCTTACGAAAGAAGATTTCGTTTATTTGCTCGACATATTTTTTCCAATAATTCTACACTCATTAATATGAATCTTTATAATAAAGAGGAAAGATTTTATTTCTTGTTTGTTTGCTAGTTTGTAAGAAATTGTTTCATAATTCAAAAAGAAGTCGATGAACATACCAACTTTCATAAAAACATACATACATCGCCGTCGAATATATAACCTCCTCCTTTTTGATTTTTAACTCGGTTAAAAAGCGTAAACGCGAGGAAATAAACTTGCTTGTTAATGAGATAGATAGGGACAGAGAATAGCATATATTTAATTTTATTTTTTTTATGAATGAGCAAAAATATTTTTTATTAAATGATAAGATTTTTCATGATTCCCCTACTGATAAAAATCACTTCATATTAAGACGTACGAGGTAAATATGTTTTAAAATCACAAATGAGATAAGCGTTATTTCCCGTTAATTTCAACTTAGCACTTTTATCGTAACCCATGATTAAATCTAGGACATTTGAGATTAAAATCTTTAAGTTGTTGACTTTTTCAACAATGAGGTACCCATTTCATATTGTTCAATTTTAAATGTTGCGATAAATCTACCCAGAAAAGTACAACAAAATTCTGAAATAGAATAAGAGGTGTAATGTTTTTTAAATTTATTTTTTATTCATATGAACCTAATTTCACAAGTGTTTTTTGTGTGTAATGTAATTTATGGATGGATCTAAGCACTGGGAATTCTTAGAGATTCTTTTTAGATTGGGCCTTCCGTCCTTGTAATTCGCTACAGGTTTTGGTTCTTCTCGAGAATTCATAATACCTACCATCGTTATTTCGAATTTACATATTGCGAATCCGAATAATAATGGCTGATATGACATACCATTGATTTTTTAAATAATATGTAGTTTTAGCTAATTATGTTCCTAATGATAACTTTTAGGAATATTCATAACCAGTGTTATGATGGTAGTATACAGTATGCTGCCATCTCTCGGCCCATGGTGGTATGTGGTGATATCGCTGCCGTTTTCTTTGAGTGGTGGCTTCGTGGTTCTATATGTTGGAAGTATGTGTTACGCTAGTGATGACAGCACTACAGAAAACAGAACAGCAAGGTAATATTTACTTAATAATCTAGGACTTCTATCTATACTAATAATAAAGCTGTTGTTTGTCTGTTTGATTGAACCCTACAATCTCCGGAACTACTGGTACGAATTGAATTATTGATTTGTGTTGAATAGTCCACTTATCGAGGAAGGCTATAGAGTAAGAAATCAGATTTAGAGACCTACAAGCTTGAAAGTGCTTATTTTTATTAGAGTCAGCTAAATATAGCTGACTCTGAATATGTGAAAATTCATTTTTACCTAGCTATAGATATAATATAAATATTTAACAACATCACATACATTGCTCAGATTCCAAGATGAGTAGCTAAAGCCCCCTTATTATGGAGTATCTGAGACAACGAAGGTACCACAACACCTAGACCCGAGTCAATATAGAAAATTTCATTTTCTACATTGACCCGACCGGGAATCGAACCCGGGACCTCAGAGATGGCGATACCTTGAAACCGGCATGCGAACCACTCGGCCACGGAGGTCGTCACCGAGTTTGTCATGTTTCAGAATTTTGTACGTGGAAATGGTATACACAGTAGCGTCTACAATAGGATCTTGGGTTAGTTCTTACATACTGAAGGGGCTTGGCGATATAACTTATCTGCTGTTAATAGAGTCCACACTCTACGCTATTGCATATGTATTTACGGTGGTCTTCGTCAAGGAATCCCTGAAGACGGCCACACCGGTATGTACGCAGGTTTTATAGTTGATATATCTTCATTGAGGGCTACAGTTCTTTTGCTCACCAATGTCAAAGTTTATTTAAAATATCAAGCATGCTCAATAAACACTAACCTCTAATTTAGCTATTCTTGCAACCCCTTTTCAATTTAACTCCGTTTTTAAAGTACATTCACTGTCCCGTAATTCACAATCCATTCATAATGGCTTCAATGAGCCTCAGGTACCTCAAAATAAGCACAAAATTCGTTAATTTGAAAAGAAACTCTTCTTCTTCTTTTATTAATGGCTTATATGCGCATTTCGCACAATATTGCCAATGTCAAGTAAGTAAATTAATTTCTACATGTATAATGAAAATGAAATTAATTAAAGATGGCGATGATTCGGATGATTATTCAATATTATATTATTATTATTATTAAAAGAAACTGGTAGCTTGCCTGCCGGCAAATTATGATAATTGACATTTGACAGGTCTCTACACCTATCATCTCTAGAGGCAAATTCAAATTATTTGTTTAAACCTGAAAAAAATGCAGTTTTGTGCCACTATAACTTATATAGACAGTTAAATGAACAAAAAAGAATTTATGATGATAAGTGGTCATTCTTTTTTTTAAGAAACTATAAAACTTAGGTATTTCTATCGCTTATGGAAACCTTCTGATTGCATGTCAGAAATAGTTTTAAGCGATTTTATCGTAGCATTATAGTATTTATATACCGAAAAGAAGACATTTATCAATCAATTCAACGATGTTCAACCAATAGTGATTCATAATATGCACATATTTAACTGCTGTGAATGTTTCAACGAATTATTGAAATTATTTTTGTATTTCAGGGCACATTTTGGACGATTTTGAACATAGACCATATAAAAGAAGTAATTAGAAGTTGCTTTAAGGAGAAACCTAATTATGGGAGAGCCATAACATTACTCGTTATTACTGCAACGGGCCTTTTCTATATCCCGGTCTACGGAGTTTCAGGTCTTATCTACCTTTACACAAGAAACAAAATTCATTGGACGATGAAGGATTATACTACTTTTAAATCGATCAGTACTGCCATGTGGTTCCTTGGATCTTTGTTTGCGATAAGAGTATTGCAGAGGGTGTTTCATATTAGTGACATCGTTTTTTCGATGGTGGCATACGCTAGTTGTATTGTTGAATATTTGATCAAAGGGCTCGCGACAACATCTTGGCACATGTACTTAGGTAAATCATTAGTGTATTATTATGAAATTTTCATTTTCATATAGTGTACGCCTTCCTCTACATTAACGCTTATCTGCATTTTACTGCTATTAATATGTCAATTTTGCCGCCTCCCATTTATGCAGTTCAGCAGTTTCAACATCGAGTGGACTCAATTTGTCCAGGCATTCCATTTTTTACATTTGTGTCGTGCGTGTTGGTTTTCCCTCCATTTCAATCCAATGCTTCAATGTGTTTAATAGATGTATAAATAAAAAAATAACTTTTTACTCAAAAAATGTGGTCTACTAAAATAAAAATAAAACTGACCAAATGCGAGTCGGAATCCGCACGAAGGATTCCGTCGAATCGAGCAAAAAAAAATCACGTTTGTTGTATGGGAGCCCCCTTTAACATTTATGTTATTTTAGTTTTTAGTATTTTTTGTTGAAGCGAAAACAGAAATACACCATCTGTGAAAATTATGTATTTCTGAAAGACAGCGAAGTATTAGTAATAGGGAACCCGTTTTACCCTTTGGATATAAAACTCTGAAAAACTAATGGTCTGCCCGACTTCTGGCATTATAATAGCATTTAGGGACAGAATTTTTCTAAAGATTTGATTGAGATAGGCATCTCAATACGAGGATAAAGCTTACTGGTTTCAAGGTGTCGCCATCTCTGAGGTGCCAATGTACACAGATGACATTTTCTATTTATTATATATGATTAATTTTGTATTCACAATGTTATGCTGAAAATTGCTTGAAAAATTCACTTGCCCCAGGTACCCTGAGATGGGACACGAATCCTCGATCTTTCGCAATTTTACCTTAATTACTTCAGACCTGTATTAAACAAGGTGCTGTAGCTTGCTGCTTTTACTTAATTTGAGATGTGACCGAGCAATGTATGTGATGTTGTCTAATATTTGTAGTCAGGCAGGAAATATCGTGATGACGTCATAAATCTTTAGCGATAGGTCAGTTTTATAACTATCTCACTATTTCTAGGCTCAGCTGTATCACTGTTTGGAACAACCTCTGGGACATTTCTACGTTCGTTTCTCACGAAGACTTTACCAGCATCTGATATAGCGAAGACATTCGCTTTGATGGGGATAGGCCAAGCCTTATGTCCAATAATGTCACCCATTATATACAATACCCTTTACGCTTACACAATCAACGAGTTCCCTGGAGCATTTCTGATACTTTCAACTGGCATTGGCTGTATATGTTTCATATTATTGGCGTAAGTACTTATATGTTGATTTTTAAGATATCTTTAAGGGGGACATTACATTTCCCACTGCTGAGGGGGGGGGGGGACTTGGGCCATCGACCCACCACACGGGCCTAGAGCGGATGAAGCAGAAACAGTCGGGACCGACAGCTTAATGTTAACAACACCCATCCTATGACCGGGCATAGTGAAAGTTGCTCACCATAGATCGCGCTTTCGTCATTGCTGTGTTGCCTGATTTATGGCTCATTTACACTGGGGTCAGCATGTATAGTCCGGGCCTCTACGCGCTCAACTCATTACGGTCAATAAAACAATGACCGACCATTGGAAGCGACGAACTGAAATTGCCCGCAAAGGTTTTTGACCTTTCGTGGCAATGATATAGTTGCGTATAGAAAATGTAACTGATATTGTGTCGTTTGCGTAGCCCGTTTGGAGGTGATAAGTGAAAGTACCATAATAAAAGACCGGCCGAGTGCGAATCGGATTCGCACGCATTCTGATTTTAGTATTACAGCAGTAACAGGAATAAATCACGGTTCATGAGTTAGAGTCTGGGAATGACCCTTTGACCTTTGGGTACGAAACCCTAAAAATGTATAAATCATATTATTTAGATTTTTAATCTGAAAAGAGCCAATTTCTTTATCTTTTTGGCATAACGTGGTCTATTTAGATGTGGGCGAAATCGATTCACTCGTGTGCTTTTGTAGAATTTTCCCATAGATTTACCACGATTTATTAGTTAGGTTGATTTTCGTAGAAGCACACGCCTCTACGAAAACAAACATAACCCGCGACAAACTCATGATAGTAAAAGAAATTATGTTTGCTACAATACAATATACAAGCTTAATTTTTATTAAAGATTATTTTCTTAGTTCTTACATTTTACTATTTTTCCACTGAACAGTTTACAGCCTTTGTTTTTCATATCCTTGATATCTCTTTCAAAATTATTAAATAAATACATAATATAATCATTGCTAGGTTTATCACTTTAACGTCGCAATTTATAAATTGTGTGTATGTAAACAATAAACCACATGTCATTTAGGTTGGCACTAAATACAATAAATGAATCAGACAATACAAGGCGATCAAACCACAAATTAATTTATATGTTATGGTACCGTAAACAGTACGTCAGGTTGTACAAAGCTGACAAATTGTTCCAAATAATTTTAAACCACAAAAGTTCATTTTGAAGTTAAAAATCGGTTAAGGGATTTTAGTATTTTATGATAATAATGTTGTGTATGAAACAGTGGCGTAACTATACGGTTTGAGGCCCGTGGCAAATTCATTTGACACTCTATTTTTTTTTACTAATCGTGTAATAATAAATGTCAGGAGTAAGAAGTCTCCTAAGACAGGGGGCCCCTTCCAGCTGGGGGCCCGTGGCATTTTGCCGATTTGCCACCCTGTAGTTACGTCACTGGTATGAAATACATTTTATACCTACTTCCTACCTAAGTGTTGATAACTCTTTAATAATAATTATTATAAAATGTTGAAATGTAATATAATGCTTGCACCATATGAAGTCGAAATTTTATGGGTGGCACTTTGTGTCAAGAGATGATTTTTTTAATGGTCATACTTACCTATAAGTTCATAAATACATGAAAACTAATTATGCAACAAAACTATGGTTCTTTTCAGAATCATTCCGTGCCTGCAGTGGAAATCTGCAACTGCTGCTTATCATAGGATTGATGGAGAAGATGGGCAAGGTTGAAGATACAAGGTTTCAATTGACAAGTTTTAAACTCGAGTGCATATGGAGACTTGACGACAATTTGTCATCCCATATTTCATGTGATGAAGTAGGCTTATTATATATAGTATATTTATAGTAAATTTTCTAGTCTGTTTTCATAGATTGTAAGTTAGCAATGTCCGTCAGTACGGCGATTCCAACCTTGTGGATTGTGTAATTAATTCTACATTTTTTTAGTGCGTCACCAATTTATCGGTCCAATAACCGGTTGTAGTTTCAGCCATATATATGAATCTTGCCGATATCAGATACAGTATTTAAAATTAGACCCGAATTTTGATTATTTTTTAAAAGGTTCCGTAACCGAGATGGGCGTATCTACTAGACATTGTAGCCGAACAGAGTATAAGAGTTCAAAATCCAAAGGCAAGTACTGTCATATTGATGGACACGAATTACAAAGGTTAGTGATATTTAAGTGATATATTGTTGGACGGTAGCGTAATGCCCTAGCTCTATTTGTTTACTTTGAGTTATTTATGGCGAATTTTCAAACCATAGTTCGGGTGCCAACGAGCTAAGTTGCATTTAAAATTATATTGGTAAAATTATGAATAAAACCAAAAGTATATTTATTTCTTATTTTAATTAAAGTAACCATTAACAACAAAAAGTTTAATCAAATCACTGTAGTTGGGATTGTCTTACAATCATTTGACCTCATTAAATCGAATTGTAACATTGCTTTTGATGCAATTACATACTATAATTTTGAACTAAACAATATCTATGGCATAGGATGATGTAAATCTATCTCTACTTATAATAATCATCACAGATTATAATATAAAACATACTCCAATTTGTACAGGAAATGAGTCTATAGGCAAAACTGCCTAAATAGTGTCTTATAATAAGATTTCTTAGAATAATTCTGCGGTTCACATTTGTTTTATACAAGGTTTGTATCTTTGTACAATAATTGAGATTCAACAAGCAAAGACAGATTGACAGTAAACGAAAATATTATATCTGACTTCCAAAAGACAGCTTGATAAACCTATGAGTAACAAAACTATTTTAAAATTTAAACTGAGCAACTTTAATTATTAAGACATCACAGTTTGCATTGTATTTAAAGGGCCGACTTTACTACAATTGCCCTACCTTAATGAAGATTTAACACCTGAACAAAAACGATAAACAAATGAAAAAATCTCAATAGCTCCTTAAATTACGAAAAATAGACTTATATTAAACAAACTTAAGTACAACAATGATGAATGGGGAACCAAAGGGTCTTATGCAATACGTAAAGGTAACCGGTAACATAGTCCTTAAAAATATCACCTTAAAATCTAAAATACCAATCGAACATTTGATGTTGCAGTCTTATATTGATGAAGTTGATGGTAGTTGACATAGTTACTGCGTAAGGGTTAGTTATGAATTAGAGTGTATTATAAATTGGTTAGGTAAAACATTCACTGGATTCACGGCATAAGCACCAATGATAACACGCACCACGTTGCACAAATTAAAAGGTCAAAACACCGAGTGTATGTATGGATACTTCAAAATGTCATTATCTCTCTACCATTCTTCGTCCGGCTCTTGACCTTGATCAACGGCAGATGTGGCGTTGTTGAAGTTCTGTAAACATAATGTAAAATAAAGCAAAACCGATATCAAGGAGACATTTAAAAAAAATTACAATTACCTCAAATGTATCAGTTCCCTTTGGTAGCATGTAAAAATATGATTCAAGTATTATCTTGATGCAAAAATAATCTATGAAGTTAATCTAAAAAGATCTATCTAAAATACTAACTGCGTTTTATTTATATTAGGTGTTCATAATTCATTGTCGGAGTTTGAATGAAAAGCGCAACTGTCTTGGTGCAATCAATAACTAATAAGTGATTTTTAAAACATTTTTTTGAGATACATTCAGGTAGTTTTCAAAGTTTCAATAATAATCAATAAGGTTATAGTAGCGAAATAGTTGTTATATCGAAAAACAATTGGATATTGGTGTGCAAAGAAACAAGAGACTGGTTAAACTGTTTTACACTTTTACTAAGGCAGTAAGTAGTTCTAAAGGGACAGTTATAATATTGAAAGAGAAACACAATTTTTTCAGTTATTTTCATCTCATGGTATATTAGTAACTTTTTGAATACTGACCCGCACGTCGCTGCCGCCATACTTGTTGCCCTTATACGTGGCTGGGCCGCCACCCTGCAGGAAATCTGGCACAGGTTGATCTGCTTGCCGTAATATCTTCGCCAGATCACCACTCAATGCTTCATCCTAAATATAACAATTAAATCTTTATAACAAAAAATGGAAAACACCTATAGAGATGGAAGAGATCCTTACAATTTAAGGTGATCATATTAGTAAATTGGTTGCCACCTGTTAATGTAATCTCTCTATTGTAAAGTCTCAAACTTTGTCATGTATCATTAAACATTAAGTGATAAATGAACGACCAAATAAACAAATCACTTAACATATAATATTATAAAGAGGAAAGATTTGATAGTTTGGTTGTTAGCAACATCAAATGGGGTAAGCATAAGCTATAATTTGAGCGTGCAAAGTCGCTAGTAAATTGCTTGTAGTGAAATAAAGGTAATCATCTCGCCTGATCTGAATCATAGAATGAGACTGCCATCCCTCTGTTCCCAACACGACCAGTCCTGCCGATTCTATGTACATACTCATCTATACTCTTAGGCAGGTCGTAATTCACAACAATGTCCACATTCTTAATATCTGAAAAACAAATAATTCACTTAATAAATGAATAAAAATTATCATCCAATATAAATAATTTCCGATGCATGTTATATGAAGAAATTTTGTGCCAGCACAAGAATCGAGAGTATTGTCAAAGAAAAGTGAACATCTAAAACTTAACCAGTTGAACCTTTCTCCCTTGTGATAAAACAGAAATTTACTTGTGTACTATGAAACCTGACATTATTACTAAACAATGTTCAATTTTCAGTTGACTTAATTTTAGACCTTATTGCTTAACTTTTAATGGCATGGAATGCGATATTAATGTTGTCAAACAAAACTGTTAAGTTTATGAAAATAAATGTCATCTTTATATATTTCATTAATAAATACAAAACAAAAATGGTACCACAAACATCCAAAACATCGTCTGTAGTGCCTCAGAAATAGTGAAATCATTCCAGCGATTAATTTTCACCTATAACAAGAACTATGCATAACTAAGATTTATAAGTATATATTACCAAGTCCTCTAGCTGCTACAGCTGTTGCTACTAAAATAAGATGACCGCCACTTTTGAAATTGTGTAAAGCTTCTTCCCTCTCTCGCTGCATTCTGTCTCCATGGATGGATGATGTGAGCTTCTGTTGTTCAGACAACATGGCTGCAATAAAGTCCGCGTTTCGCTTAGTCTCCACGAACACTAAAATCCGTTTGCCATCTGAAACAAAAAAAAAAATAACGGACTAGGATTCAGATTAAAATCTTAACACTATAACTAATTTAATCCATGGATTCAGAGTATTTATTCCAGTTTTTAGGAATGTAGCCTTTTGCCATTGCCATGGATGAGCGTTTTACTTGTATAAAAAGTTAATAAATTTCAATAACTTTGTTAGCTAAAGGACGTCGTAAAGGATTATGATAGCATTAGTTCCATAGCCTTTTTTATAGTACTCACCGTTTTCTTCAATTAGTTTTTTGAGCATCTTTTGCTTCTCGTACTTGCTGACTTCGTGGAAGATCTGTTCGACATCGGTGCTCGCACCACCCACGATGCCGACGGCGACGAACAAATAATTGTTCAAAAACCGACCCGCTAAATGCTGAATATCTTCAGGGAATGTGGCGGAGAACATGAGTGTTTGACGGTCAGACTGCAACATTATTTATTTGAATTGAAAAGCTTGAATAATTTAGTTATTTGAGAAGATTCACACTCGCTAAGGAATGCAACATTTATGAGATATAATAAAAAAAAAATAGTGATTAGAAAAAACTAGAATATACAATATACTTAAGTTTTAGGTCAATAGAGTATTTGATAACATTAAAAATATATAAAAAATTGTGGTCATCCTATATGATAATAGCGTTATAATAACACATTTCATTTTATATTAAACGAAATAATTTATTATTATTTACAAAAAATAAAATCAAATATTTTATGACATTTTATCAGAGACGAAAACGCCTTGTTAGTGGTTGCAATTCCAATGACGTCACACACTAGTAAATATGGCTTCCTGTTGACGACTTTAGTTTGATGAAGTTTGTTTATTTACTTGTGTATGACGCCATACGCGGCGTAATGAATGCATATGACAGACAGCGTTTTTTTTGCGCTGTTTCTGAAATTTAAGCTTTAACTATAATTTTTATTGAAATGTGCTTATTATGTAATAAATAACAATTTAAAACTATTTTTCATAATTAGTTAAAATACCCTAACGGCGAAGCAGTTACCCCATTAGCAAATGATTACCTACACATGTACTTTTTTATCACATACATTCTTTATTTATTTGGTATTAATCATAAAATAATTCGTCTACAAATAGCATAAAGTCCACTATTTGCAATTAAGATGAATGTAAAAATAAAGAGACAAAACTACACTAACCGGGGGCACCATGGTGGGGTGTTCCATCATTTTCTCCACGGCGGGCATGAAACCCATATCGAGCATCCGGTCAGCTTCGTCTAATATTACGAACCGGATACTATCGAATGATACTCGACTGCGCTCCACGAAGTCATGCAGGCGACCGGGCGTTGCCACAAGTATATGACAGCCCCTCTGTAATTAAGAGTATCCGTTAAGCAGTGTTTCCTATGGTCCTTATGCCCTCTTTCTTTGGTATTTCCATAAAAAAATGTGTTAAAGAATTTTTGCACCTTTATCTGTAATATTTGAGGTAATGTTACTTTAATTTCAACACAGTATTACTATTGCGTTATAATTCCTAGCATTAAGAATTCTATGGACTGTTACATTTGGACCGTGTTAGAAAAGCATTATAGTATGCGGTTATTACGTAAACATTAGAAGAATTGGCCTACTGTATACTCACAGCAATATTATCTCCTTGATGTCGCACAGCTGTCCCGCCGTACGCAACTGCTATCTTTAATATAGACCCGTATGCAAACTTTCTGGCCTCATTGAATATTTGAAGGGTCAATTCACGTGTTGGCGACACGATTACTACCTGTTGATAATATTCAATAAGAAGATATATATCAATAATAAGATTCAAGTAATATAATCAATATTAAACACATATTTAGTTATATAATGCATTAAAAGGTATAACTAATGGTTAAATTAATCAAATTTTAATTCTGTCTATGTTTTCAATTCTAAAATAACTATGGCATTAGAAGTTAAATTATATTATAGTATACAAGAGTATAATTATTAGGAGCATTTTATTACATACTAAGACATAAGGTTAAAAAGTAACACCTAAAATATTTTTAATAATTTCACATTTTGTTTTGGCACAAATATATTTCATACCTGTGGTTGTGCACATCCATTGGGCCCGACGACAAGCTCTCTGACATCTTGTAAGAGGACATTTATAATAGGAAGTAGGAAGGCCGCCTATAAAGAAAAATTGAACTTACTACATAGAAAATAAAAAACAGGACCTATTTACCTAAATTTATATTTGAACAATTTAAAACTGTCAATTTATTAAAATCAATGTTATTGTGAAAGAAAGAAGAAAGAAAGAAAATGTTTTTATTGGCCTTCACAATACATACAACAATTCAACACATATAACATTATAGAAAAAAAACAGCACAGAGATATAATGGAAGGCCAACCAGGTGGCTCTCTCAGTGATAGGGAGTTTTCGAAAATAAATAAACATTAAACAAGAAAGATTTCTCCATAATACCATTAAATAAATATTAATCTGTTTATTTATTAGATTGGTTAAAAATAAACATATACGATCGTAAAAGTGACCCTGTTAGTGTCATATCAGATTAACAACTGATATGTCATATTTATCTCGAGATAGTGAAAATATTTACAGTTTTTCCAGAGCCAGTCTGTGCGCAGCCCATGAGATCCCGCCCATTCATTATAATGGGTATAGCGTGCTTTTGTATAGGCGTCGGCTTCTTGTAGCCAGATTTTAGAATGTTGTCCAAAACATACTTCCGAAGATTCGCGCTCTCAAAACTGTCTACGGGCCGTGGTGGATTTTCGCCACTAACCTGTAAGAGATATTCAAAAATATGAAACTATAGGTCAAGAAAATTCTTGAATTAATCGTCTTTTTTTATCTTGAATTGAGAATATAATAAACCTTTTTGATGAGCAGACCACATTAAAAAGAGCTGCAGTTTAATTTATCCGTAGTGTAGCCAACAAACGAAATATAATTGAGACTGAAAAAAAATATGTAAATGCAAGCAAGATGAGCGTTAACTAATTTTACAAGTTAATAAAGAAATTAATGACTCCATCTTATGAAATATTAATGGAATCCCTTTGGGAATATACTCTTTTCGATGAAAACAGATATGTCAAAACCAGTCCACTATTAATGAAGACATTGTGAGACCATATATTAAAAGAGTATTAATAATACAAAATAAAAAAAAAATATTTGTCAATTAAAAATTAAAAACAATATGATATAGTTGCAGACAATTTTTAGTTATTAAAATCGTTTATTGTTAATTGTAATTGTGTAGGCGTATTATAATAATAACAATTAAAAAATCTCTTCACTTTTAAACTACCGCGCTGCATTATTACATACTGCACCGGCCGAAACGTCGGCGCAGGTCAGTGTAAAAATCGCATCTAATACCCGTTATTATAAGTATGTAATAACTACTCACTTTAACAGCAATGCAGTCAAATTTGTCGAAGTTGATGCCCGAACTAATAGTGCTACTGAATATTTCTGTCTCATCATTCGTCGGTTCCGGCGGGACGTATGTGACTGGTGGCTTCTTTGGCTCGCCATCCTCGCCGACTTCCTCTTCAGGGTTATCACCGTCGCGGTCACCTCTGTCGCCTCTATCGCCACCGCCACCGCGTCCACCCCCGCGACCCCCCCGCCCTCTACCTCTGCCCCTTTCACCCCTGTCGCCCCTATCTTTGTCATCGTAACTGTCACCTAATAATAGGAGTCGAGATGAGAATAAATGGTTTTTCTTCATTGACTCAACACTAAGTCTACAGTATTACCCATGTCTTTAATTTATGTATAAATAAAAAAGCGAATAAATTGGACTCTCGCTCACTATTGCTCAGATTCTAAGAAGAGTAGCTAAAGCCTATTATGGAGTATCTGAGACAACGAAGGTACCACAACACGCAGACCCGAGTCAATATAGAAAAAAATATTTTCTACATTGACCCAACCGGGAACTGAACCCGGGATTTCACAAATGTAGATATTTTGAAACTGGCGGGCGTACCACTCAGTAACGATCACTTATCAGTTTTTGATTAGTATACATCTAAATAACAATTTGTTTTATTATCCCCTTATTTTTTCGGATGAGATAATTAAAGATCCAGTAGCCTCGTAAAGTATTGATAATGAGTGAATTATTATTATTATCAGAAAACACGTAAAAATAATGTTATAAAAAAGAAAAAACAAAAAGTTTATAATCAGACTATTATTTAAGCAAGAATGTTAGCTAGTCAATTACATAATACAGAAAAAGTGTTCATGAAGCATGCAGAGGCATTGCTGTGATTTTTTGCAGTACATTATGTCTGTAAAGTTATGTGATTGGGTAAAAAAAAGGTAAAAAACCACACAACAGTTACAGTACAATAAAAGATTGCGATTCACACTTATGTTACTGATAACCAAAAGCAATAGAACTAATTGACAACACTCAAACAAAATTACTTATTATATGTCTACCTCTTCCTTTCCTAACAATTTTTCCTGAAAAATAAAAAGAAAATAATTTATACTAACACCATAAGAGGTAAAGCATATACGATCATAAAACTTGTTTGATTGTATGAGGGTAACCTTTGGAAATATTGAAACATTTTTTTTCACCTAGATGTAAGGATATGAAAGCTATATTATACTTGGGCGAAAGGCTAAATCACACGGGCAATTCGTGGCAAAGCAGTGAGTAACTAAATATGAGACTACTGTATGTAGTTACTGAAATCTCTAACAAAGTATCTAAATGCTTTGCTAAGTAAAACTAAAATAACGAAGATACCACAACACCAAACTATTTTGTACGCTTGACCCAACCCGGATTCGAACCCGATACGCAATGATTATGTGCAGTTGCACATTTGTGTAAGCATAGCAACGCAAAACATTCGACGACTGTATTTTTAACTTAAATGCAGCCCATCATACCTCAGAGATAGCGATACTGTGAAACCGATATCACAGCCACTCAAACATGATAAACAGCGATATGAGTTGACTATTGGTTTTGTATCAAGAAATATCGTCAAATAATAAAAGAAACCAAAAATATTAAATTACTTCCTACAAAACAATGTTTTCTCTTATTATATACATAAATATACTTAAAATTCTTATAGAAACGATAAATTTGTGTATTACTTTGTAACAGACAGCTATATGCAAAACTGTAATGGTTTGCGAGTATAATTAAAGAGTTTTCTTAAACGCAATTCGTGATCCTCTGTACATATGTAACCTCATTGGCGGCTGCAATAAGATTACTACTGAGTCTTTTCTGTTTAAGTTTATAAAGATGTAAAGGTTCTAAAGGAGACTGCGTTTATCCGTACCATACTGCGTCACAAGCACACCATTACCAAAAAATATATTTTATTTATATGTATTCACTGGTTTTTAAGCTATATTTTTAACCGTATTAAAAGTAAAACAATTGAACTTGCTTTCATAAACTAACAATGATCTTAATATCTGCCGCAGCCGACTGGTTAAAATTTCCGTTCAATTGTACGGCTAGTTTTCTAGTTCAATCATTATGACTGTTTGATTTGGACTGTTCAATAAGATGGCTGATTTAAAAGCCATTTAAGACGATTAAAATAACTTTGTTGTTATTAACTGTTATAACACCAAATTTCGGAATCGTATAAACGTATAATGAGATTCTCATTTAATTGATATGATTTCTAGAAAATAAAACTTAATTGCGTTGCTCTGAAAGATAATTGTTTCAATAGACAACTCTCTTTCAGAGCAACAAACATTTACAATAATTTATAAATCTTATAGCTAAAAATCTTAGCTGAAAGAGAAACTACATTTAATGGTATTACTTTACTAACCCCTTTTATATTTACTATATAAAACTTATACATACTATAATTCTCATTTCACAACAAACAAATACCACAACGTAAACCTCAAAACGTCAATACACGCGCACGGTAGTTTAAATAAAGTACTCTTTATTTACAAACATACGCAGTCAAATACACTGCTTACTCTGTGGCCGTCTGAATCGCGGTATATCTTGTCTTTGTATAATTGTATTCATATTAAGAATTTATTATGAAAGTTTAAGTTTAACCCACTTGCGTAATGGGTTTGTACTTTAGCTTCCTGTCTTGGATCATATGGACCATTAACATCCAGTCGCGAATAAACAGTTTAGATCAGTCGTGTATCTGTATTGATTACAGACCGACAATATTTACTATGTTTTACTTCTAATTCTACTATAAATTATGGTAGGTATAGTCGTAGGTAATTAGTTAGCTGGCTTTTGTTCAGCCGTATTGTAGAACGTTGGTTAGCTTATTATACCACTTGGCGCAATACACTTTTCACTGGACTTTTATGTCGTTTGATCGACGTGTTTGCTACATTAGTGTCGTACTACTACATATTTTTAATGAATTAAAAATTAAAAAATAGTAGTACGACTCAAATATAGCAAATCTCTATACGCCACAATACACTATTTATTAAATAGTTATGTATTGTGGCGTATAGAGATAGTTCCTCTGAAGTGATTTGTGGTGTTGAGATAGTAATTCTTTTTGGAATATGCTGGTCGGCGTTTATGGTGTCTCGTTATTTATAAAAAAAATAATATAAAAGTTGAGTTGAGTGTTATCACGCAAGTGAAGTTATCTATGTCGTGCAAATTTACTTCATAAGTGCGGATTTAAACGCATTTCTATATGATAATCAGTCATTAAATATCAATAAAAATACGTGGACTCTTTATTTGGGTTGTAGTAAGATGTTACAAATACTTGTACAAAAAAAAGGGAATCCTCCTTTTATTTTGTTTGTAAGTGAAAATACAAAAAGTATTAAAATTCTTTCACCTATAGGCGAAGTCGCGGATCGACAGCTAGTATTTAACACGAGAAGCATGTATTTAAATAATAAATATTGTTTACTATAATCTTATTTATTTAATATGTTTTAATAATAAAATAATTCACTAATACCCTCCTACATTAATATTATTTTGGTACAAGTTAACCAGTCAAAATAATACGTGAAAAAACAATTACTTCAGCAAATTAAAAACTTATGGTCAGCTTTTTCGAAAAGTCCAGTGAAGGGAATAGATTACCATGCATTATCAATAAAAATGTTTAACAGTAATAAGCAAATATGTGACACAGTGGTAAGTAACCATGATCGGTAGGCTATTAAGACTCATCTTCATCATCAGTTAGATGTGTTTAAAAAAGATAACAAAATAAGTAACCAGTCCCAGGTAAATTCGCAGTCATTCATAAACATCAACTTCTATGTTATTTAGATAAAAAAAAGGTATTTCAAAAACAAAAATGAAGCAATATTTCTCCTAAAGAAAAAGTATTAGTCAACTTTTTAAAGTGACTGTTAGTTATCAGATACATTTAGTATTACACTGCAGATAAAAAAAATTAAAAATAAAAACTATCATCAAATTAGAACACTATATTTGGTAACAGCCACCTGAAAAATATATATTTAACTCATCAAATCAACATGACATCTGATGGTCTATTTTGTCTTTAAATGGAAAAAAGATTAATTCATTTCTTTTGGGCATATTAGCAATTCTTAAATAGACAAATTTTAGTTTTCAGAGCAATAGAATAGACCTTCATGTGCCAAGTTAATTTGTATGAGTAATAGTTAAAATTCAATGGCTCACCATTTGTTTCATAGTCTGGTCGACTGCCCCCTCGACCACCTCGTCCCCCGCGTCCACGGCCACCCCCCCTCCCTCCTCGACCCCGCCTATCACCAAAGCTGTTACTTACATCCTTCTCAAAGTCTGAAACGATATTTTAAGATTAATCAATATATCATTACAGGTAATTTACAAGTTGATAAGAGTATTTTATCTCTTAGACAGCTCTGTATAATAAAATCTTTTTACAGAGCACCTAATTTTTTATAATGGCGAAAAGAATTACTAAACAACATTATTTAGAGGCAAATTAATATCATTTCAAATGTTTTGAGTTAATAAGCGTGACATTTGTTCTCAGAAAAAGAAAGGTTATTTAAGTTGAATATAGATAAGTGCAGAGGCACTTGAGATAAATATCACAGAATGAAGAATGTCAAGTGTGTTGAAAAAAATGCTGTGAAGTACTTAAAACATGTTGAATTGAAATAACAAGAACAGAATTTTTATTGTATTATCATTATTATATATTTAATCTACACTCTTTGGTTTTAACTAATATTATAAATATAGTGAAATTTCCAGCTTTATTTGTAAGAGATAATATTTAGTAATACTCATCACATTGTAATTTTCACCTGAGCAACACAATACCCAGTAGGTATAGGCCACAATTTATGTGAGCTAGCTTATTGGAAATGACCAGTATGATATAAATCAAGGTTTATAATAAAATGTATACCATTGTCCTCAAATGACTGAAAACCTCTGCCTCGAGACAAACTGTGACCAGCATCAATCGTTGAATCTTCATAGCTATTGAAGGTTGTAGTCGGAGGAGGCACTACCTACAAATAAAGATATAGATATTCCTCATGTTTAATTCATCACCACTAACCAACCATAAATCTATGGAATACATTATTTTACGTTAACTTCTAAAAATACAAAGCATTATGCTTACCATCTCAGAAGCGTCATCCCATTCATCATCCATTTTCTGAAAAAAAAGTTGGTCTCATGATATTACACACAACTCTTATACAAAATGTATATAATATACAGGAACTAAACACGTTTAAGACCTGATAATTAATTGTTAGACATGTTTTCAAGGACAAGAAATGATTTATACTGAACGAAGCATCTACCTTCAGTAGGTAACTGCAAATATACAGACCAAGCGGTGTTGAGAAGACCAATTATAATTTACATTTAATTTAATATCCAGATAAAGTGAGTCTACAACCATACAACTAAAGCTTTAGATTCATAATAAATCATGAAAAATTACAATTTAACCGTCAAACCAAACACCGGTTTACTTCTCTCAAATCATATCCTACACGTGTTTTATAATAACTTAGAAAATTACAATTTAATGGATAAAAATCTAAAAACATGAAAGAAACTTACATGTGATTTATGAGATTAAGAGTTTTATTGCGTCGTCCGTAGTTTACAGGATCAAATAAAAAAAGTTCAAAGACAATGTCTAATTTACAATGGCGGCACCGAATTGGCAGGCAACATATTGCAACAAACTTTAGGGTTTTTTGGCAATTTTGGCAATGAGAGTAGGATCATAGACAGTAGTAGGAGTATGTTTCGTTATTTGGTATAAGCGAAGGCACTTAACTATACTGCCCAACATCGTAGACAATATGATTAGGGCCCTAGATTACGGGTACAACATGTAGCGTAGACACGCAGGGCGTCCTGTTCACGATGCACTATACGAAACCCCAAGCTAGACGCTAATATATAAATATATGTAAGCGAACATATAAATGATGAGAACATATAGACGCAGTCAACTATTAGGGAATATGCGTCTGATTCAAAAAAGGGTTAAATATATTTTATTACAATCGTTATTGCTTTAGAATAAAGTCTATCTAAATGTTTTTCAATATTTGTTAGTTTTCGTCTTAAAAATAATTATTAAAAAAGTGCAAAACAAATGCGGCAACTTCAAAAGATTTAAACGCCATGCTACTTGTCAGAGCGGATGTGACGAAAATGTACACGTATAGGGATGTCGTTGTTACAAAAAATTAACATCAATGCAATAACATCAAAGTATTAAGTCGCAAAATAAACAACAGATTACAATTTAAATGATGTTTTAGGCTTTTATTTTTATTTCACCAATTTGGTAAATTATATGATTTATTAAAAACGTCTATTATACTTTAAAAAATCGATTAGTTGTTAATCGATTTGGGTAATTGAATAATAATCAATCACTCAAAATCCATATTGATTTAAAATGTCATATCTCTAGTAGTGTACTTTGACGTCACGACAAGAGAGGCAAAAATTCCGGTGTTTAAACTACTCGTAGCTATTACTTATTTTCATCAATGATTAATGTTACAAAATTTTAGTTTTTCGGTGCCGGGTATTTTTTTACAGTTATATATCGATGTTAATTATCATATAAAACCATTTTCAAAAAATGTGCATAGGGTTCTACAAGAAGTAGGACATTAGATGTTTACCTTGTCTTGTTACATTTAAAGTGGCGAATAATGAAAACAAACAACTCACCGAAACTGTTTATGGAGTTCTCACAATGATTAAACGACGAAAGGCAACCGAAAACATTTCTTAGGTTGGATTATCACTTATAACACAAAATGTTTAATGAAACATTAGAGAAATATACAATAAAATCACAGTTTTCAAGAAAATAATATATTCCAAACTATCAATTATTGTGTCACTGACAGTTAAAAAAAAATTAGCTATTGATGAGAACATATAAATGAGTGATTCAAAGAGCAACTCAGTCGGACATATTGAAAAAGTTGATAAAAATTTTGTAGTAAATAAATGTAATAATGTATATAGCGTAAAAAGATCAGAAAACTAGGAAAAAAAAGAAGTTTGAATGAAATAATAATGTAAAAATTTAAATTCAACAATTTATTTTACATCAACGTAGCAATTGTCCCTATAAAAATCTACTGAACTGTAATATTTTCTACAATTTCGTTCAATTTTATTACTCGTTCAAGCAGGTTTGCCAACTATACGATAATATATAGCATTGTACTATAATATCTGTGTTATACTTATCATTCGTTTCTCCCTTATGTTCGAATGATGTGTCTCGGGTGCTCTTTAGTTACTGTGTTTGATTCTTACGATGACTTGGCCTTGGACTTCCATTACTGTTTGCTTCTTTATTTGGATAGTGTCCTTTATTGGATCGATGATTTCTTCAAGGCCCCACGGACTCTGATAATTCTTAATTAAAAGTGCTTATTTTTGAATTGAAAAAGTTCAAGGATCTGATATTTACAAGACAATTTCGTAATCAGTAAGGTAAAATTTTACATACTTATTATTTTTATAAGATGTATCAAACAAAATACTTTCTGAGTGAACATCTTTTTACAGTTTATTTCTTGTACTATATGTTTGAAATTACATTTATTAATTAATGAAACCAAATCATATTGAGAGTGTTGTTTACTTTTTTTTGTTTTATACCAAAGATGACTACCGCAGTGAAATGGACGCTCATAATTTTGAGCAATGGAAACCTAATTTTTATTTAGTCTCTAGTCTTATAAGCGCGAAAATGTAGAATATGTTCTCGTGAAAAATAAAAATATTTTTGATTTATGTATATGTATTTCTGAATGAATATTTTCTTTAGTCTTAATTCCAAAGTCTTCGTGGATGAAGTCATAGGTAGATGATAGTTGAGAAAAGATGTAGCATTTTATAATATTAACGTTGTTTGGAGACGTAAAATATAACCTTAATATGATTTCATTTTTAGTAACTTAAATAATGGTATAACTTATTAAAAAGTTGTTCACTTTTCACTTTGAAATAATGTAATATTTAATTTTGTTTACAGGTTTAAGAAAATCTTGAATAAGTTAGAACCGGGGTCAGTAGTCGTGATAGATAATGCTCCCAACCATTCCAGAAATATTGATCGTCTGCGTAATATGAGTTGGAGGAGATATACAAGAGTGGCTGCGTGAAAAAGAAATCGAGTTTGAATTTTGTGCCTTCCTCTATCTCACTGTGCTTAACCCTATTGAACTCATATGGGCGCAGCCCAAATTTTAGTGGGGAGAAAGAACAAAACTTTTAAAATGCAGAGGTCAAAAAACTGGTAGAAGAAGGATTAAAAAATATTGGTGTGCAAGCATGCAGGAAATGCATCCAACATGTAATTTAGGAGGCGAAAAAATGATGAAGTTGGATGGTCAAATATACAACATGATAGATGAAATAGCCCCGGCATTTTAAATCTATGTGTATGAAACGGAAACAGAATCTCCAGTAGACGAGATAAGTGAAAGTACCTTAAAAATTCATACGGAGAGTTCAGAGGTAAAATGCGTTGCAATATTTTAAAAACTTTATCGAAGGGCGTTTCAAAGTTTAAATATTTGGGAGGAAAAGCATATCAAAAAGTGGTTATTTTTTATAAAAAACGAATTATTTTTTATAATAAAATCTTTACAATGTTATCGATTTTTAATTTTTCTAAAGATTTACTGTAAAAAACTAAGATCAAACGAAGTAAAATACATTACAACTTAATATTCACCAGGAGTTCGCTTCATAATTATTTCCCATGAACCCTCATTTTAAATTAATATGTAGTATATAATGAGAAAGTATTTTCTTGATGGTACATTCTTGATTTCTCCATGACAACCCTTCCGGTTTTCTTTCATGATTAAAAGTAAATTAGTTTTCAAAACTCAATAAACAACTCATATTCTATTTGTACTTTTTCTTAATTGTATTGATATATAAGTCGCGAAATTTTCAAATTTCAGTTTTTGAATATGTTAACTAACATATAAAAGGCACGGAAATTACTGTCTTTGGTCCATCTGTTTCCTGCAAAAATCAACTTTTGCTAGAGTCGTCACCTAGTGGAAGTACTTTTATAGTACTTTCGTTTTTTTTTTTTAAATTCTGCCTCATTAAATAAACTTATCCAGTTGTCATACTAATACACGGATTTTTTAGAATCTAATAACACGCATTTTATTATATTGTATAATCTTATACTACTCTGAGAATAGTCACTGAATGACATGAGATAGTTCAATCAATCAAATTCGTCATATCCCATGTCCCATTACTAAAACTGTCATGTCGCCATATTTGTTTACATTTTGTGCCAGTTTAAATGAAACAAGGTATATGTTAGTGCATACAGAGAGACCCTATAAATGTTAAAATTTTATTTCATTTTTACGAACAAAACATTTAAATTAAGTTATATATGTGGCAAAGGAACGAATATGCCCTCTTTGATCCCTTTTGTAATAAAAATATTTTAAGGTATTCACTGCTATCTAGTGAAATACTAATAAATTAAGTTGATTTTTTTATTCCTTATTAAAAAAAAAGGTTCTCTTTTTGTGATGTTGGTACTTTCCACAGAGTATTATATACTCTCTGTATATATCCATCTCTTTTGATTGTTTGCCGTTAGAGTGAAATGGAAATATTTGTAATTTTTGAGTCGCAGCAGCAGTCAGAAACATCAAAAAAATGTACGAGGTGTTGATGATAGTGGCAGTGTTGTGATTTTGTGAGATTAGTTTATAATTTTATTGACATATAGAGAAATTGCTAAGTATTAATTTTGTCACTAAAATGTTCGAAGACTATAATATGTGCGAATTTGTCTCAAACTTATCAAGGTGAAATAGGCTTTTTTTATTGGCGTCCCCCTTGTGTTTTATATGGTTCAGCTTGCGATGGCTTCAAGTGAGGGGACGATCACTGTATCAGTGGTAACTGAACGTACTCCCATCACCATAGATTGCCCTGCAAGTTCATTTACAGCAGAAGAATTATGTATTTATTTATGCAAGAAGTACAACATACCACCAATAACTCGGACGCTATTTGCATTGAGGATCAAAGGAACTCGTTTTTTTCTAAAAGATAACAGTGAAGTTCTGTCAGGATCAAGAGACTATGAATTCAGAATTCGTTTCAAGGTAAGTTTTGAATTATTTATTATATCTATAATGATAAATACCAAACTCAAAGACATTCTCATACATAATGTATAAGCCTACTTTGTTCACCAGTAATTTATTTTCAAATAAATGCACTTTCTTAGAAGGTTTTATTTAGGTTTTGTTAGGACTATTGTTATCTTTATTACCTTTCTAGTGATGCCTTATCTGTTACTGCTGAAGATAAATTAAATTTTAATTATTTCTTTTATTATAATATGTTTATCACAAAAACTTAAAAATCTGTGATAGTTGAATGTCCCTTTTGATTTGTACTTACTTTAATTAACCAGTAGTAAGCTTTATTCATAGCTTATCAGCACATTCATATCAGCGCTTCGGTTATATATTTTTGTACTTTAAAACAATCTCAAATTAAAATTCAGTCAAAAGTAAGAGAGTAAGAGTCAGCACTATTATGATAATGTTATTCATCTATAACAACATATAAAAAACAAGATTTCTGCCAGTGTGGTCCTTATGGAACTGTTTATTTAGATATTGATTCATATCATTACATGTATATAATAAAAATGAAATTTTCACTTCCATTTTCATGCCTTTATTTGATCGGCTGTTTTGCCATTTGCAGGATAATATAGTCTATGTTCACTGCATATGATGTATCTTCCTATAGGTGAAAGAAATTTTAAAATTGCTCCAGTTGTTTCAGAGCCTATTCGATTTGAAACATACAGAGAAACAAACAAATAGTTCCTCTTATAATGTTAGTATATATATATATATATATTTATACAGGAACTGCCATATCACACAACAAGATTAACAGAAAATTTAGATTGTTTATAATATTGTTTTAATAAGTATATATAATTTTCAACATTTGTTTTTCAAAATATTTTAAAAACTTATAGGTTCCTCGGCTTGGGTTGTTGATGTCGTTAGATGAAACAACCTTTGATTATTACTTTCAACAAGCAAGAGTTGACATCAATGACAACAAAGTTGCAGAGATCAAGTATCCTGACCATAAACAAGAACTTTTAGGGCTTGGTATTACAGATATGTAAGTTCCCTTTCAAAATCATAATGCTATTAAATCAACATGATAAAACGGTAAGGTGTATGTTGTAAGTTTAGTAATTTATTGCATCATCTCATTATTTAATATATTTATTAAAATATTATTTACATAATTATTATGATGTATTAGTTTTAGTCTGAAAATAAAGATTTGTATGTGCACTTTTATCTTGATCATATACTAATAAAGATGAGAATACAATTCAGGCTTTCAATCCTGCTAGGTGCATACCTTCAATTTAGGTATTTGACAATTTAGGTTGACTATTTAGTATCCTGTGGGACTTAGGTATTAGCAGTATTTCAGTATATGCAGGTTCCTAGTAATAGTGGAATTTTGGTATATGTATAAGATTCCCTTATTATATATTCTATACTGCTTGCAAATTTATTTTTTATCTATTTTCCTTCAGGTTATAATATACTGTAATCACTATAACTACACTCATTAACATAGACTATAATTATTCTCCTTGAATCTCTGGGTCCTTCAGACTTTGGTATGTGTCCTATCTTAAGAACAATATATGCTCTATTGAAATAGGTAAAGTTGGTTATGGATGTACAATATCAAACTTAATTAGTATTATCCTCCAGCTGTTTTTAATCTGTCTTTTTTTGCAGTTTGACTTTAAAAAAGAAGGAAGTTTCTATTCAATAGTCTTTTTATGCATCTGGTTTTTGAGTTGTGCAATTAATCCGAATTGAGAGGATAAAGATGTCTGCAATGTTTTGACCAATTTCTACCAACATATAAAACAACTAGATGTTTCCTGTGACTGCGCCCTCGTAAATTATAGAGTATGATGTAGCTTCTCAATGAAATTAATTCCAAAGAAATTCCCTACAAACAAACAAAATTAATGTGTACAGTACATGTTAGTAGGTTATCGTTAAGTATCCTCTAGTCTAATGCCACCTGGACCCCTCTACGGGTGAAGGCCTCCTCCAGAGATTGCCACTTAACGCGTTTTTTTGCCAGAATTGGCCAATTTCTTGTACCGAATGATTCTATTTCGTCCTTACATCTCGCTTTTGGTCAGCCTCTGCTTCTATATCCATGGGGACCACTCCACATAGTCGCAGTCTTTGTCCACCTCTTATCAGTGTAGCGTGCCACGTGGCCCGCCCACCTCCATTTCAGGCCACGAGCGAAGGACAAGACAGCTATCACACCAGTCTGCTTTCTTATTTCCCATGGCGAACCCTGTCCTTTAGCTTGATGTTTAGTGAACTACGTTCTAAGCCTCTTTGACACGATGTGAGTTTTCTTCTGGTTATGTTATCAAATATCCACGTTTGACATCCATAAGCGAGACAGGGCAAGAGACATGAGTCCATTACTTTCTTTTTTAATTTTAAGTCCATGTTAGACTTATAACTTCTTTGTAGCTCCAGAACTTTCTCCACGTGATTGCTATTCGCCTGTCTATTTCTTCTCTGTTGTTATTTTTGCAAAAGGAAACTTGTTTGCCTAGATAAATATATTCGTCTACATACTCAACCACATTATTGTTTATAAGAACAGGAGTTCTGTGATGATTAGACATGATTTTTGTTTTTGAGATATTCATTTCTAGGCCCACGCTCGTGCTTGCGTTGTTAAGTTCTGACATCATGGATTGGAGCTCTGTGGGGCTTTCTGAGAAAAGCACAATGTCGTCTGCGAAACATAGATGGTGAAGACGTTCCCTGTCGATTTTTAAGCCTTTGTTTTCCCAAGATAGATTTTTCATTGTGTTTTGGAGGACTGATATGAATAATTTAGGTGACAGTGGATCGCCTTGTCTAACTCCTCTGTTAATTTCTATTCTTTGTCCTGAATTTTCTAACTTGACTTTGTTAGTACTGTTTTCGTAGATGTGTTTGATGATTCTGATGTATTTAGTGTTTATATTTTGATCATAAAGGGCATTCCAAATGCTTCGATGAGATATAGAGTCAAATGCCTTCTTATAGTCAATGAAAGCTAGATATAATGGTCTGCGAAATTCATAATATTTTTCAATTATTTGCTCTAATACTTGTATGTGGTCTATTGTGCTGAACGATTTTCTAAACCCTGCTTGTTCTTTTGGTTGGTAGTTTTCTATGTCATTGTTGAGTCTTTCCAGTAGGCAACTAGCGAAAAGTTTATATAAACATGGCATTATACTTATGGGCCTGTAATTTTCCACGTCTGTGGGGTCGCCCTTTTTATACATCAGTATTATTTCTGACTCAGTCCATGTCTTCGGAACAGTTTCTTCATCAAGAATTTTGTTAAATAATCTCGTTAAGGGGTTAAGAATCACTGGTTTTGCTAGTTTTATAGCTTCGTTTGATATCCCGTCGGTGCCTTGGCTTTTGTGCTCTTTTAATTTCTCCAATTTACTTAATATGTCGATCTCTTTAAAGTACGGCGTTTCTTCTTTTTGATTTAGTCTAGGTGTAATTAAAGTTTCTATATCTTCGTGGTATAAGTCTTTAGAGGCGCTATATAACCGTCTGTAGAATTCTGTGGCGGTGTTGATCACATCTGTCCTAGTTTGTTGTTTTGGAGAGTTCGCATTTAGTGTTGGAATCCATTCCTTTCCTGTATTTAGTTCTTTAATTGCCTTTTTTAGACTACCGGAAGATTTTAGATGTCTCGTAAATATTGATTCCCTATGATCTTTAATTTCTTTTTATCTCTTTGTTGGTTGTTTTGAATAGATAGGTAAGTCTAGCTTTTTCATCCTGACTTAGGTGTTGCTTGTGTAGTAGTTGACTTCTCTCTTTCATTAGGTTTAACGTGTATTCTGAAAGTATATTTGGTTTTCGACGTTGACTGTAGCCTTTTTGTTTATTTAGGCAAGTTTTAATTATGGTTTCAATTTTTTTGTAATATGTGTTGACATCTAGACTTTCATTTCCTTTTTCGAAAAGGTCAGGTGCAGCGTTTTTTAAGTTAGCAATATATTCTGATCTGTCTTCTAATGTCTTTAGTTGATTTTTCGGATTAGTGAAATTTTTCCTACTTAATTTCGGGGCTTTTAATTTGAATGAGCCTCTTAGCATCTTGTGGTCTGTTGGGAAGCCGGTGGATATAGTTTCAAAATTTGTAAATGAGCCAGGAGAATTTGATAAGATAAAATCAATCTCATTTTTTGTTTTCTTGTCGGGAGAAAGCCATGTCCATTTTTTCTTCTTATTTTTCTTAAATAAGGTGTTGATTATAGTTAGATTTTGTTCATAAGCGTAATGAAGTAGTCTTACTCCTCGTTTGTTCCTGGTTCCATACCCAAATTTCCCAGTAATCAGCGATTCTTCCTTTTTTGGTGTGCCAATTCTAGCATTAAAATCTCCCATGCAAATCACATTCTTTCCTGCTAATTCATGGGCTAGCTGAACTTCCTGGTAAAATTTTTCCACTTCGTCTTCGCTAGCTTTTTCTGTTGGAGCATAGACTTGTATGAGAGTAAGATTATAATCATCAAATTTTAGTTGTAGTAAACATACTCTTTCTGATATTCCTGTGTAGTTTTCGATGTTGTGTTTAAGCTTTGTTTTTATTAGAAATCCGACACCGTATAGGCCTGGAGTTTGACCTGTAGTACATAAGATATGATCTTCATCTTCTGTAATTTTTGTTCCTAAACGTCGTACTTCAGCTAATCCTATTATGTCGTATTTAATATTTTGCATTGTTTCTTTCAGTTCAAGGAGTTTTTCTTTCGTGCCTAATGTCTTGACATTGTATGTGCAAATAAGTAATGCGTTAGTGTTGTGTTTTGACAATATATTTTGGACTTTTGGTTCTCTAGAGGGTTATAGTCGCTTAGCCCCACGGTGACTAGCCGGCTTGGGGTGCAGTTTTTTTGAGTTGGTTCTGTTATAGTTGCAATTTTGTTGTTGTATCGGTTCCGGGCGTTGTCGGTAGTTAGTTTTTTGAAAGGCCGGATAATGAGGCTGATCTAGTACGCTCAACATAGTTCAGTATTCCCGGTTTCGCTATTGTGTTTGTACTCGTTTTGGTAGGCTGCGGTGCTGATTTGGTTTGTGTGGTAGTTTTCTTTTGTTGTGACTCGTTTGGTGAACTGGACTCCTCTCTTTTTCTTTTGTCTCGGCTTGTCTCTGAGTGTGTTTTCACCACAAGTTTATCATATTTTATGAAACTTTACCTCTTTTTAATATTAGTATAGATTTGCTCAAAAAATTTGGTTAATATCTGCTTTGATTGTTAAGGCATATTCTTAAGTTCTTCAAATTTAGTTAGGGATGACGACTGGGTAAAAAAAAAGATATAATAACAGGCATCAAAGTTGAGGAGAGTGGGCTCGTTACATCACAGTTGTCTAGAAAATGTACCAAAGCGTAACATCACGAGACATTTTAACTCAATATATCGCCGTAATTTAATGATTACGAAAAAATAAAAAAGTATGTGTTTATCTTTCAACAATCTACCTGATGGGCAAATAAACAAAACTTAGTTGTCATGCCTATTGAAGACATTTACACTATTTTCATTTTCAGGTGTCGAGCGATCACAGAAGAGAAGTTGTCTATGAATGAAGTGGTGAGAAATTGCAAAAAATATATACCGAAAATAATAAATAAACGTCATGGGCCTTTTCCTAGGCGTCATGCAAATTACCTTCTTCCAAAGTTGTTTGAGATGCATTATAGTATTAAGTAAGTATAGAATGACATGTGACAGATATTGTCTTTATTGTATCATTATTATATCATAGTAATAGTTTTGTTTTTAAAATAGTAATAAGAAACTTATAATAGTTGTATATAAGTCATTAATATATAACATCATTCCAATGTGACTTAGTAGTTGTGTAGTATTTTGTCATTTTTAGAGTAAAAATAACAATGCATTAGTCACATTTCTAAGATATTATAAGTGTTATAAGAAAATAGTATTTTTTCTACTTATCCCCACTAGTTATGTAATCATACTAATAGTGGATTTTTGTAAAAATATTTTTAATGATGATGACTCGATATGCGCATCAAAGATCCAGCTATCATAAACATGGATCATGCGTTCTGTTGCGTTTGGTGTGGATGGCCGCAATTGAATATACAGTACAAGCGCCAGTTAATACTGGAAGTATACGCTCCAAATAGCATCTTGGACCTCGCGATCCAACATTCACACCGATCGCGTTGGTTAGCCTTAGTTCGCTCGATGCGGATCCGGCTAATTTATGATTACTTAGAACTTATTGACGATTCGCAAGTCTACCACATTTCTCGATTGGCTTCTACTTGATAAGCATTGGGTTGAATGAAATACACTTAAGCAGTATTCAAAATAATGAATACTACTGCGTTAGTTGTGTATCAACAATTTTACACGATAGCTCCAATTGTATTGGACATTCAGTGCATTTGACTCAAGCCAATTGGTAGGGATCATAGACTTACTTTTCTTATAATGTTGAGATTACTTGTGGGGATTTATGGAAAATCAATCAGGACAGTTTGTTATGTTAGTCTTATAATGTTTGGTATAAACATTATAAGACCAACATAACAAACTTGGCAACACTTGTTTTATCAATTAGTTTTTATAGAATGACAATGGTTTTGCAGTTATTTGAAGGATAAATACATGGTGCAACTATACGGCCTAGCTCCCAACTACTTGGCTGAAGAGTACGACAACATATTGTGGGTGAATGGCGATACTATCACACCGGTGCGTCTCATGGTGGCGCCGTTTCATACACAACAACCCGGTATACGACTTTACGATACCAATAAAAGAGAGGTAAGATAAGTACTGTTTTACATTTTTGGAACATGTACCTTATATCTATAAGGACCGCGACGCAGAGATGGCAACAGCCTGCAGCGGTTTTCATGCACTTTCAGCATTACAGTATTTTAAAATCATCTTCTTTCTTGAAAAACCAGTATCTTCTCTGTAACCCAGTTTAGGGTGCCGCGGGCAGTGCTTCCCACCATAATCACAACATTTCCTTGTTTCTTTTATTTCTTCTATTAAAACAGTGCTTAAATAACAAATACCATCGTTTTAATTACAAACATGCTATGTTTCTACCTGAATGTAGAAATTGAATTTGTAAAGAGGAGATTATGTGAGTGGTGTCGGAACGTGTAGGCCGACTTTTCCGTATTCGTCGCTCCGCTTCTGATCCTAACTAATTGACTAGCCAAAAATCACGATGAACACATTGAAGTTTATTAATTCTACATTGTTATCAAACAAACATTATAATATATGGCTGAGAAGAATTGACAAGGTCTTGGTCGCGTTAAAATATTTCGTACGGGGATATCTAAATAACGTGTAATTTCGTACATTGTAGAACAATCTACGTGCATTTTGTACAGGCTGCAGCATTCGCCATTCTTGAGAAAGAAATTACTGTGAACTTGCAAATACTAATGCTGTTTGGGTTGTATGTTTTCTCTTAATGCAGATCTTGTAGTTTATATGGTAGTTGTAGGAACATTTGCATATCAGAATCTTCACTTGACTTTTGAAATGCAGTTCAGCTCTCATTAATATACAGTTATTACCTCATCCAATATAACTTATACTTTAACTAAAATATTTAGTATGCATTCAAGAATTCTGTTTTATTTATTTAATGAGATTGCGCTATAAATAACAAATAAGTAGTAGTCGAGTATACAACCCTGAGGTACGCGTATTTATTAGACGACCGACATTTTGAAAACAATTTTAATGAATTACAAAATTATCTTAGAAACACGTAAATGTATCAAATAATATCAATAAAATATATTTTTAAGTAAAATGATACAGGGAAAAAATCGACTAAAGTACTAGCAGTGTTACCTATACTATCCGTGGCCGTCGAAAATTGTTTAAGATCTCATTTGACCTTTCAGGTCGAGAGTTTGTATGATAAACAATATAATCAAACAAATGGTTACGACTTGTTTATATCTTATGACTGGAAACAATTATGATTGAATTTGATTTTAAAATAATGTAATGAGACCCAATTTAGAACTTTATAACGATTTAAACTAAAACTCATTGAACGGTTATCACTCATTACCGCGTAGTAATAGTATCATATAATGATGTTTCTCCGCCTTAACATTAGTATTGAGGAATCAGTAGCTTTCTTGAATATCTTTGCAATATTGATAAAAGTAAGTTACAATATTATCAGAAATAACCGGGTTGGAGTTCATATAACTGTCATTGAATTTCAATTTAAAGCTGCGCTCACTTTGACGTTTTATGCATTAAAATGCGCAATTGATCCCTAATCGATCTCTTGTTTACAGGGTATTGTAGTGCACTTTATTTTCAAGTATACGTTTAAACTTTGTTATATCTTCAAACACTGTACAAAGTTAGTTACATTCACGGTTACACATACAAGTTTACGTGTGAACGGTTCTTTAAACAATGTATGTACTACTAACGGTCGGTTTCTGAATTGAGACAAGTACAAAATCTCAACTGATTATTCTCAATAACTTGAGTTTTTTACTTTTTACAAGGCAAAAACTAAACTGACCATTAAAAAGCTAATATGAGAAACGAAAAACTGTTAAGTGACGTTTAAGTATAGTTTGAGATTCGTATTACGTATTATTCATGACGTAATGCTGCTAATGTATAAGGAAAGTTGTGCGGATCAGATTTGTTGTAGCCCGCAATATAATAAATAATGTAAGAAATATTTAAGATACCATAAATATTTATTATATTCTATTTTTTGTATTAATTGTTATAGTGGCAATAGAAATACATTATCTGTGTAGATTTCAACTGTCTAATTATCACGTTTCGTGAGATACGTGGTGAAAGCAAAAAAATCACGTTTGTTGTATGGGAGCCCCCTTAAATATTTATTTTATTCTGGCTTTTAGTATTTGTTGTTGAAGTGGCAACAGAAATACATTATCTATGAAAATTTTACAGTAATTTTCACGGTTCATGAGTTAAAGTCTGGTGACAGACAACAGTTCTCGTTTTAACTTTTCGTTACGGAACCCTTAAACCAGGGGATTCAGTTTTTTAAATTATATCAGCATAGGTATCTTACAGGTAGGTAGGCAGGTTACATGATCAGCATAAACTTTTTTTGCGTAAAATAGTGTGTTTTCCTAAATTATTTTGATTCTATTTTAGTTTACTTAACATGTGTTATTCTTTTCAGTGGATGCACGTTTGTACAATAGAAGGACTAATTTATTTAATGCGAAATGGTAACTGTACATTAGAAGTATCTAGGAGGGGCACGCCATTGTTTTTTAAATTCAAATCTGACGAGCAGCTGTCATCTTTTATTTCAGTCTGCGATGGTTATTACAGGTACCTATAGCATGTTTAATAATTTGAAAATTTTATAAATGAATCCTAAAGTAAAGTACGAATGGTGAATGATTTAGCTAACGTGTTGTTAATGTATTAGTAATACTTCTTTATTAACCCCCGACGCAATAAGGGGGAGTTTTATAAGTTTGACGTCTCTCTGTGTGTGTGTGTGTCTGTCTGTGGTATCATAGCTATATTTAATATAAAAATAGGTTTTGATATAACCTAAAATATACAAAAGATTCTTTTGATTGTTGTGTGATAAAAAATGTATGAAATCAAGCAAGCGCGTCTTTACTCTTGATGCGTATTTGTATGAGAACGTAAGCAAAAGTACAAGAGGGCATAATTGGTTATCATTGGTGTTTCCTTTTAATGCTGGGACATAGTCACTCCTTACGGATGGAATGATATGGACAAAATTCACCACACGAGCCCAGTGCTGTTTGACAGGTGTTAACGATTGCAAATGCAGTTTAGAATAACAGGTAAACGTGCCTTCCGAAGCATGGAAGAACTTTTGTTTACCCATTCTATATCCTCTTTTAGTCATACACATAAAAACGTAAAACGGAGTATGCATGCTTGTACGTATAAATTGTTTTTGTGAGCTGAATCTAAAGTATTTTGTTTCGTTTCCCGCACCATTAATGCATTCTCAATAGGATGTTAGCATCCGTTTAATCAATGACAACACAAGACGATTTTTCAATTGGTTAACGATTGAAGATTGACTCTATATGCATTGTACATGGTAGAAATTTGTACATTGAAAAATAACGGGAACTTTAAATAAATAACTTCGTTTCTTTTACAGATTGATGGTAAAATGGACTTTTAATTTGTCGAAAGATGACGAGTCGCCATCATTAAAACAATTACACAAAATTAAATGTCATGGACCTGTCGGGTAAGTCTGTCGAAAAAGGTTTAAGGTATAATTTAAATAAAGCCAATAACAGATTTCCTTATATGTTACTAATAAATAATAAAGTTAACAACGCGATAAAGAATATTGTTTTATGACTTACGTTTACAAATTTTAAACTATTTTTTTCCTATTTTTTTTTAGGGGCGCATTCTCCTATCGAAAATTGGAAGAAAAACGTGGAAAGAAACATGGTTGTTATATACTGAGACAGTGTCAAGACCATTACAATATTTATTACTTAGATGTTTGTGCCAAAACAAGGTGAGCGTTGAAAATATCATATTTTTTTAAAAACTTATCATTATACTCGGATTTCCTCAACAGGAAAAAAGTGGCCCACAGCACTTTGATGTTTTCTGATAATATGTGTTCTTCGTTGTTATTATTATATATATTTTTATTTCAGGACAACAGAGACGTATAAAATAGAATACAAGGGTCACTGTTTTATGTTTAATTGTAAAGAATATTATGACATTGATGCTATTATCAGAGCTCACCAGGATCCAGAGAAAAAGATATTTTTGCACGAATGTATACCACCATCCGAGTTCGGTAAGCTCTTTTATTCTCTATACAAGGCATGCTTGCCATGGATTTGTTAAAAAAAGTCTTTATCTACATATAATATAAGTTCATTTATTTATCGTTTTTTATATTACTCCAGTATGGATCGCAATTTTGCATTGCCTTTTTTGTTACCTATGCTCACAAACCTTGTTTACCAACAATTTTTACATAAACAAAGTAGTTTTTACCAGGAGATTAAACATGATATTGTCTATCGAATGCTATAATTAACTTGTTTAAAAAAAAACTGGTTAATGCCAGAATATTGTAATTTGAAGTTATAGTTTTCAAATATGTTATTGCTGTACTCAATTTTTTTTTGTAAAGTAATGTGAAATAACCACACTTATACATTTATATAATATTCAACAGATCAATCACAACTGTTGCTATGTGGAGAACCAGTGAAGAAAGGTGTGCGTATCGATCAAACGGAATTACAAGAAGTGCTCAAGAACAATAAGAGTCCACGGTGTCTCCTCAATAAAGACATCATGCTATTTATAGGTACTCGTACGATACTCTTCTATTTTGATATTTCTTATTGATATAAACTCGTACATCGAAGATAAACAAGTAATTTTATTATTAATAATAGTTTCCTTTAAAGAGAGTAAGTTGTGTTTTTTTCTTATTACAAGTAAGCTGATCTATTTTCCTCGATATGATTCACACCCGTTATCTTACAATTAGATAGATCGCGCAGAATTTAAAATATTCAGTCACACAAAAACAGAGATTGTAGATAGACTGCGGGTATCGTTGGGTAATTGTTCGGGGTTTCGTGTCACGTCTAGAGGAGAAAAGAACTGTAAAAAAAAAATCGTTATGAAAACTAATATTTTTAACCTATATCAAATTCGCACTCGTTATTATAGCCTAAAATGTTAAGAACCCGCAGGATGAAAAATATACAGCGTCACAAAAACAAATATTGTAGATAGGCTGTGGGATTCGTTGGGCACTTATCTGTGGATTCGCTCCATGAAAAAGTAGAAAAGAAATGACAAAAATAAGATCGTTTTGAAAACTAATGGAAATGACTAAATTGTTTTATTTATTTTTTTAGGTTCTGAGAAAGTTGGATCTGGAAATATAACTGTGACATACAAAGCCCATTGGAATCTCGATGAAACAAAAAAGCTTATAGTTGCATTTAAAGCACTCCAACGTGAGGATCATCTGAAGGTTAGCGATTTTATAATTATCCTTTTGTGGGATGGGCTTATGGGATGTAACAGATTGCATAGTGACATTGGCAGAATTGTGCGAAATGCGCAGCCATTAATTAAAAAAGAAGAAGAAGAAGACAATTTTATTTTTCTAAACTACCACCAGTTCAAATATTGGGAGTCTTTTTGAAGAAAAACTGGTCAAACAAACTCCAAAAAGAAAGTCATTAAATGTTTACAGAAATTTTAATGTTTACAGAAAGAACTAACTGTTTGGTTAGGTTTTGTAGTGTGTGATCTGGGTTGACATTTTATTTGGCTAGTTATTGGATGCGAAATCAATGGTATATTCCAATCTTCATCTCTATTAAAAATTACTAATATTTTTTTTCATCTCTATAAAAAAACTTTCAGGGAACTCATCTTTTGATTTAAATAGTTTTCTTGTAAATAAATACTCAATATAAAACCCAGACCAGGATAAATGAATTCAAAATACGAAATATTTTGTTTTTTTAGTTAACATACGTGAAATACAACACATATTATCGAAATATTTAGGTGATATATGGTGAAAAGCGTATTTTGTTTAGTTATAAAAGGAAAACCACTGATTCGTTTTCGATAAAAGTTAAATGATGGTCCTATGTAAATTGCATCCATTTTGGTCCTTTAAGCTGTCGAGTAAAAAAAAAACAATTTTGAATATCGGCAACAATTGGCGGAACATACAAAAAAAACCACACATCGCCGTCGACCGAATAACCTCCTCCTTATTAATTTTCCAATGACGTTTTGTTATACAGGAATTTGTGGAGTTGGCAAGCAAATATGTGTGCGTTCAATCGTCGTCGCTTGTACGTCTGTACGGAGTCACATTGAACTCGCCCACCGCACTAGTGCTCGAATATGTGCCTCACGGACCCTTTGATGAGTATCTTAGGTAAGATTTATAGTAGAGATAGAGACTTACTATTCATTTATTACTAAAAAAAATACTCGATAACCTGTTAAAATCTTTACCTTTACCTTTATCTGCATTAAAACAGTCATAAGTTTAAAGCGATATTACCTATACAAATTCCTTAGAGCTTCACGGCACGGCATCACTAACTGACCGTTAGTGTGACAGGTTCGGTGCTTAGGTGTTGGTAGTAAATAAAACGACTGATTAAGCTTTATAAGTAGGTATATTTATGTTGTAAACAAAAAACTGTAACAACAAAAATAATAAGAATATTTAATTGCTAGTTACTCGATTACTTAATTACTCGATTGTAAAGAGAGCGTGATCAACGATATTTTTAATTTTATTAGAATGGTGACACTGACTTTGACAGTTCGTTTATAAAAACCAAGTTGCCGCCATTTTGGCAGACATTCTGTTTCCAAACGCCGAGGCGTAAAGACATCAGATGACATCACGCTCATCTCGTTATATTTTCGTAAGAAAAGTGATAAAATGGAACAAATCCACTTTGGTTACCCGTTCGGAATACCCGTCGTTATATATATATCACTAAAATTGCTTATAAAACAATCAAATACCCCATTTCTGAGTTTTCTTTTACTACATATAGCACTCTTAAACACTGTTAGAAAATTTTTTAGAAAGAGCTTATCACTGTTGCATTAGTAAATGATCATCTATTTTAATCTGTATTTTAATCATCTTAGTATATGTTTCACTAAAGTTATATCCACCATTTATTTAGTTACTTATTTATCCCTCCTAATATTACAGCCCCACCCCCCCCATCCATTTCATATTTTTGCTCACCGTTGGTTGCCTGGAAGAGATTGCTGCATAGCAATAATAGCTGTAATTTTTAGAAGTTCAATCTACAGAGGTTGGACTTAACAATTATTTTAAGAAGTATCATTGTTATATAGGAATAACGGAGACCGAGTGAAGCCGATTCATTTGAAGAAGGTGGCGGCGACTTTGGCCCGCGCTTTATGGGATCTATCCGAAGCTGGGCTCGTACACGGTTATATCCGTTGCCGACGCCTGCTATTGGCTGCGCATGACGCTGACCGCATTGTAATCAAGCTCTCTGGGCCCAGTTTGCGGTCATATACACCCCATGAGTAAGTATACTATAAATCTTAGACGGAAAATATAGATCCGTATCCGTTACATTTCGCGCGGATCTTTTAACTTATTAATTTTCAACTGATAGGCTGAAATTCTATATATAGGAGATTATATCTACCATTGACTTTAAATCTACAATTTAAAAAACTATCAAATTCAATAAAAGTATTTTTTATTTCTTAAAATCAAATAATTGGCACCTTTATATTGCAAACATTTTTCATAGTAAGTTACTATACCAATAGTACATAACTCAAAGGTACTAATCAACTATCTTTATAATAAGATCAATATCATAGAAAGTTTAACATTGCTTTTATAAATATAAGAAAATGAGAAAACCAAAACATAAATCTTTTTTATAATTAAAATGAGATGAATATAATAGAAAGTTATAAGTTATAAGATCACTTTTATAACTATGAGAAGATGAGAAAACCAAAAATAAATTCTAATAAAAAAAATTAATACTGCGTACCTAGTAGGTATAACCTACCATATAAAGTGTAAACATTAGATTACACGAGCAAACACAGTGAAAATTAGAGGAACTTGAAAAAAATATGAATTATAAAGATCCGTATCCTTATCCGCGGATCTTGACACCAAACATCGGTATTCGGATCCGTATCCGCGGATATACATTTTTAACGATCCGGCACATCGTAGGTACTTCATACAGCGCGTGAGATTAGCGTCATCCTTTCGTTTATGAATAAAACGTATGAATGTCACGATAGGTAAATAGAAAACTTGAAAAATATATATTTTTTGTTTAAAGTATTATGTTAAAGTTATAGATCAAATGGTAGCTATTTAGTCTTGTGAGGTTGCTGATGTATTACAAATAACCCTATATAAAATAATACGAAGATACACATTTTTTACATAATTTTTTCCGCTCGGTTTGCTCACGTATTGTACATATAAAACTTCCTCTTGGATAACTCTGTATTTTGACGATAGCCACACCAGAATCCGTTGCGTAGTTTAAAAGAGCTCATCGGACAGACAGCGAGTAGCTATTTGTTTTATATTATGTAAACACTGCGAACTGTCAACAAAGGCGTATAAAATAAGGACACGTAAGGGCAAATAATCTCAAAAATATATTAGAAACACTTAAACTGCCTAAAACAAAGAAACAACACTTACTGTCAAAAGAAAATAAATCTAAAATATTAAAAGTGAATATATAAAAAAGATTGCCTTCAGCAACAATCCCAAATAACTTACACTTAGCTGCTTAATAGACAATACAAATCGAAAATATAAATAGTAAATCGATAATAAAGGTTGCTTTCAGGAACACTGGATAGGATGGAATCAATAATTAAAATTCATGTTTCTATTTTTACAAAATGCTTGATCATATGTTATATTCTGATATTAAATTTGGGTAAATATTACCATATAGGTAGTATAAAATTTGTTCTATTCTACTGGTAGAATAAAATATGTCAAATTGAACATATCTAAAGTAGTCTTATTTTAAAAGGCATAAGGTTTCATTTACTAAATACAATCAGCATAGACTTATACTGCAGTGTCGTTACAGTATACACTGGATGCCTGTGGAATTCTTTGGTGATATGAATATGGCAAAGCGGTCAGCTGTCGGTGATATATGGGCGTTTGCGACGTCGCTTTGGGAAGTGTTCTCTTACGGCATCTCGCCCGCCGAAACTAATCCTGTATTGACTGAAAAGGTAAAATTATAACCGTCACACATTACTTGGACGCAATAATGTTTCAACCTACACAGACATTTTGAGATAATGGCGTCTAAGTATAATAATAATAATAATTCAGTCATAAATAACATTGTCCTAAATTTAGTTAGTATTAGGTACAGTGTAATTAAAGGTAATGTTAGCGTATAATATGGCTAATAAAATTTGGATGTATTAATGATTTGTTTTATGATAAAAATAGGTTTTTCCATATTTATTTCGTTCGTGTGACTTAAGGCTCTTTTGCTAAATGTTAAGCATGTAAAGTATAATCAGAATACACCAAAATCTCTGTAAGCCACTTTTTGTGGGTTAACGCATTATTGCGTCCAGTTATTAATTTATATTAAATCTTGTGTTTTTGGTCTTGATGCAACGTTAACTACTCAAAGAATTTGTCCACTTAAGCATCTATATCTAAGCACCTATCTATATCTGGAGGCTAGGAAGATTCGTAATTTGTAAATGTTATGAGGTTGTTTCGAGGTAGTCAGCTGTCAAAACTCGAGATAATTTTAAAGTTACTTTGAAATTTAATACAGTAAAAAAGTTTTTTATAGTTTGACTAATAAATAAAAGAAATATATTAATATTTACTTGTTAATGTGCATTTTTTTACCTTATTACGAAGCCCCAAAAATTCATGATTCAAAAAGGGATCATGTCCCTACCTACATACGTTAGTGAAATGTAAATAAAATTTATTAAAAAAGATGAATTTTCATATAAAATGCAAAGAAACTTTTTCCCCAACCTATTAATAGAAATATAATAAGCATAAAAGTATGATTATCGCCAATAGTATATTAAAGACTACCAGAAAAAAATTAATTTATTTTCATTTATTGTCTACGCCTGTATTGATTGCGAAAATACTTCTTGCGTATAGTTATTTCATTTCCATTTTTTGTTCTGTATGTATGTATCTGTGATTTAATATAAAATGAATTTTGACGTGTGGTTCGTAGAGTTACGAGCTAGGTGACAGGTTATTGCGGCCGACGCATTGTCCTACTGAAGTGTGGGCGTTAATGAACCAATGTTGGCAAGCCACGCCCATACGCCCGCAGGAGATTATGCGGGACATGAATCATATGCTGCACAGAGGTACATAATTAGTGTATAATTTTTATTATTAGTGTTTAATTTGTGTTTAGCTACATGTTAATGAAAAAAATATATATCATCTTTGTAAATGATGTTCAACCTGTTCGAAAGTAGAGTTATTAAACATGTCACAATATTAGAAGTAACTAGCTCAATCGAAAGTTAATTAGTCTGTGCATTTAGTGAGAGACCTTTTTGTTTACAGAATACGTACCTATTCACGAATACGAAGAACCAAAGATATGTCTCAACCACCATATGGATACTACAGATACCGTGTCGAGTAAGTTTATATTTTGTGTGTCATTATATTAAACTAGTTTCAGCTAGCGGCTTCGCCCGCGTGGTCCTGTATTATATATATAAATCTTCCTTTGGAATCACTCAGTATATCAATGGAAACTGCATTAAAATACGTTGCGTCGATTGAAAGATCTCAGTGTAGAAAGGAAGTGTTTTATACTACGTATAGATGCGTCGTAGTATATATGTAGACGTCGACCTTTATTTATTGACGTCTTTAAAAAAAAGCCGTCGTTCTACACTTTTTATATTAATATAGGTAAATAAACAGACTTTAATATTTTAGGTGACAGATTCGCACCCAGTGAATTGAGTGATGCGAGTAGCAACAAGTCGCTTATATCTGACAGTAGTGCTTTGTCGCTGAATGGGACATTGATAAATCACTTCGAAAATCATGTAAGTGTTAATCTGTTAAATTAATTTATGTGCGTGTCTTCTAAATTATAATCAACAATAAGCTCGTTTATTTGGTTTGTTATACATGATATAATTTGATTTTACGTATCCTTATTATATAAAAATGATCACTGGTTTCTCTGTATAAATAAAACAGGAAAAATTGGGTTTTGATTTGTTTCTAGCCGGTTTTACTCGGTGCAAGATCTATCGCCATCATCGTTTATATTATAGTGAACCGATGGCATAGCTTTTTCACTTTCTTCTTTTTCACATAAATCCTATCTGCTCAATGAAAGCGGATTATAACCGTAACGAATTCTTTCGGCTATTCGATTTAGTTCTCAAACTGCAAGCTGACGAATTCACTGGACGGTATGAGTACGGTCGCACTAGCTCTTCGTAGCGAGTCTACGATCCGTAGCGAGTCGTCGCTTCGTAGCGTGACTACGACGCGTGCTCCACTTGCTGACGACGCGGGGGAGAAGTTCGTAGGTGGCGGCCAACCGAGACGAATGCAACCTATTGTCACTAGAGGCACTACGTATTTCGTGACACTCACAAAGAGGATTGGAAGTGTGAGTACTGTCCGTGGAGAATATATTGTTATAAACCCTGTAAATTGCTAAAGCGTCTGGCTGCCATTTTGGTGACATAATTGCGTTTAAAAATCGGTACCGTTAACAAATAAACTCTGGTTGATGAGTGTACAGGTTGATTTGGGTTTTGTAGAGATTACACACAATTTTTGTTACGTTTTTCTTGTTTTTATTGTTATTGTTATTGTTATTGTTAAGTTTTGTTATTACCCGACTACTTCGGCGAAGCCAAAAGGAGGGTTATGATTTTAGAGAGCATTAAGAGCGCCCTCTAGAGACATTAAGTAGTAACCTAAAAAAATATATACTTTTTTCGTTAGCACACGGAATTATATTTGTTATGTTATGATCAGTGGCATACGATTACGCTGTCCTTTGGCCATCGCTATTGCAATATAGCTATAACTATAAAATAAATTTATTGTTTTAAACTTTTTAGAACGTGTTTAGTGTTAGTCGGGTTTTAGTTTTTGAACTTATTTTTTTATTTAAATGTCAACTGCAATTATGATTTTCACAATAAGTAAACCTAATTTCACCAAAAATAAATATTTCTTATGTATCTAATATAATTATTGCTTTTGATGTTGTTTAAAAAAAATCTTTACCGTTTGTTATCGTGTTATTGTAAAGTAAATGTTATATTTTTCATATATTTTTTTAATTTCCATAAACCTCAATATTAATATAAAAAGTGACCTTTCCGAAAATTCATCCAATAAATTATCAAACTAAAAGTTATTAAATGATTACAACAAAACTTTAGGAAATAATCATAAATATTTCAATGATTAATAAATAATTTATCACATGCATTTTCGGCTATCTCTACTTTCTATTTACAAATGACGTCACGCGTGTGTCATTTAGACAAGGCTCCAGCGCATTAGTAATTAACGAGGCATATAGGAATACATGATTGAATTCAATGGGATATAAAGTAAAAATTTCATAATTTCACAGTTATGTTTTCCAGTCTCGATAAGTTCTCAAATCTCAGCTCAATTACTTGTAGTTGTCGCCCGATTTAAGGAAAATTATGGAATATACAGTATTTAGTTACTTATTTATTTTTTATGTAGGGAAATTATGGTGAAGTGTACCGCGGTTGGATGGAATGGGACACGGACGAGCGGCAAGAGGTCGCCATCAAGAAATTGACAAAGCAAGCTAATGTTATTGACAAAGATAGCACACTCTATATTGATTTCAAGAACGAACTGGAGATAATGAAGGTAGGAAAAGCGTAGTTGCATCAGGCTATATGACTTATATATAAATGAAATAATAATTACCCACCAAATTTTTTATTTATACTTTTAATAAGTAAAAATATATAAGCTATTTTTGTGTTAAATTATTTATTTATTAAATAACTATCTTGTTTTAAATTAAAAATAGTGTCTTTGTTTTCCATGCGACGGTTCAACTTGCTGAGTTATGATGTCATAATGTAATTTACATTATTGTATGGGTTCATGTTTAAATTAATCTATAATTTTTTTATAACGCCTATAAATGATGTAGTTTTAAAATGTTGATCAGATAAGGACATAATGATGCATTTTATTTAAAAAATGTACATTTATTTTTCTGAGAGGTGAAAAAACCAATGTATTCTGTTTAGTCTTTGAATCACAAGAACATAGTGAACATCCTGGGCTATTCATGGAAGCCGGACGTAATGATCGTGATGGAGTATTTGGAGGAAGGCTCCCTCAACTACTACCTCAAGTTTCAGGGGGACAAGCTGTCCATTATGCATCTCCTCATATATGCCGGTGACATTGCCACGGTGAGTTATGATTTACAGTATTCTGTCACTGTTTTGGTTACTTTAGTGGAAAGCAAATCGCACCCCCGGTGCGACACTGTCACTTTTGCAAAAAATACAAAAATTTGTTAAATATGTAATAATTGTCCTAAAGCCCCCTTTACTTGGTGCGATAATGTTATTTTTGTAGATGAATCATACGGAACTATGTTCCATATAATTCATCTCATCTGTATCTTCTAAAGTCATTGTTTTGTGAGGTGGCAGAGTTTAAAACTCTTCTCCTGAAAAACTAAATTTTTGCAAAAGTGACAGTGTCGCACCGGGAGTGCGAAATGATGTTAAATAAGCTTCTGTTTTGAAAAGCTTAAAAGGAAATCATTAATTATTTGTAATATTTACCGGACTTATGTTTCTTTGAACACTGAAAACTGTAAGAATAAATCGCTCTTTTGAGTTTCTTTCTGTTTATTTTTTTCAGAATAAGTTTTTCTGGTGTAAAATTTATGAAGAGTCCGTAAAGATTTTCGTTTTTAAAAGCTTACAGTTAATAAATGATAATGCTCAAGTGAAGATTCGCTTCCTACCACTGTCTTCAAAGAGCATATTTTTTTATTTCTTTTATTAATTATCGATCCAGATATACCCAGTTATTGCTATTGCCTTGCAGACACTCCCTCTAGTTCATTATTTATTTATTTTTCAACAAGCTATAAGGACGCTTTTTGTGTAGTTTCTTTCTTATCTTGTTTCTTTGTTTTGTGTCCTATGTAGTGTTCAATAAAGCATATATTATTATTATTAGGGAATCCTACTTCATGTAAGTTACTATACCGATGTCTTTTCTATCAGGGCATGGAGTATGTGTCATGTAAGAACATTGTGCACCGTGATTTGGCAACGCGCAATATCCTCGTGGTGGACAAATATCACGTGAAAATCTCGGATTTCGGTCTCGCTCGCACCATTCCTAAGGACGATGACCAATATAAACTAAAGACTGAGAGATTACTGCCTATTAACTGGTAAGTATTACACAATATGATTGTGTCAAGTACTTGTATAGTTTATTGGAAGTATGATATGATACTATATTTCTTCAATAGTATTTTGTAAATAAAATAAATGAATTTTAAAAAATAAGCAAAGAAAAAATAATTAAAGAAAGTAGTTATGTAAAAAAATAGTAATATAAGATATATTATACGCTAACATTACCTTAAAATAGAAGGTAATGAATAAATTATTATTTTTATAATTATATATTAAAGTTCAAAAATACATTGTACCTACATATAGGAACCGGACATTAACTAAGACATTATAAAATATTACATGATATGAAATAAGATGATGTTGTTGTGTGAGATGATGATGTGTTGAAATAAGTTTATTGAAAGCACTTTTGACAAGAACAACAAGCGAAAAAACTTACCAGTTCTAAACAGAAGTATCGTCATTCATTATGCTATATAAACGAACAATTGATTAGTTTCGCTGTTGAAGATAATAGTATTTTTGCGTACTATATATTTCGACAGCGTTATAATACGGTTAGCAAGCGTAACAATAAAAAATAAATTTAAGCATCTTACTTATAATACTACATCTTATAATATAACTACAATACTATTTAAGCATAATTAATTGTATGACCGACTTTTTTGTATTTATTTGTGTTTGCGTGCGTGCGTGTGTGTGTGCGTGTGTGTGCGTGTTTGTGCTTGCGTGTGTACGCGTGTTTGTGCGTGCGTGTGTGCGTGTGTGTGTTTGTGTGTGTGTGTGTGTATGTATTTTTGATGTATTTTATTTATTATTAATAGGTATGCACCGGAATCGGCGAGCGATCCGTGGCTGTTTTCAACTAAGAGCGACGTGTGGTCGTACGGTGTCACCGTGTGGGAGATATTCACGCGCGCTACCGTCGAAGTGCCCAAGTTCGACATGACTAGACCGACGGAAAGAGCTTCCTGGTACACCACTCTTATTATCTTTACTAATATTATAAAGAGGAAAGGTTTGATTGTTTGTTTGTTTGCATCGAATAGGTTCGAAACTACTGACCGATTTAAAAAATTATTTCACCTACGGGAAGTTACATCATGTGCGGTGAACATAGGCTATATTTTATCCCGAAAAACAGCAGATAAAGGGATGAAAATGGGAGGGGAAGTTTGTATAGGGAATTATAACGTTACCATAGTAACCACTGTTTACTATTCAATTTGTCATTGTTACTTTGAGATTGGACACGAACCCACGACCTTTTGCAATCCGAGCGACTACGACTAGGCGTTTTCATTAAGAATATCTTATTATATTGTTTTTATATTCCCTTTTTTTTAGATTTAACACTATTAAAGTAATTTTTATAATGAATTTTTGCAATTTATGTATTTTTATTACAAGCTATTATTTAACTTGAAATGTATTATGTACGTTCATCTAATCTTGCAACTGAATTTTAAAGCATTTATACTCAACCGAGGAAGTTGAAGTTTTTGATACAGGCTTAGTTTAGATAAAAATCCAAGGTTAGCTAGGTCACTTCTATTTAACAAAATATGGAAGACAGTCCAGGATGGCGGCAAATTTTTATTGTGCGCTCATATCATGAATATAAATCAGTGTCTCCCAAACATTATTCGGCCGTGGCCCAGTAATTTTCACACTGCCCCTTCGTGCGTGACCCATTAAATACTTTTAAACCCAACTTTAAAATGTTTTATTCTATTATTATTGCTATCGTAAAAATATAATTCATACTTTGGTATCGTCAATTTAGCCACTAAATTTTGGTGTGAAGGTTGAAAGGTTGAATTCAGCGGCAGCAAATACAAAAAAAAAAAACAGAATAAAATAAATATTTAAGGGGCTTCCATAAAACACGTGTGATATTTTAGCTCATTACCGGTACGAATCCTACGTGCGCGAATCCGACTCACTTGGCCGGTTTTTTTTTACTAAACAATTAACTAGACAAAATGACTAAAGGTTTAACCTACCGGTACCGGGTCGGGTCCCGGCAAATGAGAAACTTTGGTATAGAAGAAGGGGTCTGAGAAGATTAAGATTTTATATAAAGTTTGTCGTTATTATTTTTCTAACAACTAAAACAAATAACTCAAATCACACGGCCGTAATAGTTGTTAGTCTATTGATATATATTTTTTTATTATGTAGACTTGTATTGTATTTTAGACTTTCGTATATACAAGGCTCGTGGACTATTCGTTTGCACTAGTTAGTGTTAGAGGAGATTGCGATATAGAGAGAGATTGGTCAATATTGTAAGACGCTGAAACTTTTTACTGACGCTCATTTATAAACAGTAATTTTTTTTTTACCTTTTTTGGTATTCGCTAAATATTCACAGTTTTAAATCACCGAGATTCTTTTCGTTATTTTAAGTTCATACTTGCATTTTGTTTCCAGCTTTCAAATACCAGACGACTGCCCTTCGGAGATATACAGGTACCTCATGACCGACTGTTGGAATTTGGACCCAAATAGGAGACCTAATTTCACAGAACTCAAGGTCAAAGCCAAGAGATTCTTAGACGATTACGACCAATCCACTTAGTCCTGGAAAGAAATACACATGATGCATGTATAGCTCCTATTACATATTGACAAAGAATATGCAAAAACGCATTTATTTATTGTTATAACATTTATAAGTCAAATTGAAGGGTCTAGAAGATTTTTTCTGCACTAAACTGTTTTTATTTGAAAGGAATGTAATTTTATATATGAAATTTTATAATTTCTAATCTAGGTACTGTTCTGTACCTTATCATATTTTATATATTTATTTGCACAATCTGTATAGAATATATTTATTTATAAACGTGAACAATGCACATTATACAAGAAATAGTTAATAGTGCAGAAAAGTTAATGCAGAATATCAAATAGGTTTAAAAATAGTAGGGATTCGCTTGATTTCTTATTGCATATAGTGGTAACAATTTATCTATCTAAAAGGAATCACTTCATAATGGTTGTTATAAAGTTGCTTGTCTCAGTAATAGACAAACATTTTTATTGGTTGCTCTTTGTCCCGCCTACAAAATTTTTCTAACATTGGAAATTCAGTGTTGTTTATGTATTTAATTAGGTTAAATTCATAAAAAATCTTATCTGTAGTTTTTTGTTACCGAATTTATTATAACGGTAAAAGTTATTTCTTCGGCCATTATTGAGACCGACCGGTTATCAAGTTGTATTGTTGATCGAAGGATTTTACTGCTATTTATGGTTGCCACACTTGCCTTATTTATATAAATCAAGCAAATCGTTACGAATGTCAATTGTAAGTTCATATGAAGAAAGAGTTGTTTATGGTTCCTGGAAGCATTTGCCTTAGTTCAGTATGTCATTTATTTTAATTTAATTTTCTGTAAATATAAGTTTAAGCTTTAACTTTAAGTGAAAAATCGCAATCTCATATGATTATTTTTCAATTTTGAACAATAATAAAAGTGCAATCAATGTTATATAAATATTCGAATCAACTTATTTTTAAATATTGAAATATTTCATATGTTTTTAAGTAAACTGGATTGATCAATAGTGAAATCTTAAGGCATATATTTTGCGAGTTGATTTTTATTACACATTATCGTTTTGTTTACAAAGAATGACTGGAACAAGACGAGTCGTTCTATTGCAGTCATATTTAGTTCAGATCACAGTTTAGATGGATTATTTACCTCATTTTCATTATAATAAAACAGGATGTATTTTTCTTTCATGTTCAGTGCTGAAACTGTAAGGATGAGTGCATTATTGATTTATAAGCCAAAGATATTATGAATGTACTTTTTAGTGTTCGTGTTTTTAGTTGATACAATTTATATATAAGTAGCATATATTTAAATCTGTAAGGTAGTGCCACTTTTATTGCGTATATGTAAATATTAAGGTATACAAAATGATGATAGGTCTAGATGTTCGTGGCAGTTACATTTAGTTTATGTTCTGTTAGTTATGTTTATTTTATGAGTGGAGTGAATGGGATGTAGTGTAAGTGTAAACGGTGACTGGTATTGTGATCGAATTGAGACTGAAATTATAATGATTGTCAACGGTGCTATGGTAAATTGAACCTTATTTTGTATTGCTGCATTGAAATTTTTTCACCATTACTGTAATTGGAATATATTGTTATTATTGAAATTATTAAAAAAAGTAGTTTGACACTTGGAAAATTAAAATAGACGTCATTTAAAGTGTTATTTGGAGGATTCTAAAATTTAGTTTTCTTCAGCGAATATAGCAAACGACATAGGAAAGGTCATATAAAAGAAATAATTTTGTATTTACATTGTCATGAATTTAAAATAAATTTAGTAGTTTTTATATTAATACCCAAAATGTTACATATTACAACCTAACAAGGTATATTATCAAAGTGGACTAGTAGGAAAGTAATATTCTTTTACAAAATGATTTTTATACTTTTTTATTGATACATTACCAACACAATTCATTCAAAAAACCATTGTTTTTAAATAATAGTGATTGGGAACTTTTAAATTAGATAATTATGTTGGATTTGTAAATCTATTATTATTTATAAAATCTAAAGAGATCTGTTGCATGAATATTGTTATTGTAATAGACAAGTTAAAAAATGCCGGAGCAATTTTAATGTGTGCAAATGGAATAAGAGTGTGCGAATGGAATAAGGGTGTGCGAATGGAATAAAATGTTTCTAAGGCATAAGTCAATTTAGGCGTTTGTCAATTATAAAAACTATTAAATTGTTATGAAAACGTTTGTATAGACAGTTGCACAACCGGCCCTTTTTTAGCATAGTTGTAAATATTTTGTATAGTAAGTACGTAAGCATTTGTTTAAATAATGTTTTAAGACTGGATGTTAAAATAGTTTCGAACAATGTGAAAATAGTTAACGAAGGTGAAATGAAACTGAACAGTAAAAGATTTCCAATGTTAATTCAATATGGCGTTTAAAGTATGTTTATTTAATGTTTAAATCTTTTCCATATCACGACCTAGTATAAAACAAAGTCGCTTTCTCTGTTCCTATATCTCTGTGTATGCTTAAATCTTTAAAACTACGCAACGGAATTTGATGCGGTTTTTGTTTCATAGATAAGGTGATTCAAAAGGAAGGTTTTTATGTTTAATAAAAGACCACGCGGACGAAGCCGCTGGCGGAAAGCTAGGCTATTATAAAATAAACTAAGGTTAAATGTAAATTATAAAAACTTGCCCAAAATAAATTTTATTATGAAGACTTGTAATTGGTAAAATTTAACCATGTTGAGCATATTATGTTTTTTGCAGACTATTCGACTTTTTAAAGATTGAAAATTTCCTTATTAAAAATATTGATTATTTTATATATCAAATATTATTTCAATAATAGTATACAGTTTGTTAGATAATGATCATTGCAAAAGCATCAAATGATAAGATCAATCTTATTCCATTAACATAAAACTGAAGGTACTACCACTGCGTTTTGCTTTATATGAAAGTTATCACATATTTTAGTAATTTTCTGATTATTTCTTATGTAAAATTGAAACTGGTTGAGCCAATTTTGGCCCGTCTACAAGTGAGCATTATGCAGCAACTTGATTCGCTGCAATTATTGATCAATGACATAGAGACAAATGTTTTTTCTTACTATAAATATGGACTATGGTAAAATATTGTTAAGCCCTGTGTGTAGTTTTATGATGACGTTGAGATATATTACATATTTTACTGACATGAAATGCATCGAAAGCTGATAACATGAAGGCCTCGTTTCAGCTAATGGTTACTTGATAAAAGCATGTCAATGGCGTTTCAATAACTTTTCGAGATAAACAGTTCCTTTTACTATAAGACAACAAAAATATTATTCATTATGGAGTTACTAAGAAGCCATTGTATATAAATAATAGAAGTAATCCAGGCAGCAAATACAGATTTAAAAGCGATATATTGAAACGTCCAGATAGCGTAAAGCTTCATTCACACGAGCAGCGTCGGCCTTTATGGTGGACTACCGGCACCGGTATTAGTGTTAATTGTTCGTTCATATATTATCTATGGCTATATAAATCTCGGTGGCGTAATAGATAAGCGCCGTATCCCGTTGTTGTTAAGCAACTTTCGCATGGGTCGGTTACGGGATGGGTCACCAAAAATGAATATCAGTATCTCCGTGCTTCAGAAGACATGATAAGGCGATGGTCCCGGCTGCATTTGCAGTCTTTAATAGCCTCCATTCCGCATTGGGCCAGCGTGGAGTGTTATGGCCCATCCTCCTTAACCATCCATAAGGAAGGCCTGAGTCCGTGTAGTGGGGACGTAACAGGGCTGATGATGATGACGATATAACACATCAGTGCCGGTGCTGGCATTGACACATCACTGATATGACGCGTGGTAAGAATAATTATCATTAATACGGGCCTGTGCCAAAAGTGTGCCGGTACTGATACATCAATGATGTGTGTGAATCAAATTTTATAATGACATTAATGTAAGAAGAATCTAGGCACTGGAATCGGGGTCTGATGATAGAATAAGAAACATGAATTTGAAAATTATTTTTACATTGAGCGGAACAATCAAATGTCTGTTAATTGCCATGATTATGAAATAAATTATTGTACGTAATCTTTATGTTGTGTTGTTTTTATTATTTGTGTGGGGAAAACCAATCTAAAACTCCTATTTTAGCGCTCTCTGCGCGAAGGCGAAAAAGAATATATGAATTATAATACACTATATTGATTACACAATCAATAAAGATAATTGACACAGAATCTACCTCGTGTGTTCATAAGTTTTGAGACAAAAAAAGTTGCGTAACTTTTTTTATTATTAACTTATATTCCTAAAATTTTTAGTAACCATTAAATAGATAATAATCAAAAATAAAATAAATATTTTTTTCAAAATGACCGCCCTTGTTTTTAAAACAGATTCTTAGACGTTTTGACCAGTCATCAATGGCGGCACGAATGTTTTCTAGCGGAATTCGTTTTGCTTCTCGAACAAGAGTTCGCTTCAGTGACTCCAAGTTTGGGTGGTACTTTCAACAGGCCCTGGGCTCTAATTCAGTCCATAAAGAATAATCCACCGTGTTGAGGTCGGGGCTGAAGGAGGGCCACTTGTCCGCCGCGATGAAGGCCGGTACATTCTCTCTCAACCGAGCTTGGCTGCTTTTTGCTTTATGGGATGGCGCCGAGTCTTGCTGAAAAACCCAATCCTTATTGTGAATTAACGTATCAGTATCAGACAGGTGTTTCACCACGGGCTCTAAAATGTCACTCTGATAATTCTTGGCTTTCATCTGGACACCTTGTTGGCAGAAATGGGCGTGACACCTTCATACGAAACTCCCCACTATACCATCACACTAGCCGGAAAATGAGTGCGCGAGACATTCCGTGCAGAAGCTGGGACATCTTTGCTACTTTTGGCGTACATTTTTCTTGTTTCGTCTTGTGTTTTTTATTGTTTCGTCGGTTGAACTTTTCTTCGACAGTAAACATTTTCTCGTCGATGAAGAGTATCTTCCTGGCATCATGTCTCCTCAGAAGCAATGGACAACGTTCGCGTTGTAATTTACGAAGATGATTGTTTAAAAAGTGAACTTTTCTATGGCTGTAGGCCTTTACCTTAAGATCATATTTTAGCATTCTGTTCACTGAAACGCCCGAAATATTAGTCTGCAGAGCGAGTTTCTTGCGAGTGCGACATGGATTTCGGCGAAATCGCTCTCGGATGATTTTGATGTTCGTAGTCGTCCTCAGTCCACAGAGCGTAGCCAACCATTCCTTTGGCGATCTTGCAGAGAACTTGTCTCTTTGTACCGCTGTATTGTGTAATAGACGAAGTTACGGCTTATAGGAAAACTAGCTCGCGGAAAATCTGCATGTTTTTTTTCCTACCTTAAAAGCGAAATGACAGTTGCACGTAATTGTTTCGTTCCCTCCATCACGAGAAAATATAAACAAATGAATTTGCGATACAAATAGACCAAAAGTTAACATTCCAAATTCAAAATCAGTAAAAAAATTACAGCCAGTTATATTTTATTTTATTTTTTCAGTGAATAATTTTTCTCAAAACTTATGAACACACTAGTTAAGAAAACTTTATTCATTATTAGTAATTAATTTAACGACGTTCATAAATCATGTCACTGTTCAAAATAACGGCACATGATGACATCTAAAAGACATTGACGTGAGGATTCATTGTTACAAATTCCATCTACTATACCAGAATTCAATCTCGATAAAATTAAAACGATTTTCTAACATGTCCAAAATAACTTATGTTGAAAACTTGCCGCAAATATAAGTAGTATAAATAACGTATCTGCTTTGATTTTGAACAGTGACGTCACTGGTGAATTTGCCGCTTTTTGGTCTCTAATTTAAATTACGTTTTATAAGCATTTAAAGTTTGGATAAAATAAATACGAAAATTCACATAAATTTAAAATTTTCGCGTCGAAACTGCGACAGAACTCTGAAACCTATAAGGAATATTATCAGTCTCCGTTTTACGACTCGTAAGTATAAGGTTTTCCATCACTAAAGACTGGTAATGATGAAAAGGCAACTGAAATATTAAAGACAAAAGTGAGGTCAACCATAAATCACCTCAAAAATGGAAAAGGTAAGGCGAACAGATTGTATCCCTATAGAAACCATCAAGGCTGGGAGAAAATGGTGTGCAGATCTTCTACGCTTTGTGTTATATTATTTGAAGGACTTGCATTGAAATATTGGGCATATAGTTTTTGGATAGTTATATAATAAAGGTTCTAGCAAATTTTGCTGCTACAATTGCCTAATAGGGGTATAGACAACTTTTTTTATATTATTGTTTTATAGATATACATAAAATATTTCTAAAAAATAATATAAAAAAGTATCACCCATATAATAAGTTAAAATCTAAATATCAATTTAATAATCAAAACACCAACTTCTGTCATGGCTACGCTATGACGTGACGCCCCTCTTAAACTTTTTGTTCTATAAATGTTTACTAATTAATTCGCTAAGTTCTAATATGTGTAATAGGGGCGTAACATCACTCGCTGTTTGCGTACGTGACAACGAGTATAAAATATTGATTTTTTTTTAAATTTAATTTAAGCAATATTAAAAATACAATAAGCATAAAAGTGTGACTTTCGGCAATAGTATATTAAACACTATCAGAACAAAAATAATATGTATTTATTTTCGTTTACTGTCTCTAACCGTATTGTTCTGTTCTCATATGCTAGCACAATTCTTCGTAGAATATACTTAACTTAGTATTATATTTTGATTAATTTTACATTCACAATGCCATACCGAAAATTATTCTTAATACAAAATGCTTAAAAAATCCATTTGGTCCCTAGCACTATGAGAACTCTAACCCATGACCTTTCCTAATCCGGGCGGCTGCTCTAACCACCAAGCTGCCCAGGACCTAACAGGACCGACGATTTTTTTCAAGCACTTGTTATTTTTTCGCTACTACAGAACAGAACATACTTTCATCAATGCTTAAAAATCCATTTGGTCCCTGGCACTATGAGGACTCTAACCCATGACCTTTCGCAATCCGGGTGACTCGCCCGGCAGTATAATATACTTAGTACTCTAATATCTTAATCTAATGGCGGAGATTAAGATATTAGAGGCGGCGCAATGAAAAAACTATGCCGGTCTCGATCAGAAAGAAATATTATCAACCAGCAAAACACGAACACGCGGATTCGCATACCGAAAAAGTAATAATTTAAAATGTCAGGTCTTTACATATGAAATTGGTGTTTTGTATGGGAGGAACAAAAAGTCGAATATTTTTTAATATAATATATTTATTTAATCACAGTATAAACTATTGTTACCTATGCACTTTTGCTATCTCAGAGGTAGTTTATTGATCTCCTTACTAAAAAAGACCATTCGGACGGGAATCAATAAAATCTTTGAAGGCGATTTGCACTGCCCCATCGGAGTTGAATTTTTTCCCTGTGTGGTTTGCGATGGATCTGCTGTTTTCTTTTGCGACACAACCGCCATACACATCATTAACCCTTCGAGCCGTTTCCTCAGCATTGGTACCACGGTGGAACTAGTACTCGTAATTAACACGATATTTCAAGTTTTCCATTTTTATGCTGAGTGACAAACAGAAAAAAAAAAACAAATAAATACCGCCTAACAAATAAATGGCTGTATAAATTTGAATTCGGAATTCCCAACCAAGGAGGTGAAATTTGTTATTAAAATGGCCAGTACGACGACATGCTAATTTCATATGTAAGGACCTAATATTAACGGCTAGCATTTGACCATAAACCGTCCGATGAGTAAAGCTATCTATAGTAATGTGTACGGACCATACAGTACCTACCTACTTTTGTTTTTAATATGCAAGATAAAAACTGTATATTATTTCATGATTTAATTAAAAATAGACTATATTTGGAGTTATCACTATTTTTTGGGGACAAATTACTTGGCGCAACACTGTTGGCAACTCCTCTAATTGAACGAATACAAGCTTATCTACCTACTTGCATTTTGTCATTGTATTTTTTTCCCTTATGTCCATTATTATTACTGCAATGTCTACCTTACAAATTAATCAATGGTTGGTACTTTGTTTATATACAATTGTAAACTATTATAACATATTATACGTACTATTATAATACGCACTTTACCTTAAAATATGTATTTGGTTTCATAACATCGCGACTAGAAGTCCGTATAATCAGATGCCTCTGTATTTGACGTTGATGTGATCTTAGTTACGTACCTACATGTTAATCCAAACAGTGAATTTGCATTACTAGGTGTTTCCCCATGGATGCGCTTTTGCGCATCTGGACAAGATTGACAGACAGTGTCTTAACATGTTATGTTAGTAGCTAGGGCTGGCTCGTTTTCTAGTGGATTAATGTTAAAACAAATAAAATTACTTGGTAGGTACCATTAATGCTATTCTTAGGAATAACGAAAATTAATTTCGTATTTTTTTTTACAGTTTCCGTGTTTGTGCGGCGTAACGTCAGGTAGATAGTTGAAAAATATTAAACACGTATTTTTAATTTTTTTTGCGTAATGATTAAATTACGGCGATACGTTGAGTTAAAATATTACATGGCGTCACGCTTTTGTACATTTTCTACAATACTGTTACGTAGCGACTCCTTAACTAAAATGTCTGTTATCTAAGCAATTTTTTCTTAAATTGAAGTAAAAAAATACGTATCTTATATTTTTCTATTATCTGACTGTCGGACTAAATAGATTTATTTTCTTTTCTGTTGTTATCCCTATTGCAGGTGTTGTACACACAATAACACGTTAGGTTACCACAGCGTATCAAACCGCTTTTGGTTTTTTAGATCTACCTTTAATGCATTAAAATTTTGATACATTTGTATAATAATTATATTTGATCAATTTTGCATTCATAATGTTCTATTGAAAAATATTCTTAATGAAAAGTGCTTAAAAAATCCACTTTGTTCCTGGCATTCTGAGATGGGACTCTAACCCATGACGTTTCTTAATCCGGGCGACTGCTCTAACCACTAAGCTGCCCAGGACCTAACAGGACTGAAGATTTTTTTCAAGCACTTGTTATTTTTTCGCCACTACAGAACGTACTTTCTTCAATGTTCAGGCAATCCTTTGTACAATTTCGTTTCATGTTACTACTTTGACATATCTTTAAATGACGTAGGTAAGTTGGTAACATTCCTATCAAATTCCTTAATTGTCATTCTTTACAGTTCGTTTGTCGTTGCTAAAATACAAAGTCAAAGTATTTTATTTGCGCAATAATATGTATCTACATTGGGATGTTCAACAATGATTCAAAACAAAATATTATTCTCGTAGGCATGCAAACTTCAATAAAAAAGTAACAATAATAAAAACAATAGTGACTTACATGATTTCTAACTACCAACTCCGCAGATTGCTCGAATGCACTTTTATTGAGCTATAAATGCCCTCTGACGGTCAATGCTGTTCCCCCATATTATTAAACCGTAGCGTAATAGTGAAGACACGTATCCGTGATATGCATGTAAAGCAGTCTCAACAGATGACACTTTCTTGATTCTATTCAAAGCGAAAACGAATTTATTTATTTTTGTACATACATTGTCTATATGATACTTTCAATGGCAATATTCGTCGAGCGGCAAGCCCAAGAAAGTAGTTGTGTCAGTGATTTTAACTTTATCGTTGTTATAGTGGATATCTGTAATAACTTTTTTGGATTTGTTTGTATGAAATTGTATGGCTTTAGTCTTTGAGAGATTGATTTTTAAATTATTCTTATTCATCCAATTTATTATGTCGGAGAGTGTATTATTAATATCATTTTGAAGATCATCAAGGTTTTTATTTTGAAATAATAATGTGCAGTCATTGTTGGGTAGTTGGGTGGGACTTTCGGCAGGCCCTGAGCTCTAATTCAGTCCATAAAGATAATCCAGTGTGTTGAGGTCGGGGCTGAAGGAGGGCCACTCGTTCGCCGCGATGAAGGCTAGCACATTCTCTCTCAACTAAGCTTGAGTGCATTTTACCTTGTAGGATGGCGCCGAGTCTTGATGAAAACCTTGTTCACATTGTGAAATAACGTATCAGACAGGGGTTTCACCACGGTTGAATTTTTCTTCGACAGTAAACATTTTCTCGTCGGTGAAGAGTATCTTCCTGGCATCATGTCTCCTCAGCAGCATAGTCAACGCTCGCATTGTAACTAATGAAGACGATGTTTAATAAGTGAAATTTTCTTTCGGCTATAGGCCTTTACCTTAAGATCATATTTCAGTAATCTGTTCACTGAAACGCGCGAAATATTAGTCTGCAGAGCGAGTTTCTTCTGAGTGTGACATGGAATTCGGCGAAGTCGCTCTCGGATGATTTGGATGTTCGCAGGCGTCCTCACAGAGCGTGGCTGACTACTCTTTTGGCGATCTTGCAAAGAACTTGTCTCTTTGTACCGCTGTATTGTATAATAGACGAAGTTACGGCTTACAGGAAAAGCTTTCACCTCGCGGAAAATCTGTATCAGTTTTTTCCCGCCTTAAATAGCGAAATGACAGTTGTACGTAATTGTTTCGTTCCCTCCACCACGAGAAAATATAAATAAATGAATTCGCGATACAAATAAACCTACTAAAAGTTAACATTCCAAATTTAAAACAGTAAAAAAAAAAAAATAACAGCCAGTAACATTTTATTTTATTTTTCACCTATGAACACACGAGGTATTAGTAACTTGTTGCGCTTGAGTTTATGTATAGAAACATTTTTTAAATTTAATCTTTAGTTTAAATAATTTATAGTCAGCACAGCAAAAATGTCAAATTCCTCCATTTGACTTTAAACCTTAATTAATTGATCGTGGAGTTTAAATTCGGCTGTCGTTAGTATCATTATTGAGATTACTTGGTAAAGTGCGGCTCGCGAAAGAAGGCCCTAGGACAACAACCTTTTTTTAAGGGTTATGCCGCGGAACTTATTTCATGAGACAGACTACTAATGCTGTCACGTCAAAGCGAATGACTGTGTATGGTTCAATTTACGGTGGCATTTCGCAAAACTTTCTTATTTTTCAGTAAAACTCCAGTTTCCTTTGTTCTTAAAGAAACTAAGAGTATTTATAACGTTTATTAACGATGATTTTACAAAGGAAATTCGTTTAAGTGTAATAAATCAGTATTAAGTCGGCGAAAACAGAACATCATTAGATTAATTATAAACCTGGATATTGTCCCATTGAAAATTATTACCCACCCTAATTACTGTGACAGATCTGAATAGCGACTGTCTAACTCCATCGATAAGACTCATCTCATAAAAATGTTTTATTTATTTTATCTATGAACTAGCTTATTGCTGCGAATTTCCTTGCGTAAATTATTCTATAGTCTGTCACTGTGTTGATGGATAGCGTGATGGGATTGTCACGAGTGAAAGAATTTTCGTGACCGGATCAGTATTTCGCGAAGATTTCCCCCTAAAAACAAACAAAGTTAGAAGTTTTAATTCTTTATTTATTTTTAGAGTTCCTTACCCAAAAGGGTAAAACGGGAATCCTTTTATTAAGACTTCGCTATCTGTCACCAAGCTATATCTCATAAACCGTGAAAGTTAGTCAGTTGAAATTTACGCAGATGATTTATTTCTGTTGCCGCTACAAACCATAATGACATAAATATTTAATGGGGCTCCCATACAACAATCTGGTTGAATTGCGTGATTTTGCTATTGATTACTATAAGTAGACGCTTGAAATATTAACAAAATATGTATTAGTATAGTAACTTAAAAAAAAAAAATTAAACGATATTTAAGGGGCGCTCCCATACAACAAATGAGTTTTTTTTTCTGCTCGTTTCTGGTGCGGAACCTTTCGTGCGCGAGCTCTACTCGGGCTTGACTTTTTTTAAATTTAATTTTGTAAACCAGAGTCGAAAATATTAATGTTAACTATTTTATGGCCGTTATTTTTCTGAAATTTAATATCGACATTAGCATATTATTTAGTTTCTCTTTGATCTTACCTAAATCTTTAAATTACCCTGACGTTATAAATTTACTACAAGATATTTTAATCTTATTTAAGTAAAGCGAAGTCAGTTGAATATATCAAAGTAAATACATATATTAAATGTATCAAAGTTATAATAAGAGAAAGCTAGTAATAAATAACTTTTCTCTCATATTATAGTTACTTTGGTAGGTATCTGAATGTCTTAGGATATTGAAAAAGAAAAATTTCAAATAATATAAATATATATATATATTTATATTATTTGAATTTTTTCTTATTTTGAAATATATATAGTAATATATATATATATATATTTTTTTAAATATATATATATTATACCTACATACTACGGTGATTTAAAACTTAGTTTCATGGTTTTATCTTTGACAATGATTAGTAGGGATGAGTAGGGAGTTTATAGAAGACAACCTTCGTAACAGCAAATGAAAAAGTACGCATTCAGAAATAGACTTTAATGCTCAATCATCGGTAATAGGGTTGCTATCTTTTAAAGCAAAAAGTCTGATTCGGCGCTAGTTTAAACCGGCCATTTTGCGTTAAAAACGGTTAACCTCTTTAATAGCCAATTATACCTTTATAAAGTTGATTGTGCGTAGCTTACATTCTTTATATATGTAGATGCTGCGAGCACTAACTACGCTGATTTTTTCGGCCCGGAGGTCCGATTTTTTCCGGTCCAGAATGACACGAAAAGCCCGGATGAGCAGCTTGTGCACTTGTCCGTTTTTTTCCTGATCGGAGCGGCGCAATTTAAGACAGCTCTCTTTGAAGCTACACGTCACTTACGCTAGGTACGATGAGATTTTTGGAACGTTGGTAATTGCTTCCTTTGTTACTCTACGTGCGAAGACGTAGAAGACAGAACAAATATGGGGTTCATCCCATTATAAGTGAAATGTACCTAAATAATGACCTGACAGGATCATTTTACATAAAATATAATAAATTGACGCAAGACGATAGCTTTCTTTTACTATTATCGGATGACTACTATTAGACGTAAAAAATACTAATTTAGGAACAGCATTATTCACATACAATAGTTAAAATATCAGTGACATTAGAATAAAATTACTTGTAATATTCTAGTACTTGATGTTTAAATTTATTATCGTGCTATTTTTTCGAAGTTTTGTAAAAAACAACTTTAAACGATTACATAGATAGACCAATCGCTGGCGCCATTTCGTACACAAATCGAAATTAGTGCCGTGTAAGCGGAGAATTAATATGCTAAATGAACTTTACGATGGCATTTAAATCAGCCATCCTATTGTAATTTTTAAATCTCATGATTTAACTATAATCATTATAAGATCAGTTGACTGTATTATATATATATATGAATAATTTTATACGCGTGGTATAGTTTCTTTGAGCAGAATTCTTTTTCTTTTAAAATACTTCTGTTATCAAATATTTATTTATACTTATCAATTGCCTAAAAACCAATTTTGATATTGACAAATTTCCATGCAAACTTTCATCTCTTATTTCCACCTCTTGTTAGCGATAAAAGGTAGCCTATGTCCTTTCTCAAGGTTAAGTCTATTTCTGTATCAAGTTTAATTAAGATGGGTTCAGTTGCAAATAAATTTTGATAATGACAAATTTCCATGCAAACTTTTATCCCCTCTTTCCACCTATTTTTCGTGATATAATGTAGCCTATGTCCTTTTTTAAGGTTAAGTCTATTTCTATATTAATTTGGGTTCATTTGTTTAGGTGTCCAAGTATAACAACACTTATTTGTCTTACCTTAAGTTGTCGATACTTTTAATACGATTCTAGAATCTAGCAAAGTATAGACACTAGAACCATACGATGATCAAATTAGAAATATATCAAGTTTGCCAAAGCATATGCAGTGATATTTACCAATTATATTTTATAATCATATAAAATATCGCATTTTATAATCTACAATCAATATCGATTGCCACTTTATCGAAAATTATTAATATCGCCGAAATAAATATCAATTGTTCATAAATCGATTATATTTTCCCAAACCTACTCCGCAGTCTCATGAATTTCCCGGATCGTGGACACAGCAGTGCATGCGTAAACACGTTTTTCATTGCCGCCATCACGGACCTGAAAAAAACGGTCCGGAATAGAGAACAGTAAAATTCCGGCCTGTAAAATTCCTGATAGTGTACAGGCTAGCATTACCTTCATATGCCCTAACATATCGGACCGGAAAATTCAGTGTTGTGCACAAGCGCCCAAAGCCTAACAAAAGCCGTACTAATACGAATGGACGCCAGACCGACAAATGGCAAAACTAATAGGGTATTACACACACTGCGATTTTCAAGCCATTTGCATAATCACGATAAAAACCACCGAACAATTTCTGTTTGAAATTCGTGTGAATGGAAATAGTTTTAATTTATTAATAGTGTGGGTCCAACGCACTTCTCGGTTTTTGAATTGAGCCGAAATTTTGCAAGTATTAAAATTTGGATGACAACGGTGTAGTGCCACAAACTAAAATTAAACATAGAACTGAATTTTAATTTGTTTTTTTTTCACATTATTTCATTGTCATAATTAATCAAAGAAATATATGGTTATTTAAACTTTTGCTTTGATTTTTATTGATAAATACAGTAATTTTTCTAGAAATATTAATGTAATGTGCTTATTATGTAATGAGGAATAATTTTACACTATATAATATATGGTAAAATCAAATACCATATATTATACTACTATATACTAGAATACAATACTACCAATATAATATTACTATAGAAACATCATAGTACAGATTTGATGATGGAGCTGAAATGTAGTCATGAGCCACTGTCATTGGCTACTTTTTATCGTTATGTGACCTCACAGCTCGAAATGTCACGTGATTGATTGTTTGTTTGTCACGGGACAATTTAAATTCATGAAAAACATGTTTGTGTTTGTTTAATACCTATAATTTATTTAGAAAATATAATCTGACACTGGTTTGATATGATCATATGAAAGCAGTCTTTTACCAAAACAGTCAAACAATCTTATTGGTCTAACTCGATTAGTTTATAAAAAAAAAACTTGTTCTTAATTTTCTTTTTAGTACAATAATTAAAGACTTCGTAGACTCCAGGGGGCCAATTCTACTAAATAAATTTTGTTTAAATCGAATCGAAAACGGAACGAAACCGAACGAAACTACAACTTTTAGTGGTTTTCCTATTCTACTCGGTGTCAAAATGGCGTCAAACGATACAGTTCCGGTTCTATTTTAGTTTAGCTAACTATCGATCAACAGAAACTGTAAACGGTATTCTACTCGCTCAATCGAACATAGAACTATACAGATGTAGTTATGCAAACCGGAACCAACCCACAAATCTGTCAAAATCGAATTATGTGCAGAGAAGCCTAAAAGTGTTGCAATTAAACTCAAATGTTGTAAATTCACAAAATTTCTTGATAAATAAATAAAATAAAATATATTCTACAAACAATTATTACTAAAAACAAGAAACCCATTTTTCTCAAAACTGACATCATGTGGCTGGTTTGCATAACTACGTCCATATACTTGAGTCGATCGTCGGCCCTTATTCCACTAAAATTTTGACACTTCGTTGGATCGAAACGCTACTGAAACGTTACTAAATCCGAACGTTTCATCTGTCAAAATTAACGATTTCTAAAAAGTTGCAAATTTCTACTTTTTGACGATCGATAGTTAGCGTTTAATGATAGATGTGAAACAATTTATATTATTTAAAATTTTAAGAGGTGCAATTAGGTACCCCCAATTGCTGAGTGAAATAAAATACCTTGATCCATCTTCAGAATTGATAATTAAAAACATTTTGCCCTACAAAAGTAACTTCGGCAAACATAGGTATTTGTAGTGTTTGTATAGAAGAAGTTTTATCTCGGTACATTGGAGAGCTGCGAAACGTGTTCATCGGTACCTGAAGGCTATAAAAAATAGGAAACTGACCTATAACAATAGTGGTGATCTAATCGGATTTGCTGATGCCGATCATGGTGGTAATCTGGTGGACAGACGATCCTATACAGGATATGTTTTCCAAATGTGTGGTTCAGCAGTGTCATGGGAATCACGTAAACAGAGAACCGTTGCAACATCAACAACAGAAGCTGAGTACATGGCTCTAAGTGAAGCCTGTAAGGAAGCCATCTACATTCGCTCATTACTAAGCGACATCTTTTGCTTTTCGTCACCCATCACCATTAATTGTGACAATCAAAGTGCCATCAAATTAACAAAAAACAACACGCATCACGCCCGCACAAAACATATTGATATTAGACATCATTTTGTTTGTGAGTCTATATCCACTAAACAAGTCAATGTGTCATTCATACCATCAGCTCACCAAACAGCAGACATTCTCACAAAGCCACTGCCTAAGCTGAGACACTATATGTGCCTAACTAATTTAGGATTAGTTTAGTGTTATTTGTTTTGTGTTATTAGGTTAATTAGGTTAGGGCATCATGTTAAGGTACTTTTGATATTATAGTGTTTTTGTACATACAGTGTGTTTATATAAAGGGTGTACATAAGTGTCCTGATTACGGGGAGGTGTAGATAAAACCTTTTTCTATATTAATCAGACACTGGCATCTTTTCGTATACCTTTTTGAATTAGTATTTTATACACTGTTTATTGTTTTTATGTCACTCTCTTCTTTACTCTCATCTGACTTTTATGTATTTACAACGTGAAATATATTAAATACTCCAATCCACTGTGACTTTTAATTCCTACATTTTAAGAGTTTGTGAGTGAGTTATCAATAGACTGTAAAGAACATAATAAGTTGTGTAAATCCATTGATATGTTTGCTTTATCATTAATTATTTATAAAAATACCTTATATTAAGGTACCAAAAAATTTTAATCTTTAACTGTCTAGCACTTCAAGCATATAAAATTTTCTATCCAATATTATTTATTTCACAAAGATACAAGGATACTTTCAATGAGCACCCTGACGTCTGAAGTAAATATACAAAATCTGGGTATCAAACACCAGATTCCTCATCTACCTCATGAGAACATAGCAATCCATGTGATATAAATTATGTAAAATGATTAGAAAAAAAATGAAATCGAAAACTATGGAGCTAGATAAACAAGTGTGATAGTGCATGCATATGTTTAATAAACTTTTTATGTACACCATTTCATCTATTTGTTATAGATAGTTCTGTAATTTTGTGGTTGCTTATTGATATGTAAAAATGTTGGCAGACTTTAAAAATAAAATAAATTATATCTTGATTATTAATCTTAAATTATTATTTTTTATTAAAAACTTACATTTTATAGATAAATTAATAGGTTTTCATTCCTCTATGAATTTGAAATGTTGAATTCATATTATGTAGATTCTTAACATAAATAAGGTCCACCTAGTTGAGGCATGTAATGTAAATTAAAATTGAAAAATTATATTTCTGTTAAAACTTTACATAATTATAAATAATCATTGTAAATAGGAACATCGTAAAAATCATTATTAGATTGTAGGGGCTTTTGGCTTTAAGTAAACTTATCTATGATTATAAAAACATGAATTTTTGAATATTTTGTATTGAAAAAAGTAAACTATTGTAGTATTTTTACAGGAAAACTTAAAAGTGTGTATTTACAAGCATGTGTGGAATTCCAATAAAAATGGCACTGAAAAAGTCCTTGTTTACAAATTAATTAATTTATCATTATTTTTTCTGATCACTTTTGCATTTGCAATACTATATCTTAAAGGAAAATAATTAAAAAACCCACTTCAAGCAATTAGTGCTTGAGGTGGGATTTAAACCCATAAACACTCACAGTCTGGGCGTCTGCTAAAACCAATTTAACTACCAGATAACCAGCAGGTTTTGTGAATTTAAGAATTACTTGCATTACTAGTGAGCATATGCTCATTTATGTTTAGGAAGTTCACCAAAACTATATTAATAATACCATTATAGAGAATAGAATAGAAAATTCTTTATTGTTAACATTACACAAGTTATATAGGTATACAAATTTAAAACAGTTTAACAAAATAATGTAACAATTGGCGGCCTTATCGCTTAAAGTGATTTCTTCCAGGCAATCATGGGATGGAGAGAGAGATAACAATTTATGAAGACAGGGGTGTAAATTTTATCAATAACATTAAAAAGAAAATATGATCAAATAATAATCTTAATTAAAAAATTATAATTATGAATATTTTTTTTCTGACATAAGTATTACTCACTTTTTTATTTGGAAATTATAATATTATAAAGGATTATTACATCATATCATCATCATGTTTAAAGGATTGTTAAACAGGTAAATATACTGTTTATAAGATTTTATTCTGAATTATTTTTAATTTAAAAAAATTACATAAAATTGAGCTTAGCCGCAGCTCAGTTTTATGTAACATTTGAAATAACATGAGGCTTTCTGTAACCATATATTAAGTTGCGTGCAAGATAAATGTTCAGCCTAATTAGTATTACCTACATGAAAAATACATATTCTACTGTTTTTGACACAAAGTTAAAACCAACCACCAATTTTAACCCAAAGAAAACTGTCATACACTATGATGGGTTACAATTTAGAACAAAAAAAATAAGCCTGTGAATCAGGAGCTCTTGTTCAATTTTGCAGGAATTTATATGTGTAAGTTCTTTTATATCAGTTGAAACTTATACTTAATTTGCTCATAGTCAGCATGGATGACAGCTGCGAGCAGATCTATGCAACTACAAGAATTTAATTTGTATACAACTTAATGTGAAAGATATGTCAAATCATTAATAATTTTCTCTGATCTTACTTATAATATCTAGTCAATAATGACATTTCTAATGGGTTTCTATAACAAACATTGTTTTAAATTTAATCTTGTATAGATTTTCCACAGTATATATTATGTTGCCTTGCTTGATTCGGTGTACAGATGTAGGTATAGCCAGATTTCGAAAGATATTGGATTCATTTCATCATCAATAATTCTCTCTTAAATGTCTACTTTGAGTCGACTATCGTTTATCTTCTTCACTATGTTATTGATACGTATGAATATTTATTTTCAATCGAAAACTTCTTCTTTTATTAAGGGCTTTCGCATAATTCTGCCAATTTCACGTGCGTAGCCAATACATGGTATGAATTATTTTATAAAATTAATTTTGTAAATAATATTTTCAAGTATAATGTTTCACTTTCTATTACAGTTTAATATTACAAAAAAATACACATATGCGGATTGTTTTAGTAGATATCCCATATTAAATTGTCATTTACAATTCAATTTTGTCAATTTCATTCTTCTTTTATTAATGGTATATCTGCGCATTTCACACAATTCTGCCAAAGTCAAGTGAATAAATTAATTTCTACATGTAAAATGAAAAAGTAATGAATGAAAGATTAATTAAAACATTGTCTGTATCATTGTGGTTTGTATTGACAAAAAGTGAATTGGTGTTGCAATATGAAAATCAAACATCGATTGGAAAATAATCGATTAATTCACTATATGTAATAGAACTGCAGTAACATTTATTGAATAAAAAAAACTTTAATATACTTTTAGTTAATTTTGGTGCAATTTTGCATTTTTCCTAAGTTTTACGGACTACTACGGTTGTTGATTCAACAATGCCCAAATAAATAAATATATATATATATTATTATTATTATGTAATTTCCAATGCCCGTAATTGGAAATGTTATATGAAAACCTAATGAAGTCCCATAAAGTCACAATATGAACTATCCATGTAGTTTGATGAAGTCCGATGATATTCAATGAAGTTTAATGAATTCTGTTTAAATGGATTGAAGTTACTAAAGTCATATGCAATCATCATTTAACTTTAACATTTAATTTTTAGTACAAACAAATATATAAATTTAATGATTATTTTTGTTGTACATTCTTTTGAAACGGAGTTGTTTAAAGTAAAGTATACACCTCTGGATTAATGCTCGTCCTAGTCTTGGACTGATTGCATACCTCACTTATTACAGTTTGTTAGTGACCGAAAATGAGTCAAAACTTTTCTGTTCACGACCTACCTATGTAGGTACCGTTTTATTTTACGGAATCATATTATTCACTTTCATGCTACTTTATCTCACATAATAACATTTATTTTGCGAATTAAAACTCGGTATAAACAATAAAATAAACCAACACCATTCGAATTTTGAAACTTAACTCTTTAAGCTTGACGTTATCTTTAGTCGACGCCAGGATTTATAGTATTTCATCTGACTTTTTTGTTAATTAAAAGACTTAATTATATCGGATTTATGCTTTAAATATTAAGCATGTTTAAAGTTGAGTGCTTAATAAAAGTTAGAATTGGGTATATGACGATTTTCTGAAAACTAATTAATTAAAATAGTTGTTTGATACATTATAAACACACTGTCAATATATTACATGAGAATCTGTTCTATTTTCGATGAATATAATTGTTTAAATCTACAGATTCTAAGAAATAAACTTTTATTAGATTATTATCTAACATGATGATAATAGTACGAAACTTATTTTTATAGTGTCAAATACCCATAATGATAAAAATATTAATTATAAATTCGCGTTTTGGGTATTTTCCCTTATAGCTTAACACTTAGGTATGCACTTTCTTAATGTAGCTAATATTCGGGTGTTTCGTCCGTATTTTAAAACGTTCGAATAAGAATATAATAGATTCATTACGTACAGAAATGATAAAAAAATGAAGGAATGAATAATCATTAATCGTCTCCCGTTTAACTAATAATTTCATTTATTTTATTCTGGTAACACTAATGACAGCTGTTTGGTTCGGCTGCGATTTGGCTCCGATTACGTTTCAGTTTAGTAAACGTTCGTTTGATAATTTACGTTAGCGGAATGCAAATTTACAGCAAAAATCGAAACGTAACCGTTACAGAAACGCTATTGATGATCGATCGTTGTAAATTAGTAGAATTGGCCCCCAGTTTGCACTACGAATACTTCCAACAATCAAATGAACGATTTAACAAAGGTTTAACTTTAATCATAGTTAGGGTCACCATTAACACGAAAAATTATAATAAAATTATACAATAAAATTATACCTTTGTTTACACAACTGCCCAAAAAAAGGAGTGTATTGTGTGTTGGGTAAATGTACGTATCTAATAATGTGATTTTTTGATTCTATCATACTTTACTTTTGAAAGACTTAATGGATATGACTATAAAAGGTATAGAAACGTATTCACTAAAAGTACCGCGATACATTTTAGTACGATTTTTACAGTTGATTGTTACAATTTTATTTATTTTTCAATAAGCTTTTTTTTTTTAATTTGTGAAGTGGAAACACGTATGGAAACGTCGATTCCGCTTATTACACTATAATATGTATGTGTTGTTATTGTAAACAATAAATTTGCTATGTAAATTAAGTGTAAACCTTTCACTTTTCTAAGTTTTCAAAAACGAAAGTCATCAAATGAAGAAAATCTTGTTCATTATAATATTTCGTAGTAGTGACATTTATGGCCATTTAAAAAATGGATATGCTTTCTATGTATTCACGAAAAACAAATTGTTCAAAATGGATTTATAATAGGTACTTCAATATTTTTAAATCTCTGCAATCCTCATAAATTTTATCAATTGTAATCCGTTCAAAATCCCAATTACAGTAGGATTATCCATAAGTCGATAATTTTAAGTCTTTCTAAAGACGGATTAATTATCTTAACATAGAAAACAATTTCATAAACTAGAGATTTTATATTTTTTGTTAACTTTACTGCTGGAACTGTTATACTATTGTTTATCTCACAGTTTTTTTGCACTGAATAGTTTCTAAGCTATTGGACCAATTTAAAAAATTCTTTCATCTACGGGAATCCACATCATACGCGGGTGACATAGACGATAATTTACGAGGGGGAAGCCGAGGGAAAACAGCTAGTTTATGTATATTTAAACTGACGAGTGTAAGTATGGTGCTCCTACTAAAAGGCCTTGTAGTAAAGCAGATGCGATACTCTGTAAGACTGACCTTCATTGCTTAAGATGGGATAGTTGATAAGGAAGCCCTGATTAAAGTTCACAGCCACAATAGAAATCAGTTCTTCAGTAGCTCATTGCGTCATAACGGACACTATTCATGGAAATCAGTCAAGTGGATTATCTTATAAATTCTAATAAACCTACACTACAAGCAAATAATATTTACTATAAATTTCAAAGCATAATATGTTAAATACAAATGATTTTAAGTTTATAGTTCTCGAGAAATAATAATAGATTTTCAGGTCATATTTTTACTTTTATATTAGAGCCAATTCCTTAAACTAAACTAATAATGTCTAATTATTATATTAATTTCGATTTTGCATTCATAATGTTATACTGAAATATACACTTAATGACAAATGGTTAAAAATCCACTTTGTCCCTGGAACTCTGAGATGGGACTCGAACCCTCATGGGTTGTGGCGCTACTACAGAGCGTGTCCATGCGAAAGGTCATCCTCGTCATCCTTACTAGTGCTTGAAAAATTCGTCAGTCCTGTTAGGTCCTGGGTAGTTCAGTGGTTAGAGGATTCGCCTGGATTGCGAAAGTTAATGGGATCGGGCCCCATTTCAGAGTGCCAGGGATAAAGTGGATTTTTTAATAATTTTTCATTAATAATAATTTAAATTTAGTCTGTTTTAATATTAGTCATATGTAATCAATATAATATAGTTACACTCCTATATGGTAAAATATAATTTTATTTCGGTTATTATATATATACTGTTTGTTTTGTGCACTGTGAGCACATAGAGCTTGGATCAGAGCTTATAGCATCAGGAGTTATCGTTAAAACGCGTAACCTACAACGTTGCATTCCATTGTATTAGTAATATATCTTTACGAGATTTCAGGATTGTACGATGGCATTACCTAAGATTTATTTACAATTACATGCATTTGTCGTTGTAGACTCTTCGTTGTTCAGAGGAAAAATAAAATCGTTTTCTGCTAAATCGCAGGAAAACATTAAAAGTGAACCTATTAAATACATTGGTATTTTTACAGTTTTAAGTGACCTACCATAATTTGAGTTTTATTTTTTTTTTCACAGCAAAGCAATTATACAAGAAAATAATGTAAGAACGTTCACTTATCTTCTATCTATATATTACTATAATAAAAACGTAACATATCGATGTCTGTACATTGAAGATATATGAAAAAAACTGTTATGAAGGACATTTATAAGCGTAATAGAACACAAAACAATGATTTTTAAATTTTTTGTCTGTTTGTCTGTTTGTCGGTTTGTCTGTGCGTTTGTGCACGATAATCTCAGAAACGGCTAAACCGATTTAAATGCAGTTTTCACTATTATATTGTGGTATTATTCCGTTAACATTTAGTGTAAGATTTATTTCAGTCAGTTCACAAATAAAAAAGTTATGTCAATTTGAAGTGACGTGTTCGCCAAAATTGCTATGAAATATTAACTGTTTTATTAAATTTTCGTCTTTGATATATTGATCATCATCATTAACTCTTTCTCAGGCCAAACTGCAGGGTCTGAGGCCTTTGTTTAATAAGTAATTTTTGGTCACTCATTCCGTGAACAACTCTTGCAAAAATTGCTTAGCAATAGCGATGGTGCCCAACGGCACTTATCCATAGCGCCACCGAGCTACGACTTAATATTGTCTAAAAAATCATATTTTGTATGATGACAAATAAAAAAATTAGTTTCCAAAATTTTGACTACTCCAAAGTAAGTTGACCTCATTTATAGATGGCTAATCATATTTAATAGGGTTCATCAGCTTATACTGGAAGTGTGGTATAGGATCACGCAAGTAGGAGAACAGTGAACGCATATTTTTATCAGATTAGGTTCACGTCGTCGTCGGGGCCAGCGGAGGTGGTTGGCAGCCGCCCCCGCATTGCACGGTTTCGTCTGTCTGGGAGAGGCACTCGATTTACCCGAGCCTCTCTAAATATTTGAGTGTCCTGGTGACTCGACCATAGCTTGCCGGGTTTCATTTTCCATGAGAGGGTATAGCGTACGGGTTTTGGTGGGTAGGCCAAACTGGGCAGCTCACTGTCGGGTTCACGGAGGAGAAGCTTTTCCATGACCTTAAAAAAGTTAGATTCACGTCAACTGAAGTTACGAACGTAAAGACAACTCGAGTTATATATTTTTTTTCTCTTATTACTATTTTTTCACCACCACCCCTAATGGGATAAAATAGGGGATGAAACTTTATTTCAGGTATTTAACATGATATAATGAATAAATAGGAGTAGCTCGGTGGCGTAGTGGATAAGCGCCGCGGCCCACGATCGTAGTCGTTAAGCAACTTTCGCAAGGGTCGGTCACGGGATGGGTGACCAAAAAATTTGTTTCTCGAGCTACTCCGTGCTTCGAAAGGCACGTTAAGTCGTTGGTCCCGGCTGCATTTGCAGTCGTTAATACCCTCCAATCCGCATTGGGCCAGCGTGGAGGGTCATGGCCCATCCTCCTTAACCATCCATATGGAAGGCCTGAGCTCCTGCAGTGGAGACGTAAAAGCTGATGGGTGATGGATGAATGAATTAATATTCGTTAGAAATGCTGCTCAAAGTGACTTTACCACGCTAGTTACCTAATAAAGTGTCAGGTAGAATGTGATAATTTAATATATTTCTTTATTATAAATCAGTACAATTTGATTATTTGTTTGCATTAAAAAACTACTTGAAAACAGACAACAACTTTTTCTATGACTAGAAATAATAAATTTATCCGGATTTCAAAAATTATCTTAAAATTCTTACAGTTCGCTACATTACTTGCGGGTGACATAGGTTAGAATAACTCGGAGGCGTAGTGGCAACTTACGAAAGAGTCGTTTACGGGATGGGTGACCAAAAATTATCATCTCGAGCTTTTCCGCGCTTCGGAAAACACGTTAAGCTGCTGGTCCTGGCTGTATTTACAGTTTGTCAATACCCTTTAAATCACATTCAGCTTGGAGGGTCATGACTCAACCTCCTTAACCATCTATAATGATCCTGAGCGGGCTAAGTCGCAAAAATAGCTGGTTGACTAGTAGTATAATGTAAATTAAAGGGAAAGATTGGACTAAAACTTCCCAGAGTAATTAGTTCCAATGACAAGTTAAATATACGAAACCTTTTCCTTATTACTTGGGAATGTGTGATTTAATATAAGCGAAATACTTTAGTTTGGTCATTTCAATTACATAATTAAATAGATATATACGTACCACATATTATGGTTAGATCAAAGTTTATTTAAAGTAAACTCAAAGTAAAAGTTTAGTCGAATTTGTTTCGTCGTTCAGCGATTTCATTCAAAATGAAAATAGAAGGTTTATTTCTAAAAATAATTCCGAGGATACTACAACATTTTGGAGTTAAGCTAAAATTCATAATCAAAACTGATTTAGGGATTGATTGAAGGTGACGTGTTGATTGATTGAGAATAAATCAGTTTCAGAACATCTATGAGGTCTTTCTATGTATTTTGTTTATGACAATTATTATATTTCTATATTATATTATTACAATATTTCTATATTATTATTAGTATACGCACTCGGAAATGGGCACCTAATGCTGCAGGAGAATACGAACGAATGACGCAGCAGAAATAGAAGCGAGAAGACAGTGGAGGTAAGTAGGTCATATATGCCGATAATTTGACGGCAGGTGGCTAAAAAAGTTCTGAAATGGAGGCTAAGAAGTGGAAAAGAATCGAGAGCCGGCAAGCTACAAGATGGACAGATGACCTAGTTTAATTTGGAAGAAAAAACTGGATAAAACGAGCAACCAACATGATGGAAGAGCATGGGAGATACACTCAGCTATAGGTAAATTCGGATTGAAGAAGAAAAATAAGAAGTTTTAAACCACGTCCTTGTCATTTTCGGTCTCCACTAGGGTTGCCACCTTTTTTTCCCCAATTAAAGTACATTAGTTATTATAGGTACAAAAACAAAGTAAATTGAATCAAAATAAAGTATTATTTATTATTCTTTATTACTAAACTTAAAAATACATTTTCTTTTTATTTATCGATTCAGCATGAATCGAAAAATTTTGTTTAACGAAAAAATACTTACGACTAAGCTTCAAAATTACAAACAAATCAAATCATACGACATAAAGTATTTTCGTGTACTTTATTTTTCTTATAGAGTATAGAGTACAATTGTCTGAAATAACATACAATACTTTATTATAAAGTACGGGTGGTAACCCTAGTCTCCACAGCTAACAACTTCAAGTGATAAAGCGTTAAATAGGGTAGTTTCGGTATTGAAAAATATGTCAGGAAATTTCACAAAAACTGCCCCTAGAAAAGTGATGGTCACTGTTTGGTGTTCTAATGCGGGTGTAATTCACCACAGCTTCTTACCAAACGGGATGAGCATTACTTTAGATGTGTACTCTGATGAATTGAACAAATTTCTTTGAGTAATCTTGCACAATTTCTTGAGTTAATTGCAAATAACAGCGAAACGAAGTCATCATAATTGGCTACTATCATACGATACGAGCAAACCATGCAATGTCGACGTATAAATCGATTATATATACCTCTTCAAATCTTTTACAAACTAACGATGACGCGTGGGTAAAAAAAAAAGAAATTCTATTTAGTCCGTCAATCAGACGATAGAAAAATATAAGATATTTTTTTTACTTCATATACATATATTTTTTTTAACAATAGTTTTTAAATTTAAAACTTTTTATTTTGACCCTTAATTATTTATGCAGGTTATATATTATAATTATAACATAGCAGTTAATTAAAATAAAGTTAGTTAACTAAATCATTCATTTTAAACATAATTGAATACCCCTTTGAACCACTTGAAGATCGGTATTCGAATTGAATCGTATCACATACTTTTCACGAAGGACAAAGGGCCTCACAAAGACCTGCCAATGGCTAAGGCCGCCGCTGGATAACAGTTGTGCAGTGGGGGTTCGCTACGTCACAGCTTTGTAGAAAATGTAAAAAAACATGACGTCAAGCGAAATTTTAACTCAATATGTCGCCACAATTTATTGATTACATAAAAAATAATTTACTAAACGGCCAGATATTTTTTTAATTAAAGTTGTATGTAGGTGCAATTTTTTTTATCAAATTTATTCGGAAACGCCTTATTTTTATTTTTTTCAACTGTCAATAAATGGCTTTAGAGAAGAGTTTACTAACCTTTTTTAGTCCATGGGCAAGTTGCTGTTTTCAAATTAATTTCGGGTACACATTCGCCATAGTAAAGATTCTACGGTTCCTCACACACATGCTCGCGGATCCTAAGCGGTTTACGGATCACAGGTTGGCAAACGTTGTTTTTGAATAGTAATTAGATACTTAATATCTATATAGTAATTTTAGAGGTGTAGATAATGTATGTTTAGGGTACGATAGGACGATAGTAAAATATCCTCACAATAAAAGTCCTAAAACCTAGATTAAAAAGAAATTAACACTGAATCCTTTCATCTATCTAATGGAATTTAAGTAATCTTAATATCATATTACGCTTTATGGCAACAATCTGCTGTTTTATTCATCTAGGTAAAATAAAGGTATACTCGTAGCTGCGTGTTCTAGAAATGTGCCATCTAATGACCACTTTACGAGCTCTTAAAATGTGGAAATTGTTCTGGATGGGTTAATTATAGTGTAATTACGATCCTCGGTGGAGGTTTCAACCACAAGAGATATATATAAAGTAGAGATGCGTTTCACTGATAACCGAATACCATTTCACTGATTTGCCGCGTAAAATAGTTTAAATTTTTTTGATTTTAAATTTAATTGGTTTATTAACTTCATTATTTATTGAATACATTATTTATAAGATTAATTTGACTTATAATATAACACGAATGTTACATAAGGAATTTTGTATTTTAGTACTATAATACCGTGTCCTGTAGCCAACAAAATAGGAATACTCGAACCCAATAAATATATTAGGTACTAAAACCGAATATTCGGCGCATCTACAATATAAAGGTATTCAAAATAGCTAGTGTTATATAAGCGCTATTTTTTGTTTCAAAAGGTTTCTTTGTTTCAATTTACTATTTTAAACGTAAATTAAAACCAAACCAAAAGACATATCAAAGTAGTAACATGAAAGATAATATCGTTTTATATCTATTAGGTCCATACATATGATTTGGTGTTTGGTATGGGAGGAACAAAGAGTCGAATATTTTTTAATGTTATATGTTTATTTAGTATATATCATTGTTATCTATGCACTTTTGCCATCTCATAGGTAGTTCATTGATCCCCTTACTAAAAAAACCATTCGAACGGGAATCAATAAAATCTTTGAAGGCAAATCATTGCCCATCATTAACCCTTCGAGCCGTTCCGCAGCACTGGTACCACGGTGGAAGTCGTCCTCGTAAATAACACGATATTTCAAGATTTCCATTTTTTATACAGGGTGACGTAAATAGGACAAACAGAAGAAAAAAAAAACAAATGAATGCCGCCTAACGAAATACAAATACATGTGTAAATGGCTGTATAAATTTAAATTTGGAATTCCCAACCAAGGAGGAGAAATTTGTGTTTAAAATGGCCAGTACGATAAAACGCCTATTTCGTATGAAAGGACCTAATATTAGGCGACCCCATTTGTCATCAAAACAATCCCAAAGTGAAATTAATCAGACTAGTGGTCGCCCAGTGGTCGAAATTCATCAGTGGACCATAATAAATTTCAATAAGAAGTTATTTAACATAATTCATTAATAATAATGTTCAAACATTATTAAGGTTCTATTGTCTATAACCACAGATTTCGCCAATGCTGAAAAAGATTTGTTTAGCTTCCACAATAAAAAATACAAAAGATCTTTGAACCAACAATAACAAATTTATATATTTTTTTTTGTTTTCCGTTAAAGATATTAATATAAAACACATCACACACACTCATGAACACGTTCATTCACATCCATTTCTATATTTCACTCATACGTAGGATTATAGAAATTTCTCCATTACGTAGAAGATGCTAAATATAATTTTTAGAGCTTCACTGTCGAGGGTGGGGTCCTTATATTCTAAAATTTAAACAATTTATTGCCTAGTGTAGATGTCAAAAGCACATCGATAAAGTCAAAATGTTTATGAATATAAAATAAATCATTAATATTATCAGTTTGGTAGTTACGGAGTTTATCAATAAAATACACCGTGATATAAAATTTTCAAATACATAGAAAAACAACAAGGCGCCTTATTACGGGTTGATCTATTAGGCTATGCACCTAGTTGATCGCATTTCGATTGAGTAATACATGACGTTGCGGCTTAGAGAATAGCGGCTGTTATTTCATCTCTTCCGTGGTCAAAGCAATTATTTTTCCAGCTTTACTACTACTGTTTGGCTCTCATCCAAATATTGTGAAGCCAAAGATAATACATAATAGTTTACCATTTGAGTTACTCTTTTAATACGGGTTATCTCAATATTAAAAAAATATACTAGATCTTTTAAGATTTATTATTATTTCTCGTTCGTTTAAGTTAGGATATTTTATTATTTTAACAGGAATATTTTTGTTTTTTTTTTATATCTTCGTCAATAGTGTACGGATTCTGGTATAGCATTTGCAGTCTGGACAAACGGCTTAACAGGCCTGCAGAAGCACGGAGGAGTTCGACATACTATATTTTTGGTTCCCATTTTGTCACGGTCCTTGTGAAAATTGCTTAACTTCGCCATTAAGCTCCTTGTTAAAATAGTGATTGACTGAATAAATCAATTTCAGTCAAATCAGTGGTTAATGCTGTGTGGAATACTACGATAATATTAACTTATACGCCAGGACAAGTATTGTATAATCATTTTGATTGCATTTAAACGCCATTACATACTAGGCTCCAAAAATAATGTATCTGTGATGATAAACTTACTCGTAATATCAATTTTAAATGTGCACATTAATATTACATTAGCGTCTCGCTGTCAGCAAACGCTTATATTCACACAATGAGTGTTTACACTCATTTTGAGCCTGTTAAGGCCTACATACTTATACAATTGTGTACATGTGAAGGTGCAATATACATTTTCCACCCAGGATAACTGCGAGGTAAGCAGAGCGTAGTAGTTGAGTCACGGTTTTTAAATATAAACATAAAATACAAATTATTGCGAAGTGGTTCTTAAGTTTCGTAAAGCCGTTGGTTCTTGCTACGTCTGCAATTGTTAACATCCAGTAATATACAATGGGCCCGCGTGGTTGGTCATGGCTAATTCTCCCTAACGATTCTATTCTGCTCCATGCATAGGGAACCCTTGTGCCTTAGCAGTGAGGATATTAATAGGCTGGTGATGATTATGACACATCATCATCGTCAGCTTTTCAACGTCCCAACTGCAAGGGGTCAAGCCTTTCTTATGGATGGTTAAGGAGAATGGGCCATGATCCTCCACGCTGGCCGGATTGGAGGCAATGGCAACACTGCAAATGCATCTGGAACCAATGGCTTAACTTGCCTTCCAAAGAGCGGGATAGCTTGAGATAATAATTTTTTGGTCACCCGTCCCGTGACCGACCTTTGCGAAAGTTAACAACGACCATTGCGGGCCGCGGTGCTTATCGAACGAGCTATTTAAATGACATAAAAACTATTGATGACAAATAAATATAAATATTAGACAAAACATCACACACCTACAACATTGCGAAGATCCCAAATTAAGTAGCTAAAGCACTTGTATTATGCAAATCTGAAACAACAAAGATAACACAACACCCAGACTCGAAACAATATAAAAAAGTTCATTTTCTCCAGTGACCCGATCGGAAATCGAACCCAGGACCATAGCAATGGCGACGTTTGTAATCAGCATGCGAGTCACTCAGCCACTGAGGTCGTATTTACACGCGTCTTTCGTTTTTTTGACTTATTTTGGTACATAAGGTATTTTCGTCACTTTTTATGACTTTTGACAACTCTCAGAAAATGCGCTATTAATAAATATCGGATAACATCACACACATTGATTCGATTCCGAGGTAAGTAGCTTAGGCACTTTTGTTACGGATATCAATACAAATATAAATAGAAAACACCCAGACACAGAACAGACATAATTGTTAATCACAAAAATGTTTGTCAGTGGGAATCGAACCCACGACTCTCCATGTAATAGTAGGAACGTTCCCTGTCTTCAATACCCTTCCACGTACTTATTTATCATTTAGGCTTTTACTCCTAGTGTTGAAAATAATTCTTTTAATTAGTAGATGAACTACCAAATGTCCGTACTTACGTATATTCTTAAATTAATTTTTGAGAGTCGATTAGAAAAAAATAATAAATTGAAATGAAATTATTGAGACTCGTTCAAACGTCTGATGACAAAAATATTTTAATGAGTTGTTTAATCTTTTCGGAGGAGTATGATAACTAAAACTGTGACACGTGAATATTATATATTAGATATACGTTTTTGTCGTCAGGTTTACTATTGATATAATAATTCACAAATAATATCGATAAGCTAAATGTGGTAATTGTTATGACTGCTATATTATAGGTTTAACGATTACCTACAAGATTATCAAGTTTTTAAATTTTTTTACCGTCGAAAATCACGTGAAGCTATTTTATAATGCTATAAATAAGAAAAATTACTACCACAGATTCTATATGAGCCATTAAACAAAATTGAATAGACATTAATAGTAGATAAACTTCGATAGAATAAAGATAGAAGTTTCAAGTGTGCGACAAAGCAACAAGCCTCTTTTATGTCAGTTCATTGAGAAACGCCGATCCGATAAACCGCCGCGGCGCGCCGTTCGCACTCGAAGTCGAATGCGCGCGCAATTCGAAAAAAAAAGAAAATCCGCAGACAAATAGATTGGATTCTAGTTTATGATTTGCTAACAAACTTCTTTCTGGATTACGTATACGTAAGTAATACAACGTCTCTTTTATCTCGCCAACAGTATCTGTTTGTGTAAACATTTAGAAAATCCGTACGAATTTTCGCGCGTCCAAACAAACGTGAATGTAACGTCTATCAACGGACAGTTTTATTTTAACATTTTGGCCGCTGAAAGGAAGCCATTTGCATATTTTGATGGGTTCAATAGAATTGAATTCCTGAAACTAAGTCCTTGTTACGTTTGAAGTTATTTCAACTCCGAAACATATTGGATATACATAAATATTTTTCTGTATGACTTCCGTAATATTCACACATTTTTTCACTAAATGCTTGTTTACTTGTACTAACCGATTTAATTACGTACGATTATTTATCTCCTAGCCTAAAATGGCAAGGTGGATTTCATTATTTATACAATTTAAGGACATAATTTGTTAGACGTTAATTGGAAAACGTAAATTTTTCGTTCACCTGTTTACTCAATCTAATAAACATTGTCTCTAATTGACTCAAAAAATGACAAATTGCCATTATCTTTTTTGTTCATAAAGGTCCTAGTCCGTGGTCTTAACTTTTTCGTACGTCAGCTTTTCATTTGTTCATTTAGTTGAACAAAGTCTTATGTTATATAAGTTTGTAATTTTTTGTGTTTCAGTAATACTTAACTTTGTGTCCGAATTACTCAAATAGTAACAGAATTGTTTCTCGGTCGACTTTTATGCTGACAATTCAAACATGTTTTAAAGTATGATTCTTTCAACTATTGTCTTTCCATCGTATAAAGAGTTCATGATAAGAGTGCTATTTTATAATTAACTTTAAACTCGATGTCGAGCGCAGTGCTGTCACAGTGAAGATGTGTATTACCTTTGAAAGTAGGCATAGCAGGTAGTAAAGATACAAAAAAATATAAACAATAATCAATTTTGAATCCTGTGCATGTTAGGAAACAGCTCAATTAAAACATGTCCATCTAATCCCATTTTATAATAAAGTAGGTATTTGTAAAAAGGTCAAACAAATTAAGCGATAAATATTAATCATCATCACGAAATAACAGGGTTGATTAGAGCATATGAGAGCCATCTGTTACATATGATCCTAATTTTATTTATGTTTAGCTGTTAGCAAAATAAATAATGTAAGAACGTCGAAATGAAAGAGGCGTTATTAAAATGTTTATATCAGATGTATATTTACATGTTGTTGCTTATATTTACTTTTTAAATGGTTGGTAGGTTAAAAATATTGATCGATTTAAAAGCTATTTTAAGATACTAAAACTCTGCTTCTCCGAAAACGAAATATCGTTAATTTTCAAAACTCTAATTGGATTCATCCAAAGAAACGCATTTGTCTATAATTTATGATGTGATGGAGGTAGGATCTGACACTGTCTCTGGACAAAATATAAGAACGAAACGAATTTTCCGAATTTTCGTTTGTGGAGGAACAGAGTAAGGCCTCGGAATGAAGAAAATTTATATTTCATAAAGCAAACGTCAAGCAAGCACATGAGTCGTCCATAGCCGAATGGCTCGCACGGCGGTTTCCAGGTATCGTCATTTCTGATCGGGTTTATTTCCGGTGGGGTCAATGTAGAAACTATTTTTTTCTATATTGTCTGGGTCTAGATGTTATGGTATCTTCGTTATCTATAATACCTACTCCTTAATACGGAGGCTTATCTTGCTCATCTTGAAATCTGAGCAATTTATGTGATGTTGTTTAATAATAAACTTAATTTATCAATAATATTATTAAACAGTGAATGCAAAATTTATCAAATAATTTTAGAGGTTATGCCACGTGTAGCGGCATTTACGTGATATCTTTTGCTGATAGCAGAATTATTTCAATGGTTATCTAAAAATCTATTTAAATAAATATCTGCTTTTTTGAAATATGCATTTGAAAAATAAGCAGTTATGAAAGAAGTTAAGCAACTCAGCAAGCGCTGGCCTTTTCTTCCTGATTTATCTCATACAAATAAGTTAAAATATGATTTAATTAAGCTTGCGTCACTTTACGTTTCATAATTAAAATAACGTAAGAGAAGAAAATACATAATTCATTCGATTTAATTAACATGCAAATAACTTTTATTTTTTCTTCACCATATTGTCATTCTTTAATTAGAGATCACTTAATATAATAATAAACTTGACAGGATTATATTAGTTTTCTGATGAAGAAATCTGATGATATAGGTTTAAATTTGTTTCCTCGGATAAATTATTTTTCCATGCAGATTCAGACTGATGGCTAAAAATACACGATTTGACAGTTTGTCATCAGTCTCCTCAAAAAACCACACTGCCCGCACTTATGGAGTTCATCGTCATCAGATCCTTTTAAGTCCTCACTGCAGGGGCTCAAGCCTTTCTCTGTAGATGGTTAAGGAGGATGGGCCATGATCTTCCACGCTGACCCAATGCAGATTGTAGAGTATGAACGACTGCAAATGCAGCCGGGACCAACGCCTAACGTGCCTTCCGAAGCACGGAGTAGAGAGTCACCGAGCCTGATGATGATGGAATAATATTGGACTTCAGATAAATAGTACAGGCAAAATGCAAATAGTTGAGATACTTTTTATGTGCGGTTATTACGTAAACATTAGCAGAACTGATCTACTGGTAAGTTGTAAAGACAAATCGCCACTTCCTTTTTTAAAAATGGCGGCGTTACAAAAATAAGTAATTTCTTCAAATGTTTCAAATTGTAAACTTTACAAAAGCACTTTAGACTCAGCTGCGCAATGCAAAGAAGGGTAATGTGTTTATCAGTCTATGAATGTTTGTTTCTATGTAGCGTTGAATGATTTCTATCGTTGACTGATTTTAATGATTCTTCTTAATCTTGCGAGTATTCAATCACCAATCACCAGCCCTTTTACGTCCCAACTGCAGGGGCTCAGGCCTTCCTTATGGATGGTTAAGGAGGATTACTCAGTGTCACTAAAGACATGACAATAATTAAACTTTACACGTCAAAAAAAAAAACGACGAGCTAAGTCGAGTGGAATATCGTTGGGAAATTATTTTATATTCCTTTCAACCTTTTTTATTTTATGTGATATTTTTTGAACAACGTTCAATGATACGTCGGTGTCATAGACGTTGTAACATCGAAATTTAACGAAAATGTCTTTATTCAAGTAAGGTTGATAAAAGCATTTTTAAATCGTCCAAAAATTTTTTTTTCCACTCTCACTCGCTCAGGACGTCTTTTAGTTTACAAAAAGAACAAGCGAAAGAAACTTACCAGCTCTTTATCATAAGTAATAAATAACATTTACATCATAATAATAAATTACAATTTTAAAATTACAATACAATTTTCAAAGTCTGTAGGACATAGGTTGGTACTTATAATTACTCGTTATAGAAATAACCTTCGCTATGGTTATTAATTCCACGCATTGTGGTCTTCAAAATAATCATCAACTTTATTTATTAGATTTATTTACTTATTAGAATGTTCTTTACATGAATTTTAAATTTATTTACGGGTAGGTCAATTACATTTTGTGGAACTTTATTGATCATAGCAATCCATTTACCCAGAAAGATCCTCGGGTTTTTTGAAGTCTGAAGCTTGGTAATGTTTTCTTGCGTACATAATATTTTCATAGATGTATTGAGACCGTAAATTTCCTAGACCGTAAATTATATATACTCACCTCGTAGCTCGTGGCGTAGTGGATAAGCGCCGCAGCCCCCGATCGTTATCGTTAAGCAACTTTCGCAAGGGTCGGTCACGGGATGGGTGACCAAAAAATTATTATCTCGGGCTACTCCGTGCTTCGGAAGGCACGTTAAGCCGTTGGTCCGGGTGCATTTGCAGTCGTTAATACCCTCCAATCCGCATTGGGCCAGCGTGGAGGGTCATGGCCCATCCTCCTTAACCATCCACAAGGAAGGCCTGAGCCTCTGCAGTGGGGACGGAAAAGGGCTGATGATGATGAAATTATATATAGCGTGGACAGCTCTCTTTTGTAGAATAAAATTAAATTGAATGCTTGCCGCAGATTTATTATGTATTCCGCAGCCGCAGATATATTCCGCAGCCGCAGAACCCCACAACAATAGGCCATACATTATTAGACTATGAAAATAACAAAAAATACCGATCTTGCTATTTCAACATTTTTTAAGGATTTAATTTTATTAACAGCAATAATAATAATAATTATTTATTTGCTTTTAAATGAGGTACATTCTTGATTGAATTAAAATTTGAGTTCAGCCAATTTAGCCATCAGCTATAGCATGCAAATATATATGATATATGTATGTCAAAATTATTAAATTAGAAATATCATTGTTACATATAACTATTATAGAGTACAATAATTATTCCCACTTGAAGAATGTCAAAAAAATTAAATTATAAAATCAGTATCAATATAAAAGTAGATAATGTCCAATTGAAGAAAAAAACAAAATAATAACAAACAAAAAAATAACACACATTTAAAGACATTACACAATTCTCAACATATGCATTCGTTACTTATTTTTATGATTTAAATATTCCCTAACACTATAAAAAGCATTATCACACAACCAAATAAATAGTGCCTTTTTAAAGCTATTAAATGGAAGATTCTTAATGCTAAGGGGGATATTATTAAAAAGCACAATACACATCCAATAACAGTTATTCTGGAATCTCGCGCTCCTTGGAATGATATCAGTAACCAATCTATCACAATTTCTGGTACTGCGTATATATACATTTTTTGCATGTTTAAAGTGACACATATTTTGTTTTACGAATTTAGTGACTTCAAATTGTATAAACAAGGTAAGGTTAAAACTTTTAAAGATTTAAAGAGAGGTTTGCAGGGTTCATCAGGTACAGCACCACAAATCGCCCTAATACATTTTTTTTGAGCAACAAATGCATTTTTAATATCTGTACTGTTACCCCATATGATAAGCCCGTATCTAAGAACGGATTCTACATAAGCGAAGTACGCAGTAAGAGCCGTACCCCTAGTAGCTATCTTAGATAATTTATGAAGAGCAAATAAAAATCGGTTAATTTTTCTGCAAACTTTTTCTACCTGATTTTTCCAATCCAGTCTTTGATCAATTACTATACCTAAGAATTTTGTGGAAACGACATTTGTAATTATCTGCTGTTCATAATTTATATTAATTATCGGATGAACGTTATTAAAATTTATTAAATATGTTTTTTCTAAATAAATAACATTTTTTTATTTCTGAGCCAATAAATTATAGATACCATTGTTGTTTTAATATCATTTTTGTGATCATCTAACGTTAACGTGCTATCCGTTGTAACAATTACTGATATATCATCAGCAAATAGAACGCATTGATGTTCTGTAACATTAGGGAGATTATTAATGTAAATCAGGAACAATATCGGGCCCAAAACACTGCCTGGGGGAACTCCGAACCTGTTTTCCTTGAAATCAGAATTATATTTTTGTGCTACATTATAAGTATCCAACTTAGAAACTTCCACAGATTGGATCCTATTTTCTAAGTAAGTTTTATCCACTTTAAAGCTATGCCTCTAATGCCACAGTGCTCGAGATTTATTAAAAGTTGATTATGATCTACAAAATCGAACGCTTTTATCATATCAAAAAAGAGAGCCGTTGTATATTTGTTGTCATTTACTGATGCAGTGTATGTATACTAAATCAAAAACAGCTTGAGTAGTCGAATTTTTAAGTTTAAGTATTGGCTTAACTACAAAAATTTATAGTTTGTCTGGAAATGTACCGGATACCATTGAAAGATTTATTAAATATGCCAAGATCGAACTTACTTGGTCTTTACATTCTTTTAAAACTTTAGTGCATACATTGTCATAACCTTCAGAAGTAGTATTATTTAACTAATTAATAATTTTACCAATATCATGTTTGTCAATAGGATTAAGATAAATAGAATTATTCAAGATGTCATTAGTGGGTTCATACTTAATACTAGCATTTGATTTATTTGTCAATTCAATAAAAAAGTCATTAAATACAGTTGCGATTGTTCCAAGACTACTAATAATATTGTTATTATATACAACTGAATCTATATAAGAGTAACTATGTTGAGTCTGTGTAACAATTTCATCCTGAATAACTTTCCAGGTTGCTTTGCACGTATTTTTACTATTAACAATGTAGTTATTATTGGTTTGTTTTTTAGCTTGTATTATACATTTTTTAAATAATTTAGAATAGTTTAGATATTTGTTTTTATTAAATTCATTTTTCTTTTTGTAATAATTATATCGCAGTACTCTGTTAATCACACAGCTTTTCCTAATTCCTTTTGTAATCCAATGTAGATTTGATTTAGTATTTATTTTGATCTTGTATATTGGAAAGCAGAGCTTATATAACAAACAGAACATATCATAAAACTAATTAAATGCCATATTTGGGTGACATTCATCATATACCTCTGAAAAAGAAAAATTGCTAAGTAAGTTTTAAATTTTTCTTTATATTCTTTAGAATAACATCTTTTATACATATATGTTACTTTTGGAGTAATAATCTTTTTATTTGTGTTAAATACTAAAACTTGAGTCATATCATGATCAGATAAATAACAATGAAAGTGTTGATTGACCCTATAGCACCTCTCACATTACTAAATATGTGATCAATACATGAAAGACCTCTGGCCGTAGCCGAGTGGTTCGCACGCCGGTTTCAAGGTGTCGCCATCTCTGAGGTCCCGGGTTCGATTCCCGGTCGGGTCAATGTAGAAATTAAACTTTTCTATATTGACTCGGGTCTGGGTGTTGTGGTACCTTCGTTGTCTCAGATACTCCATAATACGGGGGCTTTAGCTACTCATCTTGGAATCTGAGCAATGTATGTGATGTTGTTAAATATTTATTTATTTATTTATTTGACCTCAGTCTACTTGACAAGTTATCAATATGAGGATCCCATTACAGTCAGGAATCTTGTGTAATACTCACATTAGGAAAGCAAACTTTATGCATTCCGTTTTATTTCATTTGAGCTTTAAATTATTATTATCAAACCATTGAGGAACATTGTCGAGAGCATCATTTACATCGTGAAAACAATAATTACCCCTCTTAACTTTAAACACTAAAGAGGTGTCATTTGTAAATAATTCTGTCTCGCACAATTTTTTAAATAATTCTGTCTCGCACAAATTTTTCGTAAAGTGAGGAAGATCATTAATGTAAATTAGAAAAAGCAATGGTCCTAATACGCCCATAGTAATGGGTGCCCCTGCAGATTTCGCTTCATTAATTACTACTTTTTTATTTCTAGCAGAAAATACACCATAATGCTATAATTTCCCTAACAGTGTTTCATAACTAATGCAGTCGAATGCTTTTGACCTAATGCCGACAGCATCTTGTTTCTGTCTGTGGTACATTTTCCTCTGGTAAAACCAAACTGATTTTTGTTAAGTAATTTATTTAATGAACAAAAAAATTCAGTATTGCACTTATCAACAGCTGACTCTAGATGAGTAACCGCAAGTCTAGGACACGAACTAAGATTTCTAGTGATTTCTGTTGGTGTCTTAGAAAAGAATTTCTCAAATGTATCGGTAACCGCTTCAGCTGTTTTAGTACTGATACAAAGTAGTTTAACTTTCTTCTTTTTTTCTTCTTTTAGTTACTAAAGTTAATTGTTTTGAGTTTAAATATTTAGTCAAATTCTCCCTTTATAAAGTTAAAAAGAATATTATAGACATTATTTATATTTTCCAAATTACTAGCTGTCAACTGAGTCTTGATTTGGAGAAACACTGTTTATAATTTTTTCTAAATTACTTTTGGTAATAGGTCTACAAATTATATTGCATTTAGGAGAAACATGATGGTGCTCGAAAGTTGCTAGAACTCCGCTATGTCAGATCGAATACAATTTATTATCGACTCTTTAAACACCTTACATTTACAGAAAATATTATTTAAGCAAGTAGCAGATGTGAGTGTAATGCGGGTAGGTTCATTAAAAATATTTTCCGAATTAAAACATTTTAAAAAGTTCAAAAACCTACTTGGTTAAGCATATTTTAAAATGAAATAACATATTCGATTAACGAGTGGCACAGACTTAATTTTATTTTTTAAAACCATATTTTATTAAAATATCTACATCAAAAACACCACATATCACTACTTTCTTATTAATTTTGCAAACTAATTTAAATGCATCCTCCATAGCATTTTCAAATTGACAGTAGTCCCTATCAGGTGGAGTATATACACATATAATAACATACTGTTCAAGTTTCACACATGACAATTCTATATGTCGCTCAATTGAGAGGGATACAATATCTTTACGTTTTTTACATTTAATTTTTTTTTTATTATTATTAAAGACCCCCCTCGTTTGTCATTTATCCTACAGATAACGAGTTTTAAAAATTATGAGTTCAAATTTTTAAAACTCGTTATCAATTAATAAGTTTTGAGCCAGTGCTCTGTAATACATATAATACACACGAATTTCGCGATATGGATGTTTTACTGTGCATTGTGTGATATTTTTTCGTTCGATGAGATGTTTCAGTCTTTGAGCGTAACATATATGAAACTTAAAATATATAGGTATGTTAAGAATGCTGTGTTAATCTACATATAATCGCTATATATAAGATTTAAGCCTAATTGTAATATATATATATATATATATATAATATATATATATACTTAATTATGTTGTATTATATATGCTGTTGGTTGTCCATACTAACTAAATAAATAAGACTGACATAATATTATTAATGTTGCTTTTCATCGAGCGCACGATTCACTAAGTTTATAATAAGGAAAATTAATTTATTTTATTAAGGTTTACCTAAATTTATATGTATTATGTTTTCATATTCACCATGGTATCATGAGTAATATTATCTAAGGAAAATCATCATTATCATCGGCCTATTAATACCACCGCTAGTAATGTCCAGTGGGAAGACAGATAGTTGTAGCCGGGAATAATAGCTTTTGGTCACCCATCCTTTGACAGATTATTACGAAAGTTAATCTCTGCATAGCAGACTGAATGCGTTATGCCATCGAGCTCCTCCTTAGGTATATACTTAGTTGCTTCCAAGAGTTTTTTAATTAAAATTATTTATTATCTTTTTCTTGCTCTTATAATCAAAGTTTTTAATAAAACTTACCCAATAAAGGGACAACTCTAACCATCAGGCACCCGTGTAAGACGTACGGGAAAAATCCTAAAATTGAGGACATGCCAAAGATTATGAGATTTCCTTTCGCTTTTATGAAATACCATTTTAATAAAAACAGACAAGACAAAGGCACATTTTATTGGAATTTTCTGATTGAGTAGGTAAAAAACCTAGCTATAACTGCAGTGTATGGAAAATTTTATCGAAATTGAATAAGTAGTATACCTTTTATGACATAACACACAAAATACGCTTTCTAACAGATATCACCTTAAATATTAAGATGATATGTTATGATATGATTCATTCACTTCATCCATTTAGCTAAAAAACAAAAGTTTGCTTATTTAGAATTTATTCAAAATCTGAAAGGAAGATTTTCTATGTTTAATCGTATATACACTTGACTCTTTGATGTATATTTTTGATGAAATTCATAGATAGTAGGTATCAATGAGTAAACGATGTATAGGGGTAGGTATGTTCATCGATTTCTTCTATTGCTGTTAGTAATAGCGTAATAGCTGTTAGCAGCTGTTTCCCCGCAACTTCAAACTTTAAAAAAGTTATAAATAATAATTATATCAAAAGTGACTTATTCAAAAAAATGCTATCGAAGTACAGAAAACCTCCGTCCGACATCAATATAAAAAGATTTTATTATCTAATAATTGAGAATGACATTAAGATTTGCATGAATTCCGTTGCATCTGAGCGTAGTTTATTATTAAGGGAGTTTCATAAGTGGGGACCGGATCATATTCAACATAAGAAGCTTGATATTGTGCATGCAGACGATGCAACGTTATTATATTAAGAAAGTTATTTTTATTTTAGTTTAGTGGTACAACAGAATTCGAATCAATACAACGACAACATCACATATGCAGTGGATTTCAGTACATAAATCAGTATAGACAAGAGTGCCTTAAACGTTTTTAAAATAAGGTATAAAATTTCTACTCTGGTTAAAGTTACGGTAAAACGCAAACCAGGTGACCATATAAAAGTTTTCAAGATATTCAGAACTACACTACCATTACTGTGGTAATCACTAGTACATCAAATAAAGTATGATCAATGGCAATATTAATATTACGAGGTATAATATTTTATATTTTTACGGATAAGCAATTTACTAACTGCATTTTTTAGAAAATTGTGAATGTTGTTCTGTAATCATAGGACAAAAAGCCAAAGCAAACAGACAGATTTTATAAAGCGTATTACACGATAAGCGTATTTTTCTTTAGTAACAAATAGTATGCATACCAAATTTCAGTCCCTCTTATAAAAGAATGGGGGCAGTATTACAAAAAAAATATGCGCGTATTGTTCTTTAGCTACAAAGAGTCTTTTTTTCCACCCCCTGGCTATGCTTATGAAGGTATTAATTTTACACGTGTCGTTATCAGTAGCGGAATTTTCCTGTCAAAATACGAAATGAAATGCTATTTATAATATGGCCGTGATTTACATAAAATTTGTATTTGTTAATTTAAGTCAATGATTCTGAAGTGTGTTTATGATGAAAGCTATGCTATTAATAATAATAATTGCATATATACATTTTTGCGCACAACAGAATAAAAACGAAAACAATTTACAGAGAATCATAAAAAAAATATAGTTGTAATCAAGATAACCAGAGACTAGTGAAATTTGAGTCGTAGTTACATTTACGTATATTTTATTAAGAAATCGTATGATTCTTTAGGAACAAAACGTGAGCGAAAATACGAACGTCCGTCAGCAATATAAATACAGTTTTTGTAAGAAACACCAGACATGTACCTATCGTTTACTTCATTGCGACATTCATAATGAAGTAATTTGTTATTGTACTTGTATTGTAGGTACATGAAATTTTTAAAATCCATACTTTTGCTTGCCATTTTCCATCTGTATAATGGAATTAAATGTGAACAAAACAAATTGTAGTCTACAATTACGGATAAGAAAACTACATCATAGAAGCTGTTTGCCTCGCGACTTAGCCTGCGTATTATGTACCTTCCCGTAGATGAAAGAATTTTAAAATCGGCAATCAAATCTTTACTCTTTATAATATGATTATTGATGTCGAGCAAATAATCTCCTTTCATTATACATATATTTTTTTTTATAGATGTTTAACCTTTTTTTGCCTTACATAAAAAATATCATCATTACTAAAAAACACAAATAATATTTTTTTTTGTTAAAAAAAACAATTAATTACCTATAGAAAACCCCCGTTTTCAAAAGCACTTTGACATTGACATTAACGACTTTGTCAAAAGTAAGGCGTATTGCGCGAAATAGGGCGGGCATCCAAAATTATTTTAAATTAATTACTCACGAACCATTCCGAGAATCAATTTGTTTATTGTATTTGTATTATTGTTTGATAGTGTAAATAGATAAATATGTCAGTTTCATTGAAGCCAATGCATGGTATTGAGTAATTTTACATTCATCGTAATGGCATGTGTAATTACTTAAATATAATTTGAGTAAGTACTTGTTGTCTGAAGCGGCAAGAAAAACCGATCTTTCACAATATATATTATTTTGGGTGTACAAAAGCTAGAATTTGATTCATAGCTTTAAGCATTAGCTCAAGTGAAAATGATAACTTAGATGGTTACTTTTGGCCTTACAAACTTTTAGCCATATTACACGTTACGGTTCGCTACTAATCGTTGTTTATTATACTGGATTCAAAACTTTGTTAAGTTGATTTACAACACAATTATACTTGATTTCGTGCGGTTTAGTAAATGAGAGATTATTTCAGTACAACCCTAGAACAGTTGTATAAATCAAACGACATGTAAATAGTTTGTTATTTATTTAAAGACAAAGGGATTTGTTGCGTAATGTTTATTTTTTTCTAGTGTAACGTTGAAATATGAAGTTTCAAGGAAGGAAAACGTAATTCTTGGATAATTAATACTTACCCATACCATTTATGACGTTTATATTAACGTTAAATTGTATATCATCGATTTATAATTTTACTCATTGACTGCGCCGGACTTCTTGATAATTTTATTTCTGTTATTTAATTTTTAAATTATTCGACTTAATGAACTTAATCGTACTGTGTAAGTATATCTATTTGTTTTAATATTTTCTATTAAAAAGCTGTTTCGTCCTATACCTAAGAATAACAAGAATTTTCAAATATACCGGTTTTGTTATATAAACGTTTTAAATCTGCTTTAGAGTTTTTAAGTCAATCAATAGAGTATGTATATTAATTCATAAAATTATATTTATATATTTTTATTATTATACTTTACAAATAAATCTTATTAAAAACAATAAAATGCAATTATGTATTGATTGTTGTTACTTTTATTTAGGCAGAGGTATATCTGAGCCAATTTTTATTCTATTCTTAACTTAAAACTTTGAATCTGTTATTGCTTCAAGCAAATTTGAATAATAGGGATTTACACAGATTCCACGGAAAAGAAGAGTCATTTTATTTATATATAGGTATGTTTTATTGTATTAAGTTTCTCACATACAAAAAAAGTATTGACAAAGTTATAAAAATACAGTAATTTAACACGTGCCCTAGATAGCTCTCATAAATTTTATAATGAGCTAACTAAATGAATTTATCATTGTACACCTGCGAGAACCAAGTTATACAAAATTAATTAATTAAATTGTCCACTCCAACCGCATGCTGTGAAAATTAATTAATTTTATCATTCAAAAACTAATAATACTGAGAAATTAATATTAATGACAGCAGCATATTCGATAAACTCGTATCAAAACAAAACTGTAATATGATATCGATTGAAACTCAGAAGAGGAATTATTACATAACGTATTTATTTAACAACTAGCTGTTTTAGTAGTTGTAAATTATATGTTGTGTCACCCTTGTATGACCTAGGTTCAAGCTTTTCCCATGGATGGAACTGAATAGAATCGAATAGGGAGAATGGGTTATGGCCAGTATTTGAGGGTGTTAACGATTGCAGATGCAGCCGAGACCAACGGCTTACAATGCCTTACGAAGCACTTAGGAGTTCGAGATATTGAATTTTTGTTCATCCGCCTTATGAATGGCCTCTGCGAAAGCTGCTTAACAACCATATCGAAGACCGAGCGCGCTAACCAAGTTTTCATGAATCAATTTGCTCTGTTGAAAAAACAAAGTAACTCCTAAAATTCAAAAATTTTTTACCAGTATATTTATTATACTGACTTTATCTACCACAAGGTCCATAAATAATCTCGAATTAAGTTTGTCGAATGAGTATGATGTTGTGTTAATTATATTAATTATAATAGGATATTCTGACGACGTAAAACAAATGTACCTATGCAGGGATAAGATAGTTCATTTATATAAGTGTATGTAGTTTTTGTTGTTTATTTTACCTTTTTTTCATCGCCATAAGGATAAAAAGAACTCCTCACTTAGTGGATTGACGGTTCAGTATTTTCTCAACCATGAAAATGTTAGTATTAGACGGCCACAGGAAAGGTTGACCTTATGCTGTATAAGGGTATTATGTACACTGTTACAATAGAAATGGTATGGTAACACAGTGCTAAGGGGTTCGGACATTACACCAACTTAATGACATTCAATATTTTGAGTTTCAAGCACTGAAGTTTAAGCTTTATACTATGAATCTCATATTTTTGTCTGATTTTAATGTTTTGGAAGAAATATGTGTAGAAATATTTATTTATATTGAATTCAGACTTTACTGAGAGAATCGTTAAAAAGCTTAAAAATACTCCTTTTTTTAAAATACCAATGAGTTTAAATTATTATGGCCTTTCTTTTAAATAAATCATATTTCATTATTCTATTATTCATAGATTTTAAATAAAGTTATTTACCAACTCCATTTGAGTTAGGGTAGAGTCTGTGTATTGTGCGATGACCTTAAGAAGCGGAACTTTCGCGTTCAATTGGATAAAGGTATAAGAAACGGTTTTCCTAAGAGTACGATTACAAAGGATGATCTCTCGAATACCTTGGAAAAAAACAAAGCGTATGAAGTAATTTACTTAAAATACAGGAGTTGGATATGAAAAAAAACTTCAAAAAGTTTCATTATACTGACAATTTTAGAAACTTCTGCATTGGGGTATTATGTGGTTATTAATAATAAATGTCCAGCTTCAATAGTACTTTATTATTTTTCACTAATAAGAAACCTCATTTGCGAGAATTACATAAAAAATATCTATAAATACAAACACTGGGTAGGCAATTACCACAGAAATAAATTAGGCCACGTCTTACCATCAGGTCAGAAAGGGGTAAAATGTCAAGCTAGTCTTTGAAAAAAAAGGACTACCTAAGTTTTCCAAAGAATATTTACCGTTAATTATAATAAATTCAGAAGTGATATAAGATTAGTTGGGTTCTTGGCTAACACTTAAAGATCTTTATTTACTAAGGCTGAGGGAATAATAAATAAGGGAAACGGTGTTCTAAATTGGAAAGCCACTTCCAATCGCAGCAAATTCGTTTACTGCTTAACGATTTCATGTGTTACATAAATAACCTTTCGGTAAAAGCAACATCGCAAATTTCTGTCCAGTCTCTGTGGTCCATTTGGTTCATTAAATATAGCGATTGATGCAAATAGTCTCGGATATTATTGTTTATTTCAACTCTTATAAAATATTTATGATACATATTTTACAGTAAAATTATACAAAGAATATTGAAATGTTTGAAGGTATCTTGTTAAAGAAGAAGAAAAATATTATTTTTTGCCCGCTTTTGCCAGAAATTTTGTCCACGTTGCTTTGGGCGATTATTATAAAAGCGCAAAACAAATTTTATTTATTATCTTAAAAAGTAGGTAGCCTTATACAAAGTTTCATTTTTCTTTTTATTTTGCCATATTTTTGTTTGATTTTATAATTTCATATTCTATTTTGACCCCTTAGACAATTTTTTTCGCGACAAAAGGTAACGTGATAATCAATGTCTTTTGTTAAGGACAGCTCTATCTTTGTATCAAATTTTACTAACGTTGATTTACAGGTTGAAAAGCGTAACAGACAGACTGCGAGCTTGTCAGTATTACTTTCATATTTATAATACTAGGAATTAGTTAAAAAAATATGTTACTTTTGCTACATAATATGCTTCATAAGCGTGCATGTGTGCTATATAATCCCTTTTATTTCATATTTTAATATACTGAAGTTTTTTAATAAATTTATTTTTTTAAAGTCTATCACCAAATCAATCAAAATATTCTTAATGCTACTTTGGCCTTAATCATGTAATAGTGCACCACACCGTTTATTTCATCCTAGGTTTCCGGACGCAAACTTTTTGTCTTTAATCTTTAACATCATTTCGTTTTTATTATTCACTTTTCGTATGAATATGCGATATGCTCTTTGTGAATTATGAAAATTCACCCAGTGAAAACATGCCATTAATTTCCGATACTAAAAAATGTTAGAATTTATCAAAATACAATTATTAGTAGTAGTTTTATTATTTTCATGTATTTATTATTATTTTTTATATAAATCAGTAAAGAAAATTGTAACGTATTATTAAAATTCTACAACCCCAGAAAGGGGTTTGTAATTGTTTTACCTAACTACTTTATTATTGTAATTTTAGAAATCTATTAACTGTTTTTTATATTAGTTTGTTTGTTGTTACCGTTTTTTTTACATTATAAAAAATATCAAGTTGTCAAGCTTAGACAGCCTTTCATTTAGCTACGCACCGAACCCGTCACAAACATCTAGGACTCAACGATTTCAAAGCGGCAAATTTCACCATTTCTAAATGTTGCATACATCATATGGGAATGAGAAGCAAATTAATTCTTCATTTTGTATGAAACTAGCTTTCGAATGCGGTTTTGTCCGTTGTGCATTTTTAAAAGAACTTATGTATAGATAACAGGAAGCGACTTTGTTTTATACTATCGTTATATTTAGGGAAAGTTCTACATAGATTATACTATGTATATATACTACTATACTATTTACAGATTTAGAACAGAGTTTGTAACAAAGAACTGTGTTATTATATTTGTTCCACTGCACGGCACATTGTGATTACTTGTCTGGCATATCATACAGCGTCACCGCAGCGTTATTTAGTTTTATATCGCTAACGTCATAAATTCTCATATACAACTCTTTGTTGTTGTCTATTTTGTACGTTGATATTCGGTCGTTATGGTAATTCTATATTGTGGAAAATTTTCAAACATGTTCCAAATTACTATGTGAATGTGAGTTACAATAATTTTCACAGATCTGTATTTTAGATTTATGTTGTAAAAATTGTTGATAATGATATTGAACTGTCCATTGAAGATATATGAAAAAACTGTTATGAGAGGTATTTATAAATGTAATAGAACACAAAATAATGATTTTTAAATTTTTTGTCTGTTTGTCGATTTGTCTGTGCGTTTGTGCATGCTAATCTCAGAACGGGGGCATATACTTTCGCCAAAAAGTTACATAAATTGTAAGAATGCCTCGAAAAAAGGTCAAACCATCAGAACTGCTAAAAAGAAGATTTCCGTCGAGTGTGCAAGGTCGAATTTAATATCATTTATTTTTTTAGTTCTCTGACGTTCTGCGACAAATAAGACGCGTCTCTCGACCCTAAGATTTTTATTAACGAACTCACTTGAGCTCACACAGAGTTCGGACAAGAAGCGCTCGGTCACAGGAGATACTTGACACAGTGTAAATATAAGTAGACAGTGGTGAAACTGCCTACAAGCGTTCGAAATCGCACGCACACATAAACACGCTCACCGACGAGCCGCCTAAGTGGACCTAACAGGACGCTCAGTAACGCGTATCGCGTCGAGACGAGGGGTGATGTTACACGTTCCGCGATCGTTTTTATTTAAAAATGAAGGAAAGATTAAGGAAAGGAGTAGGCTTATGTGAAATAAAAAATAAGATTTTTTTTTTGATTTTGATGTTTTGTTAAATACCCGCTTCAGTATCATGCATATTTTCGGGTTGAAACGTAGTACGGTCCCAACCGAAAATGCTTGATAAACACCCAAAAACAGCCGCTCATGAGCGCGCCATCTATATGCAGTGCCTACCTACCACGCGTCCGATCCGAAGAGAGAGTCCGCTCTTCGGCTATGAGTCCGTGAAAACTTGTAAAAGGTTATGCCGTAATGTCAAGTTAAAAATCAACATAAAACCAAAGATTTAGAAGTATTGTCAATATCAAACTATTTCTCATATGTTAAACTATCGTGTTTTGCTGAGATTAACCGATTTTCAACCGACTTCAAAAAATGAAGGTTATCAATTTGACATGTGCGTATGATATATTTAAAGAACTGCCCAGTTTTCGCATATGTTATTTCTATATCATGTGGTGATATAGAATAATATAAGTAGATATCACCGTCTGAACAAATGTGTATGTATATTTTTTGTTTGTTAATTAGTTATTACAATTCGATTGATTAATAATGTCAGAACTCCTTTTATATTTTGTAAAAGAAACATTCAAAACGACAACCCTATGGTTTCAATGGAGCGTAGGTATTTATTTTATCAAATAGGCTTAGTTTCTATACTGTGTCATCATTCTTATACTGTGTACTTGATGGGCGTGAAGTGTATTTAAATGCCCATCGCAACGCTCATGCACTAACAAGTTGAATCTGGAGCATTCATTGTTAGGAAAAATATCTTGAGCTCTCAGAGAACTCATACAGCAAGCGTTTGATCCCAGAAACTCCTGAACATAACTTAGTAACACATATACAGTTCAGTCTTTAACTTCCTTTGATAGAGAAATGCGGTCGAGCTCTTAAAGTGCTCGGTCTTTGCAGTACAGAGAGCGAGAAAGTAGTTTCGATTATCGCCAATCGGTGTTGCCTTCAACACCTGCCTGTACCCCACAAGCGTACCTATACAATTAACCGTTAACGAGCCGCGTAAATTATAACCTGTGTCACCCGAGTATCACGTAGCGTCCCGTAGGTGTAAGGATTTTTAAAATCGGTTCAGTGGTTTCGGAACTAATTCGATGTAAAAAACAACGAAAATTTTCTCTTTATTAGATAAGAGGTCAGCGCATTCGGTTGACGATGCGGTTAAGTAAGTAAGTAAAATCTTTATTGTACAAGAAAATGACACGAACATACATAAATATTTTTCATACATACGAGTAACATTCATAACTATGTACTAAAGATAAACTTCGCGCTAGCCAGTTATTTCTTTCAGGCAGCCTAGCATTGGATGAAAAAACATAACAAAAAATAATAGATTGCGCATACAACTAGATAGATAAACAAATAACATCAAAATCAAAAGAAGAACAGTTGAAACAGCGTAAGTATCACTTATACGAGTATACCTAATGTACGGTAAAAATGGTCAGACACAAGGGCAAAGAGAGTAGTGAGAAAAATATTGAAAAATATTTATCGTAAGGGCCGTTAGTACCGTTCATAGGGTGGATGACCAAAACATCCGCGCTCCTCCGTGCTTCAAGTTAAGCCATTGGTCCCGGCTGCATCAGCAGGCGTTAACACCCACCAATTCGCATTTGGCCCGCATAGTGCGTTATGGACCATTGATCCTTTTCGATTCGATCCCATCCATAGGAACGAAATAATTCTTCTGATATACTTTCCCACGCAGACGAAGTCGCGGGCGCAGCTAGTTCTAATAATCAAATTATCACGACCCGTAATTTGACTGTTCTGAACTTGGAGTTTCTTTACTTGTATACCAATATTATAAAAATGAAAGATTGGATTGTTTGTTTGCACTGAATAGGCTTCATAATTATTGGAACGATTTACAAATTTCTTTCACATTCAGGAAGCTATGTCATATACGGGTGACTAGGCGACGTAGCAGGTGAGCGAAGTCGCAGGAAAACACCTAGTATAGAATAGAATAGAAAATTCTTTATTGTTAACATTACACAAGTTATATTTACAAATTTAAAACAGTTTAACAAAATTATGTAACAATTGGCGGCCTTATCGCTTAAAGCGATTTCTTCCATGCAACCATGGGATGGAGAGAGATAACAATTTATGAAGACGGGGGTGTAAATGTTATCAATAACTTTAAAAAGAAAATATGATCAAATAATCTTAATTAAAAAACAAAAATAGACAACAAAATATGTAGTGAATCCATGCATAATACAAATATATACGATATACATATACGTAATACGCAATATACGTACACACATACATACATCTACATACATAAACTTACATATACATTATGCAATACCAGGAATAGTTTTAGTCGGCAGTAGCAGGATATTTCATTGTGAAAGGTAGAATTCCTTTACGCTGTTTTTAAAAATTTGCAAAGATTTCGCTCGCCTTATAGAAACTGGAAAGGAATTCCAGAGACGAGTAGCTTGTACACTGAAACAAATGTGTAAGAATTTGTGCAGTGCGGAAAACTGAAACGTTCTTTGAGATAATTACGGTAAGTGGGATTGAACAAAATATTGTAGAGAAGAGATAGTATACGAGAATTCCGGCGATGTCTTATGGGAAGCCCCTTGAGATCACAGCGATAGTTGGAAACACGGTAAACCAAATATGAACCTGATACAAAAGTTTTGAAGACGCTCAAGTTTATTTAGCTGGACCTCCGAAAGATCAAGGTAGCAAGCATTAGCGAAATCGAGAACAGGAAGCAGCAGAGATTACGCTAAACCAATTAAACGGGTTAATCGTTTATTTATTTATTCCCTAGACCTGCTTCTATAAATAAAATATACTTATTTGTATATTTATACTTATACACTTTCAAAGTTGTTATATTGAAAAAGTTACTTTATAATAATAATAATAATAATAATTTATTTCAGGTAGTACCCATATTGTTAGTAACAATTCTCTTAAAAATAATGTTAGTAAATACAAAATTATATTTCTATCACACATTCCAATAAAATCAAATTAAACTATATTACTTTAAATTTTTAATTATATAATTTCATTTATTTATTTATTTATTTTATTTCATTTGTGATACTGTAACCACTTCTGTAAGAAAGGCAAATCCCACCGATCAACAAAAACACTGAGAATATCACTAGTACTACCGCGTAAACGAGTCAGTGCAGAGGCGCAACGTTTTCTCATAATAGCGCCGAAACCATCTATACGAGCCTCTGCAAACATACCAGAAGCACTGCATCGCCACGACAGCCCCATAAAATAAACGATCATCTCTACATACGATACTTTATTTTTACAATAAAAATATTGTTTTCTGAGTATTAATTTGCGTGGAATTATATTTCTTTATTTAATGTGGAATTATATTTCTCTATTAAAAACGGTAGTTTCTTATTTCATGCTATCTTGTATTTCAAGTTATCTTCTAATGAAATTATGAGCGTTGATGTAATTGTATGCTTGACAACAACGACGCAATGCTTTAAAAATAGAAAGCGTTCTATTTTTGTTTTCTTTTTACGCCATAGTCAACAGCAAAGGCATAAAGAATTTAATGCCAATGCTTATTACTTTATGACGTCCATTCTACGGTGAACCATTTGTTAGGAAAAACAAAGCGACTCTAATTTCCAGCAAAAATTGAAATATTACTAATTAAAATGTGGCTAGTGGGTAGCTTGTTTTTAATCATGGCGAACTGCTGAACAAATTTGTAGCGTAACTTATATAAAAAAACATAATACACTAGCTGTTCCGCGAATTTAAAATAAAGCTTATGTCACACGCGTAAGATGTAGCTTGCTCTGATTTCAGTACAAGTAGTTAAAACCCTCTTATTATGTATTGAGTGTTTTAGACAACTAAAGTACCACAACACCCGAGATAACATAGAAAAAATCGTTTTCTAAATCGACTCGAACGGGAATCGAACCTGAGATTATAGAGAACTTTGAAATCGCCAGCCATTCTTCTCCAGTGGTCGTAAACAGATCGAATGTTTTATTTAATTGAACAAGGTAACATTAGCCGACGCATATACAAATGCTGTAGTTGAAATTAGATTTCCAAGACTTGACGGTGAATGATTTTTGTATAATGTAAAAGTGGGATGAAACATTGACGCAAAAACATGCTGTGAATAATTAAGGAGACGTACGTTAAGGTGAACGACCACTGTGACGTACATGTTTTCAAAATTGTTATTTTATTTTATAGGCCTAGGTGGGCCTATTTAAATTTTATCCGAATCGTATCAGTAGTTTTCCTTTTATAACAAAACAAAATAGGATTTTCATCAAATATTACTTAAATATTTAGATGATATGTTCATAACAGCGAAAAAACAAAAGATTGCGTATTAAACATTTATTTCGCACATATTGGCGCACCCTGACACTACACTACACACTCTTGGCCTCCGCCTCTAGATCCTAAATTGCTGTGCCACGGTTAGAAGAGGAAACTATGTTCCTCTACCTGTCTCCCTTTTCTCATGCATATGCAGTTGTGCGTAAAGGGTGAATATTATTACTGTTTTTTATCTATTTCTACAGCTAATACAATACAAATAAATTTTAGACGGATTTCATATTTTTTTAAATTCCTACAGCCCATTGAAAACAACGGAATTTTAGGAAAAGCCTCATCGTTTTGTGTAAACGTGTGTAGGTAATACCCGTTTCTTATATTTATTTTTAAAGTTTTTCCAGTTATCTCATTATAAGTGAATTTCCTGTTGTTCTATTTTTGTTAATTGTATAGTAGGTTAAGTGTTATGGGAGCTAAAGTATTTTTTTATTATAAATCTTCTAAAAAATACGATTTTGTAATGTCTTCTTTATATATTTCATAAATAAAACGCGCATACCTTTTCGCAATCGAACTCTTCATTCTGCCGTCTGAGGGCTTAGTATAAGTTTATTCGACGTTTACGTTCACCTTCGATCATAAGCGCGTTATGATTTTAGTATTGAATCCGGTACAGCGCCTCTAGCGGTAACTATCAAGAACTATAAATCTCCATACAAAATTTTACACTTAACACTCTGAGCGCGTTGTGTATGTTTTTTGACGTTCACGTTTACCATCGATTGTGAGCGTGTTAAAATATTAGCTTAGTGTATTAAACCAACAAGAGTAGCAATCAGCAATTTTTATAAAAAAAAGTCTGCTATCTAAGGGGCGAGGTAATGCACACTAAAATTTTAACATTAATGCATTTTCGCAGCATCTCGCTATCAATGCACACGCCAAAATTGTAACACACTTTCATAAACTACACGCACACAATGATATTCACACAATGGAACTTCTAGACGCTTCACGTCGCTACACTATAAAAACGGCGAGAAATGAACAGTGTGAGGCACTTATCGATATCGATAAATTTATAGATAGATAGATAAATTAATTCTTTTTTTGAATTAGTTGTGTATAGCATTCTTTAGCTGCACACATATTCTGAATATGCTCCGAAACTACTGAACTAATTTTAAAAATTCTTTCACCTTCGGGAAGCAACATAATGTGAGGTGATATAGGCTCTACCTTAACCAGGTCAAGAAGCGGGCAAACAGCTAGTTATAAAATAAAATACATTAAAAATAAAGAGGAAAAGAAGAAGAAGAAGCTCAGTGGATATTTACACAAAGAGCAAAGTATATTGTGGTGCAAATGACTCACAAATCTTGAATCAAGTAGAAATTCAGATTGAGTAACTTTTTGTACACATAAATCGAAAACTAACTTGACCAGTAATTTTTACGTAATGTTTTAAAAAGAAAAATTTAATGATAGGGTTTATGCCTGGTTAAAACAAAAACTTCTACATGTAAAACTAATAATATTTTGATAAATTTTTATTAAAAAATAGATATAATTGTTAATTTTTGTGGTATCATGTTTAAAACTTACAGATAAATAAAGCTTGCCTATTTGGTTATGATTAATATCGGAATTTCTATAATGATACCCTATAACAAAAACCAGTACCTATATAATTAAAAATGTTCCGATATCATATACCCTATCTATAACTAATAATAAAACTTCAGTAAAAACAATAATTTTATATTTTAGAAAGAGAAACAATGAAAATAATTAATTAATCCCTGTTGTTAATTATGTTATTGGTAACCGCAATGTTAATGAACTAGCTGTGTCGCAACTTTGCCCGTGTATATTATAGCCTATGTTATCTGCGTATCACGTAGCATCCCATGGGTGATTTTTTTTTTTATCATCGGTACAATAATTTCAGATATCATTGGGCACAAACAAACAATCAAATCTCTCCTCTTTATTATATATTATTATAGAAATAGTCAATGTTGTAATATCTAAATAAATACGTTGCTGTTTTTGCATTAAATTTACTTATAAAATTCAACAAACCACAAATGTGTTAAAAGAATTAGTACATATAACAATCTTTAATTGTTGTTCGTTTGTCTCGCTAAAACTCGAGAGCGATTGGACCGATTTGACTGATTTTGGTGTTGAAATGTTAGTTCTAGTCCAAGGAAGATTTAAAATGAGAGGTGATACGAAGTACGCCGGGTTCTGCATTAAATATTTTTGAAAATATTAAAGCCACCGAAATTAAATATTTTTGTTAATATTAAAGCTACCGAAAATTCCAAACCATGCCCACGAAGGCGTCCGTGATAAAAAATCCTAGAAGTGTAGGTGATAATTGTTTTAATAGAATATCAGCAGGATAAACTCCTACTTATTTTTAACTACTGACAAATGTAAATATTTTCTGAATGTTATTATAGAATATAAAAATTCGATGTATACTTTCAGTTTCTGCATAGTATACCAATATAAAACAATTTATACATAGTTATAATGCTTCTACTAAATCAAAATTTATCATATGTAGTTTCAAAAAAAAAATAATAACTGGTATGTCACTCGTTTTCATAAATTAACCCACATTAAGTTTTTGTATAAATATATTTTTCGTTCAATATGTAGGTATATATTCAGGAAAAACAATAAATTAGTGTTATACTTAAAGATTCAGGTAAATGAAGTGTGACTTAATATTTTTTCTCACTTTCAATACCAACGTTGCGCTTGTACAAGCTCTCGTTCTCTGACACCAACCAAATTCTTCTTTATAATTTGGATCGTTTGCTTAACAGTAAGAGATTTATCTTTGGGTTACGTAAGTTCGACCATATCTCTCAGTACAGGAACCAATTCAAATGGTTGGCTATTCGTAAGCGCAGCAATCTTAGAGTTGTTTCCACTATTTACAACATCCTATACGATCCACGTACTCTGAGATATCTAAAATCCAGATTCCAGTTTTTAGATGCTTGTCATCAGCGTTCCGACACCTGTTGATCAAACCGGCTTTATGTCAAACTTCTATACTTGACTTCCAGTCACTTTTGGAACCTGCAAGAAGACATTCAGAAGGCTAAAAGCATACATTTTACTTCCTAGATTCTGTCTGGTAGACTGCTAGAGAATGCCCTTGGCATTAAGTTCGTCGTTTGCTGTTCTATGCAATAAAGATTAAATAAACTATTCTATCTGACTGACGGACTATATATAGTTTATTTTTTTACCTTATATTAGATTACCTTAGATTTTATATACTTACAGCTAACAATGGCTTAGAAAATAAAAATATATGTTTTTAATATTACTTTAGAAATAAATTATTACTTTAAATTGAAAACAAGTAATGAGTAAAAGACATAAAAAACCTTTTTTCTCTTATCTTTATTTCATAATAATGTGTAATATTCAACTACAGCGTTTTGCCATTCGACCTGAGCATTCTGCAGATAAATAATTTAATTTGATTAGTATAATCCTATAAGGATTATGTACATACATAGTGTAGCATGAATCGCTATATACTTATTTTTGTTACCTCGCCTTGCATGCTAACAAAATAACTTTTGAGTTATTATTGTATCGTGAATATCTAAATCTTTGTTATAAGCGGCTTATATCGATGAAATATTTATTCACGTGTCATGTGAATACGGATTACTATTTATGTCCTCGTGTGTACGTACGAGGAGTAAATAAATGTTATAAATTTAACGTAAGTACTTAAATATTCTGTTTTAGAATGTATTATTACGTGAGCGGCTTTGTGTTCGTGTGCTACGGCAATAAATCTGTTTTTAGACAACATCAACTTTTTAAAAGCTCATTTTAGGGCTCCGTACCTAAACGGTATCCTATTACTAAGATTTCTTTTTTTTCTAAGGTTTTCGTTTATTCGCCTGTCCTCCTGTCCCTTTGTCACCAGACTGTATCTCAAGAACTGTGATACTCACATATTTGAAATTTTCATAGGTGTATTTACGTTGTCGCTATAAAAATACTGAAAAACAGAATAAAATCAATATTAAAGGGTGCACATACAACAAACGTGATATTTTTTGGTAGTTTTCAATATTGATAACGGCAACAGGTAGATACACAAAGAATATTTAGTTATATATATTTCACTTCACAGATAAATAAATGAATTTTTGCCCTTCGTGCACGAGTCCGACTCGCACTTGTTCGGTTTTATCTATACTAATACGTATTATAAAGAGATAAAGAGAAATATTTATGTAATGAAAAATTAAAAACCTGGGGCTGGTGGATATTTTAAGCATTTTTATATATATTTATCAGTATAGCTTATGATTCCTAAAAAATTATAAACAGAAATAAAAGGAAATATTAGTTTTTGGCAAAATTACTAGATCGATACAAAATTTTTCACTATATTTTTATAATTTGTTTGGATTAGGTCGTGGGAAAATTAGTCGTTAAATTTGCCGATATGTTATAGACAAAGGTATGCTGTATATTATCGGTATGACTGTTTTATCCTCGATTTGAGAAAAACCTATCAGTAAAATCGTAAAGTTCAGTTTTTGATTTCAGTTTCATTTCAGAAACCGTTGATATTTTTTGTGAAATCTAGAAAGTCCCAACGAATCTTTTATCTGTCCTAGATGAGATATAAGTTCGTTAGTCAAAGGCAGAAGACGTTATGTAATTAGATTTGGACCAAGGTTTTATCTCGGACCTAAGGTTTGACTAGTCAAACCTGATAGCGCCTTAGTTTCGATGTTTGAATATAACAGATCACAGCACGTGTCTCTCGATTGACGATACGGATTGATTGTCCGTATGCATCTGATTTTAGTGCCCTTTTAATGGTTCGGTCATTGGCTGTCAAATGTCTTAGGTTTATCGTCAAATTAAATGAGTATAGAAATTATCTGAATTCTTCATGTGAAACTTTTGATCAACGTAAATAAGCTATGTAGGCGCGATAGCGACCATTGGCTCATGCGGGCGACCTCTGTGACTTTCATTGATCTTTTATTATTTTATTGCTCAATGAAATGAGATAACAGAGGTCGCGAAACCTTCCTTAAAATAAGTAACCCTTATGGCTCAGTTACACTGATCAACGACGTACAATTATACGATATGTACTTGGGTCACGTTTTCTGTCGCCGAGTGTATTTTTAAGTAATATAATAACAAGCGTATGTATATGACATTACAATTAGAATGAAGGTCTGACTTTCTAAACTTCTACAAACGAAGATTGAAATACCGCTACAGAAAAATGGCCACAGCTACTTTTGACATGGTCATACGCCTTTTCTTTATCCGTTATTTATTGGCGCCATAATTATTGAATCATCACCATTTACATGGTAATTCTAATGACATTATACGTGCTCAGATTAATGTTAGATAATATCGTTTGTTACAGGCGGTAAATATGGAGAGACGCACAATGAACGTACGAGCGAGCGACACAACAATGCTCCAACGGAGGACATGAGCAGTGCTAAGTGACGGACAAAGGATCTGGTGACGTCATACACAATGCTAGACGACGGCGTTCGAAACTCTATAACTAACTACACCGACCAATTCGATGAATTGAAACTGATCTCTTTGCTGAAAGACAGAGGTTATAACCAGAGCGCTAACTTCGGGGAAGTGTTGAAGGCTTTGGAAACCTGGCGGAACGAATATCAGAATGTGTCTGCGTACAACGGATGCGAAAAGTACTGTTCTGGTGGTTTCAGGGAGCTAGTTCTGGCATATAATAATATTCATGGTTATGTTAGTCTTGTGGTGAGTAATGTTTTGCTTTTTTTATAGTAGGAAAGTATGAGTATACAATGTAAATAAAGTGTCTGCGGTCTTTTCGTGATCGGAATGGCAGAGGATGCAGATTCGAGTATTGTGACAAAGGCAAATTTTCTAGATGTGACATTAACAAAATATCGCAAATTTTAAATGATAAAGTTAAAAGGCAAGTGGGACAGGATCCATCGTGACTCCTTATGCTTTGTGGCCTAATTAGACAATTAGTTAATTTCAAATTCAATCGCAATCCCTTTCAAAGTTAAAGTTATTTTGTTAACAATTTATGTTATTATGTTACATAAAGTTGTAATCGTATTCGGAAGAAATGTGATTTGAATTTTCAAGATACGCAATAAAAACATAGTAACTCAAAATAATATTTGCGCATAACGCTTGCCTTAGATAATTAAAATTAACGTTAAATTAACGATATCGTTCATTCAATTTTTATTTTATTTATTTTAAAGAAAACTTACAGCTGCATTTTATTATGTATCAGTACAATAAATGCTTAAGGCCGTATAAAGATTTTCACGTATGTATGTATATATTAGGTCCCAACATATGAAATTGGTGTTTAGTATGGCAGGAACAAAAAGTCGAATATTTTTTTATAAATTATATTTATTTAAACAAAGTATAAACCATTGTTATCTATGCTCTTTTGCCATCACATAGGTAGTTCATTGATCCCCTTATTAAAAAAACTATTCGGACTGGAATCAATAAAATCTTTGAAGGCACTGCCACATCGGGGTTGAATTTTTTCCCATGCAAGAAGTTATCCAAATTTCGAAAAAAAAAATGGTAATCTGTTGGAGCAAGGTCCGGGAAGTAGGGTGGATATCTTAGACATTTTGAAGCTTTTCTAATTTGGTAGCCGTTTGTTGTGCAGTGTATGTTCTAGCGATGTCGTGAAATAGCAGTGGCGTAGAGCGATTGACCAGCCTCGGTTGTTTAACAGTTAGTTTTTCCAGCATGGTTTGCAATTGCTGACAATAGGCGTCTGCCGTAATCGTCTGGCCAAATTTGAGAAAACTGTAATGACCGACGTATAGATAATTTCAAGTTTTCCATTTTTTATACTGGGTGACGTAAATAGGACAAACAGAAGAAAAAAAGCAAATTAATGCCGCCTAACAAAACACGAATACACATGGTAAATGGCTGTATAAATTTGAATTTAGAATTCCCAACCAAAGAGGAGAATTTGTGTTAAAGTGACCACGACAAAACGCCAATTTCATATAAAAAAAAAAACAATAAAGATATGATACACTAAGCAATATTTAAGAAATAATAGTTTGTTAGCATACGTTTTTACTGTATGGCTGATGTATTAAAAAGTCAATGTCTAGGTTCTTCTAATAAGTTAAAATCTAAAAATAAATGTAATTATCATATTTTATCAATTTCGCATTTACAATGCAATGCTGAAAAATTTTATTAATGGAAAATGCTTATTTTCTAATTATACTATAATTATTATTATAAAATCAAAGTGAATAAGATATAAAAGTATCATGCATAACAATAAATCATAACAAAATTACAAATTAGATAAAAATAACATAAAATTACATTGGTCAAAAAATTATATTTTGATAGAAAAGTGTAATGCATTCAAATTGGCATTACTTTTAAAATCCATAATTATATTAAAAATACACTGTTATATATGTTATTAAATGTAATTAAAAATATTTTAAATTAAGAAGGTGGAAATGAATGAATAGAATTACTTCCCGTTTCATTGTAAAACTGCAGCGAATTTGTGCATTTTTGTGATAAATATTTATTTAGACCACTTTTGAAAGCATTTTTTTTTTATTACTTTTATATGCTCAGGAATAGCGTTATATATTTTGATGGGCATAGAATATGGTCCTGTGTTTACCATTTCTAGTTTTGATACTGTTTTTTCCAACTTGTATTTACATCTTCACCTAGATGGGTGGGATTGTACAGGATATGAATTGATATAATTTTTAACTGCTAGACATTGTAGCAAAATGTTTATAGCTTATAGGTTAAAAGGTTGAATTTTTTGAAAAATTATTGGTAGCTAGTTAAGAAATCTATGTTTGCAAGTATTTGGATACATTTTTTCTGTAGGGTAAATACCTTTTTACCATCAATAGATATTGACACTCTGTCCTTAGTTCGTTATGATTACTACGAGGGCAGGATGATAAAAAGCTAGCCCAACCCATATTTTGTATAATAACGATATAAAATCTCCTTAGTATTTTACTTATTGGTTCATTAGCTGCCAGTGTTCCAAATTTCAAATCGATCGTAAATTTTTTCTTTTAAATATTGACATTTCAAAAAGCATTCTTTTGTTTTTTCTGCAAAATGGATAAAATTGAGCTACGAGCTGTGATAAAGTTTTTGCATTTAAAAGGATTAAAAGGTGGAGAGATTTTTTTGGAGATGAAGGATGTTTTGGGAGGAAATGCTCCTTCATATGCAATAATAAAAAATTGGGTGGCTGAATTTAAACGTGGCCGTACCAGCACCCAAGATGAACATCGTCCAAGACGTCCAAAAAGTGCCACTACTCGAGAAATTGTGATCAAAATTCATGATGCAGTTTTAGCTGACCGAAGATTGAAACTTTCCGAGATAGCTGATACTATAGGCATCTCTAAAGAATGGGAGCATTACATTTTGACTCAAGAATTATGTATGAAAAATTATCCGCAAGGTGGGTGCCGCGATTGCTGACAGTTAACCAAAATCGCGTTCCACAACTATGTTTGGATCGCTTTAAGAGCAATACAACTGATTTTATGCGACGGTTTGTTACTACAGACGAGACTTGGGTTCACCACTATAGACCTGAATCAAAAATTCAGTCTAAACAATGGATGGAAAAAGTCAGTATTTTGGGATTCGAAGGGAATATTGATGATTGATTACCTTCCAAAAGGACAAAACATAAATGGCGAATATTATGTTGATCTACTGGATAAATTACAAGTGTGTATTCGTGAAAAAGACCCGGCCTGGCTAAAAAAAAATAATCTTTCATCAGGATAATGCGCGCGTTCACACGTGCATCACTGCGATCCCGAAATTCAAAGAATTAAATTATGATTTGCTCAGGAGAATAAGCTGGGTGTGGTAACACCCAGCTTATTCTCCTGATCTGGCACCATCTGACTTTCATCTCTTCCCTAAGCTCAAAAATTATTTAGGTGGACAAAGATTTGAAAATAAAAGCGAGGTGATGTCTGCCGTGGACAGTTATTTTGAAGGCCTTGAAGAAAACCACTTCAGGGATGGCATCAAGGCTTTAGAGCATAGATGGATGAAGTGCATAGCGCTTCAAGGAGACTATGTCGAAAAATAAATATACTTTTAACACACTAATTCAAGTTTTTCTATGCTAGGCTAGCTATTTATCATCCCGCCCTCGTATTTATGAATCATTTATGTTATCTCGAAATTTTAGTTATGACTGCGCTCCACCTGATGGTAAGCGGAGGCGTAGTCCAAACGTGAGGACAGCTAGTGAAAACAGTACGTAGGTACTGCACTAGCCAACCTCACCTTGCCGACCTGCAAGGTGCTTCTTCACGCCCCGCTTGAAGGACCCCATGTCATAGGAAGGAGGGAATACATGGGCCGGGAGACAATTCCATTTTTTGGTAGTACGACAAAGAAATGAGTCGCCAAATTTCTTTGTACGCGAAGGAATCGCTGCCACAGTTAGTTGGTGGCAACGCAAACCAGCACGTGTGGTCCTGAGGAGGAAGGGAGATGGAGGGATAAGCGAAAAGAGTTCTTCAGAGCATTCACCATGGTAGAGACGGTAGAAGACGCTGAGCGAAGCAACGTCTCGGCGCAGTTGCAGGCTTTCTAGGTTCTTGGTGACTTCACCATTGCCAATAATGCGTACTGCGTGGCGCTGCAATCTATCCAAAGCATCGAGTAAGTACCTAGCGGAGCCATCCCAAAGGTGCGAGCAATACTCCACGCATGACCGGACCTGCGTTTTGTATAGCAGGCACAGTTGTTCGGGCGTGAAAAAACGCCGCACCTTATTCAGGACACCGAGTTTACGAGATGCTGTTTTAATAACGGACTCGATGTGGTTTTTGGGATTCAGATCACAGCGCACTTCCATCCCGAGCATGTTGATGCTGCTCTTTAGAGGCAAGGTTGTGCCCTGAAGAGAGGGAAGGGAAGGGAATGGAGGGGTCTTGGCGGTAAATACGCAAACCTGAGTTTTCTTGGCATTGAACTCAACCAGATTTTCAGCACCCCATTTCGATATGAGATCCAGAACGTGATTGAGCTCAATGACAAGATTCTCCCTTTTCTCCAGGATTTCCGCCCGTCCGACTGTAGGAGCCCCGTGATATCCTACATGCACTGTGCTATCGTCTGCATAGCAATGGATATTTCCAAGTGGAAGCATGTCATTGATATGCAGCAGAAAAAATGTAGGGGATAGAACGGAGCCCTGAGGCACACCGGAGTTGACCGACATAAGCTGTGAAGAGCATCCGTCAGAAAGAACACGGATTTTACGCTCACGCAGGAAGTCGGCTATCCAGGTGCAGAGTTGAACGGGCAGACCGTAGGCCGGAAGCTTGGAGAGAAGTCCCTTGTGCCAAACCCTGTCAAATGCCTTAGCAATGTCAAGACTGACAGCCAAGGACTCGCCGCGCTTGTCGATAGCTTCACCCCAGAGGTGCATGACGTGCGCTAGAAGATCACCAGTTGATCGTTTTGGTCTAAAGCCATACTGACGATCATTTACAAGGGAGTGATCTTCTAGGTATCGGATCAGTTGGGAGTTAATAATCATTTCCAGGACTTTACACAGCACAGAGGTGATAGCTATAGGGCGGTAGTTTGCAGGGTCTGACCGATCTCCCTTTTTGGGCACTGGCTGCACAATGGCCTCTCTCCAAGCCTCAGGTACACGACCCGAAGAAAGAGATAGCTGGTATAGGCGCGTAAGTACAGGAGTCAACTCCGCTGCACACATTTTTAGAACAACCGCAGGAATGCCATCAGGACCACTAGCTTTCCGGACATCGAGTGACTGTAGTTCCGCACGCACATCACGCTGCCTGATATGAATATCAGGCATAGTGAAGCCACTAGAAGGTAACGTTGGTGGCAGTGCATTACAGTCATTGATTTGGGAATTAGCCGCGAAGAGGCTTGCCAAGAGGTCGGCTTTCTCCTGCGGCTTGTGAGCTAATGTTCCATCTGGACATCGAAGCGGTGGCAGCGAGGGCTGGCAGAAATTGTTTTGCACGGCCTTGGCGAGGCGCCAGTAGCTACGGGAGCCCGTAGGGTGCGTAACTAGCTCATGGCCAATACGTGCGACGCGCTGGGCATCCGCTCTGATGTAAGCCTTTTTACAGGACTTGGAAGCCTGATTGTAGGCTGCTTTTATTGAGTCGATATCGGGATCCCTCCGAGCACGACCCCTGATCCAAGCTCGATATGCCAGCTGTTTAGATGCAACAGCGTTAGCACAATCGCGATTGAACCAGCGGTTGTGTTTGCCCATACTGATCAGATCGGAGTGCGGAATGTAGTATTCCATAGCAATACCGATCTCCTCAGTAATAGCAACGGCGCTCGTTGTCGGATCCTTCTCACTAAAGCAACGCTGCTTCCAAGGAACGGATGCAAGGTACTCGCGCATGCCGTCCCAATCCGCTGAGCCATAGTGCCATACGCGTCGTCGGGTCCTCAGAGGTTGAGGGGGCTCGATTCGCGGCACTTTGGTGGATATCAAGCAGTGGTCGGAATTGCCCAGTGGGGCACGAACATCAACCTGATAACCAACGGGATGGCTCGTAAGCAGAAGGTCCAGTAAGGAAGGCGTTTGACCGACTATGTCTGGGATCCTGGTGGGCTGATCGACCATTTGAGTCAAGTCATGCGTGAGAGCGAATGCGTGGGCTGATCTCCCCGCATGGTCCGTCTTGGTGGAACTTAACCACGATTCGTGGTGAGCGTTGAAGTCCCCCAAGAAAACCAGTTCTGCGTTAGGATACTGCTCCTGCGCGTAATCTGCCGCCCGACTGAGGTGGTCATAAAGTCGAGTTGTCTCCGCATCGCCAGTGTGGGATCTGTAGAGGCACACATAGACTCGAGTCTGATGACCTAAGTCTATATGCACCGCTAGGAGGGAAAAGGAAGGGTCTTCTAGGCAGCGCAATCGGTGACAGCAAACATCCGCCCGGACAAACAAGCATACACCGGCTTTCGCTTTGAAGGACTCTTCAAGTGCGTAGCCGGGATAGTGAAGGTAGCTTGTATCGGCCGGGCGGAGAATTTGCGTCTCCGTCAGAAACAACATTGCAGGCCGTGCTGTCTCTAGGTGTTGGTGGACAGCATTGAGGTTGGCATGGAGTCCCCGTATATTAGAGAACTCAACCTCAAACAGCGAAGGCGTGGGGTTGTGCACCGCTGTACGACCGGAACGTGTTGCTGTGGCTGCCATAAGGATAAGGGGTGAGGAGACGTGAAGCGGGAGGGCATTGTCGCGACTGCTCCAGTCAAAAATATGGGCGCCTGTTTCCCCAGGTGTTGCCCACAGAGGAGTAGCACCGATCCGCCAGGCGGAAGGGCCCCCGTACCCCCCCGGGAGTGGCCGCCGGGACCCACGCTCCGGTCACCAACCGGAACGACGGTCCACCCCAAGATTATGCGTGGCATGATAGGGCAGCCTCACGAGCTGGTTAGGCACGCTTGGGCCCCTGTACTGTACCACGGGCGGCCAGCGGTCAGCCGTTTCTACGGGTCTCCCTGGCTGGCGGGTCGATGCAGTCCTCCTGGCACTGGTTCGACGGAGGCACCCACCGGACCGAAACAATCGCGGCAATGTCGTCCCGAGCTCTGGTTGTACGTTGGCTGATCCCGAAACGCGCTCTACGAGCGAGCACTTCACGGGTTTTTCACCATGTGTGTACGGTGGTAACTAACCAGGCGGGATTAAACCCTACCACCAGTTGCGAGCAGATCTGAGCTCGAATTCCTTTAGTCGCCTCTTACGACACCTGCAGGAAAGGAAGGGGCGGTGAGTTATGTATTCTTTCTCCGTCACCGCACGGATTAAAAAGTTCTTTGCATTAGCTTGCCTTTTTTTTCTTTACTATTCTTGAGTTGGTTTCTCTATCTTTTTTAATTTCTCGTTTAAGGTCTCGTTTTCTTCTTTCACACTTCAATTGCTTCCTGCAAATAACTTTTATTTCTATAATATATATTATAACATTGGTGAATTCGACCGACCGTTCATGAAATGTTTTTTTTTAAATATTCGTTTGTTTTATGCTTAAATTAGTTATCTTTAACAAAACATTTTGAGGTCAACAAATAAAAATTGGTAGCTTTAATAAATTATTCTTCCAAAAATCGCGTTTTGAATATTACAAACGATTGTACTTGTTCCCCTTATGGTGTACTATGATGTATGGCATGTAAGTTGTGAATAGAACCATACTTACCACTTAAATTATTAATAATTTGGCAAAATAATAAATAACACCCACCACACTCACAGTCCACTATCAAAGGACAATGTTCAAATTAGCCTATGAACCTCTAAGAATATCTTGTATATCATAATTCTTATCATATTTTATGATTAATATATCAGCTTTTAAAATCAAACAGACACTGCCTATTTTGTAATTACATTAAAAAGTAATATTAATACATTTGATTAGCTTCAATAAATGTTGCCACCATATTTTAATAAGTTGACAAATCAGGATCTATGCACAATTTGATGTATAATCGACCAATGAGCACTTAAAGCGCTTGACATTAAAACGAGACTCAAAATGTTCGTAGATTTTTAAGCGGCTGGAAGCGCTCATTTATTCTTTTACATACGTTTGACTGTTTTGAACTTTTGAAGTTTTGTTTGACAACAACAACAAACAACCGACGAGGTAGTGTATTCTCGGTTCTAGCAGTGTTATTGCACTTTTCTGTTAGTAGATTCTCGTTTGCAGCATGGAGTATAGACATGCTCCCGATACAGCAAGAATCGCCATCTATTATGTAGAACTAAAACATAACTCGCGAAATGTGGGTGCATAAATGCATCTCGGCCTATCCTTTCGCGGATACGGGCGTGGAACTACATAGTTTCACTGCCTATTTATCTATATACATACATATATATCTAGGTAAGTAGGTAGTGTAAAAAATATTAATATTCCATTGTTTTTAGGTACCCAAGATTGTAAAATATAGATAGGTTTATAGGATTACAAATAAACTACGAATTCACTAGACTCCGCTAGAAAGGGAACTGTTATAAATTATCATATATCTAGAATACACCAATATTATGCCAGCCAACTAGATTATAATCGATTTTAAAAAATATCCACCCCTATAAAGCTATGCTGCTGGCATACAGACTTTTCAAGATTAATTTCGTAAGCAATAAGATAGTGAAGTTTACTAAATGTCTGTTATGAAATCTCGATAACAACCAGTAACCACAAACCTGGAATCTAAGCTCCGAAACTGTTTTTAAATCAAGCTAAGTAAGTACCTACAGAACTTAGCTATATTTAAAGCAAAGTAGACATACATTTCCCTACAAAAAGCAAGTAAAATAAACATTAAAAAGAATCTATCCGCGCGCTAAAATTGTTAAAATTATAACCTCAAATCCAAAATATATTTTTTGATTTATACATTTCTTAGAAGTGTCCGTTACTTAAACATGTATTTAGATGTAAATACAGCTACTTTAGAACACGAAAAGTGATAGTACATGCTTAGAGGTTCTTGGGCGAAAAATGTATGGGGGCTGAACATTGTCCTTTCGTGTTTAGTAAAAAAATTTTTGTTTGTTCACAAATATTATGATGTTCATTAGGAATCTCGGACAAAGTATAAGGCAAATTTCGTTTTCTTAATAATTTTAATGCGTTAGTATTAAATTAAAATAAATAATTTTAAGGAGATAATATTCTTAATAGATACGAAAAATAATTAAAATACTACAATTTGTTGATAAAATACAGCACTTTGGGACGCGTTCTCTAAATGATTTTAATATGTTATTGAAATTTATTTATTTTCCAACCACGTAATTTGGTGTCCAAATAAGTCAAACTAATTTAAATGGTTAAGAGTGCATTAAATTGGATTTCTCACACAGGTGATTTTGAAAAAAAAGTATTTATTTTCGTTTAATGAATTCGAATTCGGGTTCGGATTATTACGAAATTGCTCAGCAGTTAGTGAATATCTTAGAAATGTCAAATTAAAAAGGGATTGCGATTGATTGTAGTATTAGAGAAAAGGTCTCTGATGTTATATCTATATACGTGTGTATGATATTATAGCTTCTATGATAAAATGATTTAATTTTCTGTTCTACATTTTGCTACTATTGAGTTTACGACCAAGCCACATACTATGCATAGTAAAGATCGAATAATAACATCAATTAACATACAAATGTGCTCATGGCACCAAACATAAGCAGTTTTAACTGTTTATATGAATAATAGTATGTATGTAAATATTGTACATATGTTTATTAGAATACAATACTAATGATGGCATTGTCTCCTTTGTTTTATGGGTATCATATAACTGGCTAGCGTAATATTTGTATTTGTGTGATCAGAAAATTGACTAGGTTAGTTGCAATTGGTCAGCAAATATTTCGAAATAAACCAGTAAGAAAATAATTTAAGGTACATCCATTTAATCAAACTCTACAATATTAACTTACATTATTAATTTAATATATTTTAATCAGACATCTGTTTTCCAAAAGAAACTAGCTCAACTTCCATTTTTACTTAACTGTCTAATTTTATCCTACAGAAATTCATTCAAAAGCAATAATTTTTGGTGAATGCATCATCTTGCTATTACCGCCCGTTTTTGTTTGAATCTAATATGAAACTTCACGAGTAAAAAAATACAACAGATAAGAATGCTTGGACTTAAAATGGTCCAGCAACTGGATAAGCGATTTGTTCTAAACTCATTATATTTCAAAATTATCTTGTTGCCAAGAAAGATATGATTTTATAATAAAAAGGTAATACCTTTATCATTATAAAATCATATTTTTTTTTCTCTATTTATAATGTATTGATCTAGTAATGACATGGTTTTGTGAATGTCGTAACTGCATTAGAGCGGGTGAGTTTCTTGCTCGTATTTTTTATCAGCCAAAAGACGTCCTGAACGTGTGGTAGGGGAAAAAATGTAGGACGATTCAAAACTAATAGACTTCGTTTGAATAAAATTATTTTAACTTTGAGGAAGAAAGCTGTAAAAGCTGTTTAATTACAATAGTTAAAAATAGATCTGTTAATGTCACTCCAGTGTGAATTTTGATTGATAAATTAAAGAAAAACAAAAAACCCGACTGCGTGCGTAAAAACGAATTTTAAAAATACATGAAATAATTAACTTAAATAAAAACTAAAAAGAAAAAAACAAGCCCAGTAGTTTAGAATTCTGTTAAGTTATACAGAACAGAACGACTCACAGTCGGGGCCCATTCAAATTTTACCAATCAAATCTTCCCAAGGAGCCCCGACTATGAGTCGTTCTGTTCTATATTATTTAACAGAATTCTAAACTATTGTGCTTGTTTCTTTCTTTTTAGTTTTTTGTTTTTCTTTAAATTATTTATTTTTATTTTATACTTTTTAGTTACATTGTCTTCGTTATAAGATGGTAAATTTCGGAGAGACGGAAAATTATCGAGAATGTTTTGTTAAACAATTTTAAATCGTTTTATATCCTAAACTACTATTTAAAATGAAAAATGATAAAAGGAACATAAAGATGATTTTAAAATACCTATTCAACGACACCCCGCTTGACATAGTTGATTACTGTCATGTCTTTAGTGACACTCACAAGATTTAAGACGAATCGATTGACGTAAGAATCATCAAAATCAGTCTACGCATTTGGTCTCTCGAACGCCACATAAAAACAAACATACATATATACATAGACTGATAGACACATTACCCTCCTTTGCGTCGCGCAGTCGGGTAAAAAGACAAAACACTACACAACACTCATAGATATTTATCTAGCGGTATATTTCCAGGTGTGCTTATTCGGAAGTTTAGCGAACGCGTTGAATGTAGCAGTACTGACTCGCAGGGACTTAGCATCGGTACCTATAAATCGTCTGCTCAAGTGGTTGGCCGTGGCTGACGTGTTCGTCATGATGGAGTACGTGCCATTCTCTATCTACAGATATCTGGTAAGTTACATTTATTCCATTTCATTATTTTTGTTCCAATCTCACTCTTGTGATTCCACGTCAACTGCTGTTCCGTCCTTTGATATACTGCTATAGAAAACTTTGGCAATATTGTAAATGAAAGGAGTTGAAATGATAACTATATTTATAATGGTATTTGTGATGTAAAGTGTATTTTATAGTATCTTATTTTTGAGCCTGAAACTTAATCAAAGTTCAAGTATTTATTCACTAATTTAGAAGCAAGTTCAAAATATGTGTCTCTATTTTATTCAACAAAATATATACCCATAGGTATAGTTATTTCTGGTGTATCTTTAACGTAAAATCGAAATAAAAGAGCTAGTTTTAAATAACTTTACTTCTAGTTATAGGAACACTGTTAGTCAAGAGTCAACACAAATAATTTTAACTGAACATACATGTTTAAGTTGTAAATTTGTATTGTTTGGTAAACTATAGTCTACGGTTGTATTAAAACTCAAACGAAACAAAAGCTACTAAATGTTTACTAGGTGTGGATAGAGCGGTCAGAAGCAAAATGCGTAAGATGGCTTTATAAAATACCTATATAATATAGCAGGGCAGTGATTCTGATTCTTTTAGTCCTTAGAGATCACTTGACAAATTTCTACCTTGCCATTGCCCACTTGGTTCAATATAAATAAATCACAACTTCATTATATCGATGTGTAAATTTGAATTTATTTCGTTGGCGTATAGTGACAAACCCTTCTTTTAGCATAATGTTTTTATTCTTTGAAATAACCGTTTTGGTAGGTATATTGTTTTTCGCACAATAATACCTTGCCATAATTGTTTTTTGATGTTAAGTTTATGTTGGAATAATTATTAATCAGGCATTTTTTAAATAATTTTAATACACATAATGTTCCTAGACGTGATAAAATCGATCAAAAAAAGTTAGAACTGTGCCAAAAACAATAAATAAACGTGCGAACGGTTCGAGCGTACCGCGTAAGTACAAATTTCGAAAATATGTGCTGCTTAACAATTATACCCACATAAGCTGATATATGCAAATATGTATATTCTTAATGAAAAATCCACTATGTCCTTGGCACTCTGAGATGGATGCCTGTGTGCCATAACGAGCGGTCTGTTTGCTTATATTGTTAGGTATCGGTTGTTGTTATTTAAAAGCAGTTATCTGAAATTTCACATACAAGTTTATTTTAGATGACAATACATCATTTAAAATCTAATATGGTGGTTTAATATGGTATGTGAACTTATTATCTATTTCAAAATATATCGCTTTTTCCTTAAAAGGTACAGAGATTGTGATAGTTACTTATGGAATTATTTAAAGATTAAATTCACAATCTTTTTCGGAGTGAATAATGATTTGGACAACAAACATAATAAACACTTAGTAAATTATAAAATTCTACCTTATTAATAATTGCCTTAGAAAATTCTACTTTTTTTTTAAACCGTCACGATCGGAATGTTTGTGACATGTGAAATACTTGTAGAGTGATGTGCGTGAATGTCTTTCATATGTGAGAGTAATATGTAAAAAATAATTTAATAACTTTATTCAAAATCCAAAATGGCGGATCAACTATGATTACGGCCAAGTTATTAAAAACTGCCTTAAGAAGGTTATCAAAAGTAAAGGTTAGCTAAAAATAAATTAATAAAAGTACAAAACTAGATTAAATTTAAAAAAAAAATCTTCGAATTAAAAACTCATCGGTTTCAACAAATAAGACTTGTAAAGAACACAATTCTCATTGAACCAGAAGGTTCGAATGCGCCGCGAATGAATATGCTATTTCGGAGTCAATTTGGCAAACCTTTGATTTATTTCTTATAGGACCTTCTTTATTACCAAATACCAAAGTCTTACCAAAACTTAATCATTATCCCGTATTTTTATTTTGTATAGGGTTTTCGAAACTACCTACTTCATATATTTGTGTAAATGCCCTAAATCATAATTTACAAAATCTTATATTGAAAATTCATTAGAAACACTTCTTTAGTAACTAATATTCAAATGAATTCTACGAAAAGTTACTAGAATAACTATTGTTGAGTGATAGCAATAAAGTCTAAATTAAAATTACTTTACTTTTTAAAGTCTACATTAATTTATTTTTAGATTACAGCAATTGAATTTGTTTGCAACGTTCTAAATATTAACGTTTAAAATCAACTGAAGAAAGACAGTTTTGAATAAGCAGACTGTCGCTCCTTTCTGCTTTCGGTTTGAAAGTGGTCCGACGTGGGTTCAAAACTAATTAAATGATCTGAATAAGTTTGAATATTATGTATTAGGATAGTAAAATATATTGAAATAATATGATATCGAAAATACCGATACTAGAGATCGTTTGTTTTCGATTATTTATTGATCACAGATTCCATTTACGTTTGCCATATAATTATAATAATTGAATAGCACTCAATTTACATTTTATGTCTTCATCAGCCTATTAATGTAAGTACCCATTGCTGGGGAACAGGCCTTAACTATTGATCGAAATTAATCGAGAGGGAATGGTCGGGCGAAGCGGGTTAGCTCGCCTTCCGAAGGACGAAAGAGCTCGAGATACTAAATTTTGGTCACCCATCCTATTAGCGGTCTAAGTGAAAGTTGCTTAACATATGCATTGCAGAGCAAATGTCATTTGTTCCATTGACAATGTATTCTAATATATATATATGTGTTGCTAAATCGATCATTCGAGAACGGCTTGATACTTAAGGAATAAACAAAATAATGCAATTATTTCAACTTCAAGGTGTCGCCATCTCTGAAGTCCTAAATTTTCGATTCCCGGGCGGATTAATGTAGAAAATGATTTTTTATATATTGACTCGAGGCTGATTGTTACCTTACGTTGTTTCAGATTTCCATAATATAAGTGCTTTAACTACTTAGTTTGGGATCTGAGCAATGTATGTGATGTCTAATATTGATTTTACACGTGTATTTGTTTGTGGTTGGCGTTGGGGTATGATACAGTATTACTGTCTTGCAGATAGAGCGTGAAAGTTGCTAAATATTGTATTTTATCTACAGCTTTTACCAGGGCAGCAGGAGTGGGCGTACTCTTGGGCGGTGTACACACTGTTCCACATGCATTTCACTCAGATCTTTCACACGGCATCCATACTCCTTACATTATCTCTCGCAGTGTGGAGATACTTGGCCATCAAGTAAGATTTTTTTTTAAGTTTTAATAGTATAATTAAAGGCGATCGATATGATCATAAGTCAACTAGGATGCTCCTTAGGTGCATAATTCAATAATAGTACAAGACCTCGTGACAAAAAATTGCAAGAGTTCTGTATCAGTACATATTTTAAATTATACATCACTCAGTATCCATTGCAAAGGTTAGCTATAATACTTGGTGGCCGTGGCACGCTAACAATTAGGTATGTAAAATAGTATCTAATATGTATTGAATGTTCTCATTATAGACAATTATTTTGACGGTATAATCGTAGAGCCGGGCGACTCAGCACGTCTCAGAAGTTGTTCCAAAAATTAGCTCTGAAGAGTTCCATGATGTTTGAAAATTTATTAAGAATTCATTTAGTGGAATAAATTCATCCAACAATAACTAGATTTTTTTTTGTACTGTTGCCACTAGACTGCACCTGACTTCCACTGACGCTTGAATGTATTGAAGTACAGTTATAAAACTTTTGCAAATTTTTGTCACGAGCTCTCAGCCTATAAGTAGCTTATTAAGTATGTACATGATAAGAATCTGAATATGCAATCGACACATTCCAATATGCGAATAAAACGTGACATCGGGCTTCTGAAGGTGAGGAAAAGAAGACAGGCTTATTTTCTACGAGTTTTCAAAGGTTCTTGTTTACGGTGTTCATGTCTAGTTTACATAGTATAGTTTTAACACCTTTTATTACCACATGATGCAATAAATGATCTATCTAGCTATCTTATTTTCAGACTAAATAAGTATACGCCATATTTACTATATGTTAGACATGAGAAATAATACAAATTCATAACTTCATTTAGGATCAGCAACTCTACCGTGTCAAGCCTATATGCCTAATAAATCCTATATGTTATAATTTCTCAATTTTGATCACAGATTATTTGAACATGATATCTTTGTACAAAATTATTGAATTTTTTATAGTATGCGCGATCTTAAGGGACGGCAGAAATGGTGACAGATAACATGAACTATTATTACAAACTCTGATTTGCCTTTAAGTTGACGGAGGAGATGAATGTTCATAATCAGATGTGTCCCTTTATTGGAACAGAGTGTTGAGCAGTGAAGCAAATAAATGAAGTTAATCACGCGTGATTGAGATGTGTAGGTAAGGGGCGGTTCTAGCTTAATTTTTAGATAGTGCAAGGTTTCATGGTGGCACATGGTGGTGTAAGGAGAGCTTACAAAAATAAAGTTAATTCTACGTGGTTATTTATCAACAATTAATAAATTATTTTCAATTCGACCGATTGTTCTTTCAGAAAAGTTATAAAAATATCAAATAATTCTTAAAAACTAAAAAAAGGTTAACAAATTCAAAAAATTTCATGTGAATTAGGGCAAGGATTTGCTGGCCATACTTTTGACCGCCGGACTTCAAATGAAGTTTCTTGAATTTGTTAACCGCATTATATATTATTTTATTGAAGACTGCAACTTAAAAAAAGCAATAATTATTACAGAAATAGAAATAACAACAAAAGAATGGTAAAGATACTTTAAGCAATAAAATTTTATCTTATTCAGTTCTTCATATACTTGTATAATTCTTCTGTATGTGTGTTTTTCATCTAACTTCTCTTAAAAAGCTGGATCGTTATGGTTAAAAGTTTGTATGTATTTGGCCTGGATATATTGAAAATAGAATTGGATTGGATTTATAATCAAAACTCCCCGGGTATATGTAAAAACAAAACTACTATTCCGGTTTCGATATATACATATGATTTGAATGAGAACCCTTCAAGAATATATCCTTTTACATAAAAGATATCTATTAATAAATTAAGATATCGTACGTGGAACATATGTACAAAAAATCTAGAATAACACTTTTCTTCATTTTGCGCTTGCGAATTTTTTTATTAAATTGGAATTATCTAATTGTTGGGCAATATCATTTTTAATGGATAAAATTTCAAGATCCGATAGTCTTTCTTGGCACATAGTCGAACGTAAGTATGTTTTACTTAGTTTCATCTACTGAAGCATTGTTCGTCTTTGGTGACTGTGACTGGGATAGACAGCAAAATCCAAAGCGCTAATATAGCATTCGGAAAAATATCCTGTCAGTCATTTGATTTAATAAGTTAGAGCTTTTAGTGGCTCTGTGATTGGAAGTTATTTAGTAATGGGTTAAGGCTACAAAGTTCTTCAACCGATTTGCAACTAGAGACGTTAATTTTAAACAGATCTTCTGGATTTGTTGGTGTTTCATCTGCAGCTTCATACTTAAATAATCGCTTTTTTTCCTGTGTGAAAGTGATGAAGAATCTAACCCAGCCTCAGAAGCTATTTCCTTAGCTGTTATTTGAATAGAGAAATAAGTCCGGTATTGTTTCACAAATTCCCAGTAGTTTTTCAGCTATTGTGATGCTTTGAGAAATCCATAGTTTCAGACTGCATACCTTCACTTACAATTATAACGGGTTCAGTGCAAGTTGTTGGTTGTAAAATGAAACGGCCGACTAGGCTTGATAAGTTGGTATATATATAGTCTAAATAAAAAACCCTTTCTTGGGTTTATCTAGAAGATACGATGCAAATTTATACATATATAATTTATAAATATAACTTGTAAATTACAGCATAGATTTTAAATTTTAAATGTACACGCTAAAAATATTTTATTAATTTTCACACCCATGATTATTCCTACCATGTTGGCATGAAGTTTGATAGAACTTCATGGTACGTACAGCCATTTTCGGCACCTCCCACGTGATGGCGCCCAGTGCAGTTGCACCATTCGCACCGCTCTAAAGCAGACGCTGTAGGTAGTTATGTTAAGATAGATACTAGTGATAAAAATGAACGCATTAAGTGGCAGTAACAAAATAATAAATATTTTTAATAATAAGGAAGCAATAGGTATTATAAATCAATATAACGATGAAAGGCGCCGTCGTGACTCCCTGAAATAATGTTGCATCAAAAATCTTGTAAAGACAAATCCAACAACACCAAATTGCCCGGTGTTACGTCATTTAACTAGAAAGTTTTCATGAACACCTTTCAGTTTCATCATTAGAACCTGGATGTTAATGAATTCTCTAACAAATAAACAATGAATTCTCTTCTTTTTATAATATTAGTATAGTTCTTAAAAAAAGTTTCATTTGTGTCTGATATTTTTTTCTTCAAGTTAATTGTAATGTAATAGTTTTCAATTTAAAGGAAATCGTTGAAAATTTTTTGTATTCATTGTGTGTGGGAGAGTACGGGAAGAGGGTCGGTGAAAGGAGGATATTAACCCTTCTTTATTCAGAATAGGTTGTTCACCTTACAAACCGGTAGGGCATTTTCTGAATTAATTTCTGGTTCATTACAAAACTTTTCCACAAACTCGTTAATTAATTCCAACTTTTTGACAGATGAATGGGATGAAAATATTTGGTCTACAAAATTAACAACCCACTTATTTATTCACTTTCAAATAGCGACCTGCAAACAATTTGTCTAAAAGGGCTTAAAATATTGATACTTATTTCCTGGCCAATCCTAAAATGTTGTTTTACAACTGATGACTAAGCTATTTATGGTATGTGTTTGCATTAGTATTGCCAATGATACAAATATTTAAAGCCGTTCAGTATCCCTGTGACACAGCTACGGCTGTCTGGCTTTCATTCCCACACGTGAGGGTACACTGTAGGACTTTTTGTAGGTATGCCTCTGTGGGACCCCAGTGAATACCTGTTGTATGGACCCATAGAAATTATATAAATGTATGCTTAAAGTATTTTCGCTACAATAAAAATGGAAGTCAGTTAGTGGTATTGTGTTAATTCAAGTTTAAAATTATCCGTATACCAAATCTTATTAAAATCTGTTGAGCAGTTCTTACGCGAATGAGTAATTCTCACATTTTCATATTACGAGTATTAGTAGGAAAGAAAAGTTAGTACACTTTGGAAGAAGTCAAGCGAATTTGAAAGCTAAACCAATTGCGATTTCCTGGACTTATTGACAATTTCCTTCTTCCCTATTAGGGATAATGTAGGCAGGAATTTCAATGTTCAATATTAGGAATTCTGTTTTCCGTATTCAGTTACATTCCTCTAAACAAATCACTTTTCAATTACGATTGGAAGATTGTTTATAGGAAATCTTATCTCAGGAAATAAAAAACAATTGCTTTATCATTCTAACAGATTTTTGAGGTGTTAGATTTTAGCTTGTAGGTGTTTTTTTTTATTTAACTAACAAAGCCATGTTCTCTGTCTGAAATCAAAATGATGACTAATATTAATAATATTTAGTTTCAATTAGTGCTAGTCAATTTGATGGATTATTTCTGGGAAAGAGTGTGTGGGAAGATTAAGGTTTTCTTATTAAATTTGTGAAACCTAGTTAATCTTTATAATTAGCATTCCAACTTAGTACTACCATTAGCGTTCGTCAATCGTTCGTCGTACTAGACTTTAGATGGCAGTTGGATTGCTTATATATATGCTATCGGATTACAGTTTAGAAACACAGCATCGGTATATGTATGTGAAAAAGAGTCACAGGTGCAGTTCTCACGCTTTTTCACAGATTTTGTACGAATAGTCTAAATAAGTATGGCGATTTCCAGAGACTCGCCACAAGAGTAATAAAAAAAGAGCATAAAAAAGAGCTTCGAATAAATAATAAAAATCATAGAAGAAGTAGGGTTTCATATAATACCAGAAATGATTGGTTTTTTTTATTAATTTCAGGCCCAGTGGTTTTTGAAATATGGGGAATAATGATCTTCAAAAATATTTATTTTAAAATTCTATAATAGTTATTTAAGATACGAGTGCAAAAACCTTTTACGCTCAAGTTTCTTACAACATTTTACAATGCTTTTTGCGAGGAAATAAAACAAATATATAGGTTAATAAAACTAAGTATGTATTCAAGGTAAAAATTATTTGTTAAAATTAAACGTGATATTTGAACGTTTTCGTGTCATACTCGAAAAACCTTTTACGCTCAAGTTTCTTACAACATTTTTCAATGCTTTTTGCGAAGAAATAAAACAAATATAAAGGTTAATAAAACTAAGTATGTATTAAAGGTAAAAAAATAAACGTGATATTTGAACATGTTTTCGTGTCATACATTTTTATTTGAAAATATTCGTTCTAGGCTCCTCGAAATACTTTTGCCTCTAAAGTTTGACATGTTTTCATAATTTTTTTTTTAAATTTCTTTGATGCTAGGTCAAAAAAATAAAAAAAATACTTTTAAGCACGTGTGCAGTAAAGGATTTCAGTACATTTTTATTTAACACGTGTTTAAAGACTCACTTTCGGTGTTTACAATGGATTAAAAAAATAGCGCTTTATGAGCAACTTCATTGAAAATAAATATCTGGCATTCTCGCAGCAGACTTTTGCTTTTCATTTACTACGTCAAACGATGTAGTTAGTAGTTGTAATTTTACTTGGCTAAACAAATTTTGCATTGCAGCCGAGGGATCGTTCACTGAAACATTTGTAATCAAAGAGGAATTGAAATCTTGCAAGCTAAACTTGACCCACTTCATGTTTGAGCTGAAATTTTGACACATATAACTTGGGTAACAATGCAATATTAATTCGCAATGGAGTTTATGTAATGATGGAACTTTCTGTAATTAAACAGTCCAATGGGGTTTGGGCTCGTTTGACTTATATCGAAAAGGACTTTGATCCGAGATGCAGGATTTGATGATGAGTCTGCAAGGTGGTTTTGATCGAGCTTCGGCTAGCGAATACTTATATAGAGAAATTGAATTGTTTGATTGAATGAATGGCTAGCTGATTAAATAATGACTTATGTCTTGCCAAAATACACACACACACATTACATTCCATTCAAATAAAGATTAATTGATGAAACAATTGCCCATTAGAAAAATGTATGTGTTTGAAGCAGCAGTACACAATGGTGCCAGCTCAGCGTCAAATATTCACGCGCATGCGTTGTGAGCAAACCAGCAATTTAAGGAATATCCTTTACAATAACACCACTTTAACAATAATTGTAATTGGCTTGCAGTTACTTAATTACAATAAAAATGAAGCATTGGTTCTCGCAATACGTTATCGTGTCTCTATTTGACTCATTTACTGAATTGCTGATTTTATTTTGTTTTCTCGTTACTTTAATTTTTTTTTCATTTACAGGTACCCGTCGTATAGTGCGTCATTATGTACGGATCGTCGTTGTTCGGCAGCCATATTTATAAGCTTCATACTGCCACCGGTGTTGTGTATACCGTCTTATTTCGTAAGTTATTCTTATCGGTATCATGAGCCTATAATGTTCTCGATGCTGGGGCGCGTAAAGCCAAATTTTATGTATGAATCAAAGCTCTTGGTGTTGAGTCGCAATGTAATATGTACCCGTTATTATTGCCTTTACGCTTTCGAGACGCACCCAATGTATCTGTATGAACCAACGCTCTAGATGTTAAGTCGCAGTATAATGCATCACCGTTAATAAATATATGTATTATGGTTTTTTGAAAGAATTACGTTATCAAAATTAAATTAGAATGACGATTATTTAAAATTTATAAAATTTTGTTTTAAATATATATTTCATATTTAAAAAGAACTATAAGCAACTAAACACAACGAAATTCTGTAAATATTATACCCAATCACTAACCATAATTTTTTTCTACTAAATGTCTAGAAAGTTGGTTCATACACAAATATTGGCTAAATTACGGCGACTTATTGAGCTCAAATATCACATGATGACATGACGTCACATCGAGTTTAAACATCACGTCAAAAAAAATTTCTAATTATTATCTATTATATAACTGACGTACTATAAATTTCTTTTTTTTTAAACCTATCATCATTCCTATTGTCAGTCACGAACCGTCACAACTCACAAATATAAATAGCATTTAAGACCTTGCATAGTTACAATCTCGTCAGGTAATTTGTTGCGTACTAACGCATACTTGTGTGAAACGCTTCATCTACCAGATTTGCACTAATATTTAAACTCAAATAATTTTATTTGTAAGATATATATTTAGTAGTTTAGTATATATATATATATAGAATAGAATAGAATATGACAGAAACATGACAAAAATAACAACAAAGAAGGAAAAAAATATACAAAATGAAGACACTGAAATAATAGTTAATGTGTCATGGTGTGTGTCGCTGGCGTCAGCTCAGTATGAGTAGTAAACGGAACTTACTGCACTGATATTTTGCAAAAGCCAGCAGTGACAGCACGGACTACTTTACGACCATAAAATAATAAATTTAAAAAATCATAACACGTAATAGACAAAACATGATAACAGCACATGTAATAAACAGTGACGGAATTCCATATCACTTTGCGTCTTAAATGAACCCCAACATTTACAGTGAATTTGTGGTGTCCTTAGGGATTTCGTAAAATCGTTAATTTCCTAGTTTGTGTGTCATAATTAATTGATTTTACACAACCATTTTTTTTCAGAAAAGATATCCTAATACAAACTTTAGAAAAGTGTCAAATAATGCTTCTCTTAACTTAGACTTTATAATACAAGAAACTGCTATTAAAGTCGGGCAGTCATCACTTAGTAAACCTACAGTAAACCTCCGCCCGCTATAATAGCAGATACTTGAGTAATGAAGTCGCTTTTTGATTGACTTCACATTCGACAGGAAGAGATAATATGGAGTTGTGTTGATGGAACTACCTTCCGGGTAAACATAATCCAATAAAAATAATAATCAAAGTTGGACTGTGTGGTAATAGTTATGCGTCTCCAAAGCAATCTACTATGTTAACATTTTGATTGACAATACATTTCCATAAAAAAGTCCACTCCTTTCTTTGAAACAGAAACAGGCTTGTGAAGATTGTCATCACCATCTATGTATTGATGTACGTGTATGTATATATATATATTATATTCGCTGTATATATGTAATTATGTGTAAGTTTATTTATATTTTTGGTATGTTTATGATTAGTTTAGTAACAAATACTAAAATACTAAGTTGTAGTTTTTTATTTTTTATTGCTCTGTACCGCTATCGCATTTGTATATTTTCCCAAAGGTTGACTGGGAGAGAATACTATTAGCATTAATTTCGCCTTTTGTAACATCTTTATATTGGTCAATAAAGTTCAATAAATAAATAAACATATGGATACATGTATTAAAAAATATGAGTATATTCGCCGACTCATCGCCAATCACTAAAAAAGATTCTCCACCTCTTTTATTTGTTGTCTGTTAAAACAATATTTTTAGTACGACACATAATGCTATTTTACGAAGGTGAATATTACGAACTATATTTGTCTGAAAAAAAATATTTGTACCTATCGATGTTTGTAATTTACCGGTGCGTAAAAATTCGTTCTTTGTCAATGTCGAAACCACAATATTGTGTCGAAACTATGTTTCAAATAATTTCTCTTGCGAAGCAATATCGCAGTGGACTTTTACGGTAATAATACTTGTTTCTTAGCTAAGTTATGTAATAAACTAAAAATAATCTCCAAATTATTATTGAAAGGTCTGGTGTTTAAGAAGCTGAGAGCGTTTTATTTTATTTTCTAAATTTTCGCACTTATAAAAATTTTCTATTTATTCTCAAAGAACTTACTTAAGAGTTTATGGTAAACTACTTTTTTTGTTTATAACTTACTTTATCATTATAATTTACAACAATAATATTTATTAAAAATATCGATCTTGCCCAATAACACCACCTTTAAATGAGCTGTTTTTTGATACGTTTAATTTTGCATCTCTTCACTTATCTCCGTTTTTAAAGCACATACATTCATTGACCCATTATTTATAATTACTTTAATGAAGCTCAGGCACTTGCAGCAATAAGATATTTGCCAATATGAAGACACTCTACACAACTCTAGCATATCTAGTGGCAAATTCAAACTCTTTGATACAAAACAATTGAGTGTAGTTTTGTTCGAATTTTAATATTTTTCATTCTTCACAGGTGTTCACCATACACAAAGTCTTCACCGTGGATAAAGATTTTAAAGACAGCACACCAGTGAAAGTATACTATGTTGACTCCGATCACAACGGTACCTTGTATCAGATCAATTTCTGGGTTCATGCAGTTCTAATAAAGTTGTTACCTTGCGTTATACTCACACTTATAAGCGCTTGGCTTATAAGAGCTTTATACAGAGCAAATAATAGGAAAAAAGCATTGAAGGGATACAGCGCTTGCCAAAATACCGCCATTGTAAATGGTAGGCGAAATATATTTACTAGAAAGTCAACTAAGAGATCAAAGGCGGAGAGACGGACAGACAGGACTACGAAGATGTTGGTAGCTGTGTTACTACTGTTTCTGATGACGGAGTTTCCTCAAGGAATATTGGGTGGGTAAATGCTATTGTAATATCGTCAGATTTGTGTGTTTGGAATTGATTTCGTGGCTTAGTTTTGTCATAATGCAATATTTTAAAAATCCTTCACGGTAAAGTAATATATATGCCAATTCATTATGAACAACGCTTTAATGTTACAAATGATCCAAAAAGGTTAGTGGCCAAGATTGGGTCTTCTTCCCTACATAGAATATCCTCACAAACTTGCTCATTCACCTTAGTGTTTTCTTTGCAGGTCTTCTGAGTGGTATTCTGGGGCGGTGTTTCTTCAAACTATGTTACAATCTGTTTGGAGAACTGATGGATGTGTTGGCTCTCCTCAATGGGGCTATCAATTTCGTACTGTATTGCTCTATGTCTAGGCAATTTCGTACCACATTTGGACTCATGATTAGGAAAAAGTGTGCTGCCACTCCAAGAGCTACTTCTCACACTGAATTACAAACGACTTATGTTTAAGTGAGATTTGAGTGCAAAGTGAATAACGATGGAAAATGCCATCAGACTTTTAAAATATAGCTGATATTTGTCTGATGATTTGTACTACATAGTCTTGCCATAAATATTGTTACATAGAAAATCAACATTTTTTGTTATTGAACGTAACATTTATTACTATTATAGTATGTTAGTTTAATACGTTAATATAAAGCCATTAAAAACATATCTAGCTTAGTTGAAGTGGTCTTCATTAGCTGTAATACAGTTCTTTAAAAGTGGAGAACAGTTGTCAATAGACGTACGCACTCGTTCCATGGGAAAACTCTTAACTGCCAATCGTATGGATTGTTTAGGGACTCTTTATTATCATGGCGTTTAAAGCAAGCATTACTTTCTAAAACTGACCATAAATCATAATCCAGCGGATTAAGATCTGGACTAGATGACGGCCAGTCCTAAGCTTTGATGAAATCCGGAACATTCGTTTCTATACAAGAAGTCGGATAATGCACGTTACACTCTGTTGAGTAATCGTGATCGTTTCATTCGTCATTTTGTTTGTTAAAATATTGCATAAAGTGACCAGTGCGTCTCTAATAGGCTCAAGTCCTAAGTCATCTTTCAAAATACAGGACATGGGTCTAGGTGCTATCTTCATCTCCCGATATAAATCTTTTGCTTTCCCACAGATTTTTTTCGAATTCTTTCCCTTACTGCTTTGATTGCCTTTTTTACACGAACACTGCGTTGATGGTCAGATCTTTTCCTATCACAAACAGAGGAGGTTTGATTGTAACTATCAATACCCCGGTAAACAAATATTTGATGAATACTAAGCGTATGGAGCCTTTTGAAAATTGTGTTTGGCTCCATACCTTTAATATAATGTAATCAGTGATGCGGATCTTTTATTACAAAATGTTTTATTATCTATTGGCACGAAAATAATAAAAGACAGTGAACAATCACATAAAAATGACAAATTCTAAATTCCAAAGAAATATTTTGTTTATTTTTAATTCTAACAGTATTTATGACTAGACTAAAAATAAAGTGTTATTATTATGTTAAAATGTAATTGTCAATTGAATAACCGACGTGGAATGTCTAATAACGAATTGAATTAACAATAATTTACAATATTAATGCTAAGATTACTTAAGAAACTGTTAAATAATAAGTACTTTTTTTTGTAAAAAAGCAAATTTATTTATGATTAGGTTAAAATTAATTTATATTGTTTAATTTAACGAAATATTAAAAAAAAATTAAAAGATGTCCTTTTTTATTTTCTGATATTAATGTTTGGTTTAAAAAAATATATCTTGTTTTACTATTTATAATTATTAATTTATCTCTGTTATACTATGAACCATTTGTTTATATTTTTTATATGCTTTGAATAAGTTGGTAGGTAATATTTCAATAGGTAGGTGGCTTTTATTAGTTATGCAGTTACAATTATAATCTATTGATATATAATTACATTGAATGACATACTTTAACTTAAACTGGGTTTTAATAAAACTATTAATGGTTAGAAAAAACGATATGAAATGAAATGAAATGAAATGAAATGAAATGAAATGAAATGAAATGAAATGAAATGAAATGAAATGAAATGAAATGAAATGAAAATGAAATGAAATGAAATGAAGAAATGAAATGAAATGAAATGAAATGAAATGAAATGAAATGAAATGAAATGAAATGAAATGAAATGAAAATGAATGAAATGAAATGAAATGAAATGAAATGAAATGAAATGAAATGAAATGAAATGAAATGAAATGAAATGAAATGAAATGAAATGAAATGAAATGAAATGAAATGAAATGAAATGAAATGAAATGAAATGAAATGAAATGAAATGAAATGAAATGAAATGAAATGAAATGAAATGAAATGAAATGAAATGAATGAAATGAAATGAAATGAAATGAAATGAAATGAAATGAATGAAATGAAATGAAATGAAATGAAATGAAATGAAATGAAATGAAATGAAATGAAATGAAATGAAATGAAATGAAATGAATGAAATGAAATGAAGAATGAAATGAAATGAAATGAAATAAATGAAATGAAATGAAATGAAATGAAATGAAATGAAATGAAATGAAATGAAATGAAATGAAATGAAATGAAATGAAATGAAATGAAATGAAATGAAATGAAATGAAATGAAATGAAATGAAATGAAATGAAATGAAATGAAATGAAATGAAATGAAATGAAATGAAATGAATGAAATGAAATGAAATGAAATGAAATGAAATGAATGAAATGAAATGAAATGAAATGAAATGAAATGAAATGAAATGAAATGAAATGAAATGAAATGAAATGAAATGAAATGAAATGAAATGAAATGAAATGAAATGAAATGAAATGAAATGAATGAAATGAAATGAAATGAAATGAAATGAAATGAAATGAAATGAAATGAAATGAAATGAATGAAATGAAATGAAATGAAATGAAATGAAATGAAATGAAATGAAATGAAATGAAATGAAATGAAATGAAATGAAATGAAATGAAATGAAATGAAATGAAATGAAATGAAATGAAATGAAATGAAATGAAATGAAATGAAATGAATGAAATGAAATGAAATGAAATGAAATGAAATGAAATGAAATGAATGAAATGAAATGAAATGAAATGAAATGAAATGAAATGAAATGAAATGAAATGAAATGAAATGAATGATAATGAAATGAAATGAAATGAAAATGAAATGAAATGAAATGAAATGAAATGAAATGAATGAAATGAAATGAAATGAAATGAAATGAAATGAAATGAAATGAAATGAAATGAAATGAAATGAAATGAAATGAATGAAATTGAAATGAAATGAAATGAAATGAAATGAAATGAAATGAAATGAAATGAATGAAATGAAATGAAATTGAAATGAAATGAATTGAAATGAAATGAAATGAAATGAAATGAAAATGAAATGAAATGAAATGAAATGAAATGAAATGAAATGAAATGAAATGAAATGAATGAAATGAAATGAAATGAAATGAAATGAAATGAATGAAATGAAATGAAATGAAATGAAATGAATGAAATGAAATGAAATGAATGAAATGAATGAAATGAAATGAAATGAAATGAAATGAAATGAAATGAATTGAAATGAAATTGAAATGAAATGAAATGAAATGAATGAAATATCTTTATTCAAGTAGGCTATTACAAGCACTTTTGAATCGTCCAAAAAACTTTTTTCCCCTACCACTTGTTCAGGACGTCTTTTAGCTGACAAGAAGAACAAGCGAAAGAAACTTATCAGCTTTTTATCATAAGTAATGACATTTACATAAATCATGTCATTACCAAAATAATATGTATTATCAATTTATCACAATAGTAAATACAACTTTCAAAGTCTGTAGGACATAAGTTGAACATATAATTAGTCTTTATAGAACAAAGCGAAGGCTATTAATTCCATGCATTGCGATCCTTAAAATAATCATCAACTTTATAATAGCCTTTACTCACAAGTATATTCTTACATGAATTTGAAATTTATTTATGGGTAAGTCAATTACATTTTGTGGAACTTTATTGAACATAGCAATACATTTACCCAGAAATGATCCTCTGGTTTTTTTGAAGTCTGAAGCTTGGAACGGCAAGTTTATCTTTATTTCTTGTGTTAAGATTATGAACACTACTTTTTTTGTGAAGGAATCGTAATGTTTTCTTGTATACATAATATTCTCATAGATGTATTGAGAGGCAACAGTCAGAATATTTATTTCTTTAAATATTTCTCTTAGAGATTCCCTAGACCGTAAATTATATATAGCACGGACAGCTCTCTTTTGTAAAATAAAAAAATCCTGAATGCTAGCCGCAGACCCCATAACAATATACCATACGTCATTACACTATGAAAATAACTAAAATATACCAATCTTGCCGTTTCAACATTTGTCAAGAGTCTAATTTTCTTAACAGCAAAAGCTGCAGAACTCAGTCTACTTGACAAGCTATCAATATGAGGATCCCATTGCAGTCGGGAATCTAGTGTAATACCAAGGAACTTTGTCGATTCTACTAACTCAACTTTTTCACTATTTACATTTATAAGTGTACTGACATGCCTCACATTAGGTAATGATAACAATAAAGTACAATAAATAAAATATGTGTGAAAAATTGTCTAATATTGTCTTTATTTAATTAAAATAATTAGTTACCTAGGTATGTATTCCCGAACTCAAGGTTGGCTTGGCCCAAGCGTGCGCGTAAGGTGCAAAATATGTTTAACATAGGTACAACATTTTAAGTAAGGTGTAGAGTTTGTGAAGTTAGGTCGCGTATAGTAAGAAGCTTAGCTCAACATAAGATTTGATAACTTTTTGACATTTGCCTTCGTTTTGGCTTAGTGGAACCCTACCAAAATATTTTCATATATTTTGGTAGGGTGCCACTTCTTTTTGTTAGTTGCAACAGTAAGAGAAAGTGAAATAAGTTTGTATGGGCAAACCTATACAAAGTATATGATATCCTAGAATTTTATTTATCTGCTATAATCGTAACCCAGGTTATGAGGGTTAAAAATGGCAAAGAGCTTGTAGAAATAGTAGGTAGTGCTTTTGTGTTTCGCATGGTTCGTCTTGGCGGAGGCCTAAATGATAAAATGGTTGAAATATATATGTAAGTAAACCACAGTCACCGCGATTTATAAGTAAGGGAAAATGTTTTCTGTAATCATTTATGAGAAGAATAGTACACATAAAACCCTCAAACTCTAGGTAGCAGGTACACTAGAAATACAATTCGTATTGGTTTGAATTACATGTCAAAAAATTGTGACTAATCAGTGACTTCTATACTATGAACTTTCATTTCACTTATCCTACTTTAATAGAATTCGAGACATTTTTGGTGTGTCTGTTGACGATTACAAACAATCGGGTAGGCATTTGAAGCTGATAATACAAAAAACAATTGTCACTGAAATTGTTCTTCTCGTGATCTCGTGAGAAGTATTTCTTTTAGTTTAATTAAAGAATAAAGTTGCGATGTTTTTTAACTGACTTCAAAAAAGGAAGAGGTTATCGATTTGACTGTATTTTTTTTCTGTTTATAATTTAATAACTTAACTGGGTGGAACGATTTTGATGATTATTTCTTTATTTGATAGCTAGTGGTTGCTGTGTGCTCCCATTTTATTGGTCCAGATATGGCAATGGCATCTATAAGAAAACCATATAAGTGTTAAATTTGCATTTAGTATGCGTTATGTTGTTACCTCAAAACTCAAAATATCATTGAAATGCCTGAAATAAAAACGTTTTATTATAAAATTAGAACCGACTTCAAATTTATAAAAGAAAAAAATATCTTAAAATCCATTAATTTTTGTTACAAAACATTGAAGTCGCTCGGTTAATATTTTATTAATTACAGAAAACCTCAGCTCGACTTCAATGTTTCTTTAAAAATTTAACCGCTTTTAAGATAAGTATTTTTTTTTACTTTATTATGCTGCAAAAAGATTCGAATGTATTTTTAGTAATGTGGTGAGTTAAATATCAACGGGTAAAGAAATTTTAATAATCTCAGTCTTAATTATTAGAACTATAAATCACAGATTATGTATTATTCTCGAAAATAGTTATAAATCAGTCAAAATTACATATTATAAAGGTAAATTTCTTTTTAATGTAAGAGTTTTCTTCGACGAGTTTTGCGGTCTTCCGTTAACTGATTTTTTTTTCTACTCTCAACCTTAGGGGTTCGGAATCATCTTCCCAACGGGGAAGAAGGCGGTGAATCCTGCATTGGCACTTAGCCGGCTTGAAGGTAATGTTAGGCTCCTACTGACTAAACACCGCCTTGGACAGTTGGTTGCGTGCCCTGAAGAGGTAACGAAATTTCAACCGCAGCGACCGCCTCGCAAGGGGTAGGGGGCCGCAGACGTCACATTTTACTTACATGAAATGTGACATCGAGATGGGAATTCTGAAGGGGCTCGGCTTCTGGGGCTGAAAATATAGCTGACCCCTGAAGGGGAACGATCAGCCAGATCGGATGAGACAATAGAACTGATGAAGTTAGGAGTATTTATACAAACAGTTCGGATTGGACGCAAACGATAAACACAAAGTTTTACCGATACTAGCTTCAGTAATTGAGGGCCTATAGTTGAACGTTTAACTTTATTGGTCCGCATTAAACTGAAATCAATTATACTTTGATAATATCTCAACTATTTGCATTAGAAATGGATTTGGACTCTAGTGGATATTTCAAATAGCCGAAGCTTTTTCACCCGACTACGGCGAAGTGAAAAGGGTTATGATTTTGGCCGGTATGTGTGTATCTATGTAAGAATGTTCATCTGTTCCCTAATAACTCCGCTACTACTCATCGTGATTGGATAAATGAGGTATCATTACAAGCGTCTTAGTTGTCCGCGTGCTATAAGCTATGTGACGCTTCATTAAATTGGCAATAGCGGCCCGTAAAGAGCATAAAGTAAGAAACTAAAAAATATATTTTATTCTTTTATAATTTGGCTTTTCGTTGAGATTTTGTTTGATTATACCCGAAAATTAATTAAATAAAAAATTTCAAAAGCTAAAACCCGACTACAACTGAATTACGCTCTAAAAATGTTGAAACAAAGAAAATATTTATAGCGATAGCTATATTATAACAGCGATAATGCATTATTTTGGATCTTTTTTATCTGATAGATTCTTAGGGGAGACCGGGCCACAATTACCAATAAATATATTTTAATTCTAGTTTATTAATTATTCAACTTTTAGACTTGATTTTTGTCTTACATGAGACTTTAATTATTTGAGCATCGTCTAGCTATGACAAATCAAACATAACAGAAATGATGTGGTTAAGAGAACTCTTTTTCTCAAAAACGTCAGTTGATAATTCTAACCCCCTGTTTGGGGCTAGAATTAACAAGTCTGAGGTAAATATTAACAGAAGGGGTAACAATTAACATTATGCTATGCTGATTGATAAAAAGAATAACAAATATATTAATGACATTTTTGTTCTTATTAAATAAAGTAAAACTAATATAAACTTGTAACGATCAAATTTTCTTATAAACTACCAACAACAATAACCACAAAATATTTGAACATGAACAAAAACTAAAAAAGAAACTCCAAAGCTTTCTTTGTAGCTTGATAACGATTTGTAGTATAATTATTTTCTTTATAATTATCAGTCTCATACTGGTCATTTATTATATGCCTAGATTTTAATATCTAGACAAATAACTTACATATTGTCATTAGACTCTTCTAATGACAATATATAAGTTATTTGAGTTACAATACGGTAGTTGTTAAATAAGTTACAAAATGGCATATTTTTTTTCTAAAGTACTAAATAATCAGTCTTTGTAATTGCTATTCATTATTTTCTTTGAACTTGCACATATTATAAAAAATATATTTCTGAGTAATTAATTTCATTTAATATCTTTTTTTCACCTTGTTTACTTTCTCTTCGTTCCTCCATTTCCTTGAGTCTTGCTTTTACATTTTCCGTTACCCTTTCCCTTGTTTTTTTTTTGGTTCTTTAAGTTTAGGACTGTTGTTATTTTTCTTCTAAAGCATTCTTTTCTGGAGAATCGGTGACAATAGCAGATTTTCTTGCTAGTTTACCATTAGACGGAGCTCGTGTTGGAGCATTTGATAGAGGTCTTACGGTTTCAAATGTGAAAATATTAGCACCTTTTTGCATGCCTGATGGTCCAGCTACTGGTTCATTACATATACGAGAGTCAAACTGAAAGTTCTTAGAAAATCAAAAACTGATTACATTAGCCAGTTATTAGTTTTATTATATCTTTTCAAAATATTGTCCATTCACGTCAATACACCGCTGCATGCGATGGAACCACTGGGAAAAGCACTTTGCCCACTCGTCCTTAGGGGTCTCTTCAATGGCATCGCGATACGCAGCCACCGCTTCTTCAGCATTCATAAACCGCTTTCCTTTAAGTTTTTCTTTAATTTTTGGAAATAAATAAAAATCACAAGGCGCGAGGTCGGGGCTATACGGCGGATGACCCAGTAATTCAACGTTTGATGTCGCCAAATAGTCGATCGTTCGCTTGGCGGTGTGCGACGAGGCGTTGTCGTGGTGAAGGAGGATCCTACTGCGAGGTCGTTTCTCTCGAACTTTTTCCAAGACAAGTGGCAAACAATTGGTAGTGTACCATTCTGCAGAAACTGTTTTTTGATCCTCTAACACAATTGTTGCAAAATGACCTATCCTTCCAAAGAACGAGGCCACCATTTTTTTTCCCGCACTTCGATCTCTCTTCACTTTAGTTGGCAACTCCTCGAAAGGAAACACCCACTGAGCAGATTGTCTTTTGGTTTTAGGATCATAACAGTAAATCCAGCTTTCGTCACCTGTTAGTATGTCGAACACAGCATTTGAGTCACCTCCGTTAAATCTTTCAATCATTTTACGACACCAATCCACACGATGGAGTTTTTGAGCCTCAGTCAAATTATGAGGTATCCACCGGGCGCAAAGCTTCCTGACCGCTAAATGTTCGTGGAGGATTTTGTGCACTTGACTCATACCGATGCCTAAGCTTGTCCGAATCTGTTGATAGGTCACTCTTTTGTCAGTCTCTATCATACGCCGCACAACACAGATGTTATCTTCAGTCGTCGCCGTAGAAGGCCGTCCCTCACGTAAATCATCAGTGAGATTAGTGCGACCACGTTTAAACTCATTAAACCAGTTGTAAACAGTCGCACGAGATGGGGCTTCATCGTGAAAGGCCAATCGTAGTCTATCATAACTTTCTTGTTGACTTAAATGACATCGAAAGTCATAAAAAATCATTGCACGAAAATTTTCTCGTGTTAAATTCATGATGACGTGACACAGACAATTTTCAATTTGCCGCCAAATCGTAAAACAAATGACAAATGAATGAAATATATACTCAGTAATATTGGCAAAGAGTTATATTTTCAAATTTTAGAATTATTTTTTTATTATATTGTTTATAAGTGGCCAGTTCTAAGAACTTTCAGTTTGACCCTCGTATGAGTAGCAGAGTTCAAATTCTTTTGCTACATATTTGTAATTTCTGTTTTTCTCAACCACTTCTAATGCAGCCAACTAATAGAACTCCAAAGACGTGGTGCCTCGCGTATTTTTTCGTTTATACGTTCTCATGCTGTCATAATAAAAAACATAATAATAAAATAGAAAGTTTGAATTAAACAATAACATTCAATTGCCCTGTTAATACTAGCTCCAAATCCGGAGTAAATATTGAAATGTTAATACAAACTCCGGTGATTTGTTAATTATGACCCCAAAGGTACATTTTGAGTACTAAATAACATAATAAAATATTCATCAATAGTTCCATCAATTAAACAATATGATATTATAAAGTATGAATATTGTAACTTGGGAAATAAAAATTTTAGTTGTAATACTTATCGTTCTTGTACAAATAAAAAAATGGTAAAGTTAAAAATGTTCGTTACCAGCGTAAAAATGACACCCAGCACATAACTCACTTGCACAGCGCACCAATTGAAACTGACTAATCCTGTAGGATGCACTGTATTTTAATTCGTTAACTAGAACGAATTAAAATACGCACTGGATATGTAGTATGTATAGTTTTAGAGTAATCTGCTTGTTAATACCTAGCTTCTTTAATTGTAGCCCGGTCTCCCCTATTATTACTTAATATAAACGATAACTCTAGATATAAATATAGTATATTCATACGGCCGGTTTCTGATTTGAGAAAAGTACTAAATCTCAACTGATTATTCTCAATAACTTAAGTTTTATATGGCAAAAGGTCCTAATTTTGTCAAACTGTTATCAACTGGTCATAAAATAAAAATCAAAAACGAAAACCTGTTTAAGTGACGTTTGAAATGGTGTAAGTACAGTTTGAGATGTGCTTAACTTGAAATTCTTAATTTAGAAACCGGGTGATAAGAATAGAGTTATGGGGAAGTGCATTTTCTGTTTAAATCTCAAGAAAATAGAAAACAACAAAAGAAATATTGATTGGTATAATTATTTAGGATACTCGAACGTCGTGTCATATCTCGGAACAGGTGCTGGAGAAAGGGTATGGGAGTGCTTATTTAAGAAAAGATTTATATTACTCGCTCGTTGCTTAGCGGACTTTTACCCGTTTAAAAAAAAGCTTAAGACTTGAACCTATTTTTACAAGCCAATTATTTTGTTAATAAACAATAGTCATTTTTTCAAAACTGATTTAACTGTCATCAAAATTATTCATTCATAATGTGAATATTTAATTGGTATTGGAAGTTCAGTGAAATATACTTCAAAAGGTATTAAAGGTTTCTTTGAACCACTAAAGAACTGAAAGCGCTTTGTGCGGTGGTGTATTTTCGCAGAATTGCAAAGCTGATATCACGATTCAATTTTGTTAGTATTTAGAACATATTTTACTGGTGTAACTCGACACATCACTATATTGCTACAATAAGGAAAATCCACGTCATAACCAAATTTAAGTGAAATTCTTGGTATCCATAAACTGTTTGATGACAGAGTATATATTATGTAAGCCCCTTCAACCTACTTGTGTATTTGTTATGCAAATATTTACCAATATTCTGAGTTATTATGGTGCTATTGAACCACATACTGGACGAATTCTTTTTTCCTTAAAAAGATATTAAAATAATTTTTTTTCATTAAATCATGTACTTTTTTATAGGGGTAGTTGTGATATTGAAGCACTGTATAATTTTATGATCACTAAAGTTTGAATACATTTTCATATAACTACAATTAGTTAAACACATTATAATTTTTGTTAAATGATTGATTGACGATCTACGTAGAGGTTTTATACGCCAGTTTCAAGATCTGAGGTCTCGGGTTCGCTTCCCGGTCGGATCAATGTAGAAAATTAACTTTACTATGTTGTCTCGGATCTGGGTGTGGTGGTACCTTCATTGTCTTAGATATTCCATAATACAGGGACTTTGGCTATTCATCTTGGAATCTGAGTAATGTATGTCATGTCTATTATTTATTTATTAACGATGCTAGGAAATTTTCTCAGATTGGTTTTCACATTACGAGAATGCGCATTAGGCAAGTGATAATAACGTTTTATTTCTATTGGTAATGAATAATAAATAAAAGTTAAGTTGTTTTATTCTAATATTGCGGATATTTACTATTAATAATTGTGTTTTGTTTCATGATACTTGACAGTTAACTATTTCCCCTGGGCTTAGTACAGCGGCACTGTAGAAAGACGTTTTCATGATTAGCCGTGCAAATGAATTCCGCTATACTATTATAGGGCTAGCCGCCTAATTGGATGGATGTTTTATCAATTTGGCTACGACATATTTATTATATATTAATCTCAATGTTTCTTCATTAGTTCACACAACATCTCTCAATTTAAACTCGAAAAATAAAAACAACTGTGAGTCTATAAGTCGACCAAGTGATGTGTGATTTATATTGTTCTTAGTTTATTTATGTCGGTAACTGTCTGGTAACTTTATATTATGATATATAACGTATACTAGATTTCTCCCAGCGGCTACACTTGGTCCCTAGTGAACTTTTTATTTGCATATCGATTCATATCATGACACGGATATAATTACAATAAAAAATTGAATAGTATCCAATGATTACTATGGTTTTGATTCCCCATACAAACTTCCACCTATTGGCTGTCTTTAAGGATAAAATATAAGCCTATGTTCACTGCATATGATGTAGCTTCTCGTAGGTGAATGAATTTTTTAAATTAGTATTCGTTGCAAACAAAAAACAATCAAATCTTTCTTATTTATAATATTAGTATAAATTTTGAGACATGAGCGACAAGAAGAACCTTTAAAATTTTTCATACTAATATTATACATGCGAAAGTAGGTTTGCGTATATGTCTGTTACACTCTGACGCCTAACCCACTAGACAGAGTTGACTTGACATAGGACAAGGGTTGCTTATAATTGCGATAAAAGGGTTGAAATAAGCAATAAAAGTTTGTATGGAAGTTCGTCACTGTCCAAAATAAGATAATGAAATGTTACATTTTGGTATTTTACACGATATACAGCCTTACTTATAAAAATCAACTAATCAATATCTTAGCATCTGCTTAACTAATCACTACTTAACTTCTTAAGTAGTAATTATATATTTCTTACTTATAAACGCTACTAAAGAGATTGTTTACTAACCAACGGTAATTAACACTATATTTTTTTATTCTGCAAACACTGGATGAAAATCATCAATCGACCATCGATAAAAAATAACATAGCTACGGTTACTAGATGATTAACTATCAAAGATACGCCATTGTAGTAATTAAAACCTTATTAAACGGTTAAACAAGGGTGCGATGCAAATTAATTTGACAGCTAATTAAGACTTTGCTAAGATGAGTGTTAACTTTAATGAACGTTTATAAGTAAAGATTGTTGTTAATGAATTGCTTAGCAGTGTCTTAACTTTAATCAATGCTTATAAGTAAGGTTGATAATGATTAAATCTTTGTTTTGCGTTTCTAGAAATACTGCCCAAAATAACTATACTACGCGGAGAAAGCCGCAGGCAAAACTATAGGTAAAAGTTAAGAGACTGCAAATTATGTTAAACGTATCCATTTTTGATAACAATACGTAAAATAGGGGGTTGTAAAAACGGGACCATATTACTACAACTCCGCTTTCCGTTCCTTGTACCTCCTGTGGTGTTGCAGGTGTCCATGGGCGGCGGTAATCACTCACCATCAGGTGACCCGTCTGCTCGTCTGCCCCCTATCCCATTAAAAAATGTCTGTCTGTTACTAGGTTCTATCTCATGAACCGTGTTAGTTAGACAGTTGAAATTTTCACTTGATGATGTAGGTACATATTTCTGTATTTTTGTCAAATACATAAAAATAGAATAACGTAATTATTTAAGGGGTTGCCAACGACAATACAACCAACGTGTCATTTCTTCTCTATTTTGTGGATAAATCTCAGCACATAGAAATATACCATCGCAGACTTTTTACAGATAATTTAAAGCACTCCATTAGAAAGCATTCGTACATCTCTTACCCTTTAGGCAGCGTTCACAAAAAAGGGCACACTTAGAAGTATTTCTATCCTTAGGGAATCTTTTAGTGGGATAAAAAGTAGCCTATATGTTAAGCTAGACTAAGAATAGTCCATAGTTATACCAAATTTCATCAAAATCTATTCAGTAGTTTTTGCGTGAAGAACTAACAAATATCCAATTCCACAAACTTTCGCCCATATAATACATAGGATTACTTCTTCGAATCTAGGACTACCTAGATAGACTACTATAGCAGGTTTGGTAATATGAAACTGGCAGCATAAAATTGTAATGACCATAAAAAGTGAAGAATTCCAAAGTGACAAAATCACATATATCGAATGTTTTCCGAGTAACAGAATAAGGGGGCTGTTCCTCACTTAACTAGAGTTCTAAATAAATAGCATCATGAATTCTAAGCTACATCATACGCTGGTGACATATACTATAAATTACGCAGGTGAAGTCACGGGGAAACAGCTATAGTAATATTATTATAATTAAAATATATTTCTGTTCATTTTCGTTTACTATAGTTACTACAGGTTTGTCTTTGGGAAAGTGCCAAAGAAAATAGAATGGTACCCATTCAAAGAATGAACTAGAAAATGGAAATGGCCAGCTGCGTCTGCACCAAACAGTGTATTTGGTCTGAATTTCTGCAGCTTCATTCTGTTGAACTTATTTTAAATTACGAACTTGAGTTCACATTTCTAAGATTGGCATTTGAAAAAGTTTTTCTTGCTAGTCTGCAAGTCCAAGTCATAAGGATAATCATAAATATATAAATACAGTTAACTCTCTTTGTTTAATAATAATAATAATAATAATCCATTTATTTCCAAAAAACAAAAAACAGAAACAACACAATAACATAGGTAGGCAACTGAATCCCAAAACGGTTCCAGCTCAGCATATGTTGGTCTTATGATCAGCGCTTGTCTTCCGCTGGAACTAAGCCAGTGAAAAACACGAACAGGCAACAATTTAAGGCACCTACCACAGATCTGTGGCACCTAACCATAAAAGTTGAGCAAGTTGATGCATGTCGAGTTGGATATGATAATGATATGATATGAGAATTGAGATAATAACAAATACAAAAAATCATCATCATTATCACACCAGCCTTTTATTGTCCCCACTGCAGGGGCTCAGGCCTTCCCCTATCGATGGAATCGAATCGAATAAGGAGCCCAGTGCGGATTAGTTGGTATTAACGTTTGCAGATGAAGCCGAGACCGATGGCTTAACGTGCCTTTCGAAGCACGGGGAGATCGGGGAGATGGAGATAATACATTTTGGGTCACCCATCATGTGATCGGCTATTGCGATAGTTGCTTAAAAAGCAGACGGAGCGCGCTAGCCACTGCGCCATCGAGCTTGAAAAAAAAAACTTTTAAATCTTGAGAATGAAATTTAAATTAAATAAGATGATAGAAATGGGATTTATAATGTCTCAAATGAGAAAGGCGGAAAGCAGGTTAACCACCCCGGACGACGTTCTTCCAGAGGTCTCGAGTAATGACCCGAGTAGAAAAAAATAGACATTGAAATTGAAAATGTCTTAACAAACGCTTTGATTAAGGATTAAGTAAATAAAAGAACATATCTAGAATCCTACTAAAGCTAATTTGATTTTAGACGAGGATAAATAATAAATCTGAATCACCTAATTGCAATTTACAATTAACCATATTGGGTACTTGGTACCTGTTCGTGTCCTACATAAATAAAATATAAATAGATAAAAAATGTATTCTATAATAATAAACAACAAAATAACAATATAAGATAATTAGTACCTACATAAAAATATTCATAGATAGATTAGTTCCAATTTTGCATAACAGATAGCGCACTACAATTTTGAATGAATATTTGTTATTTGTAATATAAGACATTTGACTGTTACCATAAAATAAGTGGTATAACTTCAGTCTTTCAGTGAACCCTCATTCTAGACTACGACTTGTTCAGTACCTAAGCACATCATTACTCTAAACCAGGTAAGGGCAACCTTGGACATGTTGTGGGCTAAGCTTTAGTGTGCAAATACGTTCGCGGGCGTTTAAAAGTAGTACATTATAAAGTAGTGTTGTAGTGCTCATATTTTTTCGCGATAGATATTAGATATCAGACATGAAATAATACGACAATGTTATTAAAAATTAGGTTTTTTAAAATGTCTCGCGGGCAATAAGTACGTAGTGTACCTGATACCCAAACACATCAATTTAAATACATAAACAACGATTTGGTAAACCAATGGTGATAAATTATTTTGTCAATTCGTGACGAGACCCTGTTTCAAAAAGTGTCTGATGCAATAGAAAAGACATTGATTAATAATTGAAAAACATACATTAAAAAACATTGATTAAGAAAAACATTGATTAATAAAAGTCAGTACATAATATAAATAATTGGACTTGAGGAGTCATATGTGAAATCGTCTTTCTTAAATTTCACTTATTTAGACATTATTTGTGACGGAATAAGAATGACGGCAGCAACATCCTGCTGTTGTATATTTCTGATAATGCTTTGTAGTCAGTAAATGGATTATGTGCTCATTTCATCTTCATTTTTACATAACAGTGAGAGTTTGTTTGATGTTTGGAAATAAAAAGCTAAGAAAAATACATTTGGCTTTTAGGGTTACGTCTTCATCTTATTAGGTTTGCATCATGCCTAAAAATCTTATGTTTACTTTGTCTCTCAACCTCTCTAATAGGTTTGTACGTTTTGAACTATAATATGAGCTGTACCAGAAAAGAAATGAGAATTTCACGCGGTAACCAATGTTTCATATACTGGATATGCTGGTCATAATGCTGGTCTGTTACCAGGATAGCGAACGCCTAGCTCTCCCATAGCTATAAATAAGTTTATTGATTTTTGTCTTCACATATATTACATTCTTTAACTAGACAATTATTTATATTCTTTAATAATTTTCTTGTTTTATATAACTAGAGTTTTAAAGACAGACTTAGGTGGATTCTCTGCATATCACTTAAATGTGTATCAGTTCCTTTGTTTAGCTCAATGCGAGTTACAACGCCTTCCGACAACTATGAGATTCAAATTCAATATTCAGTATTCAGTCTATATAAAATTTATTTCCTTATTAAATTTTTATCACAACATACTACCAGTACAAATACATACATGCATTAAATTTATCTTGCGCTAAGTTTTCTAACACTTCCACACTATGCGAAGCATGTCTGTGGTACTAGGCTAAGCCTGACCGAGGCACAAATTTTTAAGATTTTAGCGGAAGCCTGCTTCGTCATCAGCCCTTTTACGTCCCCACTGCAGGGGCTTGGCCTTCCGTATGGATAGTTAAGGAGGATGGGCCATGACCCTCCACACTGGCCCAATGCGGATTGGAGGGTATAACGACTGCAAATGCAGCCGGGACCAACGGCTTAACGTGCCTTCCGAAGTACTGAGTAGCTCGAGATAATATTTTTTTGGTCACCCATCTCGTGACCGACCCTTGCGAAAGTTGCTTAACGACAACGATCGCGGGCCGCGGCGCTTATCCAATACGCCACTGAGCTACTCAGAAACCTGAAGCCTGCTTATTTATTATTGATTTTTATCTTAATTAATTATATTTTGTACTAGCTGTGTCCGCGACTTCTTCTGCGTGGGAAAGTATATCAGTTTCTTTCCTATGGTTGGGATCTAATAGAGTAGGATCAATGATTCATAACGCACTATGCGGGCCCAATACGAATTGGTGGGTGTTAACGACTGTTGATGCAGCCGGGACCAATGGCTTAACTTGCATTCCGAAGCACAGAGGAGCGCGGATGTTTTGGTCATCCACCCTATGAACGGTACTAACGGCCCTTACGATAAATATTTTTCTCACTACTCTCTTTGCCCTTGTGTCTGACCATTTTTACCGTACATTAGGTATACTCGTGTAAGTGATACTTACGCTGTTGCAACTGTTCTTCTTTTGATTTTGATCTTTTAAAATGTTATTTATTTATCTGTCTAGTTGTATGGTTGCCGGAAAGAGATCGCTGGTTAGCGCTAATTTTGACTTTAGTTCATAGTTATGAATGTTATGTATGAAAAATATTCAATATTTTTACCACCTTTATTATTATAATTATTATGTTTAACAAGATCTTTGTCTGTTATCATTTTAATAACGTTTATAAATTAATGATCTAACTGCGATATGAAATAGTAATTGGTACTCGGTACCGTAACACGAGTTCGTTATTTGCAGTGCGTTCAATGCCTTCCTATTATTAGTTTCAGTAAACAGTACATTTCTGTAATGAGTTTCCATTCATAAAACTGTTCCTTTGATCTACCATTATAATGATTTGAAATTTTTGACATTAATGTTGGACATTTGATGTAGTATATTATCCACAAGGCTATTCTATTCTTTTTATAATGGCATCTAACTCGTCATTAACGCAGCATTGTCACGCCGTAGAGTAGTTTTGAGTTTGGTTTTATTTCATTGAAACTCTGCTGTGTTCGACGTTGAGAACGACTCTAATTTTATTACTGAATAATATAATAATAAATTTAAATATAATGGCAAAGCATTTGATTAGATTTTAACTTTCTTCATGTAACGGACTGCGAATTCCTAATGGATGTGTCGAAATGATACTTTGAATGATATGTCAGGCTCATATGTGATAGAGCAGCAAATCTCCTATCATCAGATCTTCAAAGATATCTTAGTTGGTTTTTGAGTTTTGCTAAGTTTAGATCCCTTGGAAAAAAAAGAGTAAAAGTAAGAAAATAAGATTGCTAACTATTCTCAGAGATATTTTGAGTTCAACTAAGAAGACAGTGGGAATGTAAGATCTAAAAGTTTTGCAATCTATTGGAAGGACTAGTCGAAATAATTATAACTACTTATATTGCCATTTCATACAACTCAAAAACGCACGAAATGAAATGCTTTTAAGACATTAATATAAAATTAGTAAGATTTTAATTATTAAAATTTTTTATTTTTTTATTTTCTGTTATATTCATTCCAGTCTTTAAATAATTATCTATGTTATTTTTAAAAGTTATTTAGAATAAACAATAAGCAGTTTGAATTAATGTCTTTCATGCTGATTTTATTAATACATATTAATTAGACTTGCAACGAATAGTTTATTGGGCCATATGCCGAATACCGAGTTTTCGGCGAGCTTCTGGCCTAATAGCAGAATATAAGTCAGAAGTATTCGTCCCTAATTTGGCGAAGAAGATGAAGACTGAAGAGCAAAGACTAAGCCAGACTATTCACTCAACTTTTATGGATTGCTTCGAAGAAGAGATAGCAGAAAAACCCAGCTCATAGAGACACATAAATAGAAAAAATGCAGTTGCGACAGAAATACATTTTTTTTAAGTATTAATAACACATCACGGTATGACAATCCGTATACGTGATGGCGAGCAAGAAAACATAAATATCCGTTTTTGATCAAGATTGCAGCAAAATATTTACCGGCGCCAGGAAGTTGTGTTTATTCAGAGCGTCTTTTCTCTGAACCTGGGCTAGTCTACGTGAAAAAAAAAGTAAACTACTTCCTGAAAACGCTGAAAACTGAATATTTTTACACGTTCCGCTACCAAACTTTGATTACGACAGCAAATCAAATGCATAAAAAGTCATTAAATATTGTAATGCAGAAAATGATTGCGTACTATCCGTTCTCGACTTTCATGATTATAAGAAATAATAAAATAATATTACGAGGGTCAAACTGAAAGTTCTTAGAAAATCAAAAACTGATTACATTAGCCAGTTATTAGTTTTATTATATCTTTTCAAAATATTGTCCATTCACGTCAATACACCGCTGCATGCGATGGAACCACTGGGAAAAGCACTTTGCCCACTCGTCCTTAGGGGTCTCTTCAATGGCATCGCGATACGCAGCCACCGCTTCTTCAGCATTCATAAACCGCTTTCCTTTAAGTTTTTCTTTAATTTTTGGAAATAAATAAAAATCACAAGGCGCGAGGTCGGGGCTATACGGCGGGTGACCCAGTAATTCAACGTTTGATGTCGCCAAATAGTCGATCGTTCGCTTGGCGGTGTGCGACGAGGCGTTGTCGTGGTGAAGGAGGATCCTACTGCGAGGTCGTTTCTCTCGAACTTTTTCCAAGACAAGTGGCAAACAATTGGTAGTGTACCATTCTGCAGAAACTGTTTTTTGATCCTCTAACACAATTGTTGCAAAATGACCTATCCTTCCAAAGAACGAGGCCACCATTTTTTTTCCCGCACTTCGATCTCTCTTCACTTTAGTTGGCAACTCCTCGAAAGGAAACACCCACTGAGCAGATTGTCTTTTGGTTTTAGGATCATAACAGTAAATCCAGCTTTCGTCACCTGTTAGTATGTCGAACACAGCATTTGAGTCACCTCCGTTAAATCTTTCAATCATTTTACGACACCAATCCACACGATGGAGTTTTTGAGCCTCAGTCAAATTATGAGGTATCCACCGGGCGCAAAGCTTCCTGACCGCTAAATGTTCGTGGAGGATTTTGTGCACTTGACTCATACCGATGCCTAAGCTTGTCCGAATCTGTTGATAGGTCACTCTTTTGTCAGTCTCTATCATACGCCGCACAACACAGATGTTATCTTCAGTCGTCGCCGTAGAAGGCCGTCCCTCACGTAAATCATCAGTGAGATTAGTGCGACCACGTTTAAACTCATTAAACCAGTTGTGAACAGTCGCACGAGATGGGGCTTCATCGTGAAAGGCCAATCGTAGTCTATCATAACTTTCTTGTTGACTTAAATGACATCGAAAGTCATAAAAAATCATTGCACGAAAATTTTCTCGTGTTAAATTCATGATGACGTGACACAGACAATTTTCAATTTGCCGCCAAATCGTAAAACAAATGACAAATTAATGAAATATATACTCAGTAATATTGGCAAAGAGTTATATTTTCAAATTTTAGAATTATTTTTTTATTATATTGTTTATAAGTGGCCAGTTCTAAGAACTTTCAGTTTGACCCTCGTATTATAAAATAAATCAATAATTTCTTTTATTTTACGAATTATCTCATTACAACAAAATATAATTGTAAGGTAATTAAGTATTCGGTATTCGGGCGAATAGTATGGACATATTCGGTATTTGGGTCAATATATCAAATCAAATTTATTTATTAAGTCTAGGTTATTACAAGCACTTGTGAAAGTCGAGAGCTACGCCATCGGTTCGTAAATCTACGGCGGGAGACCTTGTACCAAGAAGAACCGGCAAGAAACTCGGCAAGGGCTGCTCTTTTTTCTCCGTTTTATTTCATACAGAGCGTCAAGATTGAAAAATGATTTTTTTAAAATAAGCAGTCATTTTCCATGATAATATTACACAATATAAGAGAAAAACAGTATTTACCTCAATCGAATCATATGTCTACTCAAACAAGCTCACCGATAAATCTTTTAATATACATAAAAATAAGCCTTATTTAACACCAAGCATTTTTGTCGTTTAAATATTCATTACAGCAGTATAATATCCTTTACTGAGTAGAAAATATAACAAAAGCATATTCGTTGCATGTCTAATATTAATTAATATCCAATTAATACGATTGTCTCCAATTATATTTATCTTTCATAAGAAGATTCTCGATAACGAAATATTAGGTAATTGAGCATCATCAAACGGTATATTAGAACAAACCTATAATGATGATTAATTACATTTGCACAGCGATTTGGGTTACCACTAGGCAAAGTAAAGTACAAACAAATAACCATTCTTAAAATAAGGTAATAAAAGCTAAAATAACTGATTTCGTTTTGCTGCTTATCAGAATTTCAAAGGATGTTAATGGTTTACTCATTGATATTATTTTACACGACATAATGATTCATGTTTAAAACACAATTTTGACCTACTACTAAAGTACTAAAGTAAATGCTTTAAAAGTATTGCAAGATTGTTTAGTTGAAACTGTAAGTTACTGTCATGGAGAGTAATATTATGTATGAAGTGTACGTCGTGATAACATCAAAGTTGCGTATTATTGACAAAATATCAATTATCTGGATAATATGTGATCCATTTCAATCTGGGATCAATTAAAAATTTACAGAATCTATTTGACGTTAATCTGATTAAGTTTACGGATTGATTTGACTCCAGACGCCGGCCTAATTAGACGATTAATATTAAGATAGAGAAGAAATTTCAGAACTAATTTTTTTAAGGTAATTTTTCTAAACAGATAACAATAAAAATATTATAAATTTATATTTCACTGACTCGCTTCGGAAAAATGCTAGTCTTGTCTTATTTAGTAAGAACTAGTGTTAACTGATATATAATTTTTAACATTTGTCAATTCTAGTTTTAACAAAGGTATTTCGTAAAAACTAGTTCTAACAGGGAAAAACGCGTTCTATCTTAAAACTGGTTTTAAACTTACCTATATAATTTCAACCTTCAGATCTGAAACGGCTTAGCGGATGTAAATTTATGAATTTCATATCACCATATTATTAGGAACGGGGTTATATTGACACGGTACTTTTTCCCATAATATTCTTTATAAAAATGTCATATCCTTGTCCTGATATTAGAAAATCAAGGTATCGCTGTGTTATTACAAAATGAGAATCATGGATATCATTACATTCTTAATGAAAAATATAATATATAATCTTAATAAAAATAAATAAATCAAACAACTTTTAAACGGTTTCATCGCGTTTGTATTTAGTTATTGACATTACGGACCCTTTACAGGTTCCGTGTTCACATCAGACTAAGGTGTTGATTGTCTTTTTTAATTAAGAGTATGCTACCTCCAAAATAATACTGTTGGACACATCCACAATACAAAAAAAAAAAAAAAAATTATGGCAACGTTTACATTTATTAAATTAAATTATTTTAAAACTTACATGAGACACTTTTTTAATTACTCCTGGCTACTGTAATTTACCACGAGTTCCAAATTCGGGAGTCTTGTCTGAGTAGAACTGACGAAACAAACTCCGACAAGAAAAGTGAATTAATATTTACAGAATGAACTAACTGTATCTTTTGGTTTTGCAATGTGTGATCTGGATCGAGATTTTATTTTACTTATTACTTGATCCTAAGCCGGTGGTATATGCCAACCTTCATCTCTATTAAAATGTGGATGTTTTTTAATTTCAAGAGCCTCGCGTATCCTGCTAGGGATGAATTTCTGTCCAAACGCAACTATTTTTGTCCTCCTAATGCATGTTCACACACTGCAGATTTATTTTCGCGCCTATGCTTAACGTCAGCTACACGTTCCTTAACGCGAGTTTCTGTGCTCCTCTTTGTCTGCTCGATATCATTAATTTTATTGATTTTTTATTTAAAATATGATTTATAAAAAATATTGAAGATAATAAATATATCAAGCATCAGGCTAGCATATCGTGTCGTTAACTGTGGAATTCCTTTTCTAACTTCCGGAGAACCATTAATATCGAAATAAATACTTAAATATAAAATGAAAATATAACAATGTTCGGAATCTCGATTTCACAAGAATTTTCTTCCACGAGTATTTTTTAACCGCCGTTTAATGAATATTACTTTGCTATTCGAAGTTTTATTTTTTGAGAACGTTTAAGTATTGATTACAATTAATTTAACAGAGGTCAGTACGGCAGAAAGCGGTCTGTTTTTTTCTCTGTCTTATTTGGTGCTCACTGTGTTTATTTTTATTATGATTTTTCAGGTTTGTTGTGATACGCTGTTTGTACTAGGACAGAAGCTATTTTATACTTCTATCCGGTGTTTTATCGATATACAGTGATTCAAGAGTGCATCTATATATACAGGACCACGTGGGCGAAGCCGCTAACGGAAAGCTAGTTTTTGTGATAAAATTAAAAGATAAATTCCAAGTCTGAACTCTGCGTAATTTTTTCTCATTAGTCTCATTACGTATTTATATTACTTGTGCCAATCCCAAGTAGTCATTGTGAATTATCTCTAGATAAATTGATTACTTTATTATAATTGGCTACACAGCTTCAGTAATTATTCATAATGTCTAGCGATCATATGTAATCTGTTAACCTATCACATTGGCTTTAAAGTATATTTATAAGGAATTTCCTGATAAATCGAAAGCAGTAAAATTCCAATGTCAAATTTATACAAATAGTGAGATAAGCCCCGAGGAATTTTACTTGGCAAAATAAATCTTCGATCCTGACATTCATTTGGAATTTTATTTTGGGATGCTCTTTAAGGGTCGAAGATTGAATGCCGGGCATACAAATCACCCCATTTGTTCGATTTGATTACGAATTTGTGAATATAAAATCTGTTGAATTTTACGAAAGTATAAGGTATCTTTTGGTGCTCAATATCGATTTACAGTATGTAGTGAAAATTCCTATGTGAACTTTAAATTTTGTTTCTGTAGCGTGCACAAAATGATTATTTTTAATGCCTTTTAATAAAAAAAGATTAATTTGTTTGTTTGCATTTAAAAGGCTGTGAAATTACTGGTTCGATATAAAAATCGCCTGCGGGAAATTATCTCATACGTGGCAACAGTAAAAATACACGCTGTCTAGTACATTAATTATATTTCCTTAAAATTGATTCGTGGCGATACTAAAACACCAACAGCCCATTGGTTTTTAAAATTTTTGTCTGTCTGTTTGTTTGTTTGTATGCGCTAATCTCAGCTACTGCTGAACGGATTTTAGTAATTATTTTTTATTAAGAATTTATTAATCCTAATTATTTCATTTTTCATGAAACAGTAAAAATATAGAGAAATGGCGCCATCGCAAAAATCGATCTAATTGATAAGCATATTTTGCTGCATGATAAAATTTGAAGATTTGAAATACCTGATGTGGAACTCTAAGAGTCCGCTGCACTAATAACATATACGGAAACGATGTCTTAATAGTTAGTTGTTCAAAGTGAAGATTATTTTCTGTTGACTTATAAACATTGAAGATCTAAAACGTGTGATGCAGTTTACCAAAAGCTCAGCATTATTATAACATTTAAAAGAATCACAATATAACTTTGCATAACAATACAAATACAGCCTGGCAACAGACAGACAGCAAAGTTTTAGTAATAGGGTTCCCGTTTTACCCTTTGGGCACGGAACCCTAAAAGTATGTTACGCATTTGTTTAATAAGATGTTTTGCCATTATAATAGATACAATACATTGTTTGATCCCTTTTTATTTGTTGAAATGAACAAAACAGTCGAATACGTCGAAATATGAGACATTGCATTACCAAAAAATACGGATTTTAATATGTTTTTTTTTTAAGTTCTGATGTCTTAAGATCTTAATTTCTGATGACTTTAGAATATTGTTAGATAGTCCATCCATGATGTCTTGGATGTCTGGCTGGGGAATATAATTCTACTTCTTTACTGCCATCGTGGCCCACCACGAAAATACAGCTCCCAAGCTGGATTTAATGCTCCGAACTAGGCTTTTTAAGTTGCCTTAGACATATTTAATAAGGTTGAAGTCTGGGCTGTGGGTTGACCAAGGTAAAAATGCAATACCGACTTTATTGAGGTAGTTCGTGACGAGGAGGTCGGTTAGTATTGGTACGGTCGGTATTGCAACTTTACTTTGGTCATTGAAATTATCTACGACATTTAAACAAGACAAGAAATCCAGCTCTCACTATGACCACGGCGCTGAAAACTGCGGCAGTTGAGGAGTAGAACAATATTCCCTAGTAATAAACACTTAAGAAATCGTGAACGGTCCTCTTAACAGGCTTCAAGAAGTCATCAGGTCATGGGAAAGAACAGTTTATTATTAAAAAATAAACACTATGTTAATTTCAGTATTTTATTTCGGCGCACATGCAATGTTTGATTTTTCGAAAAAAGTTTTGTTGTTTTTAGAAAATAAAAAAGGGGTCCCACAATTTATTGTTTATTTTTTAAATGCTAAAACATCTTTTTAAACAATTACGTTACATACTTTATAAATATTCTTAATTTTTTTTTTTCAATATCCGAGAAATACCGGGTGGGGGGCAATTAATTGTGCCTTTGATGTATGTTGATTCACCACCAGCCCTTTTACGTCTCCACTGCAGGGGCTCAGGCCTTCCTTATGGATGGTTAAGGAGGATGGGACATGACCCTCCACGCTGGCCCAATGCGGATTGGAGGGTATTAACGACTGCAAATGCAGCCAGGACCAACGGCTTAACGTGCCTTCCGAAGCACGGAGTAGCTCGAGATAATAATTTTTTGGTCACCCATCCCGTGACCGACCCTTGCGAAAGTTGCTTAACGACTACAATCGCGGGCCGCAGCGCTTATCCACTACGCCACCGAGCTACTGTATGTTAATTGTACGAGTATGTTGATTGTCAAAACGATATATAGATTTTATAAAGTTTGTGCTTGACAGATCAGATAGGTATAAAATGTATTTTCCATAATCTAGACCACTTGAATACTTTTTAATTAGTGAAGGGGCGATCGATTAGGATGAGGATAAGATAACCACCCAATTCCCCATGGCTAATGGATTTATTGCCGCCTACGGAAATTATTGTATTTTTTTTAATAATAAGTTATTGGTTGAGTTAAAGTTAGTTATAGTAAACTCGATGGAGCTGTAGTTAGCGCGCTTGGCCTTGGTCGATACAATAGTTAAGGAACTTCTGCAAAGGCCGGTCACAAGTTGGGTGACCAAAAATTTATTATGTCGACTCCTACGTGCTTAGAAAGGTACTTTAAGCCGTAGATCTTGGCTGCATCTGCCTGAGACTGTGGTTGGTTATGGCCCATTCTCCCTATTGAGGTTGTACTATACCATCTCGTACAAAACAAAACGGTAAAGCAAACCATACATATATTTTATTTTAAAATAATATATATGTATTAAAATATGGAATATTCCATCAAACCACTTGTTTCCAATTACATACAGCTTTGGGTCCTTTAAAAGATTTGAGAAGAGACCCTTCAATAGACCGGCAAGATAATGGTGGCTGCCGGGAACAGTATGATAGAGTTTTCGACTTTTATTGGACAGTAATATTATTTCCTTTCTGAAAAGTGAAAAAGTGACTGTTATACTATAAGCAGTCACTTTTTTGTGCTTTAATGAAAAAAAAAACATCAGTGTTTTATTGAAATACCAAAAGTCAAATCTGGTTTCTTCAGTTTATATAGTTTCTATATAAACTGAAGAAACCAGATTTGATTTTCATCAATGACCGACTGTCTACGTAATTTGTGTATTTTCTAATAAAATCTATTGAAATGTTTCACTAAATATTTGTTGACTGCAGAATAAAATATCCATCCAAAAGAAATGAATAAATTTGATGAATGTTGATAGTTCATGATACGTAAACAGTTTCAAAATTATCTGATATATCTGTAGTCGCAACATATATTGATCCGCACTGGTCTTAATGATATGCTAGGGAAGGTTTATGTCCAGGCGGTGAGGACATAATAGGATGATTATGAGAATTTCATAACATTCAACCTTTAAAATTAACTGATAGGAGTAGCTACATATTATAGTTTTACTATTATTAACATTTACAAAGATATAACAACTTAATAATCTGTGACAGGGTGGGATGTACTCGAGGTGATAAATTCAGCCCGTTTTAAGCCCCTCCATAGCTCGTATAGTTTTACGGTTATGTACTTCGTAAACAAACGATAGCGAATTAAAATTTATAGATGTTATCTTAAAGAAGTGTCTATTGATGTTGTAATGTTTATTGTAGTCGAATAGAGGACGTTTAAAATATAGAAGTGTCTATAATCAAAGATCAGTGTTTTGACATTATTTGTTAAATCTATGTTATCTTTGTGTATTGTATATATGTCGTGGGTTAATCGTTGAATTGAGCTGATTGAGATCTTTTTTATCACGATATCAAGAAGACCTCAACTGGCCATATCAAGAAATGGCGGCATTTTGTGATATAACCCGGCAGATTTCGATCGGACTAGTTCAAGGATTGGCCTACGAAATATATAATATACCTTACTTTTATGCTTTATGCTGTATCTTTTGTGGCGTAGGAAGACAGAACAATTTTATTTTAATAACTATATTTACCCACACGACATACCTGAGTCATGCAAGAGAGTGTACTCTCCGGAGAGAGAATAACCTTACCTAACCTTATATATGGTAGTAAGAGTCATCTCTTTATGGGGATGGTTTCCGAACTTCCTTTTATGGGGATTTTATACGTCAGGCGTTTTACCAGGTAGGCGCTGGAGAATCCCTCATACGTTCATTAGGAGGACTACCCTGCGAAATAAAAAGCTATTAAAGTTTACTGTGTTCCTCTGTTTTCGTGTTCAATTTATAAGTTGGATTCCAAAAACAATGATTATAGAGAAAGAAGAGATACAACTTTCTAGATAAAAAAATACATAATTTTGTATTTGCGTGAAAAAACAGCTGTGCGATGTCTGACACTATTAGTTTCATATTAAATTAGTCAGTGTGTCGGCAATTTCATATAGACTAAACGCGTATATATCATAATGGAAAACGACAAGGTGACGAGAAAAGCAATTTCAGAATCTTAAACCATCGTACTCATGTACGCGCCGAAATGTCAGAATTTAAATGTCACATGTCATTCATTTGCAAGGTGTAAATATAATTCTTTTCGTCTGCTTCCTTTGGATTTGTATAGCCTGACGGCCTTTTGAGTGTACATGTAATAGTGGCACTTCACTTGACTATTCACAAGAAGGTAATAAATGCTTTTTATTGGGCCTTATTTGTCAAGTAGACAAATAAAACTAACGAATGTTTTGTCAAGTATTAGCAATTGCTTTTGAAATATATATAATACGCAAATACGAACATAAATAGTTAACTTTTTGTGATTAGCCAAGTGCCACAATAGCGATGATTACGTCAGGTATGAATTATTGAAGAACACGTATTTTTTTTTGTAGTCAATAAATTACAGCTCTACATTGAGTTGAAATGTCGCATGATGTCACATGTTTGTAAATTTTCTACATAGATGTGATGTAGTGAGTCCCCACTCCTCAACTTTAATGCCTATTATTTAAGTCATTTCTTTTTTTTTTATTTATTTTGATTTACCAACATTTAATACACTATTACATACCATTATAACTAGATTTAGCCCACAAGAAGAAATGTAGCAAACAATTACAGGTAAATACCACATGCAATATTACTATTATATTTTTTTTTTTACAAAGTATATGACATTGGGGATACATCTTCAAATTTACTTACCGAATCTCCGACCCTCAAAAACTAGTTAACAAATTTCTTGTTAGCTTTAAGCAGAAATACGCATCTAATATTTTTCTATTATCTGACTAAAAGACTAAACAAAATTACTTCTCTTTTTACTCAGTCTATCCCTCCACAGATGACAATTATATACTATAATTGTTATCTGGGGAGGTTTGTTATTTGCTCTTTATTAAATAGTTTCTAAGCAATTAAGTAATTCAAGCACTTAGCCCCCCAAACAAAATGAAAAATCATGAATAATTATTAAATGTGAAAATTAATAGATGGTATATAAATAGGTTGTATATAAATAATCAATAATGTAGCGCGTTATTAAAATCAAGAAAGTAACAGAGAATAATATTGCTTATTAACAACTCAGCGTTACCAAGCCGCTCCCAAGATTTCCAATTTACTAAATGGTGGTGATTATGGATTGCTTGTTATTGATTAGGTAAACATTCAATCATTTTAATTGTAGATACCGAGGAAAAAATGAGTCTACGTATATACATTGTGATATTTCTACGGAAATTTATTGTGATATTTCTACTGGATTATAGCATATAGGAGTCGAGGTGCTTGAAACAAAATTTTAAAATATAAGAGTCATAACATCCCACCAAATCATTTCACATAAAATATTGATAAGACACCCTATGGATCGCACCGACAAAAAGTTTTCACTTAAGCGGAGCCGAGCTTCTCGTTCTACATTCCCTAAATAAACAAGCCTTTACTCTACAAACTCAACATCTTAATCAAAACCTGTGGTTACTATACTACTTAATACTTCTCTGCATAGGGGAAAGGAGGGCAAGATGCAAGGGCTTTGTGTAATAATAAATAGACTTGGCTTAATAACCATGTCTCTTATTTAAATTGTTCTTGAAAGGTAATTAAATAATGAAAACAAATTTCTAATTAACAATAACTACACTCTAGTTAAAAACAAGTTGTATCTCGTAAAGTAACTCTGGGAAAGGTTAAAGGCAATTTAAAATATATAACACAAAGAGTTTTGCAATGTATACTCAAAATACAACCATTTTCTAGCTTACGCAGTTATTTACAATACAACAGACATCGTAAGCAGTCTTCTATAGCTGATATTTCGTATATTTTCTTCGAGAAACTGAGAAATAATTACTTCTTTACCTTCTCTATTATTTTCTGTTCTCCTCTTCCTTAATTATGTCCTTTAGCATATTTAGCATATTGTATTAGTACTATATCAAATAATATTATGTTTATTTACCCTAAAAATTTTAAAAAAGGCCAGAAATTTGTCAAAATATAAAATAGTATTTTTCTTCATTATTATAACTTTCATTATTTTACTTCTTCCATTTTGCCCTCAACTTCCAATTTCCATCTTGCCCGTACGCTAGCATTACAATTAAACTAACATATAACTTCACGAATATTTTCCTTTGGTTATTGTATCAATATGTACACTCGATTTCTAGTATATATTTACTCTCAAAGAAAAAAAGTCTTATTTCTTACTTATCTTAATCAAACAAAGCAGAGAAATCGGACATTTTTGTAATAGTTTTCTATTAAATAAACATAGTTTGTATATTTTATTGACGGGTGCGAATCGGAAAAAATATCGTTTGTTAATCACACTCAGCTACGTGTCTCTCTGTGTGTAGCAGCACTTGAGATATTTCCAGATTTTGTCGATTATAAGAAGTTTCAATTTTGCCCACTCCTTCCATCTTATACTCCCTTCCTTAGTAAGAACGATGGTGACAGAAAAGGCGTATCTCATTAAAAGGTCGTAACTAGACCAAGTTTGATCAGCTTTTTTTGTGTCGATTAATCTGGGTTTCATTTCTCTATAATGATACGAAATCTTAAAATCAAAAAATGTTAGTTTTTTAGGGCGTTAGTGGGCATAAATAGCTATCTTTGACTTTTTATAGATACAAAGAATGACTTTCAGCCTGTGTTTTTTTTAAAAGCAAAAGTTACACAGTTACTGAATAAATACACTGTATCAGATAAGTCTTTTTCGCGGGTTCTGTTTTTAAAACTTCTCCATTTACATTCTTAACGTTAGAGTTTTTCAACTACAACAATATTCTCTTAGGGTAATATAGTTCGAGACTAACTAAAATCAAACTTAACCATGTCATGACAATATAACTTGAGTTAATATTTTGTATATTATGGTTCATCATCAACATCATCAGCCCTTTTACGTCTCCACAGCAGGGGCTCAGGCCTTCCTTATGGATGGTTAAGGAGGATGGGTCATGACCCTCCACGCTGGCCCAATGCGGATTGGATGGTATTAACGACTGCAAAGGCAGCCAGGACCAACGGCTTAAGGTGTCTTCCGAAGCACGAAGTAGTTCAAGATAATATTTTTTTGGTCACCCATTCCGTGACCGACCCTTGCGAAAGTTGCTTAACAACAACGATCACGGTCGCGGCGCTTATCCTCTACATCATCATCATCATCATCATCAGCCCATATTCGTCCAATGCTGGACATAGGCCTCCCCAATTGCACGCCATCTACTTCGATTTTCGGCTGTTCGCATCCAGCTCCTGCCAGCCATCTTGCGCAAATCATCGCTCCACCGCGCCTGAGGACGTCCAACACTACGTTTGCCGAGACGCGGTCTCCACTCAAGAACTCGTTTACCCCAACGGTTATCGGTTCTGCGGCTAATATGGCCAGCCCACTGCCACTTCAGCTTGCTAATCCGGTGGGCTATGTCGATAACCTTGGTTCTGTGCCGGATCACCTCATTTTTGATTCGATCCCGCAGAGAAACGCCGAGCATAGCCCTTTCCATAGCGCGCTGAGCGACCTTCAACTTGTGGACCAGCCGTGCCGTGTGTCCATGTTTCGGCTCCGTATGTCATAACGGGTAGAACGCACTGATTAAAGACTTTTGTCTTTAGGCACTGCGGGATCGACGATGTAAAGACCTTTATTTTTTTTTTATTTTTTTTTTTTAACCCGGTGAAAATGCTCTACGCACTATCCCTGCCGCCTGGACGGGACGGCAAGGGGTGTGTGGGACTCTCCCCCACTGGGGCCTACCCACTAAAAACCCCGGGCATGCCCTCGAGTGGGAGTGGGACCCGGGATCCCGAACGTATACGCCGGGCCACCCACCCCCTGTGTGAGAGGGGACTACTCTAGTCCCCACCTCGCGTGGGGGAGACTTAGGCATGTTAAGTCTCCCCCCAGTCAGGTGAGATCGTGCAATGCACGGGGGTTGTCAGCCCCTGCGCTGCCCTCAGCAGAGAGGAGGAATGTGTAAGTACACAATTCCTCCCCCCTCCCTCCTGTGTGGAGAGGGTCATGAAGACTCTCTCTCCCTCAGCCTCGAGGTTCCCCCCCTCCCGGCCGTCCCACGATTCGGCCATGTTTCCATTGTCGTTTCGAGTGGCAGCCGGGCTGACGGAAACCTCGTCCCTCCTTTCTCAGTCGCGGCCGTGCCGCCACTGGTCGCGCCTCACGCACCCCCATGAGGTCACCCCATCGGGAGATCGAGAGGGAGCCCCCACGCCGGCGCGATCCATGCTGATGCCTGATGACTACACAGTCGCGACGAGAGGGCCAGCCCGCTCCCCGAGCATGGCACTCGAAGCCGCTGCTCCGCCCCCCGGCGCCGCTCCCTTGCCTCTCTCAAAGGAGAGAAGGGGGAATGACTCTGGGCGACGGTGCAGAGATGCGGACCCGCCGACCCCGCGAGGCAGCCATTCACGCTTGCAATTGACCACCCCGAGGGGCCGACGGCCCCCGCCCCCCGCACAGCAACTCGAGTGCCTGGGTGTGGCTTGTCTTCCTACTGAGGAAGGAGGCGTATATAGCGTCGTCTCCTCCTTCCTATCCTCCTCCGGCGGATAAGGGCCGCCCTGGTGTCCCCCTCGCGTTCTCTTTCTGCTTCTTCCTTCTGCGACAAAACTTCTTCGCAGAAGGAAGCCACTGCCCTCCATGATTCCCTGTCACGCAACATTGCCTGAACTAGTGCAGCAAGCGACAGATCTCCTCCCACAACAGCCACCAGGCTGCTTCGCTGGCCGGCCCAGGCGCTGCACACTTCCAATGTGTGCTGCGCCGAGTCTTCAGCAGCCCCACAATGGTGACACATCGGCGTCTCCTCCCTCTTCATGCGATGCAGGAACTTACCGAAACATCCGTGGTCAGTAAGAACCTGCACCATTCTGAACGTGAGAGACCCGAAGTTTCTCTCCCTCCATCTCGTCAATACCGGCCGGAGCGCCTCCGCCGTCCTTGCGCCTGCTATGGGGATGATGTAAAGACCTGACGTAGTTTCCCAAACGCTGTCCAACCTAGCCGAACTCTTCCATTTACCTCGCTCTCGAAGTTGTTTCTACCTAACTGCAATGTTTGCCCGAGGTATACATATTTTTGAACAATTCCGAGAACGGCACCGCATACTGCAATCGGTTCCGGTAGTACGTGTTCGTTGAACATGACCTTGGTTTTATCCAAGTTCATCCGTAGGCCGATGCGCATAGAAGAGTCAGCCAGGTCATTCAGCATCTGTTGTAGGTTCTGCAGATTTTCTGCCATGATGACGATGTCGTCAGCAAATCTCAAGTGAGAGATGTATTCGCCATTGATGTTGATGCCACGTCCTTTCCAGTTCAGCGTCTTAAACATATCCTCCATTGCATTAGTAAACAATTTCGGAGACATAACGTCTCCTTGTCTCACTCCTCGATGCAACGGTATAGGACTTGTTTGCTGATTCTGTACTTGGATGGTCATGGTGGCGGCCTCATAAATACATCTTATCACTTGGATGTATCGTCAATCGACTTGGCATCGCTGCAGGGACTCCAGAACGGACCAGATCTCAATCGAGTCAAAGGCCTTCTCACAGTCCACAAATGCTAGACACAGGGGCTGATTATACTCTTCAGTCTTCTGTATAATCTGCCGCACTATGTGGATGTGGTCTATGGTGCCGTATCCACTCCGAAACCCAGCCTGCTCCGGTGGTTGGAATTCGTCAAGTCTTTGCGCAAGACGGTTCGTGACTACTCTAGAAAACAGCTTATAGACGTGGCTTAGAAGGGAAATGGGTCGATAGTTCTTCAGCAGGGTTTTGTCTCCCTTTTTGAAGAACAGGACGACTACACTCCTACTCCACGCCTGCGGAGTTCTCCCTTCGAAGAGGACAGCATTAAAAAGCTTTTGGAGCTCCTTCAGTATGCCATCCTCTCCAGGGGCTTTTCCATTTTTAAGTTGTCTCAGAGCGATCTCGATTTCGCCAATGCTGACTTCTGGCAGATCTTCGGTGTAGTGGCGTGTTAATGTGGCTCTAGAATCCTCATTTCCGGGATCAGGTCGAGATGCATGCGAAGCGTATAACCGGGCATAGAAATTTTCCACCTCCGAGAGGACCGCTGGCTTCGAAGCAACGACTTCCCCGCTTGCTGTGGTCAACTTCGTCAAGTGGCTTCTTCCAAGAGATTGTACGAATACTTTTGACTCCCTGTTTTGCTCGATCGCTCTTTCTATAGCGTGAGTGTTGGAGCACCGGAGGTCATATCGTACGCGTTTGCTGATCTCCTGGTTTTGAGCACGTTTTCCTGACGAAGTTATCCTCTACGCCACCGAGCTACTCATATTATGGTTGATTAAAACGAATCATAAGTCGTGTCGTTTCAAGAATACTTTAGTTTATTCTCGCTTACTCCCTGAGTATCTATTTAAGTTACTGTAATAAAAGGTTGTTTTGTATTTTTTGAGTTCCAATCCAGTCTTTATTACAGAAGCAGATAAAATACTCAATAAGTTTACACTCTAAAAGAAAATATTTGAAGAAAATGTGCCACGATCCATAATTTGCTCCACATTTGTGTCACAATAAAATTTGGATATCTCTATAAATTCGACAAAAAGAATAAATATCATTTGTTGCTGTAACTAGTGGGGTTTATATCTTAAAATCATTTTTATGTCGCCATTTTCTGTAAAAATATTAGTCTGTCACAGTATGTTTTAGTTTTCTTCATAAAATTCCCTAAACCTACTATTTAAATACAGTTATTGTATAGTATTTGCTGTCATATTGATCTTCTGATGTAACTCAAAAGTTGGTGTTCGACATTCTAACCGATTTTTTTTTTAGTTATGAACTGTTTTGGAAGTTGTATGTCAGGGCTGTCAATATTATTATTATTTCATTTAATTAATACATTTTGCACTTTCATGTTCACTTTGTATTGCAAAATACCAACACACTTAACGAACAAAAACTATTTTTATTAATTTCAGCTCAATACATATATTGTATTTCCTTTAAAACAAGGCAATACTTGAACCGGGGCCTCCCGTTGATCTTTATCATTAAATAGCTGACCCTCTGAATAATATCAAAGTAGCTGATCTGATTTTCCTGTCTTAATTATGATTTTTTTTTTAATTATTTATTGAGGCATTGGCTACACTGGCCAACTTCTTAAACATTAAATATGAAAAATCTTAACTGAACTATAATACAAGTTTGTACAATAAACTAATCTAATATAATAAAACTTATAGTAAAATCTAATGAAAAACAAACATCAATAATAAAAAATAAAATTAAAGAAAAACACCACACAACCCATTTATATAACTATACTAAATTTTAAGTTAAATTACAAGTTACAAAACAATAAATCTCTTGTAACTTCAATAATTGAAATGAAAATATCTTTATTCAAGTAGGCTATTACAAACACTTTTGAATCGTCCAAAAATGTTTTTTCCCTTACCGCTTGTTCAGGACGTCTTTTAGGTGACTAGAAGAACAAACGTAAAAAACTTACCAGGTCTTTATCATAAGTAATGACATTTACATAAATCATGTCATTACCAAAATAATATGTATATTTATATGTATAGTACAAAGCGAAGGCTATTAATTCTATGTATTGCGATCCTTAAAATAATCATCAACTTTATAACTCCTACTCATAAGTATGTTGTTTACATGAATATAAATTTATTTATGGGTAGGTCATTACACTATGAAAATAACTAAAATATACCAATCTTGCTGTTTCAACATTTGTCAAGAGTCTAATTTTCTTAACAGCAAATGCTGCAGAATTCAGTCTACTTGACAAATTATCAATACAAGGATCTCATTGCAGTCGGGAATCTAGTGTAATACCAAGGAACTTTGTCGATTCCACCAACTCAACTTTTTCACTATTCACATTTATAAGTGTATTTACATGCCTCACATTAAGTAATGCAAACTTTATGCATTTCGTTTTATTTGAATTAAGCTTAAAATTATTACTATCAAACTACTGTAGAACCTTGTCGAGAGCATCATTTACATAGTCAAATCAATAATTACCCCTCTTAACTTTAAACACTTAAGAGGTGTTATCAGCAAATAATACTGTCTCGCACGAATTTTTTGAAAAGTGAGGAAGATCATTTATTTAAATTAGAAAAAGCAATGGTCCTAATATCGATCCCTTAGGGACGCCCATAGTAATGAGTGCCCCTGCAGATTTCACTTCATTAATTACTACTTTTTGAATTCCAGCAGAAAGATATGATTTTATTAGATTAAGTGAATTTTTCGGCAAACCATAATGCTCTAATTTTACCAACAGTGTTTCATGACTAACGCAGTCGAATGCTTTTGACAGATCGCAAAAAATGCCGATAGCATCTTGTTTATTCTCCCAAGCATCATATCATCGTCTGTGGTACATTTACCTCTGCTAAAACCAAACTCTAATTTTTGTGAAGTAATTTATTTAACAAAAAGTGAGCAAGCAGTTGATTATAAATAATTTTCTCAAATACTTTACTTAGCGCTAGTAGTATAGATATTGGTCTGAAATTACTGGGATCAGACTTGTAGCCTGCCTTGAAAAGTGGGATTATTTTACCATATTTCATTAAATCAGGAAAAGTTCCTTCATCAATGCATTTATTAAAAATAAAAGTTAATTGAGGCGCTATAGATGGTATTATAGATTTAATAACATAAGTTCAAACGCCCCAAAGGTCTTCGGTTTTTTGACATTAATGGAATTGAATGTTTTAATAATTGAGTTGTCGTTAACATGTCTAAAATAAAATTCAGTATTGCACTTATCAACAACTAACTCTAGATAAGTAACTGCAAGTTTAGAACATGAACTAAGATTTCTAGTGATTTCTATTGGTGTCTTAGAAAAGAATTTCTCAATTGTATCGGCAACCGCTTCATCTGTTTTAATAACTTTATTGTCAACCTTTTATGAGTATGTGCGCATATTACATTTATTTTCCCCTGTTTCTTGATTTATGATAGTCCAGGTTGTTTTTATTTTATTTTCTGAATTATATTTATTTTCAGATATATATTTTGCTTTTGCTGTAACACATACTTTTTAAAAAAAAATTGAATAATTTCTGAATTATTTAATAAACTTTGGATCAGTCGCGGTACACTTTAGCCCACAAATTATCGAATCTATTTTGACTTTTGTAGATGTCAGGTGTAGCCCAATCACTAAATTTCTTCTTTTGGTTACTATAGTTTATTGTTTTGAGTTTAAATGTTTTGTCAAATTCTCCCTTTATAAAATTAAAAAAATATTATATACATCATTTATATTTTCAAAATTACTAGCTGTTAACTGAGTCTGATTTGCAGAAACATTGTTTTTAAATTTCTTTAAATTACCTTTGGTAATAGGTCTACAAATTATATTCCATTTAGGAGAAACATGATGGTACTCGAAAGAAGTTAGAGCTCCGCTATGCTCAGATCGAATACAATTTATTATCGACTTTTTAAACTCCTTACATTTACAAAAACTATTATCTAAGCAAGTAGCAGATGTGGGTGTAATGCGGGCAGGTTCATTAAAAATATTTTCTAAACTAAACATTTAAACAAACATCCCACTTTTATAGCTTGAGGAAGACTTTTGGAAGGCAATGATTCAGAATATAAACCAATAAACAGAAGGCGTTGTATATTGAAGTATGTACAATAAAAAAATAGATGAAAAAGAGCGCAATTTTCAAATTTACAATATTTACAAATGGCATTGTTACTTAGTCTAAGACGGTGAAGATGAGATGGATATTTACAATGACCTATTCTTAATCTACAGAAGCTAGTTATAGATTATATTTTTGATTAATTTTGCATTCACAATGCCATACTGAAAATTATTCTTAATACAAAATGCTTAAAAAATCCACTCGGTCCCTGGCAACCTGAGATGGGAATTGAACCCACGACCGACGAATTTATAAGCACTTGTTAATTTGATCAAAGACCATAACAGAACTCTTATCTACATTTACTTCAAGCTGAAGGCAGTTGCTTAGCATATTACTTAGATGATTGAGACAACTATTCATAGAGTGCACTCCTTGAGAAATATTATCACACTCTAAATAAATAACTAAGTAATCAGCGTAAAAGGAATAATTAACAGAATCAGGTATAGTTTTCCATGAAATTAATCAAGCAAAGAATAAAAATTAAAGGGGACAATACAGAGCCCTGTCGAGTACTTTTGAAAGAATTCTTAGACCCAAAAACACTATTGTTGACTTTTAATGATAAAGTACGGTTGCAAAAAAATTTTAAGATTCAGGATAGAATTGAACGAGGAATTCCTAGAGAGTGTAAGCTTTCAATTAGGTATTCATGATGGATATTATCAAAAGCACCTTTTATGTCTAAAAATACAGCTAAAGTAGATTTATTTTTCTTGAAACTATTTTGGATATCGCCAATAAGGCAATTTAAACCATTCTAGTCGATTTTTGAACATAGTTTCAAATAACTTTGCAAAACAAGAGGTTAGAGATATCGGTCTATAGGAATCTAAATGATTGGAGTTCTTGTTAGGCTTTAAAATTGAGACTACTAGTTGAAATTTCCAGCTAGGTGGAATAACGTTAGATAACCATAACCGATTATAAAAGGATTATTTTTACAGCATCAGGTAAATGTTTTATAACAGAATATGGGATGTTATCGGCACCAGGTGAGGAATTATTTTTCTTATCTAACGCAGATTCAAATTCATGAAATTCGAATGGATCCTGTATCCATTTTGCTGATTCAGAACCTTCAGAAGATAAACATGAATTTATGTAGTTAGAAGCGACAGAGTAGTTTGTTGATGTAATTTTATTTAAGAAAGCTGTTATATTAGAAGGATTTTTGAAAAATTCGGATTTAGTATTATTACATATTAGCCTAATTTGGCAAATTTAAATCTTTTGATATGGTCCCATACAAATTTAACCGGTCATCATATTATATAACCTACATAGATTAGTCCAGCTTAAACGTTTTTGTTCCGATATAGTTCTCTTTTTGGCAACAAATCGTTTATATAGTAAATAATTTTCTAAACTAGGATATTTTTTATAACAAGAAAGGCAAGTTTGGTTTCATTGACAGCTCGAGTACAAAAATCATTCCACTAAATATTCAATTTGCGTTTTTTATTATGGCAAGTCGGAGTTGACTTCTTAGAAAATGTTTTTTATTTTTTTATACTTTATAGGTTAACGCTTGACTACGATCCCACCTGATGGTAAGTGGTGATGAAGCCTTGGGTGGTATAGCGCATTAACCTAGTAACAGCCTATTCAGTCTTGATTTGAAGACATTCACATCATAATCGGACGGAAATACAGACGCTGGCAATTTATTCCAGTCCTTGGCGGTACGTATCATAAATGACGAATCGAATAGTTCCGTTCTTACCGGAGGAATGTTGACGACGAAAGGATGGATACCGGCCGTGCGTCGAGATGTTCGATGGTAGAACGGGGAGGGGGGAATTAGGTCGTGCAATTCCAGCGCACACTCTCCAAAATGTATCCTGTAGAATACCGAGAGGCTAGCAACTCTGCGCCTATGCTGAAGGCTATGCAGATTGGTTTCAACCAATTTCGGGTCGCCAATAAGCCTCCTTGCACGCCTCTCCATTGAATCCAATGTCGAAAGGTGGCATTTTGCGGCGCTAGCACAAATGTGGCAGCAGTACTCCACACACGACCGAACCTGGGCTTTGTACAACATCAAAAGCTGTTCTGGTGTGAAGTACCGCCGGAACTTTGCTAGGATACCTAGCTTTCTAGCTGCCATTTTAGCTTTGGATTCAATGAACCGCCCAAAGTTAAGGTTAGAGGATATCTCTACTCCCAATAACTGAAGACGGTCGGTGTATTCCAAGGAGACATTTCGGAGAATAGGAGCCAAGGTGAACAAGCTCCGTTTGGCGGTGAATAGACACGCCTGTGTTTTGGTGGCGTTGAATTTATACCATACGCACTACCATAGCCTCTCTTTCAGACTGTATTTGGTCAACAATATTTTACAGAGAATGTCGATAAAGAAATTATAATTTTGTAGAGAGTCAGAATTTAAGGAAAATGAAGAGAATTGTTTCTCACACGCTTGTAAAAATAAGTTTCAATATATTTTATGAAAGTTGATATTCGACAATAAAGAAGTCAAATGAGAAATGTGATGGGTGTTTGAAGTCAACTTATTACTTATGGAGGAAAGATCAATAATATTGCTATTATATTATTGTGAATTATTATTATAATAAACATTGACAAAAATGGGATAATCGTTACTGCTTAGTAAGTCTTAGTAAGTTATGGACAGAAAATGAACAACTGGATCTAATAGATGGAGATGCAAAGGCCAGATCCAAAACATTGACTGTATGGTGCAAAAGTTGTGACACAAAAATCATTTAGGCAAACGAGATTATGAGCATCAGCAAAGGAATTGATAATATTACCTCGACTCTCATTATACCTGGAGCCCCAAGCTGCCTGATGTGCATTAAAATCACCAAGAATCAAACAATTTCTGCTAGAAATAAAGGAAAAAGAATGATTAAGCATTCGGCCATTTAATTTACCATTAGGAGGAGGTGGAATATACTAACAAAGGATGTCGATGGGAATATGATCAATTGTTAATGAAATTAATAAGTTTTGAAAATGATAATTAGTTGGAGTATCAATAACATTATATAAAAACTTACCTTTGACAGCGACTGCAATACCCCCATGAGGATGATTAGAGTCCCGCCGAACTATTTTATAATCAGGAATCTTGAATTTTTTGGATGAATCAAGCGAAGTTTCATTCAATAGAATAAAATCAGTATTTTTTCTTCAAAAACGCTTCACACCAATTATTTCATTGTTAGACTTTAAATTATTCAATAAACCTTCTTATATAATTTCAATTGGAACTTTTATGATACCTAAACTTTCAATGTGATCAAATGGCTTGCTAGCAGTGCTTTGACAACAAAGACTTTCCAAGTAAAAAAGCATTAGCATCATTCTTATTGCTAAAAGACACCTTACAACAGGTTTAACATATAAAATTCCGGCAAATGTCTTTAGTATTAAGTTTGTTTTTATTATGCCATCGCTTTCATTCGTAGGTATCGAAAGAATCTAATTATGTCCACTCAGTAATTTTTCGCTCAATTTATTATTTTAACTCTGATGTGATTGCAAGGCTAACTTAAATGTAATAGTTGTCTTATTAAATTGGTTACATATAAATGTTATTGTCGTGACGTTTGTGTGTCTAACAACTATCTTTTAGTTTATAGAGAGGAGAACATTTGACTTTAATGAAAATTAGCACTCAAAAGCTTAGTAAGTCACGAACGGTTAACTAAATCGAAAAACGGTTTTCCCTCACTCCTAAGAGTTGAACCTCCTAATGATACTCTACGCTACGGGAAGATAAAATATTTTTTTTGTCGTATTCCATTTTACCACTATACTGTTTTATTTTACCACTTTCTAAACGTGATTACCGTGTATACTCATGTGAAATTACTTCTTTATAATACCAATAGTTTTTTAACTAACCCGCGGACCGACGGATATGATGTAACTATAAAGTTCCTAGTTGACTACGCAACCCTTAAAACCACACAATTGAAAATAAGTGACTGACGTGAAGTGATTCTTTGTGATAAAAATCGGGAAAACAATAAAGACGTCAAACTAAAATGAATCAAAATCCCGTTTTAAAAGTGCAGTAGCGTCAGCTAAATGTAACATTTCTTTTTTTCGTCTTATTAATAATACCCCATTAAATTATGTTATTGAGAAGTCCGCAAAATTGAAAACTAAAGCTACTTTGTTTAATAAAAATAAAAACAACATTTGTGTGTGTGTGTGCGTGTGTGTGTGTGTGTGCGCGTGCGTGTGCGTGTGTGTGTGTTTCTCTCTCTCTCTCTAATAGTATTAATATAAAATGCTTAAAAAATCCACTTGGTCCCCCCTGGCACCCTGAGATGGGAAGCGAACCCACGACCTTTCGGCCACGGCTTATCATCATTCGATTCGATTTCATTCTCCACTAAAGACATTATTACTAGAAGAAATAATGAATGAACATACAGTACTACTACTTACGTCTACTTACAGTAAAAAAAATTCAAAAGCTATCATATAAACGGTTAATTTCGATAACTAATCTTTTTAAATTCAAGTTGCCCGCCTCTGGAATGCATTGCCGTGCGCAAGCTATTGATAATTTTAAACATCTTGATCTTTAAAGAAACAACGGTGCCTAAGAGAGGATTCCGTCTCAACTACTCCAGATTTTATCTCTAATATCTAAAATTTTGTCTGAATATTCCTAACAAGTTTTTTCTTAGTAATAAGGCAATGTGTCCCAAAACATATAAAGGTAAAAGCTTACATCAAAGCTTAAAATTATCAACACACCAATAACGCCCAGGCATAGGATTAAAATAAGTAAAATGTTAAATAATTCTACTAAAAATAGCCAATCGGAATTAAAAGAACCTCCGCTTTGCGGAAAACTGTTTGAATAAATTTCAGTTACCGTAAAATGAAATCACGTAGGCTTAAATAAATAAAACTGATTGTTCAGCAAACATAGACATATTATTCATTTAAGGCCATAATAAAAAAGTTCGGGGCAGATTTTTAATTGTACACTATTATTCTTCTATTTGCGAAAAACACTAGTCTGATACTTGACCATATAACAATTTTGACTATTTATAAAATCATCATAACTCATGAGGAGCTCGATGATGCAGTGGTAAACGCGTTTGGTTTGCGATACAGAAGTTTGTTACAGATTAAAGGATGGGTGACCTAAAATTTTACTACGCTGTTTGTCTCGGCTACATCTGCAGTCGTTAACACTCACAAATCCACACTGGGTCCGCGTAGTGGGCCATGGTCCCTTTCTGTCTATTAAATTTGATTACTCAACATTCATTGCTCTTTAAATACATGCCGATTTGTATGGTTCTTGACAACAACGATAACATGTGACATGACTCTGTGTAAATAAAAAAATAAGTTCAAACTAAAACAGGACTAAAACTAAATCGCGCTCTCAAAAGTTTGAAACAAGAAATTTATTTTATATCCAGCAAGAAACCAGAAACACTGAAGGCAAGATGGTCTGATGATATTATTCAAACAGCTGGCAAATCATGGGTGCGTGAGACAACCTGCAGATCACGCTGGAAGAAGTTGGGCTTGGGGAAACAATAGAACAAACTAATTAAAAATACCTACCCATTCAAGATCCAGTTTCACAAAGTATACATTTGTTATTATTGGTTTTAAATTAAATTCACACACATTTATAATAAGGTTGGGGGAAGTTTCTTCGCTTTTGATATGGAAATTCAAAACATTTTTTAATAAAGTTTATTTAAATTTAACTAATGTACACACATCAATATCGTCTAGGGATATTTTCATTATTCTTAATTTTCTCAGTTTTTTTTTTAATAACATACAACATGTTTATATTTTTATAAAGCCCATTTATTAGTGTAGATTATAAAATAAAACTTAAGTATTTTACCTAAATAATTTTATTTAGGTAAAGACGAAAAGTAGAATAATGGTAAAAATAATGATAAATGTGTTTTCAAGAACAAGTGAAAAATATAGCGAAATTATTCCGTTATTTGCAATTTTGCGAAAATTAATAGTCAGTAAAACCACCCATGTCGTTAACAACGGTCCTGCAACGATTTTTCATGCTTCGAATCAACTTATCAAAGTCTTGCTGCGGGATATTGTCCCAGGTCCTGGAAAGATGCAAAAAAAGATGCTCTTCAGTGACAATGTTTGTAGGTAAATTCCTCAAAGTCCTTCTTTGGAGCATGTTCCACGCGCGTTCTATGGGTTTTAGGTCTGGTGATTGCGCGGGCCAGTCTAAGACCGATACATCGTGCTCCTGCAGCCAGCTGGTGACCATTCGCGCTGTATGGGGTCGAGCACTGTCGTGCATGAGCGTGAATTCTTGATCCATTTGTAGTCGATGTGGGTAGACTATCGGTACTAGCACTTGGTTGAGGTATTTTTCAGCGGTCATGGTGTTTTTATCCAAACGAGGTTTGTTCTTCCACCAACACAAATTCCCGCCCAAACCATCGTCCCGCCATGGTTTAGATGGACTTCCTGAGGGTGTTGCAGGCGGCTCTCACAACCAGGAGTTCGCCATACGTTTACCCTTCGCGAATCAGGATGGAAAGGAAATCTTCATCCACGATTTCCTCTGCGTAGTGTAGGAGTACGAAGCGGTCTACGAGCATGAAGATTAGCTTCATGCAGTCTTCTCCTCATAGTTTGGTCACTCACAAGCAACTGGTGTTCTGACTGGAGCCTTTGAACCAACTGCATGGCCGCAATATTTGGTTGCCTTCTTGCAGCAATTTGCAGAAATCGGTCTTCCCGCCTAGGTGTCTTTCAGCCACTTCACCAGTAGCCCGATAACGTGACCATAGTCGTAATATCACGTTGTGTTTTGTTCCGATGTCCTCAGCAATACTCCGTTAAGTAGCCCCAGCTTGGAGCATGCCTTCTACCCTTAGCATTTCCTCTCTTGTTAAATGGCGTCACTGCATAATGCATACAATAGCACAAATTCAAATTAAACAGCTAACTTGTTTTAAAACTTTCGATTGACACAAAAATCTTCAAAAACTATGGTAGGCAAATTGAAAACTTCGAACTTCACTTGAATTATGCCGCGCAAATCTTTTGTTTGAATTTTTTTTTTATTCATATTTTGAATCATTAAAAAATGCGTACAACATAAGTTTTCATCATAAAATTTTAAAACCTGTCACTATTTATTTAATTTAGAACTTTATACAAAATATCAAGGACTTGTCCCATTGCTATAGAAATTTTAGGGATTCTGATAAAAAAACCGCGACAAGTGGTTTTGGCAGTTCTCGCGTGATGTTAACCTGACACTGCCTTAAAATCTCTGAAGAGACCCAAACAGGTGGAAATCTGAAGGTGCAAAACTCTTGATAAAACATGTATGAGGTCAAGCGTTATCATGATCAAAAGCACCCCTTCTATTGATTAATTCTGGCCGCTTTTTCATCTTCTAGCTTTAATCTTATCAATTATTCGCAGTAGAGCTAGAGAATATCCAACTTTTTTATTTACCCAGTTTTTTTCAAATGCGCCAAAACTGTGTTGTGGTCAATCCCCAGTTCTTCAGCTACGTCGTAACTACTGATATGCCGATCTTGTTACATTTTTTTCAAAAATGGTATCTTTTTTATTCGTAATTGGACGAAATTTCCAGACAGAAAACTCTTAAACCAAAATGTGCTACTCTCACAAAAACTGTACTAGATCCATAAACGTCACAAATTTTTTTACGGCTTGCATTGCATTTTTAATTTTTATTGTAATAAAATTTTAATATGAGTCGAATTTCTTCTTTACTGCACTCATTTGAGAACATGATATATAAATGAAAATTACACATTTTCCTAATTTGAATTTGGTGTTATCTTCTTTAAAATTTGTAATTTTTAATAATACTGAAACCAGCCAGATACGTATAGTATAGTCAGAAAGATTTTATTACAAGTTTATACATAAAATATGCGAAAAGACTTTTCCCCTAACTTAATATGATGTCAACTAACTGTAGAGAATTAAAATTGACAATTGATAAATCACTTACTATAATAAAGAAAAAAAAAATAAGTTCAAATCTCAAATCCTGTTTTTTGTTATTAGCTGTAGTCGGGTTTCAGTATTTGAACTTCATTTCTTTCTGATCTGTTCTCTCTCTTTTCGAAAAACTTAATTAATCGAAAGAAATGCACTTTCGATAATTTATGATATAAGATCTAACACTGCCTTTAATACACAAATAATCTTCACGTTTATGATTTAAAAAATTAAAACCGACTTTAAATTAAAAACACTAAAAAGATCAATATGATTGAAAATTAACTCAATAATATGTCGTAAGTACTTAGGCGTGTGGGTAGGACCTATTATTAAATACACCTATTATTTTATAATTTACTCTGAATAGCTGCAGATTTATTTGTAAAATAATAAGTGTAAAAAAAACATTGATTTGAATATAGAGCGATTCTACTTATATTAATGTAGGAGCGCAATACAAAAAATTACCATCTATATCAGATGTCAGCTCAAAGGAATATTTTGTAAGATAGTACAAATAAATGGGTCAATACTGTTGTTTTCATTTTAATCCTTTCAAATGACGAAATTATTTTCATTCTAATTTAAACTACAGCTTTGATATACTGTAATAAAATTTACTTCTAAATCGATGTCTATAGTCTTTTTCACATAGCATGGGTACGGTGACCTTTGGTTTTTTTTTTTAATATTTAACGGCCTCGACTTAACCATCTTTAAGCCATACATTACTCAGTTTACAAAAAATTTACAATTCTCTGAAAGTATCCATCACAAATTCATACAGAATAGGATATGCATTTGTATTTTGTAGGATAGTCGGCGGTTGGCTGGTTATATTGCTGTTATTATATTTGTGAAGTAAGCCATCTATCATCAATAGTTTTTGAAAGTTAAACGCCGGGCATTCCATGAACAAATGTTGAAAATGTTGAAGCTTTTAGCGATGTGGTAATAAAAAAAATCTATATACACAAATAAGATGTTATAGAGTTTATTTCTACTAGCGATAATCGATTTTGAGGTCAATGTAAGAAACAGGAAACCTATGATAAAAATATTTGTTCGTCAAAAAGATGAATTAGAGACAAAATTACTTGAAATTTCAATACAAGTAAATATCTGATAGATACACAATCAAACTATCTTTTAGAAGAATAGCTTTTAATAATTTGGAAATACAAATTGCGTGAAATGGATTTGTTAGCAAACGCCACTTTACCCATGCTATGTGAAACGGACTGTGCTATACACAGAGCTACAAAGCATGAATGTAAAACCTTTTTCAGTCGATTTTATTTGATTAAACTTTTATTCTGTAACGGCGTTGTGCACTGCTGGGGTCTGACGCAGAACGTGCACTTCGCAAAATGTGCACTTGACAAATGGTCACTTAGTTATCAAAATTTGAACATTATTATGAATATTTATTTTATCAATAAAACAACTATTTTCCAATAACGGTTGTTTGACATTCAGTAAAATAAGCGATATTGCAAGTCTGGGCGGAAAAAAATGGATGCACAAAGCCCAGGATAGGAAAAAATGGCGTGAGGTTGATGAGACCTATACTCAACTATGGGTTAGGGAAGGCTGAGGAAACCGGATACGGAAAGTGTTTAGAAAAGACTCTTATTATTATTATAATGTGAACTGAACACAGAACCAGTAAAAGGTCCGATACGTCAATAAAACTAAATATAAACGCGTTGAAACCGTTTAAAAGTTGTTTCATTTATTGGAATGTTTTTTGGACAACGTGAAATCGTGTAAACGAATCAAGTTAAAAGGTTTCCGTTAGAGCAAAACAAATTGTTATTGTTATATTTAGGCTTGTACCGAAAAAAAAGGCAAAGTTAACTAAAGTTATTGACGACTTACTAATATTAAAGAACGATTCAAATGTACATATAAAAGAAAAAATATAGTAATCGTTGACGATAGCTTGGATTACCTAGAATTCTTATATGAATTTGTTTGTTTATAATTTGATTATCATGGAACACTCATTTCTTTTACACATACATTATATTCCCTCTCCCTTGCGGAGCAGGCCTAGAAGGATTACATATCTTCAGTAAATAAAAAAAAAATCGAAAACAAAAATACTGAACGAAATCCATTTTATAATTAGGATAATGCCTGCATAGGTGCGATATGTGAATATATTTCAAAGTTCCATAAAGTCGTCATATTCTTTAGAGACTATGATATGTGCCTATGATAAAGAGTAAAAAATCGAAATCTTAGCCGTTCGTTTACATAATTTCGTCAGCAAAGATGCGTTTAAGTTATTTGGACGCTATTAACGTGGGTATTAACGAAATCAGATGCAGCCGGGACTAATGGCTCAACTAAACTTCCAAGTATGGAGGAGATCGAGATAATTAGTTTTTGGTCACCCATCCTATGACCAGCCACAAAAGTTGCTCAATAACATATCACAGACAAAGTGCACTAACTACTGCACTATCAAGCTCCTCTCTCAATGTTAATATAGTCTTAAAGTTATCCGTAAATCAAATTTCATTGCAATTCTCACAAACTTTCATAAATAAGTTGGATAGTAGACACTGCGTTTTAAAGCTACACCAAAAATAAATTGCTAGTTTTTGAGTGTGATATTAAAATTTGTTTAGTTTCTAAAAATAAACATAACTAAGCAATAAACAAACAACGAAATTATTTTGTTATTGACATTTTTCTAGATATACAAAAAAATTCAGGAAGGAAAATCTTAATTAACTTAATTAAAACACACACGATATTATGACAGTTATTTCCTAACACATGTAAGAATACAGCCTCAACCTTGTTATAAGTTATAATTGGAGTTCATGAGTTTTGTTTTAAAATAAAGATTAGGGTGACACTGGCTATAGAAGTGGATTATATTCTCTTTCGTGTTGCTAATTGAAGAACATAATCGTATTTTATCTTTCAGCATTTTGGTTTGCCATTTTTAATTGAATTTATTTTTTTATTGATAAGTTATGAAGTCAATTATATACGATATTATCTTAATTTTCTGTCTTTTTCAAATACTATAGGTTATCTCTTTGAGTGCACCACTTTCGCATCATTAAAGAACCATCAGGTGGTGTGATGTTGTGTTGCCATCGCGGATAGTATGAACTTTAAAAGAGGTTTATTTTATTAACAAGAGGTTTATTCTTCATTTACAATAAAGAGAGATATTGCGACATAAGAGATATTGCAATCGGCAATTTTTTATTATAGTTGCAGATTCAACAACAATACCTGCAAATAATGCCATACAGTATCAGGGGCATCAACAGGCATTCACTGAGTCTCTTCCACCGGAGAGGAGACCAGAGAGGTTCCGCCACACGGAATAGATAGCACGATAATTACGTACCGGTTCCCGGGTACCACCCTCAATTCAGTTTTTAGTAAGGAGACCTCCGCATTTTGACGTAGCCATTGGTTATACCAATGTGTGGGTTCGTTAACGGAGGATAGTCTCACACCTCCTCTGGGTCCCGTCAAGCGTAAGGGATAGTGCGTAACGATTTTCCCTTGGTCAAAGGGTTACCAGCTGGCACTGGCACAGTTTCTTGTCCCGGTAGTGGAATAGCTCGGTAAAAATCCTTGATTACCTTATCAAGTGCACTAGACTTTTCATTGCTCTTTGAAAATAGCTATAAAAATATTTTTTATATTATCTACATACAAAACTTATTGTATCGATGAGAGAAACCATCGCAACAAGGCAAGATGCCTTTTAAAATGGCTTGAATGGTTTCAATGCTTGCGGGTGAACGCTGTAAAGGGGACTGTAAACCTAAGCAGAGTTTCTAGATCATTTGCTGTTGTATTGAACAACTGTAGACAAAAGGTTAGTAAGGGTTTGGTTTCGAAACAACAAACTCAGAGACGAGATAAAAGTTGATTCGAAACTCGCATCTCAGAATTTATTCGATGACTACAATAATAGTTCTAATAATAGCACATATCGGCAGTGCTTAAGCCACAATTACAAAGCAGGAATTCTAGCTGTAGGTGCTGGTCTCAAGTGTTAGAAATAAGCGAGTTAGAAACTATATGTTTCTATTTGCTAATTGATTATACTTATTTAATATAATAAAAAACCGCTTTAGGCTCCAGAAGGCCCACTTTAGTCCGAAAACGAAATTGCGTCGAAAAAAATTAATAAATACATAGATCACTGTGTAGCCGAGGCCTGTTATTGAGAAACTTCCCAATTATTATTATACTTTGAGCTCAGTAAATGATTTAATATACTTTATGAAGTTCTATTTGTGTGCAAACTTTTTTTTATAAACTTGTTTCTTCGCATAAAATTTACAATAGATTCTTAAGACTACTTAATTTCATACGTGTTACATAGTTTCTATGTTGTGTTTTCTAATCCGCGGAACGGTGATACCGAGCCTTATCGAGATATTGAGTAGTCCCAGGGTGGTGGGGTGGAGAGAGTGGTAGAGGAAAGCTCTAGGACAGCAAGGATTGTCTGCATTTGTGTCATCTCGTTATTATTTCATCTTTAACGTAGTATTGCAAATCATATACACTACTTATATCCCAAATTAATATCTGAATCGGAAATCGGGTCATTAAACCCGTGACCTCAGAGATGTAACACCTTGAAACCCGCAACCAGCTACACCACGGAGATCCTCCGCTGTATAACCTCGCTGATCGCTTTTAGATGCACTAACAAAGCTGTCACACAGAGTTTCTGCCAAAATAGTTTCGTATGACACACGTATGTAACGTATATATATATCTTGCTGTTACTTTTGTGAGCTTATAGCCTAGTTCTGCGTTCTTATAGTTCTGCGTACTGTGGCCCAGTCACAGATACTTTTTTTTAAACACAGTCAATGTAGTACCAAAAGGCTATATTTCAAAATAAGAGATAATAAGCTAGAAGTTTATATAACATTTGAACGTTATTTTAAAAATCTCATTAATTTAAAGCGAAAAGTTTATGGATTTAACGTGATTATCTTTCTCCCGCACTATTACGCAATTGCGTAGTTATTGTAGCTGGGTGCATTTTTCTATTACTGATTTTCTGTCTCTAATAAATTTTACGCCTAAATGTATCTAATCATAAAGGAATCGCAGGTTTTTTTGGCAATATCTTGTGCTCATATAATACATATATTATAGTTTGTTACTTAAATAATTTTAATAAAATTAACACCTATATTTTTAACTTATATTATTGACTAATTCGAATTTGTCATTGCAATGTATTGTTAATCAATTTAATTTTTTTTCATAATTTTTAAATTAGTAGTAAATTTTATTTGAAATGTCTCATGAGAATAAATAAATAAACATGTTAGCTCGATATTTTTTTTCGTCCGGTATCTTGAACTCATTCCTAATCTAAATATATCATGCTCAAGAAACGAGTGCAATATAAAAAAACGACTTGACTTAAGAATTAGAATAACAATCCACAATAATAAGTCTCTGAAGGCATAACATACCTAAGTACCTACAATTGAAATTTACATAAATTTCAATGCATATAAAACATAAAATGTGTGAGCATAATTTGCATTGAAAATATGAACGCATGGTAAACGACAAATTTCTTTGGTATAATATCATATACAGCGAAAACAAAGAGAAAATATTAAGCGCGAAAATTCTCTGCCGGACTTGGTTAATGGTTTGAAGCGAGATACGAATTTTAGTATTCCGCGAACTTGCGATCTCTGTGCTTGTGTAAGTGCGAGCTCTATACAGTTTACCGTTTCGTTACGATATATACAAAATACTTATTTGGCATAATCGGCAATTTTGAATTTAGAACTTTAAATGTCAAATTGAATAAATAGTTTAAGTTTTTTTTTTGTTTTATTATAAATTTGGGACTATTATTTGGTGAAATTTGATAGTTTTGGTTAATTATCAACGACTTCAAGGACTTTTTTCAATTATCCGTAAGTATGATTTGTTTTTGATAGAAAACTATAAGTGAAGTCTAACAAATGAAATTCAGATTTATATTACTGTGATAGACACAATTTTAAAACAAAACTTTCGAATAGATTGTAAAAAACTTTTGAAATTATTTCACTTATCTATTATTAATAAAAAAATAATAGTGTTTTACCCTAAGCAAATATCCTGTGAGAAAATTAACACAATATTCATTTCGTTAGCGTTTTTATCTAAGTGGTTGATAAGGACTCCATAATTTTATGATAATAACCTACAGAGCCATGTGATACAAACGCTTTATAAATATAAGTTTTTATGATTACACGTGAATCTTTTTACTGATAACGTAGACTAATAGATTAGGTTTTATATACAAATTTAAGTACCCGACAACATCCTTCTTTATTTGCCTTTATTTTTTAAATGGCTATTCAAACACGTATGACGTAGGTAGGTGTAGGCGAAAAAGTGTTTAAAACTGCCCCCTAATTGTCTAATTTTAAATCTATTGCAATCGCTTTCAGTTTGAAAGGTGTTGCACAACCATTGCTTGTTTCTGAAGACAGTTGAAAAAAAAGTATTTGTATTATGCAGCAATGGTTGTGCAACACCTTTCAAACTGAAAGCGATTGCAATAGATTTAAAATTAGACAATTAGGGGGCTGGTCCAGTAGATATTCGATGAAAACAAACAAACTGTCAAATCTATCCTCTTAATAATATTAGTATTAGTCTATACTAATTTCTTTGGTATTCTATCTATATAGAATGAGAAATATGAACGTCGCTACTTTTCGGTGATAATTTAAATGTGATTAGTCTATTAATAACCCTTATGTAGAAGCATAAGTTTTCTTTACGGGATGTAATATTAACATTAGGGATTATAGTCCAGTCCACCTGTGCATGCAACCGGGAACAAAAGTGCTTTCCGTAGCAAGGAGGAGCTTGTGATAATATATTTTGGTCACCAATCTTATGACTGGCCTTTTCGATTATTGCTTAACCCTTACAAACGCGGTGCCATATAGTTTCTCGCTAGTGAAAAAAATTATATTTTTTATATATTCGAATTCGATTCTTATTTTCCTACTTTACGCACTGTATGTTTTCAACTGCCTGTCATAATAACAACGGGTTATGAATAGATTTACAAAATTTTGTGTCATTCTGCCCACCCGTGAGTAACACGGAGACTGCGATAAGCAAAATAGGCCTATCTTGCTTGCGTTGTGTTGTTATGATGTTTTCTTTATTTTCTTTTTAATAATATCTATGTAAAAAAATTTAAAACTATATCATTCTCTTTTCGGTCCTCTTCATCACAATGTACATTACGTTCCTCTTCAAACCTCACTCTCGAAATCCCTCGTCACCATACAGATTTATATTCTTATTCTTTTGCTGTGCATGCTGTGCGTCTGTGGAATTCTCTTCCAGAGGGTATCAGGAGGGCTCGATCATTGGGATCCTTTAGCAGTGAAGTTAGAAATTATTTCCTTTCCACATCTTAAAACTATTTTCATATTATTCTTTCACTATTAAACCGTTTAATTCATTTCATATGTATTCATTTTTTTATTTTTATTTATTATAATATATTAACGCTATGTATTTATTTATCCTTCTCTATATTGCACCCACTCCCCGTAGTATCTTTATTTTTTATCAATTTTCACCATAGGTTGCCTGGAAGAAATTGCTGTTCAGCAATAAGGCCGCCATTTGTTTACTCAATCTCTTAGATAATAAGCTTTTTTGTAATCTATGTGTCATATTGAGTGCAATAAAGTCATCATCATCATCATCATCAGCCCTTTTACGTCCCCACTGCAGGGGCTCAGGCCTTCCTTATGGATGGTTAAGGAGGATGGGCCATGACCCTCCATGCTGGCCCAATGCGGATTGGAGGGTATTAACGACTGCAAATGCAGCCGGGACTAGCTCGAGATAATAATTTTTTGGTCACCCATCCCGTGACCGACCCTTGCGAAAGTTGCTTAACGACAACGATCGCGGGCCGCGGCGCAATAAAGTATTTTATTATTATTATTATTTACATAATAAGTATAAAGATGACATGTCATAGATAAAGTGATATATATTTATTATATGTATATTGATTTCCGAACAAATCTAACGAACAACGAAAACTTCTCACGTCTAGGCAAATGGCAATCAGAAATCAACTTGCTTATGAGCTTTGTCATTGTTAATTTGAAGAAGCTTCCTGACCTTAGCGACTTTAGTGGTGAGTAATAATCATTTAAAACTATTGATAGTTACCAATATCAAGAATTTTCAATATTAATTTAAATTTGCAGCAACTATTTACTATTCTGTATGTTGCCACATCTTAGTAATTTAATATATCAAACTTTAGTAATCGTGACTTACTTATATACATGTATTTTGGTCATAAAGTTGCCATGTCTGTGCATCGCCTATAGCTTTACTCAGTACATAGTTTAAAGACACATTTGTTTCTGTTATATTTGGCTCAATTCTTAGGAAATATAAGGATGATTGATTATATCTTTGGTCTGTATTTAGCAATAAATAATAAGAAAGACGATTAAGGAGTCGATTAATTATCATTGTACATACAGTACGAATCTATTGTTCTATATTAAAACATGGTTTTCAAGAAATATTTGTTTTTCATGATATTTCATTAATTAGTTTCATTTTGTCGAATACGTGATCTATCTATAGTATTTTTAGGGTAATGTAATACATGAGATGGTAGGTATAAATAAATAAAACTTCTGTTGATAAATTAACGTCTGTGCTACGGCAGCGCTGTATTTGACTTTGGGTTAGACGCTGATTTTGTTATAGAAAAGCAAAGCTGTATTTTATTATAAATTTGACTGCGACAAAAATGTGTTGAATAAAATTAAATTTAAAATACACATGGATTGTAGCTAAATCTGGAGCCAGCACGGTAAAAAAGTAAGTTTAATTAGCTTCATTCATCATATTTTCTCCTCTTTTTTTGATGAAAGTGCCACACTCTTGTAAAGGCATCATGACTGTTGACTAGGGATTAAAATCTTTTAGAATAATAATTAAAAGAAAAAGGAACTTTTTATTTAATGCAAAATTCAATTAAACGGTTATATTATATATTATCAACTGGACAATCGTTTGTTTCTGGGAGCCTCATAGATGACCTCAACCTATGTTTTTTTTTGTAAAAGTTAATAAACCTATGTTTTTTTCAATTCTTCTCATAGTGTTCTCATGATCAATGCTTAATTTTCGACAATAACAGAAGAGAAAAGTTTATAAAACACTGCATGCCTCAGGGTTCGATGTTAAATGGTCTTTTATGATTAATTGGATGTCATACAACCTCGATGTCACCGAAATATTTTTGTTATTTTATTATTTAACATATTCTATTTGCGTTTCTTTAATGGAAATAAATTAATAAGTTAAACTAAAACTAAAACCCGACTACAGCTAAATCACGCTCTAAAAAGTTTATAACAAGAAATTTTATTTTATAGTAGACTTGAGTAGATCGCGTGCGAGTGATATAAATGTAACATTTGTCTCAAGTGAAATAATATATAATTTGGCTTGCCTATGTTTGAAATATATCTTCGTAACAAGATTAATTGATTTGTAATAATACTATACTTGATTATAATACAATAAAATGTTATTCGTAACAAGATAACTGCGAGCGAATGAAATAGTCCTTGCAAAAATGTTATTTCGCTCTGAAGTTGTATCGCGCGCGTAGAGATACGCTATTTTATGCACATAAAAATAAATTTTACTTTCTTACCGCACCTATGTTCGAAACAACTTCAGAGCGATCTAGAGATTTGGCACAAACTATACGTTGGGTACATGCATATGAAAGAAGTCTTACATCAATCCGATAAATAATAATTTATATGGTTAAAAAGTTCGTGAAATTTAAAGATATTATTCGAGGAATATTTTTATTAAATAATAATGAAGTATTTTTTTAAATCAAGAAGTGAAATGTGTAATTTTTCTAGATATGTCTGTGTTTCTAGTCAAACGAAACATCAGTTAGCGCGTGACATCTGTTATTAATACGAATTTAAAAAGGGAAATTATGATTAGGTACATTAATGTAAGAAAATGTAAATATTATAGCAGGAATATACATAAATTTAAATAAAATTTGTAAATAGCCATTAATTTTTAATAAGTCAACATAATGATTTCAAACTAAAAGCTGTGAACGTTTCACTTTCAGCCGCTTTTCGTTATCGTGTTCAAAAGAATATTTATCTTTCATATCTTCGAGCTAAAAGATATATATCTCTCTTTTCGCGTGAGTGATATACATTGTGCAAGGCTATTTTATAGTGATAGCTATATTATAATAACGATGACCAAAGTACAGCTTAGTCGTATGCCACAACAGTTTGTTTTGTTATGGTCATGGCATTATATATATATATATATATATATATATATATATATATATATATATATATATATATATATATATATACTCGTATTTGAAATGTGCTATAATAATAAGGCCCTTTCATTAGATACCCTTCACGGAATCTTTCTTGCTTTCAGAGGGCGTTGTTGCCAATTAATTGTAACGTCACTTTTTTTTTATTATAGCCTATAAAAAGCGTACAACTAAGAAGCATTTGTTCAGTTACGATGAGAAGTTTCGAAGTTATAAGGGAATAGATGAACATTCGTATGTACAAAAGGCGGCCTTATTGCTAAGCAGCAATCTCTTCCAGGCAATCTATGGTGGATACAAGATAAAAATGGTAAATTAATTTTACATGAAAATTAATAAATATACGAGTCAGTTTGTAACTGAGTAAGTAGTCAAACAAACTTCGCAAATCTGGTGCTTAGTACATTTAGATTCGCTGAACGAATCTTTGAAAACGACAGTGATTTTCTTCAAGATTGGACTTTTTCGAAGATTTTCTATTATCCTTTTACAATACTCTATTTGTTCTAAGTATTTATTTGGTGACATATATTGTCCTTGTTTTGAAGAATGAGAGTTGCATTATAACGAGAAAGAAAAATAACCTATATAGGTGATCTCGAGCTAGATATTTACCTCTTTAACAAAGAAAACAACGTCAACGTATCGCTTTGTTCCATTTCTAGGTAAAAGATAGACAAAATTAGTAAATAAGATCACAATAATGTCATAACATTTTTATTATATTTATAAGCACGCTACTTTACTATATAAGGCTCCACTGTCCTCGATTTTATGCCTTAATGGGTTGTAAATTAAATTGATAAGAGTTTGCATAAAACATTTTGTTTTATATTTATTAATTTAAACAAATCTACGTAAATAACATTCCCTGAGATTTTTAGTTAAGTCTTGGTTTAAATCACTCAAGTAAAAATCTCATTCAAATTGCAAGTTTGCTATTCGAGTGAGATTTCTTTTAGTAATTTTATACAAATACCTATATAATATGAAAATAAAAACACATCAAAAGAGTTTTGACATATAATTTATTTATACAAATAAGTGAGTTTTAACATATAAGTTATCCATTTCTATAGCACCACCTCCTCTCATCCCGTGGGTGTTGTAAAAGGCGACTAAGGGAATACAGCCATTAGGAGATGGGCAGCAGCGTTTCATAAGAACAATGGCCCACTACGATCGCCAACTCGTCTGTCAAACGTGGCGATTATGGTAATTCCCCCCTTATGAATAACCTAAAAATAAATCGGCCTCTAGCTCCGGGCAGCCCTACTATGCCTAGTAACGGTAACGGTAGGGCAAGGGGTGCGAAGAATCCCCGGGTAAGATCCGGTTACCATCTACGACGACTTGACCTGGCAACCTATAACACGCGAATATTGAGGACAGACGCGAAGCTAACGGAGTTGGAAGAATATACAAGTAATTTACGCTGGGACATTTTCGGGTTATCTGAAGTCCGAAGAGAGGGGGAGCACTCGATAATCCTAGATTCCGGTAACTTGCTATATTACCGGGAGGGTGATCAATAGGCCCTAGGTGGTATCGGGTTCATCGTCCACAAGTCTCTTGTAAACAACGTGATTACCATTGGAAGTGTGTCGACCAGGATAGCATACCTGATACTCAGAATATCAAATCGATATTCGTTGAATGTCATACAGGTTTATGCTCCGACATCGACGCACCCAGATGACGAAGTGGAGGCTATGTATGAGGAGATCTCAAAAGCCATGAATAGTTACAATACCCATTTACAATACTGCACGGGGTTATGATGGGGGACTTTAACGCGAAGATAGGAAAACTGCGGATTTGGGTGCCGGAACTCTAGAGGCCAGATGCTGGCTGATTTCATGAAAAAGGAGAATCTCAACATAATGAACTCCTTCTTCAGGAAGCCATTAAATCGGAAATGGACCTGGATAAGTCCGGACGGTAGAGTCAAAAACGAGATTGATTTCATTATGTCAACTAAAAAGCAAATATTCAATGATATCTCTGTGATCAACGCCGTTAAAATGGGAAGTGATAATCGGCTGGTACGAGGAAAATTGAATATCAATATCAAGCTGGAAAGATCTCGATTGATGAAATCTATGCTCCGACCAAAACTTGCACAAATCCAAAACCCCAAAAGTTTTCAACTCGAGTTTCAGAACCGTTTTAGCGTCCTTGACAGCGATTTGAATGTGGACGATCTAAACAGCGTGGTGGTGGATACTGTTCGTATGGTAGGTTCCAAGTTCTTCAAAACCCATCGTTCCAGAAAAAAGAAAATCTTCGATAACACACTCCAACTCATGCAAATGAGACACGAAACGAGGCTGCAAGACTCAATAGATGCAAGTCGCTGCTAAATAGACAGATACCAAAGTCCTTGAGAAGCGATCTTCGCTGATTTAATACGGAACGTATTAAAGAGGCAATTGAGCGGAACAAAAGCTCCAAAGTGTTAACGAAAGATCTGTCTATTGAGCAAAGGCTGAAATCTGACGACGGTAGCATCATCTCGTCAAAAGCGGAAATCTTAATGGAGATCCAGAGTTTCTATGGACAGCTTTGCTCCACGCAAATACCTGCCGAAAGCAAGGCAAGAGATCCTAGATTCAAGCTTACCCGGCACTTTACCGAAGAAATCCCGGACGTTAGTTTGTATGAAATTAGTATGGCTCTTAAACAACTGATAAACAAGAAGGCCACGGGTGACGACGGAATCACCTCAGAGCTTCTGAGAGCGGACGATAATCCGATACTCAAAATCCTTCAGAGGCTATTCAATTCCGTTATTCTTGCAGGTAAAACGCCGAAATCATGGAGTGGAAGTGAGGTCGTCCTGTTTTTCAAAAAGGATGATAAAGCACTCTTGAAAAACTATAGGCCGATCTCGCTTTTGAGTCACGTTTATAAGTTGCTCTCAAGAGTCATTACGAATCGTCTCCAACTTGCAACCTTCCGAACAAGCTGGATTCCGAAAAGGCTATAGTACCGTGGACCATATTCATATGCAGCGGCAAGTTACACAGAAGTCCGAAGAGTATAACAGGCCACTCTGCTTGGCGTCTCATGGGTCTCATAAGAAGGCTCAAGTTCAGCCAGCGGGCAATAGAGAGAGCAATGCTTGATATCTCTCTACGTGATTGAATTAGGAATCAGGAGATCCGTAGGAGAACTAACGTTACTAACATTGCTCAAAGAATTGCTCAGATGAAATAGCAGTGGGCGAGACACAGCGAGAAGAACTGATGGTCGTTGGGGCAGAAGAGTTCTGGAATGGCGACCACGTACCGGACGACGCTCAGTGAACCCATGCTCAGCAGTGGGCGTCTTACGGCCGATGATGATGATGATGATGATATAATTTATTTAAGTAGTAGATTAGAGTAGCGAAGTGACAACAGAATCAACTAGATGCGGCAAGTTGACTCTATAACTCCAGTGCATGGAGCAACGAATAATATAATTTTTCACGCGAGTAGGAGTTTAAGAAATTGAGTCGAGTGACTCGAGTAAAAAGGGTTCAAGGCGCATCACTAGACAAAAGAGGTACAAATACTGGGTGGAATAGAACGACCGACACTCCCGAGGTTCCTGGAGAGTACTATTTGTCTTGAATATGATGTAAAAAAAATATACGTCTAGGTCTAATAGTTTCAGAGATATTAAATTACAAAGTTTTTGGAAAAAAATGACTGTTTTCAACCCTGAGTCAGCTGTTTTTGGGACGCACTAAGGAACAAGTTTTTAATCGATCATTGACTTCTTCATTTCTATAAACGAAATAAACTAGTTTCTGATTTATAAGACCGCTTTCATGCAAATTCTACCAGACAATCACTAAACAAGGCGGTCAAAATCTTTAAATCGATTAACAGACTAACAGCCGGTTTCTGATTTGAAAAAGTAGAAAATCTGTACTGCTTATTCTCAATAACCTACGTTTTTTTAATTTCACAAGTCAAATAGTCCTAGTTTTATCAAACTGCTATCAACTGATCATGAAAAAACTAAAATCGCAAACGAAAACTAAGTAATGTTAGTTAACTGTTTTTTATCAATTTCAAACTGACTATCATTAAACGAATCAGTCAAAATGCTGAAATTAATTAATAGACTAACATTTAATAAATCAATGTAAAAAGATTATTCTAATGTTAACTAATTAACATTACGTTACTACATTCATTCAAATAGTCAGTTTCCAAAAAAAATTAACTAAATGGATCAAATAACACGATCATTTATTAAAGTAGTTAAACTAATACATCATCCATTAGCATAAAGTAAGGGTTTGGTTACTTATTTAAAATGTAATTAAAAAGAAAATTCAAAAACAATTGCGTGGTAACATAATACGAATTCGAAAAATAGATAAACTGAATTCGTCCCTGGTTATCAAAGGCAAAGCGAACCGTATCCAACCGGCTCCATTTACTCGCCGTGTGCGCGGCTTTTTTGTACCGTCGGCGACGGCGGCGCCTTTGTTTCAATCATCGCCGGACATTTGCGCGTGAGGTACGTTACTGCATCGCTGCCACCGTACCGCTGCGAAGCGACTTTTTGTCGATTTTTGTTTTGTTCTAGTGCATTTTTAATTAAATTTTTGTTAATAAGATACTACAGTGTTCGTCTTGAGTGTTAAGTTTAGTTTAGTGAAGATTGTGTTTAGTTTTGTGTGAAATTTGATGCAAAAGAGCGTGCTTAGCTGTCTTCAGAGAAGAATTGGACATTTTCAGCATCGACTATCATTAAGATATCGGTAAATAATTAAATTAAATTAAATTAATGTATTTCGCGGTCCCTTGTTATCTGCGCACAATCGATATTGCGCGTTATAGGGCTCTCAAAATTTAAAATTTTTAATTCATTTTTACACCTCCTCTATTTTGAAATATTTGTCAAATAAAATGAACGTTTGTTTATAACCTAACTTGAAACTTTCGGCTGTGTCGGTCATTTTGTTGCTCCCAGTATTATTTTCGAGTAAGGTGTACAATAAGTTTTAGTCTAGCAAAAATTTTCTAGGCTTTTAAAAGCGGCGGGTGTTGCGAGTTCGGAGCAAGTAATCGCTTCACTTTTGAATGGTAAAAAGGTCCGGAAAGTGTTAGGGTCGTAATTATGTTTGTGTAATGAGCACAGCCCGGTCATTTATTCCAGAGTCATGCTCGTTTATTTATAAGCTAATTTTTGTTTTATCTCCGTTCGTGGGCGTTTATTACAAGTTCTATTTAGTTTAAGGCTAAATAGTTGCTGTGAGTTAGGCGGAAATTATTACAAAACACTTTCCAGTTTCCTATTCATACACTATAATATCCTCTTTCATCTAAATTTTGGATTATAGTTGGTTTGGTTATTTGATTAGTGTACCTACACGTGTCATACAAACTAGATAATGTTAATTAGTACATCTGCTATATTTGGAAAAAGAAATACCTTGAATACCTTGAAGGATACATTAGAAATAAAGCTAGTCTATCCGAATATTTGATTTTTATGTATTTTCAAGTTTTCCAAATTCATAGCGTGCGTGAACAATTCGGCAGAAAATAAACAAAGAAACTAAAACTGTTAAAGATAAAGAGGCATAAATCCTTCGAACCTATGAAATTGTTCTAATATGTATATATGTATGTAAAATACATGTTAGATTTGTCTCTTTATGTATTTTAATTCTTAATATATTCGATTATCTGAATACTTAACGACAACAATTAGTCCGGTTAATCGAGTTTCTACTGTATTTCCTGAAATTTATTCTGTAAAATGTAAAAAAACAATAAAATTGTTTAACTTAATGTAATCTAGAAATTATAGCCCGTTCTTGATGCTCGAATTAAAAACAATATTTTCTGTATCCAGATTTTATAGATTTTCATCATTTTTTATATTTTCAATTAAATATTTTAATTAACAATAAAATAGTCTCCAGTTCACATTGCTCTAATAAATGGCAGTTAATTAAATAGTATAATGTAATTTTGACATACATTATTTATAATCTAGGAATCATTTCTAAGTTGTACTAGACAGACATTCTCTTGAGATATAACTTAAATTAATATACTTATCTACGGAAGACGCTAACGTAAGACAATTATTAGTGTGGCGCCAAGAAACATTTGATTCTTTCATTGAATTAGTGATTGCAACTTTACTTCTAAAGTTTTAAAAAGTTATTGATTAGGATCTGTTTTCTCTAGGTAGAGTTTCCGATTTACTAATCGAAAATGTAGGTAGTTGTTATAACATCAACAAACATCAAGATTAGCATTTAATTTTATGTTAATAATTGCAAAGTTTAATTGTAGCCGGGTATTAAAAAATTGTAGTTTGAGATGATAATTTCCTATCATCAGTTTCCTGGATTTTGATGCAGTTTTCATCCATATACAGAGTGATTCAAGAGGAATTCTTCGTTATGAGTTATTATCACGATGGCACAATGTGTATTGGTGGGTGGGTGACTGCACATACATTAAACAACAAGTGTATAACATGTCTTTCAGATCATGGGTGGCTTTAAGATGACAAATAATAATAATAAAAGTTTATACACTTAAGCAATAACAAAACATTTTAATTTTTATTAACAATTTATTGGCAGATAGAGCTCCCTTTACATATTACTTTGTACTTCTCAGATATATTAACTATCACATTTGTCTTATAGAAATAAAAACATCTTATATTGGAATGCACAATTAATAAAAATAATAACTACCATATTTCACATTTTTCTAATTAACATCTATTGATTACTCAAACACTTGCATGATAGTGAAATTATTTATTAACATTGCTTTAATTGAATTCAAATATAATGACACAGGTAGGTACTGTAATCTTATAAGTAGGTAATCCACACATATTTGCTCTATACTTATATTGTGATATAAATTACACTTTTTGTTATTGCTACTGTGAGATATTTTTCTTAAAATTTTCAAGTGAATATAATCAATTTTTAGTTTAAGTTTAACAAAATTTTTTTGTTACACAATTATCAAATAAATTCTGAGATAACTTTTTATACATTTGAGGAACAATATATTTATTAATTCTTTCACCGAAATAGTTGTTACATTTGGGGACTACAAATTGTTTCCTTTTTCTATTATTACATCTATAATGAAAGAATCAAACGAGATTACCTTGTGAAGTTTGATATCTAATTATATGAATGTCTTGACTGAACCCATCCCAATTATACCCAAAAACTATCATTTTTTTTTTATGCTCTAAATAAAGACTGGTGAATGTCGGAGGCCAGCGCGGTAGCGTGACAAGTGGGTAGTGACTAAAGATGTTTTATTTAAATAAAATTTATTAAAAAAAAATTCTTATGCTCTAAATAATGACTGGTGAATGTCGGAGGCCAGCGCTGTAGCGTGACAAGTGGGTAGTGACTAAAGATGTTTTACTTAAATAAAATTTATTAAAATAACTTTTGAACTATGGTGAGGACGGCAACATCTCGTGTACTGCTGAACATAAACCCTAATCATCTTCAGGAGAGATATGAAGTATAATTTGTTCTATAAATCATCACAGGTCTCTGAAACCTATCATTATTTAAATTATTCAGAGCTATCAACAATGATAGTAGTATATAATGGTCATCCATCCAATGACTGGCCTTTATGAACATTACTTAACCTCTTCAATCGCATACCAAATGCGCTTAACACTGCGACGAATTTCAAGAAGCTGTTATTTTAGATTGTTGATTTAATTCATTCGCGTTATTTATTTGTCAGAGAAAAAGTGCACATTTACTTAATCTTCAACATTCCTCAACCAGCGGGAGGTTAATTACGCGAGATGGTAAAACTTTTCTTAAGCTCTTAATGGAAAAACAATTTGCTAAAAGAAGTAACAAGCCAAATTGAATATAACGAGATTCCACTTACTGTTGCCACATGCACAGGTGTGGTATAGTTATACAGGTTTTCTATTATATTTGCTTTAAAATAGTTTTTTAAATTTAAGCTTTTTATTAATAAACAGTATATTTAGCTGGCCCCATTTATTATTTGTTTGGGTGAAATCTAATAATTGAAATTTGACACCCTTCCTGTTGATAGATTGATCTGAAATTTGATAGGTACATTTCCTTGGTTCTGTGACAATACAATCAAATAAATTCTGTTTCATTGTAAATCCAAGGTGGTCGCTGCTACAAAATGGTGGGTTACACATTTTGTCACGACTACTACTATATGGGTATCAAATGAAAGGATTTGACTTGTAGAACATAGTTCACTATGATTAAATTATGTAAAAAAAAATTTGAACGGTTTTATTGTCAATAATGTATTAATTCTTAATATTATGTAAAAAAAAAATAAACCGTTTTATTGACAATAATGTACTAAAAAGTAAAAAAATAAATATATAAAATAGTAAAAAAAAGTAGAAAAAGTATTAACTACAACAGATATAATCAGAACTAGTGTCTCTTCGAGCCTTCCGAAGCACGGAGGAGCTCGAGGCAAAGTTTTTGTCACTTTTCTTAAAAGCGAAAACAACCATGGCCAAAGTATTCTTTCATTCTTGTAGGCACTCTTCTGGACTAACAGATAGGTATAGGGTACTATTTTCCTATAAAAGGTTTCACGTGTGTTACGTATGATGGATTAGCATAAAATATTCTCACAACGATAGTAGGAATAGTATTATATTACGAAACAAATGTAATATTTCTCTGGTACCATTATTTTGTCTACGGCTATTCCCGTGAGATATTATGGTTAAAAAATAAAAACAATATATAATGAAAAAGTATCGTCTCAGTTAAATATCACATATGAATATGATTTAGATTGATCCTACCTGATCTTTTTGGTAAAATCATGTTTTCATCAAAGCTATGTTTTTTGAAAGAATTGAGGTAAAAGTGAAGGAGACATACCTATAAAAAACTCTTTAGGTCTATTAAAAAGGCTCTAATAATAAAAACACTAACAAAAATTATCTGTATCAATAAATTAAAATTCTAACATAGCTTATTTATGTGTCTTATGTTCACTAATTATGTCCTGTATATGTTTATAAGGTAAATTAAGAATGTGGCGTTCAAAGTTTATGCTGTGTTGTTTTAGGTAAATCGACCTAGAAAGAGATTTGCTATCTATTCCAAATTGATTATATTAATCTATTATACCGAGTAGTGGTCTCCTACGTGAAATTGGCAGGATTGTGGCTAATACAAAATAGCCATTAAAATAGAAGAAGAGGATCATTCGTTCGTCAATGAAGAACATGTTAAAGTTATAAAATGAAATGAAATATCGACACATCAAACGTTAAGATGGCTAGAATCATGGCTAGAGTGTTATCGGTTATTTTTTAAGTTAAAATTTTATAGTATTTATTTCCTTTCGAAAATATCTTGTTACTACCGTTGATTTTGTTTCAAAGTTCTTCTTGTTTACGAATATTTTCGCAATAAAAAGAAGTTTTTTCTTAGTAAACAATGAAATATCGACTTCGCAAAAAGTTGACTGAGTTTTATTAAGTAGACAATAATTTTAACTGATTATTATATTCTTGACGAAAAATGCTCAAAATATCCACTTTGTCCCTGGCACTCTGAGATGGGACTCGAACCCATGACCTTTCACTATCCGGCCGACCGCTCTACCCCCGGAGTACCCAGCTCCTAACAGGACTGACGAATCTTTTAAGCACTTTTTACTTTTTCGCTACTACAGAGCGTATTTTCATCAATGTTCAGGCAATACACTCAAACAGCTAAAACAAATATTTTTACAAAGATTTAAACGTTTGAAAAGGAAAGCAGTCAATATAATGATTAATACTAAAACAACTGTATAATACTGTATAATTTAACAAGTTTTTATTACCTTGTAATGTATATCTTTGTTCGTCAAATATTGCAACTCCATTTTAAAGAAGTCGCTGTCTCATCAATCTAGCTGAAATTTTGTGTAAAAGTTAAAATAATAACGCATGATTAGATCTAATCTAATAAGGTGGATGATCCAAGATAGCGGCCTATATTTCATAAAAATCTAAAACTAAAAAAATGCCTAAAGAAATATTTGAGAACGAGGTTTTCTTGAAATGTGCTAACAAGCAAAAAGAGCTGTGTAGGTAAATCTAGCGTATCAATTTGGTCCATTGTTTCTATGTTTGTAGAATTATGACAGTTCTTTGAGTACATCATATGTGGGGTGACATATATTCTTACATATACCCTTTTAACCTCTTATCATCTGTATGCTAGTGATTTTTAATTGTATACACAAGATAAACTTGAGAATTTAGACAGGATCATCTTGCAGCTGAACCAAAATCTTTTTCGAAACAAAAGTTTTAAGTATTAGGGAGCGGTTAAAAGTTTTGCAATTACTGTGAATCCTTACAAACGTTAGGCTATTATTATCAGCAGTCCCAGGATGATTTCTCGACATAACGTGGATACGACACCGTTTCAGAAATATAATTATATTGTGTGTGGTGCGTGTTCATGGATCCCTTGGGTGTGTTGTATCAACTCAAAAATTTTCTTCCGTCCAGTACTAAGGTTGCCCTCGTCAAAGAGGGGAGGAACAAGTTCTTATTCATCCCCTCTTTGATTAAGCTGATATTTATTTTTTAACATTAACCTAATAAGTCTGGTTAAGTTGGATCTAAATAATAACGTATTCGGTCTACGTAAATATGACCATATCACTGATATTCGTAAACAATGTAAGTGGTTGTCTATTCTTGAACGCAGATGCTTAAGGTTAGTATGCACTTAGTATATATTACTATTCACTTAGTATATTTTACTCTCCAAAATTCTTTACGATCCACATACTCTGGGATGTATGAAATCTAAGTTTTGATTTCAGTTTCTCATCAAAAGCAACTTCGCTCCAGTTGCAATCTGGTACATTAATTTCTCGCCCATCATACTTAATTTGTTTCTGATTCTTTCAACCTTACAGCCATTCGACCTTGGAATACACTCCCTTTGCAAATTTGGAAAGCTTCAATCAATTCATTTACGTGTATGTGTATTTATATATTAATATATAATTTAGATGTTTATATTGTATACTAGTATATATTATGTATGTTAAAGTTAACATTACTTTATTAGAAACTGGGAACTAGGTTATCCTATTATTTTACTGATACCACCTTATGAGTTTACTATACATTTTCATCAGTTTGACTGGTAAATTCAACCTTTTTATTATTTAGTCTGCCATTTGCTATTTTAAAGGAAAAAAGATTAAATAAAAAATACTCTTTAATTATATGCAAAATATGTATAACAGCAAAAACATGTATAAAACTTTGTAGCTATAGACTTTTTTTCGAATAAGAATCTTATTATATGACATACAACACAGTAAATTTGACAATATCACAGTAAATTTGACGATATATTTTATATTTATAAAAATGATATTAAGAGTTGAATTCCAGCACAGAAGTTTTGAAACTCATAATACTATCTTTACCTATTTTTGTATCATGATGAATTAGACACGTAATATTTGGCTTCGTTACTGTTAATAATATATAAAAAACAGTTTCATCTAGTTTAAAAATATATGTATTTATCGTAAGATAGAATTTCAATCGGTATCTGTTGTGGAGGCGTACGATGTAAATAAAATACAACGACGTATGTCTTTAAATAAACACAGTATTCAGGCAGAGTTATTATTATATTTACCCATTCAGATAACGTTCAAAATATAATATGTTGAATTTTATTTCTTTAATTATCGAATTAACAAGCACCGAACATTATGTATTGTCATAAAAAAAGTACATAAATTATGACATTGTATTGATTTTTATACGGTCATTAGCTACCTAAACAAGAAAAAATAACTTCTGAAAGTAGACTTTGGTTGAAGTATAAACTTTTATTGAAGTCAAAAATCCGATTCAAAGGCATAATTAACTGAACGATTAAGAGTCCACGATACCTATTCAGCATAAAAAACTAATAAAGGACTCGCCCTTTATTTGCTAAAATACAATGTTTATTATCCATAGAGTTAATATTTATTTACCAACAGCTTATTAAACAAGATATATTATGCCATAACAAACAATAAGCCAATTATAGGTTTCCACGTATAGATATAGCTTAGATCTAATCATTTATTTCACGCACAAACTATACAATCAAATAAATAATCGTACCTGCGTCATTAATTAACGAGACAGTAAGTATTCTATTAGTTTCCGCTTAAATGAATTAATGTTGCAATAAAAGATGTCAACATCTTACCCACACTCATCAAGCATCATATTTAAGCTTACGCTGGCTCTAACAATAAAGCTGTTCTGCCTATAATTTGTAGATGACGAGGGAACCGCTATAGGTCGGTAATATCTTTGCGACCTTGTCGGGACTGACAATTTAATGATATCTAATAATTCTATACAATCAATTTGACAATTTATAATCTGATTTTCCTGAGGTACAAAATAATAAAAGCTGATAATATTATAAAAACATAAATAAAAATTTATACCTACCATAGTCAAATCACTTATATGAAAGCATAAGTAGAATGAATAACGTAAAGTTAACACAACATGCAAATGCGCTCCCATATTACACAAATAAAAAACCGGGTTCTCAGGTAAATATTTCATTTCTGCGTAGCAACAATGGCAGTGAAAATATATTTTATAAATATATATAAATTATATTTTAATTTATTCTTCATTGCCTTATATATCCTTAATTAACTCTCCAAAAGTTAAACCTAAAAAAGGACGCGGAAAGCATTTTAATGGTGGTTTCGTTATAGAATAATTTTACTTACTACTAAAAATAAAGCTTTTAATAAAAGAAGCTTCTTCGACTTTGTAAAGTTGTTGTATCTCCTAAACTACTTCTTGGATTTTCATAAAACAGCAAAGAACCACCTGTTATCGGTAAATAAATAAGTTATCGCGTCTCCATTAACAAGTTTAGGAGGCTTTCTATCAACTGCCAGCAACATAAGAGATTTTGGCATACCTTTCAAAAAATATTTTTGTTAAGGAAATATTTATGAAATTCACCGATGAACTTTTTTATGGTAACACTCTGGGATAAAACATAAGGTTTTTACAAACGATTTCAATGTTGATTTCAGACTTTTTGTTTTTTCTTTTGTGTTTAAGAATATGTTAAACAGTGTAGCACTGCTATTTTATAATAAAATCAGAGACGAATTTAATGTTGATAACAGCACCGTCACAATATAGTTTTAATAAAATGAAACCTACTTCAAAAAAAAATAAAAAAGATGGCTGCCGAAATCGAACTTAAAACTGAAAGAAACACTTGAAGAACAAATGACTACGGCTTGGCTAAATAAAAATCTCAATGCACTCATGGAACCATTCTGTGGATCATTTGAAATCAAAGCCCCCGCGCTTGCAATGAGAATTTCAGTTTAGCCAATCTAAGCCACTTGTTTCTTACATTTAAGTTAGATTTTGGCAGCTTATTTTTTTACTTTTTGACGTTTCTAACCTATACATGCAAATGTCTTTCAAAAGTAATAAAGATTTTAATATTGTTGCCACTTGTGCATGTGCCTTTATTTGCAGGCGGGTGGAGACATGTCCCTTATCTTAAGTAGGTAGGTATATAGACTAAATAAATATAATAATGTAATTGTTGTGTGAAATAGTTAAATGACTCATTTTTTTCAAAAGAAATATCTGCCCTATAATCGTATCTCATAACGGTAGTGTGCTCCAATCTTAGAGGCTCCAATCATTGCGATTTATGTGGGGCTGGTTCGAACTTTACCTAAAATGTGATCTACACGGTTGCAAAACAGCATTCCAATAGAGATGATTTTCGTTTTTGTATACCATCTAGTAAGCAGACAGTCAAATTGGTGCAATTGTAAATCATATTTTGATATGACCTTCAAGTTCAACGTAATCTCTGTTAGATCGCTGGTTTATAACCGTGTGGAACACACTTTAGATTACGGTATGCTAATCATGGTACTTATCGTAAATTTGGTGCTTTCTGAAACTGATGTTAAATATCTCTCTTGCATTTGCCCCTTCGGTTAATAATTCAAAAATTATAAGTGTGAATAAAAAGTTTGCAAAATTTATATTAATTTATGCAAAAACAATTATGCCAAAGTATATTAAGGAATAAAAATACCATAAAAGAAGGGATCTCGCTCTCAACACCAGCAACATTAAAAATGAATAAAATGCCAGAACCTTCGGAACATAAAGCATTAGCGTCGTTATTTGTGTCTGTAGTCGTTATTATCAGTGAAATTTTAGATAAATAAATCACGTCAGGGGAAAAGAACTCACTAGCCTACACTATCCCTCAGGATGTGGTACAGTCTAGTCGTGCGGTACATGATGGGGTTCGTTACTGATACTACCGTACTTCTGGTCCATAGAACATGGAAATAATTAGAAGGGCCTTATCTGCGTAGCTGGAGCGCCTCAATGATACGAAGCCTTTCTAAGGCAGGATTAACCTCTTAAGTGAAACAAATGATAATCGTTGTCGAACTACATATGAAGCCGGTATGTGTGTTACTTCACAAAACACTCTTAAATTAAATAAATAATTTTGGATCTATAAGTGCACAAATTAAAACCTTTGTGTTTAGGAATCTGAAACGAAAAGGGTATCATGGCATACGACCTGAAATGATAATGAATTCAACCTTGAACTTGAAACCAGTGTACGAGCCACTCGACTAACAGACGTCTGTATGTGTATTGTGTGTGCGCTCGTGTCGTGATAAAAAGCGGCGACGAACTTATATTCTATGGTTTCTGTCGGTAACTTTTGTTAGACTTTCATTACCCATGATGGAATATGTGAATAATGTTGCATTAGTTAGTGTTTTCGATGTGGAGCTTAGTAACTTTAGTAACTGCCGGGCATAGGATTGGTGATTAAATATTCATTATCTTGGAGTTCCTGTGCTTCAGAAAGCACATTGCAGCTAGTCACTTGCCCCTGGTCACATCTGCAGTTATTAACATCCAACGATTAGATCAGTTCTCCCTATTTGATTGACTCCATATGGAAAGGCTATACCCCAACATTAAGAACAATAATAGGCTGGTGATAATAAAATGACTTAATATTTTTGTGTTCATAATGGTTTTATCAATATTTCTTTTTTAATATTATTCATATCTTAAGAAGACCATATTAAATACTGCCATGAATGGTTCTATCTCAGTAATCATAGTGTTATTTGAATATCAATGTTTGCTGATATAGGGACGACGAGAAGTAAGGGAGAACAGTGTCCCTGTAATCTAAGAAATTATGTATACAAGAAAAAATTTAAGAAGTGCACAAAATTGTATATTGTGTTCATTACGGTAAATCATATTTACGATTTTGTTATATCTTTTATAACCTGCTAACATCGTTGATAAAAAAATTAAATAACGTCTATAATTTTGTTGCTACTTATAATAACTGTAGCCGAGGGTGATTTCTTTTTTTATTCATTATTAAATAAACATGCTAATATGAAAATCGTGAAAAAAACTACTGCACTTTAAAAAAACACTAAAGTTATTTTAAAATATTCACTAGGCTTTAAATAAAATCAAATTTTGAGAAGTAATTTCTTGGGGATATGTCATAATTTAAGCATATATTTTTAACAAATAAACAAGAATTTAAATGAAGTAAGCTATTAATATATTAGATAACAACACTATAATTATTAGCTATCAACAATTTTTACTTCGAATTCTTGTCTATTGGTTATAAATATTTGTTTAAGTGATTTTATCAAGTAATTACTTCTTTGTAGATACGCGGAAATATTTATTCGTAGTATTTGGTGAGTGATTCCTTGAAATCCTTTGAGAAATAAGTATTGGAAGCGTACACCAATTTATTTATTTTTTATTCATATAAGTCGTATATAATCATGTCCACTTTTGATACATAGTTTTATCTGTCACATATTTATTAAAGGTCGCGTCTAGCCATCTGCTATTAGCGACAATTTAAATTAGTTTTTGTTTAAAATAGAATAATATCTTAGTATCTTTTCATCTGTAGGCCAGGGGATTCGTAAATAGGGATGATGACTAATTTCTGTTTGTTTGTCCGTCAGGTAGAGTGTTAAAAAATATTAAACATGTATTTTTTTTTTCTTAATCATAAAATTACGGCATTACATTGAGTTGAAATTTCGCATGACGTCACGTTAGAGTACGTTTTCTACTCAACTGTGACGTAGCGAGCCCCCACTCCTCAACTTTAATGCCTGTTATGTAAGCTATTTGTTAATTTGAAGTAAAAAAAAAAATACGTATCTAATATTTTTCTACTATCTGACTGACGGACTAAATAGAATTGCATTTTTTTTACCCAGTTTTTAAACATTGTAAATAATGTTTGAGGTTATAACATCTGTCAAAACTCTAGATATTTGTGGAGTTCCTCAAAAATTAATGCATTTAATCAAAGATTTTTAAAGTTTGACTCGTAAATATGAAAATTAATTGTTAATGTGCACTTTTTACCACATGACGAAAGAATATTTTGTCTGTCTTTCTGTCATTGGTCCATTTTAAAATCCGAACCGCAATCAGGTAGGTATTAAAGTACTACTTTTTTTTAATTATTTTAAGAGTAGCAATTTAATATTAAGAGATTTAATTAAAAAAAAGCTATATTTTAAAATATATCACATCCCTTTACGCGTTAGTAAATTTTTAAGGTCATAATTAGACATGAATAATTTAAAAATAACACTGGTAAACAGTATTTTTGTTAAACAAAATCGAGTCGGTTTTTTAAACACTACTACCTACCCGCATATAAACCTCATACTTAGTTTAGTTCAATCACCCTCAGTTTTCGTTAAACATAAACTAAATTGATTACGCGAATTTTGCTTACCGACGTATGTTTCCGATAAATTAATATTGAGTTATTGAAATTAAAACGGTTTTTTTTTTTGTGATTGTCGTTTCTGTACATCGTAATAAGATGCCCAGAGTGTGTGTAAACCATCCTGATAACTTTTGTTACATTTGCGGTCAACTTACTATTAAAAGTCACCGTCGTAATTTGACACCATTAGTTAAAAACTGTTATTTTAATTATTTTGGCTTTCCGGTGCAAAATTTGGACAAAACCTGGACTCCTAGTGTTTGTTGTGCACAATGTGTTAGTTTATTAACATCATAGGCTAAAGGATCTCGTCATATGCCGTTTGCAGTTCCAATGATATGGTCTGAACAGAAAGACCATGTATCAGATTGTTATTTCTGCCAAATTTCTATCAAAGGTATTAATCACAAATCTAGACACACCGTGAACTATCCGAATTTACAATCTGCTCAAAGACCTATCCCACACAGTGATGATCTGCCTGTTCCTCAGCCTCCAGTAAACACGGATGACGTGATTGATGAAGAAAATGTATCTGAGAATTCTGATTCCGATCCGACTTTTGAGCCCAGCACTTCAAATACGGCACCTCATTTTGTAAATCAAAACGATCTCAATGACCTTGTACGTGATTTGGATCTCAGTAAAAGACAGGCAGAACTCTTGGCTTCCATTTGATTCCATCAGGATATATCCAACATGGAGAAACGGTAAGTGGAGTCCGAACATGTTGGCTGATTACTGTTGGACACTCAAAAGAGATGTACCTGACGCTAAATATTCCCTAAAATCCTGAATAAAAGTCAAATGTTAGTTGTTTTTCTTGATTAAATTCAATTTTCAACCATATTTACTTAAAAAAAGTGTATTGCAGTTGCAAGAAAACTGAGGGTGACTGAAACTTTTTAAAAATGCAGATTGTTAACAGGCTAATTGTAGATACAAAATATCCCATTCAAATTAATTTAACTTTCATTAAGGTCATTTTTGTCAATCAGTGTAATTATTTCAAAGGAATTGAATATCGTCGAGTTTTAGGGGTAGGTAATATCGTAACTTTTATTTACCAAGAAAATATTTAAGAAATCAAGTTATGATTTAGTATCTCCGTTTAGAAATATAACTGATTCTCAATATTCTTTAATGGTTTGTTTTGACTTGGTTATGTTTACGGTTGATTTGATTATTTTCTTGGGTTTGCGTACGGTTGATTTGATTATTTTCTTGGTCGCAAATAAATAAATATTATTATTTCCGTATCCATAATTTACTCTTCCCGACCCTCGTAATATATAATGACTCTTGTAATATATTTGCTTCTCATTATGGGTATTATTATTGATAATAAATTAAAACGAAATTAAAATAATAAAATGTTGTATTGTTATCAAAATGATCCATTAATCAAGTTTCTTGATTTAGTTTTACCTTTTTCAGGTATTTTTTTTTTCATATCAATCAGTGGAATGGCACAATTGAATTATTGTTTTGTTATTAAAAAGTAAAGTTTTATTTATTTCCAAAAAAAAATTCTCAGGATTTATTTGTTACCTTCAAAGTGATCCCTTCCCGATACAATTAGCTTCTGCCAAAATATTTTCAGTCTTCGAAACAATAATTAAAGTCGCTTTAAGAGCGCTCAGAGATTCAAGTTAAACCACTTCTATCGTCTCCCAGTTTCAAGAATAGATATAAGTCATACAGATTTAGTATATGAAAATAATACAAATAAATTGATTGTGAAATGATAGTGGATCAAGTTTTTGGTGTAAAAGCTGTCAATATGCGTGCAGTGTGAGAAGATGTACTATTTTACTTTGAAAGTTGTATTTATTATTGTGATAATACATATTATTTTGGTAATGACATGATTTATGTAAATGTCATTACTTATGATAAAAAGCTGGTAAGTTTCTTTCGCTTGTTCTTCTTGTCAGCTAAAAGACGTCCTGAACAAGTGGAAGGGGAAAAAAATTTTTTGGACGATTCAAAAGTGCTTGTAATAGCCTACTTGAATAAAGATATTTTCATTCATTTATTTTCTTAACGAAAACGAAAAACAAAATTGTCGGTTCAAAATATTATTGTGAATAGTATTAGCAAATGCCCATTTGATATTCAAACACAAACAGGCTTTCCATGACTTACAACCTCAAGTTTTTCAGGTATGTATGCTCTTCTTTTTCAACACTTCCATGACACATACCATTTCTTTGACGACATCTATAGTAGAGTGTCTTGTACGCCTGTTTTTATGTGTTACCAACTCGATTCCTTGTTGGGTCAATGTAGAAAATGAACTTTTCTATATTCTATATATCTTACATGGTGTGGTATCTTCGTTGTTTTATATTTAAAATGATTTGAGTACTTTATTTGGGATCTGAGCAATATATTATGTTGGATAATATATTTATTTTTAATTTGGTTAACGCTAGCGAAATATAACTTATACCTCAAACTAGAGCTCTTCATCATCTCGACCTAGACACACTACAGACTTAATTAAACAATACATAAACAGGTTTGAAGGCTTAGAACATTTTATAAATTTTGTGTCAACACGTGAACCTTAAGATTAGAGGACAAGGAATAGATGGTATTGTATACATCCAAAATGTAACAAAATTACAAAATTCCGATCACGTTCCTATAGAGTGATCACAGCCACATATAGAAAATAGATTGTGAGTTATGTCAGTTGACATCTAAATTTGTAAAATATATGTGTGAGGCACGACCCAGGAATTCAGTTTATTAAATTCTATTCCGATTCCGATTGTTAACGACCAGTCTAATATACAGAAAAGGGATGTTTCTGATATATAAGGCTTTACCAGCAGCAGAACGTAGATTGTAGAAAATTAAAAGATACAAATTAGCCAAGAAAACCATTTATTGTAAGTGCACAAGTAAAAAAAAGAGCAATCATAAACAGAGGAGAAATTAGTCATATAAATTTAAATTAAAAATATAAAAACAACTTAAGATCCTGGCAAATAATGGTAGTCAACATAATGCGTTTCGCGAACGATGGTCTTCGTTAGATTTATTTTATACCCTTTATTTCCGATACAATAATATTCGATATAATCAGGCGTTATTTTTCTGAACTACATTGGTATAAATGTGAAACTATAGTTAATATCTAGCAACTTCTACCAGTAAAAATTATTCCAAAAGAACTCACTAAAACTATTTTGGTGTTAAAATTTTTGGAGTTTGGTGGAATAATCCAAATCAAAGAGATTATTACTGTTTAATGTCTTTAAACAGAATACCATTATGTAATTTGAATGCGGAGAAGTTGGATTACGTGTGAAATGTGTCTCGCCTAGATTAAACGGATAATGAGCTTTCATATTTTTGGGCGCTATGGCTTATGGCATATTATTTAAGGATCAGTCGCTCTCAGCGATCCCGAGAGTGACAGATTGTTTATACGGATAAAAATATATTATTATGTAGCATAGGGCATCCTACGCATATTCCATTTTTGTTTTCAAATCAGCAGTCCGTCATAAAACTTATTTTTAACATAAATATGAATTATTCACGTTTCTGAGATATAAGTCATCAAGTTGACTATACTCATTAGAAGATCAAGTTTCTATTGTTCGAAATAAGATGTATTTCGACGAGCCGTTATTTTGAAAATAAGAATAACTAGCGTGTCAGTAGAAATCGAATAATTTTTCAAGATCTTACGAAGGTTCTTATTTATAACTATTTCTAACATGAATTAACGATAATTTTTACCTATATCCAACATATTTATCATATTCTAAAGATATCCCAGAAACAGTGGAACTCGATAGCGCAATGGTTAGTGCATTTAGTTTGTGATACGGAATTTAAGCAACTTTTCTAATGACCAGTTATAATATGGGTGACCAAAATTTATTATCTCGAGCTCCTGAGTGTTTCGGAAAGCATGTTAAGTCGTTGAATCTGACTGCTTCTATATCTGCATTATTTAAACCTACCAACCACCAATGGGCCTGTGTGGTCCATGGCCTGGTTTCTATTCGATTCAATTCGATCCGAAAACCTGTACCCAGACCCAGCAGAGGCGACATTAAGAGGCTAATTTTTATTCCAGAAACTAAAATTATAAAAATGAATTCAAAATGATGATTTATGATGGCATTATGGCTGTTTCAAAACAATAAACAAAACAGCCGTGGAATCAGGGTTATCAGATGACGAAATAGAAATTTCCACTTTTAATTACGAATAACAAAAATACAACTGAAATTATATTAATCAAAATGAAATTGCAAGATTTTTATGTTTTTTTTTTCTTTAAACATTTGGTTAGCGATTCTCGCTTCAATATTAAGAAATCTGATCAGATTCTTGAGTCGCCCCGCTTAACTAGCATCTAGAGTTGTGTCGGACTCATCCTGACGTTAGTTTCGATAGACCCGACGTACACCCAGAACAAAGATATTATTCTAGTCTCAGAGTGTATATTGAGCATTATGTTTCTATAATTTTGTGAAACTAAAAAGTCATTCAGTTTACATTGAGTAGCTCGGTGGCATAGAGGTTAAATGTTACGGCCCACGATCGTTGTTGATAATCATTTTTCGCAAGAGTCAGTCACAGGATCATCCTACTTAAAGATTCCAAAGGTCAAATATTCTCTTACGCAGATGATACTGCAGTGGAGTTTTCTGGACGCTCTTGGTCTGAGGTGAAATTGACGACTGAGAGGGGATTGGCTGAGCTGGCTGGCTGGTTAAAAAATAATCTTCTTACTTTAAATATACCAAAAACAAATTACATTTGCTTTACCCCTTACCCCAGAACTCAACCTTGTTCTGATTATCGTATTGTAGTACGTATATACACGTGTACTAGACCAGAGGCTTTGTGGCACTCACATCTGGATTTAGTGGCTAGTAGGGTTAGAAAGCTTATATACATTTTTAAAACGTTACGAAGTGTAATGACGAGTGAGTTACTCAAAAAAGTCTAAATAGCGTTAGCTCAGATGTCATTCTGTATTGCTATTTGGGGAGGCGCGTCAAAATTAAATTCCAGTGTCTTAAGAGGGCCCAAAGGGCTTTATTAAAAGACGTGAACTTCAAGCCATACAGTTTCACTATGAGTGAACTCTACGCTTTGAGTGGAGTTTTATCTGTGAGAAAACTATATATCCTATATCTTACTCTAAAAGCACACAAAGTGTTGCCTTTCAATCTTACTAAGAGTTGTAGGAGACGTAAGGGCAAAATCATTACCATCTCTGCGGTTCGTACAGTATTTGCTGAAAGTCAGTTTTCCGCTCAGTCTGCAGTAGTTTATAATCAACTAAATTAAAAATTAAACATATATCCTATGCAACATCATATATGTAAAAAGCAGTTGCAGATTAGCTTGAAAAACTGACCTATGAAGAAGTAGAAAACTTGCTGGTGCGACCTTTATAAGATCATAAGAAATATGTACGTTCACATATACACTTACATACGTACATGCTTGTCCATACACGTACACGCACACACACACGCACACACATACACACACACACACACACACACACATACACATACACACTCAAGCGCGCGCGCGCACACGCACACACACACTAAAATACTACACAAAAAAAGTTATTGTTTAAATTTATTATTTAAAATATGTATCACTGTTTTTTCCTTAAAAAATGGTAAGAGCGAGATATCTCCAACACAAGTATTACTTTTACTTGCTGGAGTATTCTCATGTATAACTATGTTAAATAATTTGGAAAATAAAAGATTATTATTATTATTATTATTATATAATATAATGAGGAAGGCCTAAGCCTGTGCAGTGGGGACGTAAAAGGGCTGATTATGATGATGGAAAATCATCACAAACTATCATAAGTAATATACAACTCGTTCATCACACTTGACGTCTAGGCATCTGACGCAATTAGTATTATATTCGTAATGTTTTCATTCGGATACTACCTTACAAAGAACCTTGAGCAAATACATTTTGTCATCCATTATTTGCTTGATTTCCTAAATCAATTTCCTAATATCCTAATAAATTTCTAAATTCAAAACAATAATTATTATTTTCTGAATTGACATCAGGTAAATCTATTTTTATCTCCTCATTTACAATCTATTATCACAGCTACATAGAGCTATTTGTCCAGTATCAGGTGCTATAACACCGTCATTGAGATAACGTCTCATACCAAGTTTTATTTAACATTGACATTCGTTAATTTTGTTGCTATGCTATCAGTTACAAATATAAAGATCAAGTTCTGTACTATTACTATTAGAATTATCTTCCATAAAGTTACTATACAGTTGAAAATAATAATGACTTGACATAGGTCGCTTTTACGATTTTTTTAAATAACGAACGTATTACGTACGAAGTTATTCTAAATCCATAGTATTTTATAGCATAACAAGAGAAAATAAATATAATGATATAGACTTAAGACCGCCTGCAGTTACTGAACCGAAATCACCGGAATGTCAGATTTCAAAGGAAATTAAATGGAATATTAAAACTAAAAAAATGGAGGCAAATGAAATAATAGAGGCGGTGTAAATTGCTATTATAATACGAGTTTTACGAGCTTATTTTAAAGGACAACACAAAAATACAACAAATACCTGTTATGTAAACAAAATACGATTTAGTTACAATGCATTAAAAGTGACCACTGCTTAATATATGTTAAGTATTCAGTGTATAATCTGCAGTTTTGAATTGAAATATGTAATCACAGGGATTTGAAAATTTATAGTAAAATAGTGTGTCTGTACATTAACTATATTTCCTTATAATTTTAGGGCAATACTTAAATACCAACAAAATATAATTCAATGACTTTCAAATTTTTGTCTGTGTGTATGGACGCGCTAATCTCTGAAACTATATTTTGGTGGCTGGTCTTCATCATATGGAACCCTAAAAAGACCACGAAACAGTAAGAGATAAAGAAATGGCGTCATAGCAGAAATTATTCCAATTGATAAGCATATTTTGCTGCGTGATTAAAATTTGAAGATTCGAAACATCCGATGTGGAACTTAAGAGTCCGCTGCACCTATAACATATACGAAAACGATGTTTTAACAAAAGTCGTTCAAAGTAATGAGCATTTTCTGTCGACTTATAAAAATCGAAGCTATCAAACATGTGATATGGTTTTCCAAAAGTTCAGCATTATTACAACATTTAAAGGAATCTGGTTTAACCCTACAAGGCTCAATTTTTTTTTTGGTTGTGGAAAAAATATATATGATGTAATTAGCTGTTAGTAGTTAGGAAAAAATATATAAAAAAATAATAATCCAATATTTTACAAGAAAATAATTTTTTTCTTTCAGTTCCATATATGGTACACTGAGCCTTAACTATACTATTTCGTACTGAACTACAATAAACGTAGTTATTAGGAAACAGTATCTTATATTAATTATCACGAGCTTTTTTTATTTTATAATTATTGACATAATAAAGATGTACATTACAAAGTCTGAAACAAAATGAAATAAGAAACAATTATGTTTAAAAAAGCTACTTATGAAAGTTTCAGACACAATAATTATCTTTATTCAGGCAAAGTTCTGCGTGACAAATTCTCACAAGAAATGAAGTCTTCCTTTGCAACCAGGCTATTTATATCTTTGCCTTTTTCCACCCCAGACCCGGAAAAGCTCAAACCTTTCACGTCTGACGTCACGAGGAGGTAGGATTGCAGTATTGGGCTTCTTTCTTTTCTTCTCAATTTCTTCAGACGCAGAAGCCCAAACATACATAAACTTTTGCCTACCTCAAATTTGAACTTCTTTTGTTTTAGTGGAACTCGCATATTATTCTGTTCCCAACTCTTTCGTACAATAACCAGCTATTGATCAAAGAAATATCAAGAAGATGATATAATAGTCTCAACCACAAAAAATATCGAAGGGGTGTTTCAAAGTGTATAATTGGTGAATGTAAACTTGTGTCTTCAGTAAACGGAAAATGAGGTGAATGAAAATTTATTTTTCTCCAAAAGAATCTCCTTTTATTTCTTATAGCCACAGACGTAGAACCAAGTGTTTTAGTTGATGATCCCCTAAATGCCCGTAATTGTGTTATGGTACTTGTAGTTGTCCCTGATGTGCTAGGCTGCAGGTCTAATATTTCAGGCCTTCACAACATGAACGTCCTCGTTGGCAGGAGACAAAGATAGTCTTTGCGGCGGCAATGAAGTTGCCTTGTCGCTAAGTGATTTCGATATCAGCTTTTGGAATAACTGTAACTTCCAGCGTCAGAAAATCCTCCTCATGTTCACTCCCAGAAGGGATATTCAAGAAATCTTCAATTTCGTCACTACACAATCCTCTTCGCGACATAATCTATAAAGACAATAAAATAATAGTAATTATTTGGCGTAAGTACGAAATAGTAAAACGAGCACGAAAGCTCAATGTACCGTATCTGGCACATAGATAAAATGACGATTTCTAATACTATTACTACAGTAATATAAAAAAATAACTTACCTCTGCATAATATACACTCCCTTATTTCTCACTTATTTTTTTTGGACTCAGAACTATGCGATTACTATTTTTTAGAAATTGGTGAAATCACGAGAGTTGTTAACGTAAAACTTTTACTCAAATTTTTTGCCAAACTATCTAAACAGGAAGCAGTGGCAACATATATGCGCAATGCTTTGTATTATTTTGTTGCTAGATATCCAACGGTTGTGTTCGGATTGATAATAGATGTCGCTGCACGTTTTTCATCGCTGTAGGGACGATATAAATGGTTGTCCCACATATGGTACTGGGGGCCTTGTAGGGTTAAGCGAAAGTCGGTCATTCTAAGCATTTACTGCTAACTTTAATGCCATCAGCTTATATTTACAATTTATCCCATCAATGAAGAATATTAGTTTTTGTACCTTCATACAATTTGAAGACCAACTTTATTTACTTTTTTGAAGCAACTTGCATGGCTCTTCACCTTCTTAATGGCCAACACTAGGTCAGCTCTCTTAAAGAAGTAAGGTTAGTTGTAGTGTCAGTTCCTTATGTCATTTGTTCGCAATAACGTTGGTCTTGTGGTCTTTCAGATCCTTTAAGAATATGGGAAAAGTATAAAAAATCTGTTCTCCGATTCCGACCGACTACAAAGTGTTAAATAGTTCCCCTTGTTCTATAAAAGAAACTGCCTATGCGATTGGTGATTAATCTCTCGGCTATTACAGTCTAAGATCAAATCAACCGCGAATATGTTGCTGAAACTAATCACTGTTCTACAGAATTAACTACCGTAGTTAATATTTCAATAACAGAGTATTTCAAAATTTTACTGAACAAAGGGAAATATGTTATAAGGTTGTCCACATCATCTTTAAATAAGATATAAAGTTGTTTTTCTTAGATGCCTCAGGAAGCAATCATTGTAATATATGTTTTACAATAATTTAGTCAGAACTGCAACACCAACCTGTCCTTTATTGCGAAATTCCGATAAAGCGAGTGTTACACGATTGCTGTCTAATCATTAGGGATGCTTGCATCATGTCCAACAAAATACCCTCGATGCTGTAGACAGAACGTAATGAGATATTCGCCGAGATGATCGATCAATGGTCACAAGTCTCTTCTCAAAAGATTTTTGTCAAACTTTTCCTGAAATAAATAAAGGAACAATGGCAAATTAAATTAACGCTTCATTGGAGAATTCATATCTCTGGTCACGTATACTTATATTTAGACTGGCTATCCATATAAGAGATATAACTTAGCGATATTATACAAGCGCGAAAAGCTTTCAGCATATTAACAAAAATCCAGAATAACATGGACAGGTAATTCCTGGTGTGCAGGATAAAATTATTGCTTGAGAGGAAGAATTAATTTAGTCAGTATTTAGAGACCTAAATTTTATTCCGAGTAAAGGAAATATTGGGTTATACAAGTGAGGGGTATTATTTAATGTTCACGCAGCCGCAATTATTGGAAAAAAACGGATATTGTTGCGGATGAAGTGGTTTACAATTTTTATAATAATGAGTTTATCCGGAATGATATTACAATCGAATGGATGAATTTTTAAATTTATTAACAGCAAGTGGTCTACCCGTTCACAAAATCAGTCAGCGTACCCATAATGCTAATGAAAACCTTTCTCCTCCGAATATTCCGGTATAGGAAAAATTGTGCTAATACCGCGAATACCACTTACCCCGATAATTTTCCGTTTCAATTCAAACGCACCCTGTGGCAACTTGCTTCGCCATGACGATAACTAAATCAAAGGGACAGATGCTTAAAGTATTAGTGTGGATTTAAGGACTATTTGTTTTCCCAAGGTTAGCTGTACGTGGATTTTTCGCGACTTAGTAGTGCTGCGTGTTTGTTTATATTGGCCCCTGAAGGAAAAATAACCAATGTTATGTACAAAGAATTTCTGTGAATTTTCAGTCATCGGTTAACTATTTCACAACTGCTTCCGCTTCAGCTAGTCTGAAAATAAAAATTAGACATCAATTTTCAGTAAGAATTCTGTTTCCTTTATACAACGAATTTGACACTTTGTTCTCATTTTCGTACAAAAGAGTGAAATACATTTCTGACTTTATTGTTTCAAATTTACTCAATTTAGGGCAAGTTTTATATTTTTTAAGGCCTTTTAAATCAAGTTGTGGTGATGAACAGTAATTACACGTAAATAAGTTTTATTGTAGTTTTAATACTCAAACCATTTATGTAGATTCACATCATACAGTATTTTTAAACAGTTTGACGGCATGCAAATGATTCAATATATAAATTAGCAGAGGTGAGTGACTGATCGGTTAATCAACGGCCAGTTGAAATTATAGATACTAATAGTTATTTTAATATATAGGTGCACTAAGAGGTAAAAAAATACCTCTAAGGGGTTAAATAGAGGTTTAAAAATAATGTGGATTACGCGAGTGAAGTCGCGGACAGAAAATGGTATAAGATATAGGTAGTTAAATAATTTTAGAATGAGAGTAGACACAGAGCAACTCCATGATCATTGCGTTTGCAGCAGCAAAATATAGATTCGGTAAATATTAGATGACAATCTCGTAAATAACTAACGTTTTAATATTCCCAAGCAGGTTTAAAACAGGTATGGGCAACCTGGGACATGTTGTGGGCTAAGCTTTAGTGTGCATTTAAAAGTAAAAGTAGTACATTTTAAAGTAGTGTTGTAGTGCTAATAATTTTTTGCGATAGAGATATGTATTATATCACGCGAGAGAAAACTCAACATGGACTAAAAATTGAAAATAAGTAATACCAGCATAAATGTTCTTGGCGGCGTGTCTCCTCTAGCTGTACAGTATCAGTCCCTGAAACAAAATTATATATCTGCCCACTGTATGATTATGACATTGACTGAGCAAAAGGAGATCTATGTTCAACTCGAAGACCAGCCCGCGGACTTAAAAGAATGCATAAGGAAAATGCCTAGGACTGAACCAACTAGTATAACTTTTGCTGACATTGTTAGATAAAATAAAGCTCTTATCTGACCTTCCAGCACCAGTAGCATTGCTGTCTATCCAGTAACCAAGGATAAGTCGAGTGAAGAGAAAAAATATTGCACATTATAATATAGAATAATTTTAATATGAATTAAATCTTATTTTTTATGTGTTCCTATTTATATGTAGGTAGAATAAAAATGTTTATATGTATGTATAATATACAATTGTGTATAAATTCATTTGTAGTATGTATATTATGTAAAAAGTAATATGTTAAAAATAGAAAGAGCGCAACGTGCCATTGTGAAAATGAGTCACTCCCTACCTTACTATCCATTCGACTGAGGATCTTTATCAGCGGTCGGAAGTCTTAACAGTGCGTCAATTGTACATCCTCCAAACAATTTTATATCAGCATTCTGCAGACGAGTATAACCCTAAACAACTGGATGGAAGACGTAGGAAGGATCTCGTCTATAAAATACCGCAATTGAGGTCATCTCTTTCACATCGATTTATTTGTTTCCAGGGTGCCTCTTTATATAATAAGATAAGTAAAATACATCCAATATACAAACTTACGAAAACACAGATAAAAAAAAAGATTAGAAACTGGCTACAGAAACTTAATTATAACGAAACAGAGAATTTACTAACAACACATACATAAAGTAATAACTATTATTATATAAAAACACACATCACCAAAACACATTCACGCTGAAACTTTCTTACTATCACACTTGTTCACTTACATAAACATTCAACATACATAATCAAACACAAATTGACTACTGGATTGTTTCACTTTTTAACTTTTTCATTTTTTCCAATATTTTCCTTGTAGTAATATAAGTATTTCCTTGTAGTAAATAAGCACAATAGTTACTTAGTCATTAAATGCGAAAATAGTCATAATTCCCGTGAGGTGGGTCCTGGAGATCTGTATTTCAGGCTATCGCCCCTTACAGGCACCAGTTCCTCACAAAGTCGACAGGCAATCTTCTTTTTGTAATTGTGTTTAGTCAATAAACATGTAACCATGTTCCTGTATTTGTGAGGAAAATAAATTCAATATTTATTATTTTTATTATATAGCTTAAAAAAATATTAATGTTAGTTTATTGTGAGCCGTTATCATGTATTTCTGTTTCCCAAATAAAAGGGAATAATACTATTAGCATAAAGTCCGCCTCTTGTATCAATAAAGTTTGTTAAATAAATAAATAAACAATAATATACTTTTGATTTCCTTTCAGTAATAATTCTTATACTTCTTACTTTTGAATGATTGTATATGTCAGATATATTTTTACAATCAATTATGCTATCCACTTCACGTTCTCAGAAGGCTAATTGAATTAAAAGCATTGCTGCACTGGATTCGAGATCAGCTCAAACTAAACAACTAAACCTGCAACAGAGATTAATATTTCACTAGGATTGCATAATAAAATTAAATTCACTGAAGCAAATATTTAAATCAATCGTATTAATTATAACTTAATTTTTGCCATATTTTTATCAAATAACAGAATAAGATCAGTGTGAGAGATGAACGAGTCTACAGCCTGACACGATTTTAATTAAAACGTGCAAACTAAAACAGTGTTAGCTAAAAACGGACAATAACGAGGAGTCAAATTAAGTCTTGAATTAATAATACCAAAGAAGGAAGGATTTTAACAAAATATTATACCTGCACAAAGAGTTAATCAAAAAGTGGAAATATTTAACAATTTTTATGTATTTAGTGTTGGAAAATTATATCAAGTTATTTTCACTGAACTTATGAGTCGCCTAAATCAGTCGCCTAAATATTCAGTAATCACCTAAAGTGCAAAATGTAATTCACCAATAACTATGAACCACCTAAAGATATTAAGTAATATCTAAAGTTATAATATGTGTTATATGGCGACTTGAGATAGGTATATACATAATATAACAAGTCACAAATACACCCTTGCCTTGTTCTAGGTAAATTAAAACGGCTGTATTAGTAGCGAAATGGGATTGTTCTGTAAATAGTTATAAATAAATTTTGTTGAAGTTGTTTCAAATTTCCGATAAAACTACTTACGATAGAACTAAATAACAAAAGAACTTCTTCAATAACGATAGTTAATTAATTGATAAAGTTGAAAATTCATACAATATAACTATAATAACAACATGAACAGCTGTTTCCGAGAAATTTGAGGACTAAAGTTTATTAAATTTTGTTAATATGTTTAGGTAGCCTTAATAGACACACTATTTATAACGTATATTCTGAAATTCATGAAAATATACATACTCACATACACATATCTAACTTTTTATTCCAATCAAATATTCATATAATTTATCGTTCCTTAAAATAAAAGCTTTAAAGCTTTGAACAATATTAAAGAGTAGAGCCCACCTGATTTACACATTGCATTGAACTGTTACATAAAGTTTATTTAGAGCTCAGTTTACGTCTAATTGTAGTCATCTTTTCTAATTTAGAGCTCTAAAAGGCCCTTAACGTGAACTTATTTGAATCGTAGGGTTGTAATGTAGAGCTGTTTGAACGTTCAAATGGACGAAACTAAGTGAAAGTACCCTTTCAAAGATTTTTTTTTTGTTAGTCAACTGCCGGGAGATGTTTCGATTCTCTCGTTGAACCCATTTCATGGAGTAAAAAAGAGTCTTGTTGGTAAATAACGAAATAATTCTAAAAAGATGGAAACCTTTTATTGTATTGTTAATTTATCACTATATGTTTTCCCGCGATTTCGCCCACGTTTATTATATTCTATTTTATGTATTGGGGAATCTACCAAAACACCTACGGTGTGCCCTCTGCTGGGGAATGAGACTTGGGAAGTCATGATCGAGTCGTTAGGATACAGTATTCGGGTTCGCAATTTGATTGCGTCAAAATGTGAACCCGAATACGATTTTAATATTTTTCGTTGCAATTAATCAATTAATATTATTTTGTATTTTAATATGGAAAACAAAATAATAGATATTCTACGCTAATACATCTCAATAAAATAGGTTAAACTACATTATTAATTATTTAATCTTGAGAAAACATTAAATAAAAGAGATATTCAAGTGGTTTGTGGACATGACATCAAAGATTTAGATGAAATTAAGGAAATATCGAGGCGCCAGTGGCATTTTCGAGTTACAAAATAGGAAATTTGAATTTCATAACGAATTCAGCTTTCGTAGTTCGAAATGTGTTTACAGATTCGCATGGCAGATTCGGCGAACTTTTGATATATTTACTATTTTATAACTCGTACTTAATTTTACCGCCTGTTTCTCTCCAACAGAACCTATTTAAAATTTTAAATAATTGGACCTATTTCAATGTTTCGTTTTAAGCATGTCAAACGAATATTTTAAATAGGTCTAATTAATTTCGGTTTAGCGATACATTCAGCAATTCATTTCAATTTATATAAATGGATTATAATAAACGCAAGTGTACATTCATGAATAAAAGAATAATTTTCACCTTTCAAAGCCGTCATTTATATACGTTTATTATTTAACTATTTTCAAATATAGAGAGCATAAATAAAAGTTAACGGTGCGTTAACTTTTAAAATTAGCTCATAAAATACCTTTTAAAAGTTCTGACTGTTATAGCCTCCAAGTTAGATAGTGAAAAGGCGTTTGAAAGGTTTATTTACAATATTATTACTATCGTTTTAAAGATTATTGTGAAATTAGCAAGAGAAAGAACAATAATTTCCAATTATGATACTACTATTCAAGACTTAAATAATGAGGATATTTGTAAGTTGCTTGTTTATATTTCTTTGTTAAAATATTTCAGTAAATATTTCAAAACGGTATCTATATATAAATAAAAATGAATTTCCGTTCGTTAGTCTCGCTAAAACTCGAGAACGGCTGAACCGATTTGACAAATTTTAGTCTTGAAATATTCGTGGAAGTCCTGGGAAGGTTTAAACAATGAGAAAATATGACAAAATTGCGCGTATAATACTAAAAATGACCATTTGATTTTCCCATACAAACTGTTTAACTGTTCCCATAAAACTTAGCTGTCAAACGTTCAGTTGACAATCAATAGTTATGATCGTGTATTGGTCAGTTTACGCAATATTTTTCAATCTATGGTTCGTCTTGACAGCACGTAAAAAAAAGACATGCTGTCGCCATTATAGTTATTAGTGCACGAAAACATTATTAATTTAAACCCTATTTATAATTATAACTCTATTATATGGTTTTTATTAAGAGGTAAGTGATACGAAGTTCACCGGGTCAGCTAGTATGGAAAATAAATCTACGCTGTTTTATTTCAATTAACAGCCATATTATGAATATCTAATAAATGTTTGATAGTTCGTTGTTTTTGAACGACAGAGGAGAGCTCCAATTTCGGACATAGTTTTACATCTATTTGAAACGGCTCTAGTTGAATTTAGTTTTGAACTGTTTGAGTAATTTAAAATCAATTATTTAGTGCTGACTAAATATTGAACGTCTATAATTAATTAAATATTACACAACATGTTTAGATTTTATAACCAATTTCGAAGTTACTGATAAGGCATTAAGAGTTGAGATTATTTGAATTTCTTCATTTTCAAATAATTTTGAATAATGTATATGATTGATCAATGAATATGTATGACGTGATATTTTTAATACCAATTTCACAATTAAAGTTCTCTATATGTTTTTTAACTAGAGGAAAATACAATATTTGCGAACGAATAACATAGAATAAGACTTTAACAAGTTATTGTTACAGTCTGGATTGAATAATAGAATTTAAATTTTATTTCTATCGAAGAAATCTTTTTTTACTTGATATTTTTTATCAAACATACTTTTATGGAATTTACGATTATATTTGTCATGACTTTGCAAATGTCTAAGTATTAGAAATAATAGTAGTTTTATGTAAATAATATAACACAAATAACTCACCATAAGATAAATATTTCATTTAACGACTGTTTCAGACAGTTTGGATGAAAACCAATAGTATCTAATTGGAAAACAATATATTTAATATTTAAATAAACATGGTTTCCTTAATTTAATCTTCTTAATGTAACTTTATACCTGAATTTAAAATGTATATAAAAAGATATGCTGACATAACATGGGTTAATTTTAGAACAACATAAAATTAAAAAGTATTACCTATATCACATCACATCACCAGCCCTTTTACGTCCCCACTGCAGGGGCTCAGGCCTTCCTTATGGATGGTTAAGGAGGATGGGCCATGACGCTCTACGCTGGCCCAATGCGGATTGGAGGGTATTAACGACTGCAAATGCAGCCGGGACCAACGGCTTAACGTGCCTTCCACAGCACGTAGTAGCTCGAGATAATATTTTTTTGGTCACCCATCCCGTGACCGACCCTTGCGAAAGTTGCTTAACGACTACGATCGCGGGCTGCGGCACTTATCCACTATGCCACCGAGCTACCTATATACTAATATTAAAATGAGGGAATTCTTAATTGTTTATTTGATTTGAATAGGCTTCGGACCTACTGGACCAATTTTTTTATTTCTTTTATTTACATGTTAAACGCGGGTAACATTGGCTATAATTTACGCAGAAGATGCGGTAAAAAAGCTAGTAAATAATACAAAAAGTATTAGATAGTCGGTTATCAGTATAAGATCTTTCACCGCAAAATGCAAACCAATGGCATAGCTTTCGATTTTCACAGCCAAAACTGAATAAATTATATTGAATTTAGAATGTTTTCTTTCTAGTTCTACTGTCAATCTCTAGATATTACTCGTACATTATGTAAAACGAAATTTTCATTGTTTTAACGGTACATTTTTCTTTTTGCAGATATTGAATTAAAACGTCCAATAAACAAACAATGAGATGAGATGCCCAGTATCGATTTGGTTTAAAAAATGTCGCCTCAAAACAGTGGATCCAATATAACCCATACTCTTACAAGTTTATTTGAAGAAATGTTGCTAGCATCAGATCTGAACAACGAAAATAGAAGTAACGTAGACCTGTCACAGTTCCTGTCCGCTCTGAAAGAGCAGTCTTCGAAGAACAGTAGCCATGAGCCTTTGGACTTTGGGACACTCGTGAAATTGGTGGACGGTTGGCGGAACAAGTTGAATTTGACCAAGAGCTTTGAGCCACCTTGCAACTACTGCGATGGTAGTTTCCGTGACTTTGTTCTAGCTTACAACAGTATTCATGGTTTCATAAGCCTATTTGTAAGTATTTAATTTTAATCATTATACTAACCCGACTGGAAATCGTACGTGGATTCGCAGAGATGGCAATGCCTAGAAACTGGCATGCGAGCCATTAGGCCACGGAGCCAAGGAGGTCGTCATATATGTTAGGCTACTCATTTGTCATGCACATTTAATCCCAGTTTTCACTAAAATTAGGAGTTGCTTAATTCTGTCACCTAAATATTTAGCGGTCGCCTATGGTGAAAATGCATTTCACCAATGACTATGAACTACGTTACGACATTAAGCAATGTCTAAAGTTATAAAATGCATTATACGCTGTCTTGCGCTAGTATTTACGTAATTTGATAGTATATGACAATATGTGTCAAGTGATAAATGGAAAAATGTTTATTTGGAATTAAACTAAGGTGTTTAGGCTATTATTAATCTTAGGCTAGTTGTGCTATATTCCTAGTTATGCCATGCTTTGTTCTAGGTTAGTGAAAACGGGTGTAAATGTGATTTCGAGAGTTTTAGACATGATCAATTTTAAAAGTTTGCGTCAGTGGTATTTACAACTAATAGCAATTATTATAAAGGGAAGTTAATTGAACAAAAGAGCTCAGTCTTTCTAAAGATCTTTTCACCGGCTGCACATCAGATTATTACAATATGTTAAATTCCACCAGTTGATTTTACTCTCTATCTACAAAAGATTAACACATAAAACCAAGTGGCGAATCTTGACAGATTTAACTATACATCATGTGTCTAAACACAAAACAGAAGCTTTTTTTTTAATTTATTTGACTAAGGAACATTTACAATGATACATACCTACTATTAATAACATTCAATTTTTTCCGACTTATTGCAACAGGCACTTAAAGGTTAGCTCCGCGTGCATAATGAGCTTACAATATCTAAAGTTATACGATATCCAAAGGTTGTCTGGAAGAGATCGCTGTTTAGTGATAAGACCGCCAATTGTGACACATAGCTTAATATTTTTCTTTTTACTTTGTATGTTTTGTATTTGGTGTTTGCAATAAAGTGTTATCTATCTATCTATTTATTAATCAATTACAGACTTATATGTTCAAAATATATTAACACATACGTAATAAGCCATATAAATATATATAACAAAAAAAAAATCTGTCATATATGAAATTTTAGAAAATCTAGAACATTTTTGTGGAAACGTGGAGTAAGAATCAAAATGTAAATCAAGCAAATCGCTACAGGACGACGATTTGCACGAGAAATCTAATCCGAGAATGATATAAAACTTCTGTAGGCGGAATTGGATGTTTTAATTGAATGGTATTGTATAAACAAAATGTACTTAAACCCAAAAAAAATGTTTCCATATGAAATTTACACGAAAACACAACCCATTATATTGTGATTACCCAAATCAAGATAAAAAAAAGATCACCCAGATTTTTACAAGAAGATCTGGGTGATCTTTTCGATAAAAAAGTAACCTTTATACCTCAAATACATAAGATAGTCAACAAAGCATCCAGGGCATTAGGATTTGTTATAAGGAATACCAAAGATTTCCATCATGCTGCTACTAAAATTTTAATTTACAACAGTCTAGTGAGAAGTATATAAGTATATTGGAATATTGCAGTGTGGTGTGGACACCACATTACGCCACACACACTTTACACTTAGAGCGTATACAGAAACGTTTCCTTTGGCACCTCTCTTTCTCGACGCATAAGACTAACCAGCTAAGATCGTATATTTCTAGATTGCAATTCTTCAGGATGGATTCTCTGACGCTAAGCATTACGCAGAGATCTCTTGGACATGCTTTTTGTTATATGGATCCATACCAATTTGAGATTTTCTTTAATGGCTTCCTCTGTTTTTTTCAAGAACTATTATATAAATCAGTTGCTAACTTTTTACAACGTTTACTTATTAATTTAAATTCTAACTTATCCACTGGATTCTTGTATTTTTTATGGCGACATCTAAGATTATTTCTTATTAAACCATTGAGGGTATCGGTTAGATTTCTGCTTGTGCAGTGGTACATTATTGCGAATAACACTTGTCAGAACTTCATATACAATATTAACCATATAATCAACGACGAGCCCCTCAAAAAGTGACGCCTAGTCATTTCGCCTAAAAGTTTACGTATTTGCCTATAGCTAATTATATTTAGCTTTGTAAAAGTTAGGTCTTGCGAACGACGTATGATACGGAAGTTTATGCTCTTTTTTTAAGTATAAAGACATGTCTAGAGATGGATGTAGTTCATCCTTGATACTTAAAGGATCAACCGATTCATATAAATGACCAAGCAACGATGTTGAAGAAAGCACTAAATCTAGCGTACGCTACGAAATATTTTTAATATTGTTAAATTGATTTAATTTGTTAACATCAATGAAGTCAAGTATACTTTGGCATACAGCAGATAAGCTGACATTATTGATAACACTTCCATCCCAATTAATTGCACCCAAATTAAAATCTCCTCTTAAGACAAACTGCTCACCTTTACAATTTTCAAATACAAAGTTACAACCTTCTACGAAATGCTCAAGAATAGGCAGGCACACAGGCGGCGGCAGATAGATTGGCAAAGAGTTATTTGAGGTGAGGTCTCAAAATCGCTAATGTTAATAGTGACCCAAAGACATTCACATTTATTTTCCCATAAATTCATTCGTTGGGATATGTATTTTTTTATTACCGCAACCAATATCAACAACGCCCCCTCCATCCCTACCACCTTCAAAACCAGAGGTCTCTATCTCTACGACACAACACATATCTGTCCCCAAATAACTCAGTGCTGCTAACTGAATTATTCAACCATGTTTCTGTTAGGACTATGACATCATAATCAGTGCAACAAATATTCTTATAAAATTCTTTTATTTTATTTCTTAAGCCTTTATATTTTGATAATAAATTTTAAGTTAATAGAATGTTTTACTTTAACTACTAAAGCATATCGAGGTATGAGTTTTCCTAGCGAAAATTCTTCCTTTTCTAATGCACATATATTTATCCCTTATCTTTTGCTTTATTTGGTGGTGACAAGAGCTTGATGACAAAAACAGGTACTTGGGGACCCGATATGCCTAAATGGCTGCTACAAAGTCGCTCCTGGGGTTTATTTTTTTTTGCTTTGTTAGTGTTTGGCTAATATTTGTAATATTATATTGAAAATTGGTTCGTGTTTAGTGATGAATCCCGTAGATTCAGAGTGATAATACGGAAAGGCAAGCCTCTCCCCGAGCGCGGTCGAGATGCTGCCCGCATATGGAGAGACCGCCCTCCGATGTGTTGAGCCGAATCCCTTCAGCATGTCATCTTCGAGATGGCCACAAGAGAAAGGAAACGACCCGGCAAGGAAGAAAAGAAAAGATAGGACAGATTATACAAAATATACTATATAAAGATAAATATTAATTATAAGAGATATATAAAATATACATAATAATAATAGCTCCTGGGGGTTAGATCTGTTGAACTTAATAGTCCTAGCAAGCAATTCATCTCGAATCCTAGGCGAAGCAAGTTGGAGTATAATCGATCATGGACGCGTACTGATGGGATTAATCTTAGCTGCGCGCGTGAAATGAAGGATATCGGTACTCTTCAATTACTGTTTTTCCTAGTTGCGTGATAATATTACTCAAATCTTCTATTTTCCTTTCAGGTACGCATTGAATCTCCAGATTAGATGATCGTGCCTGCTGTTCTAGATAATCAATACGTGCATTTAAATTTCCAATCGTTTCTTTTAGCTTTACATTTTCAGCTTGCAATTCCTTCTGTGACTTAACGATAGTTTCCTGATTGTTCTTAATCTTCTCAAACTTCTGATTTACGAGTGTAAAGAACATAGATTCATTGATTTCTTTCATCTCATCTTTTATTGGCAAAAGCTCCTTATTTATGGCAAACTGCAGACTGTCATTGATTTTTTTCAGTATGTTACCAAATTGCGCTCTTACAACCTCTTGTATTGTGTATTTCAAGTCCTCTGTGGCAGCAGATGGTGGTGAGGGTGAATTTAATGCAGGCCTTTTGCTTCCTCAATTTACCGAAATGTTGTGCAGAGGGGTGTGGTCCGCTTTATTTCTCTGTACACGAGTTGCATATATTGGGTAATCCTAGTTCAAAGAACCCGACGATTCTCCGGGAGTATCCGTAATCGACATACATGCGAGATGGAAAGATGATCTACACTTCTCACATTTCACACTTTTTATCAAAAGCATTCTCGTTACTGTAACACCCCCAATTTTGATATTTTATATAAAGTTCGCTCACGAAAACAATAATCAACGTCATTAAAACAATATTATATATATTCGGTTTATATAAGTAAAGAAAAAGATACAGATTAAGAATAAAAAAGATATCTAAAGAAAAAAAGTTCCCGGTACGTAGGATTGAACTCGTTTTATTATAAAAGCTTCAAGTTCCTTTTTTTACATTTCACTTGCATTTACGAAGTGTCGAACACTCTTTTCTTTTCAAAACAATCGACTGTTTTTATAACGTACTTTGTCGCGTATAAACAAAACACAAAAATGTACGAGTACTTTAGCACTTGTTTCTTCGTTATTTGTCGAGATAACACTTTCATTCATTTATTCCGTAGAATATTTCTAGAATATTTGCATATATTTTAAACAACTAAGAATATTTTTAAATTGTGATAATTTACAGAGCCCTACTTATGCGTGGCGGCGATCGAGTTGTTCGAGAGCGAGCGTTGAGCGAGAGTCCGGCAATTAAGTAATAATGCATAGGTTTGGATTTAAAAAATCTTGAGTTAAAATAGTATGTGCATATGTATCATAAAAAAGGCGTCACGTAGGTAGATTTTCCAAGAGAATGTTTTATTTAACAAGCTTATACCTCTATTAAATTGCAATGCAGTTCTTCAAATTGTATAACTGAATTTTAATAAACCTGCATGCAAAATGCCATCTTGATCGATTATATTTATTTATTTGATAAATTAATATAAATATATTTGATAAATAAATAGTCCATTAATATCTGAGAAATAATGTAAAAGTAACAACATATTTGGGAATTAATAGTTTCGGAGATAAGGTGCAAAGTTTATGGAACTGCTGCTAATCGGCCGAAAATCCTCCTTACAAATTCAAGCTATGAAGTGACGTCACCTGTACTCTGGTAGCGGAAAATAAATATTATTTAGATTATTTGTGCGCTTTTGTTTATATTTGTCATAATGGATACATTTTATGTAACTATGTATTTACCATATGTATTTTCTCTATTTTTGCTAGTTTTCAAAACGTGGTATTTTCTAAAATAGTGTAATAATATTTATATTTTAAAATAATTATAAGTTAAAATGGTTCATTTTTTCTAAACATATAATAATACAAGAAAACTGTATTTTCATTTGTAGGACACATTGGTTAGCAAAGTTACATTTATTTATTTAAGCTTTATTGTACAAATAAAAATGTACGAATCGCAGTCTTAATGCCATGAGGCAATAGCTACCAGTTAACCGGAGAGTTGTAGCAGAGAGTTTTGAAAAGGCGGTACAACAAGGAAACAAAAAAAATAAGCGATATATCCATAGTGAATGACACAAGATTGCAACCTAGTTATTATTTTCTTAATTTTATTTTTTATAACCATAGAAAAAATCAAATCATGTCTAATGAAATGCAGTGATGAGCCCCACGATTACCAATAATTTAGATTACTATGGTCGAATAAAAGAACAGTTATATCTGCAAAAAATAAAGATATCCCAGATTTTGAACCTCTTAAAATAAATTAAGAACCAATTCAAAGGTCCTATGAAAAAATTTGTTGGGGTTACGAATTGATGACATACTCACATTGAGCATATACATTCAAAATTACCAGCTATACTTGGAGCACTGCGAAAGATACTACACTGCATACCAAAAACAAGGTCAAATCAATTTGTATACAATTCTTTAGTTAAGTCACACAGCATTTCTAAAAAGGTAAAACAAATATTTATTCATTTATAACGTCTAAAATGTAGGAATGTAAAGTTTCATGGTTTTATATTTGACAATGACGAGCTTCCATACAAACTCTTCATTATTTCAACCTTTTTATCGCTATAAATTTTTATAATCAACCTATGTCCTGTCTCAAATCGTTAAGCGTGAGAGTTTAACACACATATACTTACACAAACCTACGTATGCAGACCTGTAATAATATTAGGGGTTAAAGTATAAAATTGCCGTTTTATTGTAATAGGTTCCTTGAATTGACATAGAATCTTCATGGTTTTGGTTTAAACGCTTTCGTGATGGAAACTTCGATTTGAAAAACGAGCTACGAGGAAGACCGCTCACACAAGTAAACAACGATGGTTTAAGAAAGATGGTGGAAGCGGATCCTACTCAAACTACTTACCCATAATATTGACTCATTTGTGTTAAATCAATAAGATAAAAAAAAAACGAAAAATGGTTGCCTCATGATTTGACTGATCTGCAGAAAGAAACGCGTGTTGAAACTTGTGTTGTCTTGTTGAATCGGTACAGAAACGAAGAATTATTGGACCGAAATGTGACATGTGATGAAAAGTGGATTCTTTATGATAACCGTAACAAAAAAAAATGTAATGGCTGAACCCAGGTCAAATTCCACCATAGTGTTTTAAAGCAAAACTTACCAATAAAAAGGTAATGATAGCTGTTTGATGGTTTTAGGATGGTGTTATTCACTGTAGTTGGCAAAACAACCCTGACTTATGAATCGATCTTCACCATTATTAATACGAGAAACCGTTTTGACCCATCAGGAACTGGAGTTAGAAACCATTTGTAATCCTCCGTATTCGCCAGACCTTGCTCTAACGGACTACCATTTTTGTCATGATTTGAACAATTATCTACGTGACAAGAAGCTTTCTTTCCAAGAGGAAGTACGAAATGCTTTCACACAGTTTGTGCAGTCTAGATTCTCAGAGATCTATCGCCAAAGCTTAAAAGACCTTCCTATTAGATGGCAGTAATATAAAGATTATAATAGTAACTATTTTAATTAAATAAATTTGTTAAAAATTAAAAATAAACAATTTTGATTTTCAGTACAAATCGGCAATTAGAAAACTTTTACTCCTATTATTTATATGAAATAAAATAACCTTACCGCTCATCTATACATATAAAAAAGGAGATGTTCTGACTTACTGACTGACGTTAGAGGAAAGATTCTCCTTAATAAGTAGAGGTGTACTAAGAATGGATTTTTGGAAATTCCATCCCGAAGGGAGTCGAAAAGGGTGAAGAAGTTTGTATGAAACTTTTTTTGTTTATGGACTTATATCGATGAAAATTGGTATTTGGGTAGTTTATGACCCTAAGAAGGTAATAGGTTATATTTTATCCCGAAAATTAGCACTTAAAGGAATAAAAATGGGCATAAAAGATTTTATGAGGAATCAAAATATTACCATAGCAACCATGTTTACAATCTGATTTGTCAGTGAAATAAAATTACAAAATATTTTATTGTATAGCGATAAAAACTGGTATTTGGGTAATTTTACATTTTTGAAATTTTAATGTATAAAAATGTTTAAATTCAAGTAATTTTGTTTACGAAAGAAAAAATATTTTTATATTTTATATTCATATATATAAACTACACTAGATAGCGTTAAATGAATTCCAGAGATGTGACTTATCTTAGATACAAGTATTTGAAATACAGATACAAGATACAAAATACGTATTTTCATCTTGTCTCTAAAATACTTTTTTTAGGAAGTATTTTGTATCTTGTATTTAAATACTTTTGTCTAGTATCTTAGTATCTTTTAAATACTTTTTCTGATAAAATACTTTATAAAAAGATTATTTCTTACGTTTTATAAATATCACAAAACATTCTTTGCCTAAAACATGCATATTTACAAAATAAAAAGTGTTCAATTATCAACGCAATGAATATTTAGTTAAAAATAACTCGAATCCAAACATTGTTTGGTGTAATTTTAAAAAGTAAATGCGTAGAACTGAACGTATGTACGGTTATACCGGTGTAATACACCCTCCCTAGTAAAAATTGATAGATGGCGCATAGGGCTTGAAATCGAATAACCAGTTACAAGCAATAAAAAATCTTGATTTATGTAAAAACCCGGTTATATGCTATAAATAAAACTCAGTATATCAATTAAACTCATTATTAAATTTTATTTTTTTTTTGCACATTATACTTTTTCCACTAACAAGAGCATTCAAAAAGTTTATTTTTAAAGAAATTTCACTGTGAAATTCGATACATGGCAAATGCTTGAAATTATATCCCGTGAGCAAAGCAATATTGCCTTTATTGACTCAACAGTTAATCTTTTTCTATCTTTGACCACTGCATATTCATGAGCGAAAAAAAAAAATCAATATTCGCATTATGAGGCATAATACAAAAAAAATACTGACAAATCTTCAGTAGTTCGGAAACGAGTGCTGTCATTGCATATATTGAAAATAATTACCCACTGCTTTTCAACTAATTCGTCATAAAAATAAATTTGTTAATAGAAAAAATTCTTCAAATAATGTCTTTGACATCGTCAATTAATACTCCTTTATTTTTCAAAAATACAACACAATCTGTGATATAATCGTATAGTAGATTTTGCTTTAATAAGTAACCATTTAATTCAAGGGATCTTTATTGAGAAACAACAAAAAAATGAGCGGAGTCCTGTCTTAATATTAGGTCTTTACCTATGTAATTGCCGTTAAAAAGCAAACAATTTTTTTTTGGCTGATAATTCTAATATCAAATTATTTTTTCTAAAATCGTCATTTGTTCAATAGTAAGTGTTTTGTTTTCAATGCATTTGAATATTTTTCATCGTCATGGATAAGTTAAAAATTCGAGTAATTATGGAGTATGTGTGCCATCGTGGCAGCAAAGCGGCACGCAACATAACAACGTTTGCAGAACGAACACTACAAACGAACGCACCACTCGTTATTGGTTTGCCCGTTATTGGTTTACGAAAAGGTCGCTGTTTGGTGGTCTAACGCGGATGTATTTCATCAGAGCTTCTTACCAAACAGAACGAGCATTACTGCAGATTTACTGTGTGTATTGTGAAGAACTGAACACAATGACGGAGAAGCTGGCACAACTCCATCCAGGTTTTGTCAATCGTTCGGTTCCACTGCTCCTGCACGACCACGTACGACCTCATACTACACAATTGGCGGTACCCAAGCTACAAGAGCTGAGGTTTGAAGTTCTCCGTCATCCGCCGTACTTAACAGACCATGCACCTACAGACTTCTAAGTCTTCCAGAATTTGGATAACGTCTTAGCGGGAAAAAAATAAATTCCCGAGAGGCAGTACAAAATGCCTTTGAAGTATTTGTTGCCTCCCGTCCAGCTGATTTCTTTAAGAAGGCATCATTAAGCTACCAATGCGTTGGCAAAGATGTATTGATTGCATGGGTGATTACTTTGATTAATAGAAATAAGAAAATAAAGCTTCAATTATTTTATTAGAAACGGAAATATCATAGATAAAGACTTAATTAATACTTCAAATCCGGTTGAGACCGGATTTATCCGATCAGATGGTAACTAATGGCGCATTACCAACAGTACCAGCAATACCAACTCTACGTCTTTTTAGGTACATCTACGTATTATAAGCCTTTCCTACAAACCAATATACTATAATCAACCACAGAAGCTAAGTATTTTCTACTAAAAATTTTCAAATTAGCTTAACACACTAAAGGGGCATAATTTTCGGAAGTTCTGCAAAAAAAGTTAATATACGTTCCGTTACATACTATCGCACATTCACCTCGTCACAAGTCACGCCATTAATTTTAAAAACCAAGTACTGTATTTATTTTTACCCATTCTCTTCATCTCACTAGGAAAAAATGAATTTTCAGTTCTCCGTAATTTTACGTCGTACGTAAAACCAGCTTTTTTAATTATTAATAATTTTATAATTAAATTTAAATAATTATTCTTGTTGTTATATTTCAGCAATTTTTCATTCACAATGCTATATTGAAAAAAAAAATTATTAAAAAGGAACTAAAAAATTTAATATAATTTAAAACTGATGTATTAAATATTTGCATTTTTATATGTTACATTGTGATTGTAGCTCGGTGGCGTAGTGGATAAGCGCCGCGGCCCGCGATTTTAGTTGTTAAGCAACTTTCGCAAGGGTCGGTCACGGGATGGGTGACCAAAAATTATTATCTCGAGCTACTCCGTGCTTCGGAAGGCACGTTAAGCCATTGGTCCCGGCTGCATTTGCAGTCGTTAATACCCTCCAATCCGCATTGGGCCAGCGTGGAGGGTCATGGCCCATCCTCCTTAACCATCCATAAGGAAGGCCTGAGCCCCTGCAGTGGGGACGTAAAAAGGCTGGTGGTGATTGTGATTGACAAACAAATAAAACGGAGGAAAAGTGGGTGAAATTTAGTTTGTAAGATTTGAGTACAAACACAGAAAACTAAATAAAAGCTTACAAAAATTGTTTCTAATGAAAAATGCTTAAAAAATCCACTTTGTCCCTGGAACCATCTGGTCTAAGATTTAGGTTTTTGTGGTCTTTAATAAACAAACTTAAATTCAAATCTTTTTTAGAAAAGTATTTGTATTTATAAAAAGTATCTATAAGATACCTATTTTGTATCTAGTATTCAAATACTTTTCTCGAAAGTATTTTGTATCTGGTATTTGAAATACTTAATTTAAAAGTATTTTGTATCTTGTATTCCAGATACTTTGTACAGGGTATTTTGTACATCTCTGATGAATTCTAAATCGCAGATTTTTTGCTTATAAAATTTACCTGGAATAACTTTTCAGCCAGCTGATGGCGAGTATATTCTAAATCGCGCTATTATTTTGATCAAAGAACTTGGCTTAGGATTCAAATCAAAAACATTAAAATGTTGCTCCAAGTTTAGATTAAAGAAAGTGCAATTATTTGTGTTTCACCGCTAATTAATTTATTGAGGATAATTATTGCTAGGTCTTAACCTAAGATTTTCAAATTGATAATTTTTACAAATCCTATTTTATTGCATTTGTTCATTCAATTATTATGTAAGTACCTAAGTATAGGTTTCCAAGTATAAAGTTCGTGGCCAAATCGTAGAATTGACCAATCATGATATGACCAACTATTTCATAAGTTTCTATTTCATGAAATGGAAAGATCTCACATCATGATGTGGCCTGGCCAGATCAATGAATTATTTGCTTTGTGAATTATTAATTTACGATTTGGGCGGCTGATGGTATGACTTCTTCATGATGTGGCCAAGGCTAAGTGATAATATCGTAAGTCTCAGTAATAGGCGCTGATGTCGCATTGTTTTTGTGATGAATTATTTATTTTAATTTTTAGGTTATACAACAATTTAAAGAAAGTAGGGTGACTAAGCAATGGAAAACAATTACTTGATTAAGTTCAGTGATATACAATAAATGTAGGAGTGTATTGCGATGGTGCAGCAGCAAAGGCTATTTCTATTGCTCAAAGCACGCAAAGTAGTTTGAGATACTAATTATTTGGTCGCCCATCCCGTGACTGGCCTTTGCGAAAGTTGGTTAACTACAACGACCACGGGCCGCGGCGCTTATCCACTACGCGACTAAGTTTCTCAGAAAATGAAATATCCTTTATTAGACTCTAAATGTGGATTTATTTATTTTAAAAATCATGTTAACGTTTTATTGTATTATATTTCTTGAATGAACAAAGTGTAAAGTGCTGCCGACATAGATAATATTTTGCTGTACAGTTAACAGCACATCTGGCTATGCAGAACTGTCAAATTTCCCCATTTCATTTTAAATCTTAAAGTATAGATAGTAGAGTAGTGAGTTTTAAAATAAAATTTAGTAAGAAATTTAAGCATTGCTTTACTAGATGACGTTTATGCCAAAGTTATCGGCGCTAACGTTTCTGTCAAAGAATTTTGCATAGATTACGTTTCTTAAGTTTTGTGTAAACTTCAGAATCCAATCCAATCCAATGCAAATTGAAATACAGATGAAAAAACAGTTTTCATCTGTATTTCAAATTGCATTGGATTGGATTAATATCTCTAAAGTTTTCAAAGATAAAGTATTGAAACGTCTTGGATATTTGTTGTTTTTTTTGTTGTAGTATATTCGAACTTAAACATCAAGGTAATTTCAACAATAACAACAGTACCTATTATTGGAAAATATATGCTGCCCAAAGTATCTAAACCACGCGGACGAAGTTGCGGGCAAAAGCTAGTAATATAATAAGAGAATACCAGACAGGTACTGAAATAAATAGACTTTAAATCACAATTATTTGGTCTACTCTTAAACACAGAGCTATTTTTTTTTTTCGAGATTAAATTGAGGAGAGTTTATGTGAACTAATGAAAAAAGGTTATTATACAATGTATATGTCGTAGCCAATTTGGTAAAACATCCAACCAATTAGGCGGCTAGCCCTATAATAGTATAGCGAAATTCATTTGCACGGTTAAACGTCGATTAGCTGAGTAATAATAAGACACGAAATTACGATACGAAATAAAATTATTAATTTCATAAATAGCAAAATATCCACGATATTAGAATAAAATTACCTTGATGTTCAACTTCGAAATCAATACAACAAAAATCTATATTTATTTATTTAATGTACAGCAATAAATACACATATAGTTACATTTTTTTTAATTATGGAAATGATTGTACAAGGCTTACATGATATCCAATATCTGGTGTATACAACATTGTTTGAAAAAATACAATATACTGTCATATAAATTAAGACACAACAGAAAAATTGAAAAACTACGCAAAATTCTTTGAACAAGATAATAACTTATTTTAGTTTAGCTTAAACGCCATCAGGTAGTATAGCCTGATGGCGTTTCAGGTAGTATAGCTATCTTTAAGTTTCCAAATGTCTATTTTCATCGATATAGGTCCAAAAATAAAGAAGTTTCATACAAATGTTTCCACCCTTTTTGACAATTTGAAGTCTCTACGACCATCGGTTTATTTCACGCCATTTTATAGTGTTGCGATGTGAGACGTCTAGAAGTACCATTGTGGGAATATGATTGTGTGCGTATGATTTATGAAAGTGTGTAACAATTTTGACGTGTGCGTTCATAGCGACATTCTGCGAAAATGCGTTAGTGTTAACATTTTAGTTAGTGATATTACTTCGCCCACTTCTTAGATGGCAGTCTATTTCGTCTTCTGTGATTAGTATTTCCGAGAAGCGACATATCGACCCTTAGTGTCTGTCTCCAGCGTGAGCTCAGACATCTCAGATTCATAATGATCATTATATCTATCTATATTCTCCCCTTTACAAAATAACACGAAACTTTAAATAATTGAATTCCTCGAACAATATTCTGCACGCTACAATGAGTTTATGTGACGACTTTGAATCTTGACAATAGTAAAGGTGCGCTTACAATGTTAAATATGGAAATAATTTGACTTGAAATGTCTAAATGTCAAATCAAGAAGTGAGATGCATGCAAATTTTCACGGCTATGTAGTATGAGTGAAACAGGCAGAGTTTGAGTAAGTTAAAGTCATCATATCAGTCGGAAAACTACTTGGCTATGGCCTGTATAGGCCAGTCTGCTAACCTTTTTGCATCCACAATACAGTGCTAGATGCTAAACTCCAACGTATAAATATTATATCCGTTTTGCTAGTATGTAACTTACGTTACTAAACGTATTTGAGGGTTACTCTTTGCACGTTTCATTATCCTTAGTCACCTAAATATTTAAGAATCGCCTTAGGTGAAAATGCATTTCGCTTATGAAAATGACCAGGAAGCACCTAACGGCTAAAGTTATGAATTATGTTGTGCGGCGTCTTGCGCTAGGCATGCGTAAGATGATAGGTATAAGAATAAATGTTTAAATGAAATTAAACTAGTATGCTTAGACGATTCGTAAGTTAAGGCTTTTCCTAGTTTAACGATGCCTTATTATAGGTTAGTAAAAACGGGTGTCAGTTCCACAAGTCGCTTGTTTATTCCCATTTTTAATAAATATCAGCTTGTGTATGTGTAATGCTGATTTATTATGCGTGTACACTTGTTGATACATGCAAAATTAACATGAATTTTACATGTAACTAAGTTTTTCCAGCGACTTCATTTGCGTGTAAGTCCTAAATAGTTGTAATTTTAGTTGTTTTTTTGGTATATCGTAAAATTTATTATGTTAAAATCTTTGAATGCTTATTAAATACTAGTGGCCGCCAGCGACTTCGTCCGCGTTTTCCATTATTTCTTCGCTCCTAATAGCTGCAGCGTGATGTTATATAGCCTAAAGCCTTCCTCGATAAATGGTCTATTCAACACAAAAAAAAAATCCATTTCGAACCAGTAGTTCCTGAGATAAGCGCGTTCAAACAAATAAACTCTTCAGCTTTATAATATTAGTATAGATAATACTCTTTACTAGAGTGTAGGGATTAAAGGGCAAATAAATATATTTGTTATATATTAATATTAATAATAAAAATATTTGTTATATATTATGAAAACGACGGCTTTGATCTGGTGACACGGGGGATTTTAAAACGAAATAAAAATATATCCCCTACCGCTTTATTCAAATTTCAATATTCTTTTATATTTTATATTCGAAATTTTAACGGTATTGTACTGTACCAAACTTTAAGTGAGTTCATTTTTTTTTTAAAACGATTATCCGATCAAAATAAATTAACAAATTGGAACATGTTTATTTATTTCGATGATCGGATAATGTCTTAAATCTGGTACTAGAGTTAGTCCTCGTTATTTAATAAGATAGAGGACCAAGGATGGCGTTTCGTAGATTTCGTAAAGGAAGTCTTATATCTAAGAAACCGAAGGAGATGGACATAGCGATTGTTCTTTGAAATTAATGATATGTGACATTAGAATTATTATTTCGCCTCCTTTTCATGCGTGCCATTCTCATCTATGAGATAGTGAATTTACATAATCAGATTTTTTTCATTTCCAAAAATTAAGATCTACTAACAAATCAACAATGTATAATCTTCCCCTCTTTACAGTATTACTATAGAGTAGCTATTTTAAACCTTCATTTTTGGTTAAAGCATAAAAGTATATTACCGTGTAAATTCAGCCTTAGCAAGAATAATTTCCTCAGGTAGTTGAAAGTTTATAATATTCATAATATAATTTATTGTTTTGCACTGGAATATATTTGTTATTTTGAAGTTGTGATTGGAGTCATTTCAATTATCAAATTAATGACGGAAATAATAGACTAAATCCACTGTGATGGACGAACGGCTAGCGTGACGATCACATAAGGGATCTTTTATGATACCCGTTTTATTAATTTATTCATTCACAATCATTTACTCACTTACAGTATGTGTCAAAGCACACGCAATTTAGCAAAATACCTATGATATTTAAATAGCGATCTTAAATAATAATTATATATTATTAATATTTAACCAACAAAATAAAAATAATTGTAGTTTTTTTAAGAAATTTTCTTTCAGTAAATCATCATTTAAATTTTTTTAAAACAAAAATAAATGCGTCGGTGAAAGTAGGAAAACATCAATTATATCACCATAACATTAATATATTTTACTACATATTACATTTTTATTTTTTTGTATAGCTGTTTACTCGGAAACATTGTCAAAAATTATGATATCCAAACAATGAGTATTGTCCGATTGTTATCATTTATTTTTGGAACTCCACGTATTCCAATTTCTGATAATTGGGCCAGTAATAATGTCGAAAAATCGTGTTTCATATTTCAGAATACGCCTCCAGGCCGATACTATTTCCGCAAGCACATTTATACTTTTAATGTTTTTTATTGGCAATGTGTTGGCGTGACCATCTACATTTAGATTTTTTTATTAGCATTGTTATAATCAGTAGTCAGACTACTATTGTATCATCCAATATTTGTATGTTACCATCCAACCCGTATAAAAAAGTATATCTATCTATTACATTACGCCATATTGCGGAACACTTGACACGATTTTTACATAATTCTTTCGCACCTACCACTTTCCTTACTCTTTTCATACATGCTCACTGCTATTATGGCTTTATCTTCTACATCAAGCGATTAATTTGATCGTAAAAGGTGTGTTGTGACCTTTCTCAGCTTCTTCATCCTCCATTTTCGCGTTGTATATAACAAAACTGATAGTTTTGTTATTCTGTCCTCCGGCATTCTTTCTACGTGTCTGATCCAATGGAGCAAGTTTATGTTGATTTTAATCTTTCAGATTAACTTACTTTCCTATCTTTTCATTATGAATGCAGTCGGGGAGTGTTACTCCCCAAATAACGAATGCACCTCGACTCCATTTATTTTACATTCATGTTCTCTCTGACACCCAATTCTCTCTACCATATATTAGCGTTGCAATCTGCGGTTCGGTTAATCATCGTATACTATACTAGTTATTTTTTCGCAACTTCACTCGCGTAATAATACCCGTGTATAATGTATGTTCATGTAGGTGAAACAGTTTTGAAAATTTGGTCCAGTAGTTACCAGGCATATCTGATGCCAGTTGGCATTAAGATATTGGCATTAAGCGACGATAAATTTACATTAATATTTGTATATTGTTATTGTCTATAACTATCCCGTATTAAAAAATAATTTGGTTACAGGTGTGTTTCTTTGGAAGTCTGGCAAACGCACTGAACGTGGCAGTGTTGACTAGGCGCGATCTAGCTGCAGCGCCTATTAATAGACTACTAAAATGGTTGGCTGTAGCTGATGTCTTCGTGATGATGGAATATGTTCCATTTGCCATCTATAGATATCTGGTAAGCCAGTACCTTAATTAGGATTGATTTATGTTTATTGTTGTTGCTTTTTTTTTTAATGATTGCATATGAATAAAATTCCTTGATTTATCAAAACGACCATAATATAAAAGTGTCGACGGCCCTCTATAGTTTTTTTTTTTAATAAATGACCTTATTAAGAATTACATAACATTCTATTCTATATATAGGGAAAGTGTGCCTGAGCATTAATAAGCCAATAATGACCAAAACACACTTGTTAAAGAGGATTTCCATGTTGAATATCATAAATATCGTGCAATAATAATGTGTTTCAATCATAAGATTAGTAATAAGATAACATAATTATTCAGTTTAAATTAGAATGATCCTAGGGTTAATGGGAAACTAAAAAATAATAACTATTTGAAACGTGATAGCAATTGCGACCGCGACGTTTCTTTTTTATGAACGATATCGTTATTTTAATTAGATTGTCTAAAGCAAGCATCAATCGCAAATACCTTGAAAATATATTAAGAAATGACAAACGAAAGGGTTGTATGCAAATGCGATCTTTTGATTGGTTTAGATATGTTTTTGTTATATTTCTTGATTCAAATCATCATTCGTTCCAAAAGCGATTGCCAGTTTATATAAAGTAATATAATTATAAAATAGTAGTAAAGTAATACTTTATAAAAGTAAAAGGTTATATAATTCCTTAAATTGATATCATAATTGCTATACTTTTGGAAAGGGATTGGGATGGATGATGAAATTAGACAATTAGCCCACTTGTTTTAGCCAATCTTATTTTATAATGTGCTTTACTAGATCCTGCCTGAGCAGCGTGAGATGCCATACAACTGGGCGGCTTATCTTCTATTTCACATGCACTTCACGCAGATCTTCCACACGGCATCCATCTGTCTCACTCTCTCCCTGGCAGTATGGAGATATGTAGCTATCAAGTAAGTGAACTCAAAAAATTAGCGGCTCTACCATCTAATTGAAGCAACGATTGATCAGTCAAAAAGAAGTCCCTAATTCAATCACAGACTTGATTGGTAGAAGTAGGATAGGCCAAACAAATTAGACCCAGGATTGGACAGACCTATGTAATCCTAGACCAATTAATCTTTTAGTAGTAAATAAATAATGATCCTTATCTAAAAACACTTTATTTATATATTCATGAAACTTTAGTTATTATTATAACCATGAAGTTATTATTATGAACCGACTTCCTTTTAAAACGAATTAATAGAAAATAGATTTACAATAATATAATTAATTGATGTCGTTACATCTACCATTTTTAATTTAAATTGATAAACATTGCGTTCAATTAACCTTCCAAAGCCGAGCGAAATAAAATTTTTAATGAAATATGTCAACGTCAAATGGTGTTATGTTTGTTTTGAGATATTTTTGTTAAGTACGCATTAATTTTTAAACTCATTTAGCCGTGGGGTTGGCCTATAAACAAACATAGAACCGTAATATGAACTGGGTGACGAAAGTAAATCGAAATGATAATATTTAAAAAATATGCGTCTTTTGACTACACTATAAGTATTTTAAAATAAAATAGGTAATAATGACTCTACTTATGGGCTTTCGCTGTATTACCAACGATGCAGGCTATATGCGGATTGATGGGTGCTAACGACTGCAGCCGGGTCTAGAGGCTTATTTCCAAGTAAGCACCTAGAAATTCGCGACAATAAGTTTTTGGTCATGCATCTTATAATGAACTGATAAAGACGTCCTGTGGAAATTTGGAGCCCATATAAGATAAGAATTTCAGTACTGAAATGTTGTCAATTTATTTTTATGAAGGAACATTACAATTTTTAAACAATTTCGCGATCGCGCTCACTACCGCTTCTGCTCTAAAATATCCAACTCATATGAACCTTTATGCTTACACCCATCGCGAAACGTGTTAACACATATTGGTATACTTTAAAGAGGATCGTGTCAAAACTATACTTATAAAATCTTCATCAAAACATTAATCGCTTTGCAATCTTAAAGAACCTTAGCCCGGATACTAACTTACATTTTGCTAGGTTAAAGTAAACGGCCCAGTAACCAATAAGTTTTGAACTTCGCTAGCTTTGCTAGTCTGCTACACTAAAATTATTATGGTTACAAAATCTTATAGGTAATTCTTTTAAAGTAAACGTTAATACACGATAATACGAATAAATATGAAAGGGACCAGTTTGCTCTACACGCGGTAGATTTGAACTAATAGACAGTAATCTGTCCTACTATCCAGTATTTTCTAACGCGAATTTAAATTTTATTGCTTGAGGTTAAAGTTCATATATATATTATTCTTTACATATTGTGTTTCTTTGTTTGAAATAAATTGGACTATAAAAAGGGCATATGAACAAAAAGTATTTTAACTTATTGTGTTTCTTGTGTTTATTGTGTTTCTTTGTTTGAAATAAATTGGACTATAAAAAGGGCACATGAACAAAAAGTATTTTAACGAAATAGATTTCAGAACCGAAATAATAATTAACTATTTTCTTTCTATCTATTTATCAATATATCTAAATGAACTCTACTATAAATCACATTATTTTATAAAAAACTAACTAAATTAATTCATGAAACTACGATTTAGTTTTATATAAAAAAATCTTTCTTATCACTTTAGTAAGATACTAATTAATACTAATTTAAAATGCGTTAGATATCTAAAGCAAGAAAATATAAAAGCAAATAATGAATAAATAAAATAATAAATAAATAAACTTGACGAAACATAACCAGTTTTAGTATTTAAACAAATTTCTCCATCGAGAAATTATGATTAGTAAATTTTATTATCTCAGAAAGCAATAAAAAAGTATATCTTAAAGTTACAAATAAAATAATGACAAAAAAACCATGAAATATGATTGATCTCGTAACTTTCTGACATTGGCAGCTTTAACCTAAAACTACATAATCTATCAAAGAAATCCTCATCGTTTATAATTAAAACAAATTAATAAATTATTTATGTCGTCTTTCTTAGGTTTTATTAGGTTTAATTTCATGGAAAAAGATAATCTCTACATGATGTACTCCTTCTTCAGGAAGCCATTAAATCAAAATGGACCTGGATGAGTCCAGGCGGTAGAGCCAAAACCGAGATTGATTTCATCATGTCAACAAGAAGCAAATATTCAATGACGTCTCTGTTATCATAGCCGTTACAACAGGAAGCGATCATCGACTGGTGCAAGGCACATTGAATATCAATATGAGGTTAGAAAGATCTCGATTGATGAAATCTACGCTCCTACCAATACTTGCACAAAACCCCGAAAGTTTTAACTAGAGCTTCAGAACCGCTATGGCGTCCTTGACAGCAATTTGGAGGTGGACGATGTCAAACAGCATGTTGATGGATACTGTTCGTATACAAGTTCTACAAAACTCTCTTATAACACACCCCAACTCAAGCAAATGAGACACGAAATAAGACTGCAAAACTCAATGGATACAAGTGGTTATCGGCTGCTAAATAGGTAGATATCAAAGTCCTTGACATGCAACCATCACCGATTTTATATGGAACGTATTAAAGAGGCAGTTGAGCGGAACTAAGGCACTAGAGTGTTCGCGAAAAATCTGTCTATGGGGCAAAGCCAATTGACGAAGCTGAAATCTGACGACGGTAACATCGTCTCGTCAAAAACGGAAATCTTAAAGGAGATCGAGAGTTTCTATGGACACCTGTACTCCATGCAAGCACCTGCCGAAAGCAATGCAAGAGATCTTAGAGCCAAGCTTGCCCGAAGAGATTTACTGAAGAGATCCTGGATGTCAGCCTAAAAAGATAAGTATGGCTCTTTATCAATTGAAAATTAACAAGGCAGCGAGTGACGACGGAATCACCTCACGAGCTTCTGAGAACGGGTGGTAAGCCGATACTTAAATTCTTTCAGAAACTATTCAATGCCATTAGTCTCTAGGATAAAACGCCGAAAGGATAAAGTGGGAGTAAGGTTGTTCTGTTTTTCAAAAAGGGTGATAAAGCACTCTTGAAAAACTATAGGCCCATCTCGCTTCTGAGCCATGTTAAAAGTTGGCTCCCTCGTTGGTTAGACGACTTCCAACCACCCGAACAAGCTAGTTTCGGAAAAGGCTATAGTACCGTGGGCCATATTCATACGCTGCGGCAAGTTATACAGAAGTCCGAAGAATATAACCAGCCACTCTGTTTGGTTTCACCCCAATTCATAGGTTAAATCGTAAGATAATTCAGTTTCGTAATTCACTAACAAAACCTACAGCTTCCTTAATATTTTTGGAGTCTGCACTTTTGATGTTAAACACTTTGGCCGCCATTACACCTTTTTCATAAGTTTTTCTTTTATAATTGCTTAAAATATTACCAAAAAAATATAGCCATATACAAATTTTGATTGATTGTTAGTAGAAATATGCAAACATAAAAATACTGATTATAGTTACCGGTTACTGGGACGTTACAGCAATACGTTCTACCTTACCTCAGTTGACGAGATTATACTAGAGTTGTTAACAAGCTGCGCAATAAGGTAAAATTAAATACTATCTTTTTAAAATCCTGAAAAAATTTAGAAATTAGAAAATAAAAATAAAACGCAATAGTGTATGATATATCTGTACTTGTACGGTTATGCAACCGTATGCATACAATGTATGTGGCTCGATTCAAAGTACGTATTTATGCGGATTAACATTTTCTGCTACAATATAATTTAATTGTTATTAGAGTCAGTTAGGCGTATGCCACCAACTGACAAACATTAATATATTTTCAAATGACTTTTTATTATTTTAAACTTTTGTGAAATAAACTATAAAAACAGTGACGTCGTCTAACGCGAATAACAAACATTCATTATATATAAGAAAAAATCCTACAATACTAATTATGAATAGATTTATTTCTTTGTTTGCATTGAATAAGCTTCAAAACTGCTGGATTGATTTTGAGAATAGGGTATTTTCCGTAGTGAAAAATAAGTCACGAAATTGCACAAAAACTAATATTAATACCGTCATATACATAGAGATTCTGATATTGAGTCTTAAAGTCGCACGATTATCTTAATATTTACAAATTAAAAGACGGGAATTTATGACTATGCGTCACGTGAAAGACGACTCGCTATTGTGTGACATTAATGTGACGACAACTGTCAGATTAGATTTGATTTTAATCTTGTACTCTGTGCATCTGTTTGGTGTACGTATCACAATGACGGCATGAATTTTATGGACAGCGTTATCGCGAGTATAAAAAAAGTTTAAATTTTTATTTAATTTAAAAGAAAATTTTAAAATACGTGTTTATTTTATTTTGTTTATAAAGCTTTTTTAAATTAAATGAACAGATACAAGAATTATTTCAAAATGAGTAGAAAACCCGAGTGACAGAGGCTATAATTTAGAATGAAAACACAGCTAGTATCAAAAAAAAGGGAAAAAGTATTAAAAATAGGAGTCATTGAGAGAATGTCAAACATACTTATTGTGATTATCAGAATCAGAACATATGGCTTTTGTAAATAGGATAAATTAATCGCTTATTGCGTATTTTCTATAATATCAAACAAGATACAGATACTTCTTGACTATTATTGCCCATAAGCTCATATTACTTCGCAATATCTTCCATTCTAATAAACCTGTTAGTAGGAATCATATATAAATAAAACAGTCGATGACTAGTCAAAGCGTTGTCAATCGTATGAAACAAACTCATTTTGTCGCATGAAGTATGATAGTTTAGATTTATATATGTATTTCCTTCGTCGTATGCAGTCACAGAACACGGAAAAGAGGTTAGAAAGGCGATCATGCATACTTTGTACAAAAACAGATGTCGCCAGTCTTGCCCCACTTTTAATCCGCCGTAGACCAGACGAAATATCAGACCAATTATACAAAAGATATGCACACACTTGCATTTTAAACATGCCAATCAGAACGCTCCAATATAACTATAACCAATCACGCTCAACCATAACAGACATCTATAGTGTGCAATAAACGTGTAAAAGCCATTTTAATTTGACATATCACACTAGTGATTGACATACAGTTATCGATATTATCGATATTAAAAAACAACAAGTCGATTAATTGAAAGGATACTGAGTAATGATTTATTTATATTATTTTGGATATATATTGAATTGTATTGACTAAATGGATTTAGATATTAATTCTTAATTAGTTGGTTGATTCAATAAGAAATATTTAAATCACTAATTACGAGGGTCAAACTGAAAGTTCTTAGAAAATCAAAAACTGATTACATTAGCCAGTTATTAGTTTTATTATATCTTTTCAAAATATTGTCCATTCACGTCAATACACCGCTGCATGCGATGGAACCACTGGGAAAAGCACTTTGCCCACTCGTCCTTAGGGGTCTCTTCAATGGCATCGCGATACGCAGCCACCGCTTCTTCAGCATTCATAAACCGCTTTCCTTTAAGTTTTTCTTTAATTTTTGGAAATAAATAAAAATCACAAGGCGCGAGGTCGGGGCTATACGGCGGGTGACCCAGTAATTCAACGTTTGATGTCGCCAAATAGTCGATCGTTCGCTTGGCGGTGTGCGACGAGGCGTTGTCGTGGTGAAGGAGGATCCTACTGCGAGGTCGTTTCTCTCGAACTTTTTCCAAGACAAGTGGCAAACAATTGGTAGTGTACCATTCTGCAGAAACTGTTTTTTGATCCTCTAACACAATTGTTGCAAAATGACCTATCCTTCCAAAGAACGAGGCCACCATTTTTTTTCCCGCACTTCGATCTCTCTTCACTTTAGTTGGCAACTCCTCGAAAGGAAACACCCACTGAGCAGATTGTCTTTTGGTTTTAGGATCATAACAGTAAATCCAGCTTTCGTCACCTGTTAGTATGTCGAACACAGCATTTGAGTCACCTCCGTTAAATCTTTCAATCATTTAACGACACCAATCCACACGATGGAGTTTTTGAGCCTCAGTCAAATTATGAGGTATCCACCGGGCGCAAAGCTTCCTGACCGCTAAATGTTCGTGGAGGATTTTGTGCACTTGACTCATACCGATGCCTAAGCTTGTCCGAATCTGTTGATAGGTCACTCTTTTGTCAGTCTCTATCATACGCCGCACAACACAGATGTTATCTTCAGTCGTCGCCGTAGAAGGCCGTCCCTCACGTAAATCATCAGTGAGATTAGTGCGACCACGTTTAAACTCATTAAACCAGTTGTAAACAGTCGCACGAGATGGGGCTTCATCGTGAAAGGCCAATCGTAGTCTATCATAACTTTCTTGTTGACTTAAATGACATCGAAAGTCATAAAAAATCATTGCACGAAAATTTTCTCGTGTTAAATTCATGATGACGTGACACAGACAATTTTCAATTTGCCGCCAAATCGTAAAACAAATGACAAATGAATGAAATATATACTCAGTAATATTGGCAAAGAGTTATATTTTCAAATTTTAGAATTATTTTTTTATTATATTGTTTATAAGTGGCCAGTTCTAAGAACTTTCAGTTTGACCCTCGTACTAATGAACTAACATTGAATCGGTACTAGTCGAGCTTAAATATTTATTTGCATATAAATATGTTTGTTTATTAATAATAATAGTAGGTATTTTGTTTAAGTTATGTTACTCGATTTCGTATCAAGTAAACAGATAAGATCGGCAACATCGCTTAAATGAAACTGGTAATATTGACAAACAATATAATGAACATAAATATATACAAAATAAAAAAATACTATCAGTACAATAAATGCTATTGGAACTTATCCTGAACGGATTCCGATGATTTAAAGTGTTATTGTTAATGGTTCAAAATAATAAAAAAACTTATTTAATTACCACACACATTATTAAATTAATATACAAACGCATACCAAACGAAGTCAATATGGTTAATCTCTGATTAAATTTATTTTTTATTACCACTATTTTTATCGTCCATACTTTTATTTAGTTTTTACTAACTAACACACCAAGAATCGATTAAATGTTTCCAGGCACTTCACTACCCATCTACCGTAATCTATTATGTTGCTATATAAAACGGTGATTTCGCGATGTTTTTACATTACGTGCTTAGTACCACGCAATGTAATAAATATGCGTACTTCTCCAGCAATGTATATTTTCTTGGAAATATTTTTTGTGATTCACACTTTTGATAACATTTAACGACGAATAACGAATTTCGACTAAAATACTAAATTTGAGAAGTGTTCTACTTACAAATGGAAAGAAATCCTTCCTTTGGACCTACTTGAGGACGGGCTTCTTGTTTGCAATTAATAACTGCGCAAGTCGGCATTTTTAACACTTTTAGTGGCGTGTTTCACAGTACTTACAGCGCGCGCGTTCGTGAATGACTATACATCGCGATCGCTGTACATTTGTCCAGGATCGTGACTACACTGCCACGCCCACAAGGCCCTTCTAACGTCTTTCTGTTTTCTGTGTATGCAGTAATCTCTACATCAACATTGTTGTGGCGAGTACTAGAAGATAGGATTCGATTTCTTTTACAAATATATCATCCAACGCATCGTTAACAACACTGTCAGAGAACAAGGTTCAATTAGATTGAAAAATAGGGTTATTTCCTAAAATAAAATATAGGTTTCTGCTATGTCTGTAAAATATGAACCATTTAAAGTTATAAATATTTAATTTTATTGCAATAATTTGGAAAATATAACGCTTTGAAAACTTGAAAAAAATATGGAAAATATATGACAAATATTTGTTAAAATACATTAGCAACTATTGGCATTATATGTGTTATATCAAATATAACAAATTTCATTATAACTAAAATGAAACTATGCTCTTCAGTGACAAGTAACGAATGAATTTTAATTTCAAATATGACAGTTGTTCACATTACAATTTGACATGTCGTTATACAGATGGCAGCACATATACTTTAATGGCTTTATTTTCATACATCGTTCAACAATCACAAATATAAACATAAACGCATAAATAACAAAGGTATTACAAATACTGCACACACGCTCTTATGTTTTTCGATACCATAGCATGAGTGGGCAGGTATGGATCACGTCTCTTTATAGTTTGATTTTATAGGGAGCGTTTTCGGCCGACTAGAAGCAGTTCCACAAACATAGTACCGTATCTCCGAAACTAATCGCAGACATGTTGTTACTTCTACAGTATTTATTTCTCAGTTAATAATAAACTATTTATTAATAAAATAAAGAACCTCCTCCTTTTCAAAGCCAGTTAAAAAGTAGTTAACTAGTCTATTGATGCTGTGAGAGCACTGTATTCGATGCTAAGTTAAACGATGTATTTAGAGCACTGTTGCTCAGTGTAATAAGTTTAATTATGTAAATGCAAAGTCAAATTGTGGTTGAGGGTGATAAAGTACTACATTTGTGCTATTCCGGTGGTACGAAGCTCGTGGTGTTAACTAGTAATTATTATCAAGTGCACAGACTTGAATAAATTATCATAATTTGTTTCAATTGATCAATTTCGCATTAACTATGCAGTCAGTCTTGTCAGTCTATTACTCAGTCTTGTTAGATCTCGGGTAGCTCGAAGGTTGAAGCAGTCGCCCGGATTACGAATAGTTGTGGGTTCACAACCTATCTTGAGGTGTTTGGAGTTAACGGACTCTTTTAAGCATTTTTCATTAAAGATAATTTATTTCATCATTAAAAACTGGAATTGCAGTGGTGAAAAACCTAACTATCGAAATCTATCGCGTTAATACCCGTCTTATACAATCTAATATAATGCAACGTGAAAGTTTACAAGTTTATAAAAAAAAACTGTTTGGTCCGTCAATTAAATAATTGGAAAATATTAGATACCTTTTTTTTGCTTCAATTTAAAAATAAATGGCTTAGTCACAACCATGTAGAAAATGTACAAAGATGTGACACCACGTGATATTTGAACTCAATGTATGGCTGTTATTTATTGATAATGCAAAATAAAAATAAACTTGTTTAATATTCTTCAATAATCTACCCGACAGGCAGAAAATTTTTGCATTTTGATGAAAGTAACCGAAATGAGTAACTAGTATAAGACACGTTCATAGTTATTTAAATTCGTGGAACTACTCGTATTAAGTACTTATGTGTACTGTGAGTATCATCAAAGTAATATAAAATTAACGTTGAATTAGTCTTAAGAGAAATTTAGTACGACAAGTAAGATTAAACTGAGGAGCTTCTTAAGAAGTTACGGGTATCAAATTACTGTAACAATTGACTTGAAATTCGGTACACCTACGTAATTAAAACATTTTATTAAAGAGATGGACTTCAATTAAAAAAACATAACCAATTTTAAGATAAGTATTATTTTTCTCTTTTTAAAATTTGAATTCGGGTCCATTTTATTTATAAAAAGTTTTTATTTGATGCATTTTAATGATATTTCTAATTTTGGGTTAACAAACGTCACGCATACTTAATGCAAACTTAAGACTTTTATGGTTTTTTCATAGATGCCATTGCTAGATCTGGATTTGCAAGCACTGGCTTTCAAATTAAGAAAGTATTATCAAAATCGGTACATCCAGTAAAAAGTTATGAGGTAACAAACAGAAAAAAATACAGTCGAATTAATGACCACCTTCTTTTTTGAAGTCGGTTAAAAAGACGGATTATAAATAAAGTAGATTGGCTGTTTTCCATGTAGCTACTCGTAGTTAAAGAATTTTTAAAATCGGTATGATCGTTTCGAAGCCTGTTCGATGCAAGGAAACAAATAAACATACAAACAATCAAATCTTACCTCTTTATAATGGAAGAATAGATAAATGGATTTTAAACATGGTTGTTCTTTAGGAGGAAATAAAATAAAGTTGAATGAATGAATGAAATTATTAGAACACACCATTACAACAGCAAAATATGACACAAGAATCAAACCAATAATCACGCATAATTCTATGTAGGAATTGGACTTTCCAGTGTGTTGTGTCCAAGTGTAGACTGTATTTTTTTAAATTACCAATTAGGTAATAATAATCTACAGAAACTATAACTTACTCATACTTCTAACACACAGAGACAATAAACACTTACACCCAATTGCACAATTATCCAATAAAATTTAAGGACGACTTTAAGATGTAATTGAATGTTATAAATTTTAAAAGGAAAATGTTTTTTCTTGGTACTTTATTCCGAAAAAATCTAACCACTATAAAGAAAATTATCATAGCACCTAGACCCAATCCTCTATTTTTCATCAAAGTTTCAGACTTGAAAGTTCTCCCGTTTTAAAGAATTAAGTTGAGAAAATTGGTATGTTTTGCCTAGAAACACTAATATGCACAACCATAAAACTCAATTTGAAAAAGAAAACGCTTCAAATTAAAACAAAGTCATAGGCTGCCTAGCCTTCGGTAGGGTACTTTGGGGAAATTACGAAAGAGGGGAAATTCTGATAATGATATTAAACAAAAAATAATATGTTTGTTGTAATTAAAAGTTTTTTACCTAGTAAAAGCCTGTTTAATAGTCAACTTAACCGACACAAAATGCGTAATTTGTTGTTAATTCGCCACTTTCAGGATTTGCCTGTTTTGGGTATTACCCCAAAGCGCCTTATTATAACTTCCCTAATGTCCCTAATGGACGAATCATATAATAATATTGTGAAAATCGAATTAATAATTTGTTAACTATATATTTATTATAACAAGCTACGCACAAATAACAAATCGGGCCTAATCTGCGTCGACGAGCTTCCATTCGTTTAAAATATATCTGTATTTGACATTTAGATGTCGAAAATAAAAAATAAATATAATGATTCCACATTGTCCAAATAGATTAATTCACAGCATGAATTGGAACGTAATTTAGGGATAGGGTTGCCATAGATGTTTATAATGCACTTTTGTGTTGCTACATACATACATTACAAAATATCCTCCAAATGATGTTCAAATCAGAAAATAACATTTTGGCAGCGCCTAAAAATAAAATAAAATGGTCATGTGTAAGGTTTATTTACCCTCTATCGATTAATATATACTTTATGCTTGGTGAGAGATAATTTTAATAAAGTACCAGCCTCCATACAAAAAAAGATGTCCTTTGTATTGTTAATGTTATTTTAAACTAATGACAATTTTAATGTAAAACTGGTTGTAAATTAAGTAAATATAGAATTTATAGAAATTGTCATGTAATAAAAACGTTTATGTACAGAGGCTGTCAAAGCTGTCGTCGACGCCTTTTAAGCTAAAAGGTTACTTCAAATACACAAATGGAATTTGCGGCCAGAACATTTTATAAATCATATATTACAGACCAAAAACCGTTTTGTAAACGACCTTCGTAGCCGAATGTGATGTTATTTGATATATTTATTTGTTGTTGTTGCTACATTTATCTATATCTATACTTATAATAAAGCTGAGAGTTTGTTTGTTGGCTTGTTTGTTTGTTTGCTTGAACTCTAAAATCATATGAACATCTGGAACAAATTGATTTATTTTTTGTGTTGAATAGTCCACTTATCGAGAAGGCTATAGTTATATAACATCTCGCTCTGACTTGTAGGAGTGGAACAGCAATGAAAAATGTTAAATACGCTACAGGAATATTATGTAGAGCGTTGGTTATATTTAGTCCACATTGCGTGACGCCACGGGCAGGGCGGTACAAGTTTCATCCATTTCAAAATGTGAGATCCCATACCTAATATATAAAATCCATCCAAAAATATATAAAATCCATATAATCCATCCCATACCTAATATATAAAATCGAACTATGTAAGGTGAAGTGAGGCAGACTGAATATAATCGCTATTTATTATACACTAGGCTGTACGTCCGGTTATCACAACATATGTCAAATTTCTTCAATAGATTTTAAACTCTATCCTTTAAGCATTGTGGTTCCATCAAATTCAAATGGAAAAATTTTATAATTTTGAGTACCTATATAATTTTAAGGATCACGTCGCGCACTCCTATAAATGCCTCTATGGTCTAATTATTATCGATAATAAGAATTTAAGGTAACATTTTGGCTTTTTGTTTCAGATACTCAGATCGCAATCACATATTGTGCACCGAGAGGCGATGCAGCGCAGCTATTCTCAGTAGTTTCATACTCCCACCGATTCTGTGTATACCTACCTTTATGGTAAGTAGTAGCATGATAAACTCGGGAAAGATTTGTTTCACTTGAACATCACGTTTCTCGGGTCCAGAATAAGGTATCGTATGGTGCACCCGAGACATTGTGACATTTGGATGTAGACAAAACGTCCTCCAGTTTGACAAACTGGAATGCTATGCATGCTATTTATTTATAATCTTGTCGTGATATATTAAAATAAATACGTCTTTCTCTAATTATAGAAAATTCTTTCTCACATAAAATATTAATGCGTATAATAAATGAGGTTTTATATCTCTAAACGTTGAACGCGCCAAGCTCGTGCTTTCGCATATTGTAAACGGACGTATTTATATCTGTAGTCATACGTTACAGACATGGTACGCGGTTCATGTCTGTGACTACATGCCGGGCAGTGTGAAACATCGAAATACTTGCATGTAGCTCACAAGCTGCCGGTTGTCAACCCCTGGAATAGAGCAAACCTGTCTGTCAGTGTGTGTGCAAGTACTATCTCTCTATTGTTTTGTTCACTGTCTTAATCAGTCTCGAACTCAAAGGGTAAAAACTTCCTGAGAAAAAATTACTGTGGTTCCGCTGTCCGTTTGTTTGTCCATCTGTCCGTTCATCAGTACTCATCAGGCTGTATCTCATGAACCGTGGTAACTGGACAGTCGAAAAACAGAATAAAATTTATATTTAAGGGGACTCCCATACAACGTGTTTTGTGCGTTTTTTTATAGATAATGGTACGGATTTTTTGGTACGCGAGTTCGACTCTCACTTGGCCGGTTTTTTTATAAGCATTAACTTTTCTAATATTTATTACATCCTTGTCTTTTTATTAGTAGTTATAAGTACTTTAATGGTCGGTTAATTAAAAATAGGTATTCTATTTAAAATAACTGACGGTTTTAAAAACGGGTTCGGCACATACTTTATAAAATTGAAATAAATGGCGTCTAAAATAGAACTTTCCGGATTTAGTGCTCATCTACGGTAAAATATTTATGAAACACTTTAAATATTTGCTGAATAGATAAATGTATTAAACTTCAGCATTATACATTCTTAGAAAAATATCCTTCACTTTTATATATTATTTTTTATGGTTGCCATCAATTCCTCAATGATCCATCAAACACGATCTTCTGTTACAGGGTCTTAAAAAAGGTATATGATATATCACCCTTTCCAAATGATTGAATTTCAAAGATAAAATTGAGATCATGAACAGTTTACAGGATATAAAGATTTTATTAGAAGTTTAACATTTTAGATAGATTGCAGATATTTTAAATTCCGTGTGGAGGTGCTACAGCTTAATAGATTAAGATTAAAATAATCATTTAGAAAGGAGCAAAATAATTTTTTGACGATATCCCTGAGCAACCAACTAAAAAAAACATACAAAAGCGTGCCTATCCCCAAAAAACATACAAGGGAAAATACAGGTTTCTGTTATATATTTGGAAAATATTTTAACTTATAAATATTTAACAAAGTAATTTTTAGGCACTAATTTTTTAAATTTACGCTTTGAAGACTTGAATAAAGTATCGAAAATATATTACAAAAAATGCACTTGGCATTAAATTTGTTACATAAAACATAACACTATTCACTATAACAGCTAAAACCTACCTATAAAATACATATGCAACATATGAAATTAAATTTATGAGGCACTTGACATTTTCATGCAATTTAAGAAAAAAGTTAAACTATATGAGGATCGTTTAAAACATTTTCATATGTCTACACTAGAATGGCGAAGAAAAATACCAGATATAATGTTTCTAAAAAGACTTGTGATGGGATCTGCTGACTGTCCCGATCTATTTCTAAAATTAAACTTTAATATTCCATGTCATTTGCCGAGATTTGGCAGTAACAAACTTTTCCATCCACCTAAGAGTCGTACAAATCTAAAGTTGTACTGTCCTAAATCGCAAGCAACTGCATTTTATAAGGAATACCTTGTTTTGACTTTCATGCCTGCTATAAAGAAACTGTTCATATACTAGAATTGTAACATGTACTATATATATTTTTATTATTTTTGTTTATTTTTTAAGTTAAAGCTATAGCCTGTATAAACGCGTTCTCACATATGGACGTTTTGGTCGCTCGGCTGTGACGCGCGTGCTTTGTTGATACTGTGTTGTAAGCATACTGCTATGGCTCGTCTGGAGCGCCTATACGTGGGAAGAGTGTGTACTGGTCTATCAAAGCAAGCAGTGCCCACCTTTAAGTAATGGGATACTTAGTATACGTTGTCGTGATGTAATTTTAAGTGTAATTTTAAGCCTCCTTAGTATTTTAGTATTGTATTTTTGTATATTTGATCTATTTATGACGATAGTCTAATTTGCATAGTAGCTACCCTGAGGTTGCATGCAAGAAATGACTATTTATATTTGCTCACTTTAACTGTTTCTTATGTTTCGTTATATATTTGGCTGATTTCCTGCAAATAATCTGTTTCTCTCTCTTTTTCTATGACTATACGATCTTTCACACTATCTTCACTTTACTCATAGTACTTTTTTATTCAGTTATAGTCTGTATATGAAAGTTTATCGGCGTTCATCTGACTTTTATTTACAATTCCATAATGTAATAATATTAGGATATTTTAATTACAGCTTTGAAATCGATTATACATTTTATGTCCGCAGGTCTTCGATATCCACACGACAGTAGTCCTAGAACCGAGTGGGCCTATAATTTTGTACCACGTAGACGCTGATCAAGAGGGTCAATTATACCAGATAAATTTTTGGGTACATGCAGTAGTAATTAAGTTGCTCCCCTGCATCATACTCACAGTGATAAGTTTATGGTTGATAAGAGAAGTATACAGCGCAAACCAGCATCAGAAGAAGGTTCGTGTGTACAACGCTTGTCCAACAAGCAACAAACAAATAAAGAGACAGTGCAAAGCAGACAGAAGGACGAATAGAACAACGAAGATGCTGGTTGCTGTCCTCCTTCTGTTCCTAGTGACGGAGTTACCGCAAGGGATTTTGGGGCTGCTTAGCGGGCTATTGGGTCGTTGTTTCTTTAAGAGATGCTACGATTTATTCGGAGAGTTGATGGATGCGTTGGCTCTGTTGAATGGAGCCATCAACTTCATACTGTATTGCTCCATGTCGAGACAGTTCCGGATGACCTTCGGGCAGATCATGTGGCGTGCGCATCTCCACAAGTGGCCCCCGCCGACCGCTTCTCACTCCGATGGCCAGCACACGTAAGTTTACGAATATATTCTCGTTTGTTTAATAAACAAGTACGCGTAAGCAGCTGTCCATCAGAAAGCCCATGAAATATCGTATAGCGGATAAAATCGGCTGATTTATAACAAAACAGACTGATATTAATTTTTATAGCTCTTTTTGTTTACACTCGTGTACACCATGACTCATTTATTAATTGCGGTCGTTAGGATGATTGATCTAGCCAAATTATATTTATTTTGGATATTCTGATAAAAGCTTATGGTACTTAAATAGGTAATTATTGAATATTTTCATTAACAGCTGATTCTATGCCACAACAGAAACGTACTTTTGTTCAGTCTCTTACTACACTATTTTTATTATAGAGTCATTTTTGTTAAAAAACATTAGTTTCGAATCGATTTAATGTTAATGTACATTATAAATCACTAAAATTTTAATAATAATAAGAGAATATAATAGGAGTGTGTGTTATATAGGTGGGTAACAAATCTATTACGTATGTATAGTATTGTTTAATGAAATATTACACTTGAGTATAATTTAAAAATTAAATGCAAAAAAATTGGCAAATGCGAGTTAAGTTTCTTCCCTCTCACACTTCACCTCCTTCAATACCTATTTTCGTTTACTACGTAGGGTTGCTTTCGAGCCGGGCACTGTACTGGACTTCGTTTTTAATAATAATATGGTATGAAGTTGCGCTCACTAGCATTGAAAGTAACGGTAGGGTCTCGCGTAGCTGGGGTGTAACCGGACTGGAGTCCACTGAACCATGAGGGTAAAACCCAGAGGTCCCCCAATAGACGGTTTAGGACGGAAGACTGTACAAAAGCTTATCTTTTATCGTAGACAGAGGATAGGTGAGTTCACGCGACAGGTATTGCACGTCACTTGTCCTGTCTAGGAGTAAGGCTGTGTCTTTGAGTCATACCCCCAACTCGTAATAGGACCCAAGGGGTGGGTCGAAATGGTGGTGTACAGTGCGGTAAGAGGTTTTGGCTGTTACATCGGTGGGTTTTGGTGAGTAAATCCCACCTCATGACCCGTGTCCCGTGCAGGAGAAGTGGGTAAATTCGGGTAGCTTATTGAAGATTACTCCATATTATTAACAGGTATCTATAGATACCTGAGATGACTTAAGTAAAACATCAAATAGCAGTTTTTAAAATCTCTCGTATACTTACACTCGTATTTATAGACGAGAGGAATCAAATATACTTGAGTATTAATAATATAAGCAAATACTTTTAACATAATTTTACAATTACCGTAACCCACCACGCTGGCCCATTGCGGATTGGAGAAATATGATCACATTTACTGACGTAAAAACCAGTCGATATATATTTTTTCCATAATAATTATGGCAGTTACGTCATATCAAAACTAAAGAAATAAATACATTGAGTTTTTAGATCGACAATTAGTCTATTGAGAAACGTTTTTATGAAAATATTTTGAGGCGTATACCCATTTTTTCGCGAATTTCCACAAGTCGTATACTCATAAAGATCGAGTCGTATACTTATAAAAAAAACAAGAGAATGGTACTAATTTTCGCCAAAATAGTTTATACACCACAATAAGCCAAAGTTTTCGATACTATAATGTAACAAAAAAAAAGTATCTTTTTTATGAGCTTTCAAAGTATTCAGTAACAACCCAAAAACTATAGAATATTTTTTTGTTTCAGAGGGAAATCTTCGGTTCCGTGAGGAAAGTTCGTACAAGAGAAACAAGCAAACATTTTGCAACAATTCTTGTAAATGCCATAACTTTTTATTAGAATCAAAATTCATAATGGATGTTCTTAGTTATTTATTAAAAAAATATTACTAGGTATAAGCTAGGCTAGTTAAATAAAAAAATGAATTTATATATTTTTAAGAAATATTTGAAAATGTCAAACGATCAGAAAATCTCAATTGTTTATATTCAACGCTGTATATGAATTTCTTATGTACAATTATACCTAGCTACTTGCTTATTATAGTGGCTCTATACTTTTTAAATCGATATATCGGGTTGTCTGTTATGTCTAAGCCGCCTTATCCCATCATGCGTGTCGCCGCGCGTGTCTGTTATATCTAACCCGCCTTTTCCCACCACGCATGTCGCCGCGCCTGTTCGTTACATATATTTAGATTGTATTACTGCCGTCCCACGTGTCGTCAAAATGTATGAACACCGCTCGTAGAGTGACGGGGGGCAGAACAGATTAGATATAACCGTGTCTTTACTTATTTATTTCCCATAATTTACCTATAGGGTATTATACCATATATATAATATGTATAGGGTATATCATGACGATGTTTCGAAAATTAATTTTAAAGAAGGAACTTAAATGCCCTCAGGATTTGTGGAGTTCTATATTTTTATTCATTAAACATTTCTAAGAATAACTTTTTTATATAAATACATACAGCGTTGTATAAGAAATGTCAATAATCGACTAATATAATCGAGGGCCAAATCAAACAAAACTGAAATTGTGTAGTTGTGTACAGCGGAACGGAAACTTAATATATCGCTTCAAGGGAAATGCTAATAATTTCGACTTAATGAGCTTACAGTTATATTATTAATTTGAGTATTCCATATATATACAAAGGAATACTCAAATTGGAATCTTTAATCGACATATTCCATATGTCTTTTGAACTTCGTATCTGTCTTTATTAATAATAGGGGTTGCAGTATGAAATTGCCAATTTGTACTGAAAAGTCAAAATTGTTTATTTTTAATTTTTTTACCGATTTATTTGATAAAAATAGTTACCATTATTATCTATACATTTCTGCCATCTAATAGGAAGGTCATATACACCTTTGCGATAGAACTCTGAGGATCTAGACTGCACAAACTGTGTGAAAGCATTTTGTACTGCCTCCTGGGAAGAAAACTTCTTGTCACATAGATAATTGTCTAAATCACGAAAAAAAAATGGTAGTCCGTTGGAGTAAGGTCTGCTGAATACGGAGGATGATGAATAGTTCCCAGCTACAGTTCCTGAAGGGTCAAAACGGTTTCTCGTGCTGTATGAGGTCTCGCGTTGTCATGGAGCAATAATGGTGAAGATCTATCCATGAGTCCGGGCTATTTTACTGCTAGTTTTGCCAACATTGTTCGGAGTTCAGCACACTAAACAACTGCCGTTCTTGCTCGACCAAATCGGACAAAACTATAGTGAATAACACCATTCTGAGACCACCAAACAGTTACCATTATCTTTTTACTGGTATGTTTTGCTTTAGGACACTGTTGTGGCGTTGGGGTCCACCTTTGCATCTTTCTTTTACGGTTATCATAAAGAATCCACTTTTCATTACATGTCATAATTTGATTCAATATTTCTTCATTTCCGTACCGATTCAACAAGGTAACACAAGTTTCAACACGCGGGTCTTCCTGCAGATCAGTCAAATCATGAGGCACCCATTTTTGTTTTTTTTTTATTTTTTATTTTATTGATTTGACGCAAATCAGTTAATATTGTGGGTAAGGTAACATTAAACCATGCCGCTTATTCCTGGGTAGTTTGATTAGGATCGTCTTCCACCATCTCTCTTAATTCATCGTTATTCACCTGTATGGGCGCTCTTCCTCGTGGCTCGTTCTTCAAGTCGAAGTTTCCATCACGAAAGCGTTTAAACCAAAATCACACTGTGCGTTCATTAGCAAACCCCTCTCCAAACGCAACATTGATATTGCGGGCTGTTTCTGCCGCGTTACTTCCGCGTCGGAACTCGTATTCAAAATTCACTCGAATTTTCGCAGTATCCATCTTTCTTGTCTAAGTTGAATAACAAAAACATTGAAAGTCGATACCCAAATGTTTCACATTTTTAAAAGAAAAAAATCATAGAAACCATGTGGAAAAAGTTTCTTTCGAAAACCTCAAACCATGAAGAGTCTATGTCAATTCAAGGGACCTATTACAATAAAACGGCAGTTTCATACTTTAACCACTAATATTATAAAGAATTCGAAACCACTTATAAAAGAATCCCATCTTTCCTTTCACTCACACACTTCCCTCTATTTCATTATGTTTCGTATCACCTTACATGCTTTCATTCTTCATTTTACATTCTTCATCATTGATACATTGAATATAACAATGTTATGGCTAGAGTCGTAACTATAGTTACGCGCATTTCAAGAACTGGCTTTGTAGTAAGTGTACGCGGAAACGTGCCTTCCGAAGCACGAAGTAGCTTGGGACAATAATTATTTTAGTCACCTATCCAATAACCGACCCTTGCAAAAGTTGCTTAACAACAACAATCACGGGCCATGGCGCTTATCCTCTACGCCACCGAGCTACTTATACCTTAGTTGAATATAACAATTAGTTATATATTTCAAACGCCTGATTGTTATATGTAATACATATTGAACATTACTAGTATTACTTAAAGAGTACATAATAAAGACTATAAATATTGTTTGTTATTATATGGAGTATCAAATATAAATAGTTGCCGTTGTGTAAATTAGATAATAAGTATTTAGTTCAATGTTTGTAAACAGTATTTATTTGTATGAATACTGTCTGTAAAAAATGAGTCTCATTAACTCAGGAAAAACGGGAATCATAACATAAGTTATTATCAGTTAACAGTTTTCTTCATATGGAAATTCGATATTACCCCATTAATTTATTTAAATAGGTTTTTGTACGACATTTGGAGAATATAACGATTTTTGATAATCGATCTTTATGTCAACTATTTATCTCGAATCGATCTTAAAGGCACCGATTCGAATTGATTCACAAGATCGATTATTTTACTATAGGAAAGCCTAACTTCAATCTTTACAATATTAAAGTCAAAGTTAAAAATTTGAAGTTACGTTATGTAAAAGTAACGACTAAGCATATTTCTGATTTTTTTTTCAAGTAATAATACAGTAATTACGATTGTGAAACCAATACTGTTGACTACAAATAGTTAAATACACTTTACTACAATAGTTAAAAGCAAATGCAAAGTTAAAAATTATTTATTTTAGTCCTTTGCAACTAGCGGCTGCACATTATGGACTTTGTACCGACCGCGCTTCGTATAGAACTTCCCCACTAACTGAGGTCTGCTTACGGTAAAGATGTGTAGCGTCATGTGCGGCGTTGCGTACATATGTGACGCGGTGTTAATTATAGGTTCATTGTTTAATGATACATTTCTTATATAGATAGATAGATGTCTCAACAAGATTGACGTAAATCAACACACAGAACATTTAAACTCATTTAAGTAGTGCTCAGACGGTGACTATCAGTTTCTATAGTTAGTATTTACAATTTTTTGAAGACCTGTAAGCTAATTTATTTATTTTTTTAATCATTACTGCCTATAATATAGCAAATGGTGAACTTAATCGCAACTCAATAAAGGCATTCTCTACCAGTCAAACCGGTGAAGATGTATAGAACAAAACATTCAAAAGCCTAATTTTAAAATCTGTTGCAATCTCTTTCAAATGTAGGTATAGTTTTGAGGTTTGCCTATTGTTATTGGAAATGCTTATGCATTTAGGAAGGCAATAAAAGAGGAAAAGAGGAGCTGTGCATCAGGCACAAAGGAAGGTAAGAGCGATATATTCTATAAAAATATATTAGCTTCAGTGTGACTTTGTATATTTTATTTTGATTGTGATAGCCATTAATGGAATTATGTTACTTTTAAAGTAGCATTCGCTTTTGGAGCGAACTATAATTTTCATGATCACGAAACATATTGAAATCTTTGTGAAATCCGTCCACAAATTGCAGTTAGTGTTAAACTCTTCAATTCGATATTTCTCGATTGCATTCTAACTTCATCGCTTAGCTAAGACAATTAAAATCAACGTCATATTAATGATATCGGATTTAAATTTCTCGATCGCTATTACTATCACATTTCAATTTTGTAGCATGAAGTTCGTGAATATCTTTCAAATGTGAAATTGTAAGGGGTTTTAAAATTAGAAAATTTTCCATCGCTACGGAACCTACCGCCATCTCATTGCGAAGTATTATTGTAATGTTGTCTAAGTGATTCGTTTTTGTGATTGTTTCTCGAAGTAAGCTTAATTTATATTGTTTCCGTTGGAAGTTTCTTGAGGTCATTTCTAAATTATTCATCTCAAATTGTTACTTGCTTTAGCGTTTGCCAAAATCGGAACTTTAATCCCCGTTTGAGATAGCGATAATTTTAAATTACCAACTTCATTAAAAAGTGATACAATTATTGTACGTTCACATAAATGACTATAGTTAAAATATTTGCTTAAAATTTTTTAAGCACACATCTTGATAAGAATCTGTTTAATTAATTATTTATTTTAATTATACAGACATATGACTTTACTAGACAGTTATACAGGCATTATTCAGACAACCATCTTAGCATTAATGTTAGTTATCCATTAAGCTCTATTGAACGTCAAATTTGTATCGGTAATGTCGCTTTAAATTAACGTCATTTTTAATGGATATTTGTGCAACTGGCTGTAAGTCGACAATATTGCTGTTATATTACTCATTACATTACTCAGCCCGTCAGTGTTGCTTGAGCACGTCATAGGGTGTTTGGCACTATTAAAAATAAGTTGCGTATTATGGTCATCTTGTTTCATAATAATCTAATAAAGTTTATTTCCTAGAATCTTCAACAAAATATGTTTATTTTACTAAATAAAATTACGTAAAGAAAATGCAATTTTATGAACGACGAAAACTTCCTGTATATTGTCGTCTTCGCAGCTAATAACGGGTAATATAATTGTAGCTCATTTAAGAAAATGAAACAAAACTAAAGAAAATACAAATACAAAAAATACAATTTAACTTGAATTTCTCTTCTATAACAATATTTGTTTAGTTCGTAAATAAATAGATGATAAATAAGTTATGTCGCATTGATATATTTACAAATACCACTTGATCGGCGCCATTACATAGAGCAGCGTTTTATGCACGATTTTGGCTATTTAAACTTTAACAGTTATTTCATTGAAAATATAATAGATTCTCATAAAATATATTGACAGCGTGTTATAATGTTTCAAACAACCATTTAAAATATTTTCAGAAGGCGTCAAATACTGTATTACAAGAAACAGCGCAGGATACGGACATGTTTAAATTTTTTTGCCACTGGTTACCGTTTTAAATGTGTAATTTTCCTTCTAGTCAATATTAGTTATAATGATCGTTCTAAAAAGATACGTGTTAAAGTACATAGAACTTGAATATAAGAAACACCCCAATGTACATATTATACTTATATTTAATAAGTACCATGCCATCTTTATCTGCTCACACTAGATAATAATATATAGTATAAGTCAGGATTTTGAAATAAAAGTATTGTAAAGACTCGTTAATTGCATTGTGGTATTAAAATGTAAATAATTAAGGATCAGAAATGTTTAAAAACAAGTTTCTCTTGTACGACTGCATGTATATCATAATAATCATGAGCATAGTTTTATGTTAAACAAATTACTTAGATGGAATTGTATAGTCGTATAGTACTTAATGCTCACAATATTTTCATTTGATGTATAAATGTTATAAATATTATTATGTTTCGAGATTTGCGATGAATAAAAATAATTAAATGTATTATATTTATTTGTGTTTCTATTTTATAGTAACTCTAAAGTCGTTGATGCATCATTCAATCTATTTTTACCCGTCTACAGCGAAGCGAAAAAGAGAGTAATGGTTTTGGCCGGTATTTATGTATGTATGTAAAAATGTTTATCTATTTCTTATAACATTGAAAATACTCACTGTAACTGGACAAATGAGGTATCATTAGAAGCGTCTTAGTTGATCACGTTCTATATGTGACGTTACATTAAATTGTCAACAGCGCCCTCTAGAGATCATAAAATAAGAAACTAAAAAATATATACATTATTACATCATTTCGTGTAAGGTATCAAATGAAAGGGATTAATTAGCATATGCTACAACAGTTTGTTTTGATATAATCAGTGGCATACGACTACGCTGTCCTTTGGTCATCGCTATAAAATAAATTTCTTGTTTCAAACTTTTTTGAGCGTTTTTTTATCAATATAAATCGATGAAGGTCTCACAAATTTTATTGATTTACCTAGCTATAAAGCAGCTGATATGTAAAATTTTATTTGTAAAATTTGTGGACGTATTCTGTGTTAAGCAGCCGCCTCACTCTCGAACGCAATCGCGACCGATTGACATTGCACTTGTGCTGCTGCGCATTCTTGATTGGTTCACTATCATATACTGGCGCTAATGTAGCCTATCATATTGCGTTCGCAGATCGGTGGTAACCTCAGAGTAAGCCTTGTACCATAGATACATACATCAAAGGGGTTTAAGTAAGTATGCCTCTACTAAACCAAAACAGTATGTAGTTAAGATCAGACACGTCACCGTGCAATCAGTTCCGGTACACATACAGAATTACCATCATTCGAAACCTCATACGTAATATCCCTTGTCGAACTTCTCTCACTTGAAACGCTTGAGTCAGGCTCCCTCACGACAAAAGTTTTCAATTTATTAAAAATATTTCCATCCATATTGATTCCACGAGAATCAAAGCAACACTCATCCACTCGCGCAGAGGTCTGATACGCGAGCAAGCCTAGGATTGTGAAAGCGGGGGTCGGCTGGTCCCCACCTTCAAAAACCTGTAGCGACCCATTACCAGGGGCCACTCACCCCCTAACCCAGGTCTAGCGTGGGGTTGGGCGCTTTTTATAGTGGTTTCCCCCACACGAAGCCGTCCGGCTAAGGATAGCCTCCTCACCCCTACTCAACGCAGAAGGCGGGTTGGCTGATGGTTACTCATAAAGGAATGCACCCGACGCTCGCGCCACCGCAATACGCCAGGCCCACCGCCCTCGCTGGCAAGACCGCTATTCAGGTCAATCCTGAACCTATCCTATCCTCAGAAAGTCAGGGACCCAGAACCTCGACACCCACCCCAAACAACAAAGTCGTGGACGGAACCTCAACTTTCCCTCACGACGGTCCTGAAAATGGACAACACAGCCCCCCTCCGAAGAGGCGGCTGAACCCACCACCACCCTGCTCGTCAACCGCTACCCGTAATAAGTCCGGGACACCTGACAAGCTCTGACGTGCTGCTTTTTTGGTCTACGACGGTAATGTTGTTGAAAAAAAAATGGTAGTCCGTTGGAGTAAGGTCTGCTGAATACGGAGGATGATGAATAGTTCCCAGCTACAGTTCCTGAAGGGTCAAAACGGTTTCTCGTGCTGTATGAGGTCTCGCGTTGTCATGGAGCAATAATGGTGAAGATCTATCCATGAGTCCGGGCTATTTTACTGCTAGTTTTGCCAACATTGTTCGGAGTTCAGCACACTAAACAACTGCCGTTCTTGCTCGACCAAATCGGACAAAACTATAGTGAATAACACCATTCTGAGACCACCAAACAGTTACCATTATCTTTTTACTGGTATGTTTTGCTTTAGGACACTGTTGTGGCGTTGGGGTCCACCTTTGCATCTTTCTTTTACGGTTATCATAAAGAATCCACTTTTCATTACATGTCATAATTTGATTCAATATTTCTTCATTTCCGTACCGATTCAACAAGGTAACACAAGTTTCAACACGCGGGTCTTCCTGCAGATCAGTCAAATCATGAGGCACCCATTTTTGTTTTTTTTTTATTTTTTATTTTATTGATTTGACGCAAATCAGTTAATATTGTGGGTAAGGTAACATTAAACCATGCCGCTTATTCCTGGGTAGTTTGATTAGGATCGTCTTCCACCATCTCTCTTAATTCATCGTTATTCACCTGTATGGGCGCTCTTCCTCGTGGCTCGTTCTTCAAGTCGAAGTTTCCATCACGAAAGCGTTTAAACCAAAATCACACTGTGCGTTCATTAGCAAACCCCTCTCCAAACGCAACATTGATATTGCGGGCTGTTTCTGCCGCGTTACTTCCGCGTCGGAACTCGTATTCAAAATTCACTCGAATTTTCGCAGTATCCATCTTTCTTGTCTAAGTTGAATAACAAAAACATTGAAAGTCGATACCCAAATGTTTCACATTTTTAAAAGAAAAAAATCATAGAAACCATGTGGAAAAAGTTTCTTTCGAAAACCTCAAACCATGAAGAGTCTATGTCAATTCAAGGGACCTATTACAATAAAACGGCAGTTTCATACTTTAACCACTAATATTATAAAGAATTCGAAACCACTTATAAAAGAATCCCATCTTTCCTTTCACTCACACACTTCCCTCTATTTCATTATGTTTCGTATCACCTTACATGCTTTCATTCTTCATTTTACATTCTTCATCATTGATACATTGAATATAACAATGTTATGGCTAGAGTCGTAACTATAGTTACGCGCATTTCAAGAACTGGCTTTGTAGTAAGTGTACGCGGAAACGTGCCTTCCGAAGCACGAAGTAGCTTGGGACAATAATTATTTTAGTCACCTATCCAATAACCGACCCTTGCAAAAGTTGCTTAACAACAACAATCACGGGCCATGGCGCTTATCCTCTACGCCACCGAGCTACTTATACCTTAGTTGAATATAACAATTAGTTATATATTTCAAACGCCTGATTGTTATATGTAATACATATTGAACATTACTAGTATTACTTAAAGAGTACATAATAAAGACTATAAATATTGTTTGTTATTATATGGAGTATCAAATATAAATAGTTGCCGTTGTGTAAATTAGATAATAAGTATTTAGTTCAATGTTTGTAAACAGTATTTATTTGTATGAATACTGTCTGTAAAAAATGAGTCTCATTAACTCAGGAAAAACGGGAATCATAACATAAGTTATTATCAGTTAACAGTTTTCTTCATATGGAAATTCGATATTACCCCATTAATTTATTTAAATAGGTTTTTGTACGACATTTGGAGAATATAACGATTTTTGATAATCGATCTTTATGTCAACTATTTATCTCGAATCGATCTTAAAGGCACCGATTCGAATTGATTCACAAGATCGATTATTTTACTATAGGAAAGCCTAACTTCAATCTTTACAATATTAAAGTCAAAGTTAAAAATTTGAAGTTACGTTATGTAAAAGTAACGACTAAGCATATTTCTGATTTTTTTTTCAAGTAATAATACAGTAATTACGATTGTGAAACCAATACTGTTGACTACAAATAGTTAAATACACTTTACTACAATAGTTAAAAGCAAATGCAAAGTTAAAAATTATTTATTTTAGTCCTTTGCAACTAGCGGCTGCACATTATGGACTTTGTACCGACCGCGCTTCGTATAGAACTTCCCCACTAACTGAGGTCTGCTTACGGTAAAGATGTGTAGCGTCATGTGCGGCGTTGCGTACATATGTGACGCGGTGTTAATTATAGGTTCATTGTTTAATGATACATTTCTTATATAGATAGATAGATGTCTCAACAAGATTGACGTAAATCAACACACAGAACATTTAAACTCATTTAAGTAGTGCTCAGACGGTGACTATCAGTTTCTATAGTTAGTATTTACAATTTTTTGAAGACCTGTAAGCTAATTTATTTATTTTTTTAATCATTACTGCCTATAATATAGCAAATGGTGAACTTAATCGCAACTCAATAAAGGCATTCTCTACCAGTCAAACCGGTGAAGATGTATAGAACAAAACATTCAAAAGCCTAATTTTAAAATCTGTTGCAATCTCTTTCAAATGTAGGTATAGTTTTGAGGTTTGCCTATTGTTATTGGAAATGCTTATGCATTTAGGAAGGCAATAAAAGAGGAAAAGAGGAGCTGTGCATCAGGCACAAAGGAAGGTAAGAGCGATATATTCTATAAAAATATATTAGCTTCAGTGTGACTTTGTATATTTTATTTTGATTGTGATAGCCATTAATGGAATTATGTTACTTTTAAAGTAGCATTCGCTTTTGGAGCGAACTATAATTTTCATGATCACGAAACATATTGAAATCTTTGTGAAATCCGTCCACAAATTGCAGTTAGTGTTAAACTCTTCAATTCGATATTTCTCGATTGCATTCTAACTTCATCGCTTAGCTAAGACAATTAAAATCAACGTCATATTAATGATATCGGATTTAAATTTCTCGATCGCTATTACTATCACATTTCAATTTTGTAGCATGAAGTTCGTGAATATCTTTCAAATGTGAAATTGTAAGGGGTCTTTAAAATTAGAAAATTTTCCATCGCTACGGAACCTACCGCCATCTCATTGCGAAGTATTATTGTAATGTTGTCTAAGTGATTCGTTTTTGTGATTGTTTCTCGAAGTAAGCTTAATTTATATTGTTTCCGTTGGAAGTTTCTTGAGGTCATTTCTAAATTATTCATCTCAAATTGTTACTTGCTTTAGCGTTTGCCAAAATCGGAACTTTAATCCCCGTTTGAGATAGCGATAATTTTAAATTACCAACTTCATTAAAAAGTGATACAATTATTGTACGTTCACATAAATGACTATAGTTAAAATATTTGCTTAAAATTTTTTAAGCACACATCTTGATAAGAATCTGTTTAATTAATTATTTATTTTAATTATACAGACATATGACTTTACTAGACAGTTATACAGGCATTATTCAGACAACCATCTTAGCATTAATGTTAGTTATCCATTAAGCTCTATTGAACGTCAAATTTGTATCGGTAATGTCGCTTTAAATTAACGTCATTTTTAATGGATATTTGTGCAACTGGCTGTAAGTCGACAATATTGCTGTTATATTACTCATTACATTACTCAGCCCGTCAGTGTTGCTTGAGCACGTCATAGGGTGTTTGGCACTATTAAAAATAAGTTGCGTATTATGGTCATCTTGTTTCATAATAATCTAATAAAGTTTATTTCCTAGAATCTTCAACAAAATATGTTTATTTTACTAAATAAAATTACGTAAAGAAAATGCAATTTTATGAACGACGAAAACTTCCTGTATATTGTCGTCTTCGCAGCTAATAACGGGTAATATAATTGTAGCTCATTTAAGAAAATGAAACAAAACTAAAGAAAATACAAATACAAAAAATACAATTTAACTTGAATTTCTCTTCTATAACAATATTTGTTTAGTTCGTAAATAAATAGATGATAAATAAGTTATGTCGCATTGATATATTTACAAATACCACTTGATCGGCGCCATTACATAGAGCAGCGTTTTATGCACGATTTTGGCTATTTAAACTTTAACAGTTATTTCATTGAAAATATAATAGATTCTCATAAAATATATTGACAGCGTGTTATAATGTTTCAAACAACCATTTAAAATATTTTCAGAAGGCGTCAAATACTGTATTACAAGAAACAGCGCAGGATACGGACATGTTTAAATTTTTTTGCCACTGGTTACCGTTTTAAATGTGTAATTTTCCTTCTAGTCAATATTAGTTATAATGATCGTTCTAAAAAGATACGTGTTAAAGTACATAGAACTTGAATATAAGAAACACCCCAATGTACATATTATACTTATATTTAATAAGTACCATGCCATCTTTATCTGCTCACACTAGATAATAATATATAGTATAAGTCAGGATTTTGAAATAAAAGTATTGTAAAGACTCGTTAATTGCATTGTGGTATTAAAATGTAAATAATTAAGGATCAGAAATGTTTAAAAACAAGTTTCTCTTGTACGACTGCATGTATATCATAATAATCATGAGCATAGTTTTATGTTAAACAAATTACTTAGATGGAATTGTATAGTCGTATAGTACTTAATGCTCACAATATTTTCATTTGATGTATAAATGTTATAAATATTATTATGTTTCGAGATTTGCGATGAATAAAAATAATTAAATGTATTATATTTATTTGTGTTTCTATTTTATAGTAACTCTAAAGTCGTTGATGCATCATTCAATCTATTTTTACCCGTCTACAGCGAAGCGAAAAAGAGAGTAATGGTTTTGGCCGGTATTTATGTATGTATGTAAAAATGTTTATCTATTTCTTATAACATTGAAAATACTCACTGTAACTGGACAAATGAGGTATCATTAGAAGCGTCTTAGTTGATCACGTTCTATATGTGACGTTACATTAAATTGTCAACAGCGCCCTCTAGAGATCATAAAATAAGAAACTAAAAAATATATACATTATTACATCATTTCGTGTAAGGTATCAAATGAAAGGGATTAATTAGCATATGCTACAACAGTTTGTTTTGATATAATCAGTGGCATACGACTACGCTGTCCTTTGGTCATCGCTATAAAATAAATTTCTTGTTTCAAACTTTTTTGAGCGTTTTTTTATCAATATAAATCGATGAAGGTCTCACAAATTTTATTGATTTACCTAGCTATAAAGCAGCTGATATGTAAAATTTTATTTGTAAAATTTGTGGACGTATTCTGTGTTAAGCAGCCGCCTCACTCTCGAACGCAATCGCGACCGATTGACATTGCACTTGTGCTGCTGCGCATTCTTGATTGGTTCACTATCATATACTGGCGCTAATGTAGCCTATCATATTGCGTTCGCAGATCGGTGGTAACCTCAGAGTAAGCCTTGTACCATAGATACATACATCAAAGGGGTTTAAGTAAGTATGCCTCTACTAAACCAAAACAGTATGTAGTTAAGATCAGACACGTCACCGTGCAATCAGTTCCGGTACACATACAGAATTACCATCATTCGAAACCTCATACGTAATATCCCTTGTCGAACTTCTCTCACTTGAAACGCTTGAGTCAGGCTCCCTCACGACAAAAGTTTTCAATTTATTAAAAATATTTCCATCCATATTGATTCCACGAGAATCAAAGCAACACTCATCCACTCGCGCAGAGGTCTGATACGCGAGCAAGCCTAGGATTGTGAAAGCGGGGGTCGGCTGGTCCCCACCTTCAAAAACCTGTAGCGACCCATTACCAGGGGCCACTCACCCCCTAACCCAGGTCTAGCGTGGGGTTGGGCGCTTTTTATAGTGGTTTCCCCCACACGAAGCCGTCCGGCTAAGGATAGCCTCCTCACCCCTACTCAACGCAGAAGGCGGGTTGGCTGATGGTTACTCATAAAGGAATGCACCCGACGCTCGCGCCACCGCAATACGCCAGGCCCACCGCCCTCGCTGGCAAGACCGCTATTCAGGTCAATCCTGAACCTATCCTATCCTCAGAAAGTCAGGGACCCAGAACCTCGACACCCACCCCAAACAACAAAGTCGTGGACGGAACCTCAACTTTCCCTCACGACGGTCCTGAAAATGGACAACACAGCCCCCCTCCGAAGAGGCGGCTGAACCCACCACCACCCTGCTCGTCAACCGCTACCCGTAATAAGTCCGGGACACCTGACAAGCTCTGACGTGCTGCTTTTTTTGTCCACGACGGTAATATTGTTGACACTGCAGGAATTATGTAAGTCGCATAATTTAAACTTGATTGCTAGTTCAAGAGTAATAAATAATGGATATCTTTCATTTAATATAAGTTTCTTATTTTATCACTGTCGATGAACCTATTAGCGGAGCACTATCGAGCAAGAGGTAAATGCTTAAAGTGCGCTATAAGCTCGTAATATGGTTCCTGCAGGAATTTCTGTGTGGAAATATACTTTACTCTACTAGAGTACATTCAACAAAACCTTAACCTCAGTTATACCATCGGCCCTCTGTTCAATTTACCGTAAAATGGGATTATTTTGACTTTACGGGGTTACATTGATAACAACTTCAAATTGAAACAAAACTCATATTTTTTTTATTTCTGAACGTATCCAAACAGTTTTTTTTATTACATTAGCAGCATTGAAAGTGTGAAAAGCATATGGCGTCCATAAAGTTTACTACCTACAGGTGTTTTTCTTAAAATAATATTTTTTTAGAATTGTACTGGTTACAAGCTGTTTCCAAGGTCAAAAAAACTCTTAATACTCTAAGAAATCTATCATATTTTGGTAAATATTGTTTCTTTTACCTAAAAATATACACTTTTGAGAGTTTGTCACATGATTGATGAATTGTTTTTGTTAGGTTTGTAACTGTTTTATAGGTTTAAAAATAATGAGGGGTGTCCTTGATCACAACTACGGGTTTACATTGATCAATGATCAATGTCACCCCGTAAGATATTTTTTTTTTATTTTAATTATTTTGTTAAGTTTGTGTTGTGTATTCACGCAGTTTTATAAATTTTTGTCATAGATTTTTTTTTATATTATAGGACAATCATGCCTCGAGACTACAAAAAGAAATTAGGAAGTCGTAATTACAAAAAATATGCGGAATCTATAGTAGAAAACGCGATACAATCCATTTTAGATGGCCGACTTACCATTCGTGGTGCCGCAGAAGAATTTAAAATTCTGTATGGAACACTGTACAATAGGTATCATGGAAAACACATAAAAAAACCGGGAGCTCAACCAGTATTCTCCGAAGCTCAAGAGAAAGCAATCCTGCAATCCGTGGCAAAGTGTGCTGATTGGGGTTTTCCCCTGAGTCTTTTGGATTTACGAATGTTCGCCAAAGCCTTATTAGATAGAAGTGAACGAACAGTACCAAAGTTTCAAGATAATTTACCAGGTGTAGATTGGGGACATTCCTTGCTAAAACGACACAAGGATAGTTACAGCCAACGCGTTGCTGCCAACATAAAAAGGGCTCGAACGCAAGTTTCAAGGGAAACTATAACAGAATTTTTTGAAAATTTGGAATCTGTTGTCAAAGATGTCGCTAGTTGCAACATATTTAATTATGATGAATCAAACCTAAGCGATAATCCTGGTAAAAAAAGATACATCTATCGGCGAGGAGTAAAATACCCGGAAAAAATTGCAAATTTTTCTAAAAGCTGCACTAGTATAATGGTGTGTGCATCTGCAGATGGCGTGCTTCTACCGCCATATGTTATATATAGAAGCACCCACTTATATAACACATGGAAAGAACGCGCACCATGTGGATCTCCATGCTGTGGTGAGCCATGCTGCTCTCTTGGCAGTCGATTTAATAGAACAATTAATGGCTGGATGGATCTGCTACTTTTAGAGACTGGTTCATAACATGTTTTTTGCCACATGCAAAGAGGCTTAATGGTCGAAAAGTGTTGATTGGCGACAATCTATCGTCACATTTAGACGATGACGTGTTTAAGCTTTGTCAAGAAAATACGCCACCGAGCTACTTATACCTTAGTTGAATACAACAATTAGTTATATATTTCAAACGCCTGATTGTTATATGTAATACATATTGAACATTACTAGTATTACTTAAAGAGTACATAATAAAAACTATAAATATTGTTTGTTATTATATCGAGTATCAAATACAAATAGTTGCCGTTGTGTAAATTAGATAATAAGTATTTAGTTCAATGTTTGTAAACAGTATTTATTTGTATGAATACTGTCTGTAAAAAAAACTGAGTATAAATTAACAGATTGAAATTGATCTAAACTATTGTTGTCTCCAAAGAATCTTTATTTCATTTTTCTCATTAACTCAGGAAAAACGGGAATCATAACATAAGTTATTATCAGTTAACAGTTTTCTTCATATGGAAATTCGATATTACCCCATTAATTTATTTAAATAGGTTTTTGTACGACATTTGGAAAATATAACGATTTTTGATAATCGATCTTTATATCAACTATTTATTTCGAATCGATCTTAAAGGCACCGATTCGAACTGATTCACAAGATCGATTATTTTACTATAGGAAAGCCTAACTTCAATATTTACAATATTAAAGTCAAAGTTAAAAATTTGAAGTTACGTTATGTAAAAGCAACGACTAAGCATATTTCTGATTTTTTTTTAAACAAGAATGCGGTAATATCATCCTCAAGTAATAATACAGTAATTACGATTGTGAAACCAATACTGTTGACTACAAATAGTTAAATACATTTTGCTACAACAGTTAAAAGCAAATGCAAAGTTAAAAATTATTTATTTTAGTCCTTTGCAACTAGCGGCTGCACATTATGGACTTTGTACCGACCGCGCTTCGTATAGAACTTCCCCACTAACTGAGGTCTGCTTACGGTAAAGATGTGTAGCGTCATGTGCGGCGTTGCGTACATATATGACGCGGTGTTAATTATAGGTTCATTGTTTAATGATACATTTCTTATATAGATAGATAGATGTCTCAACAAGATTGACGTAAATCAACACACAGAACATTTAAACTCATTTAAGTAGTGCTCAGACGGTGACTATCAGTTAAAGTTAGTATTACTGCCTATAATATAGCAAATGGTGAACTTAATGGCAACTCAATAAAGGCATTCTCTACCAGTCAAACTGGTGAAGATGTAGTACAGAACATTCAAAAGTCTAATTTTAAAATCTATCGCAATCTCATTCAAATGTATAGTTTTGAGGTTTGCCTATTGTTATTGGAATTGCTTATGCCTTTAGGAAGGCAATAAAAGAGGAAAAGAGGAGCTGTGCACCAGGCACAAAGGAAGGTAAGAGCTATATATTCTATAAAAATATATTAGCTTCAGTGTGACTATGTATATTTTATTTTGATTGTCATAGCCATTAATGGAATTATGTTACTTTTAAAGTAGCATTGGCTTTGGAGCGAACTGTAATTTTTATGATCACGAAACATTGAAAACTTTGTGAAATCCGTCCACAAATTGCAGTTAGTGTTAAACTCTTCAATTTGATATTTCTTGATTGCATTCTAACTTCATCGCTTAGCTTAGACAATTAAAATCAACGTCATATTAATGATATCGGATATAAATTTGGCGATCGCTATTGCTATCGCATTTCAATTTTGTAGCATGAAGTTCGTGAATATCTTTCAAATGTGAAATTGTAAGGGGTTGCAAGGGGTTTTAAAATTAGAAAATTTTCCATCGCTACGGAACCTACCACCATCTCATTGCGAAGTATTATTGTAATGTTGTCTAAGTGATTCGTTTTTGTGATTGTTTCTCGAAGTAAGCTTAATTTATATTGTTTCCGTTGGAAGTTTCTTGAGGTCATTTCTAAATTATTCATCTCAAATTGTTACTTGCTTTTTTGCATTATTACTTGTAAAAATAAGTTTCTGAATTTAGTGAATGAGCCGTGAAGTTGTAAACAACTCCTGTTTAAGTTATCTAACAACGTCCAGCCATTTTGTTCTTCGGTGGTTAGGACATAGCGTTTGCCAAAATCGGAACTTTAATCCCCGTTTGAGATAGAAATAATTTTTATCTCATTGTTAGTTAAATTACCAACTTCATTAAAAAGTGATACAATAACTGTATGTTCACATAAATGACTATTGTTAAAATATTTGCTTAAATTTTTTTAAGCACACATCTTGATGAGAATCGGTTTAATTTATTATTTATTTAAATTATACAGACATATGACTTTACCAGACAGTTATACAGACATTATTGAGACAACCGTCTTAGCATTAATGTTAGTTATCCATTACCTAAGCTCTATTGAACGTCAAATTTGTATCGGTAATGTCGCTTTAAATTAACGTCATTTTTAACAGATATTTGTGCAACTGGCTGTAAGTCGACAATATTGCTGTTATATTACTCATTACATTACTCAGCCCGTCAGTGTTGCTTGAGCACGTCATAGGGTGTTTGGCACTATTAAAAATAAGTTGCGTATTATGGTCATCTTGTTTCATAATAATCTAATAAAGTTTATTTCCTAGAATCTTCAACAAAATATGTTTATTTTACTAAATAAAATTACGTACAGAAAATGCAATTTTATGAACGACGAAAACTTCCTGTATATTGTCGTCTTCGCAGCTAATAACGGGTAATATAATTGTACCTCATTGAGGAAAATGTAACAAACTAAAGAAAATACAAATACAATTTAACTTGAATTTCTCTTCTATAACAATATTTGTTTAGTTCGTAAATAAATAGATGATAAATAAGTTATGTCGCATTGATATATTTACCGGCATTTGACGTCACAAATACCATGTGATCGGCGCCATTACATAGAGCAGCGTTTTATGCACGATTTTGGCTATTTAAACTTTAACAGTTATTTCATTGAAAATATAACAGATTCTCATGAAATATATTGACAGCGTTGTTATAATGTTTCAAACAACCATTTAAAATATTTTCAGAAAGGCGTCAAATACTGTATTACAAGAAACAGCGCAGGATACGGACATGTTTAAAATTTTTTGCCACTGGTTACCGTTTTAAATGTGTAATTTTCCTTCTAGTCAATATTAGTTATAATGATCGTTCTAAAAAGATACGTGTCAAAGTACATAGAACTTGAATATAAGAAACACCCCAATATACATATTATACTTATATTTAATAAGTACCATGCCATCTTTATCTGCTCACACTAGATAATAATATATAGTATAAGTCAGGATTTTGATATAAAAGTATTGTAAAGACTCGTTAATTGCATTGTGGTATTAAAATGTAAATAATTAAGGATCAGAAATGTGTAAAAACAAGTTTCTCTTGTACGACTGCATGTATATCATAAGAATCATGAGCATAGTTTTATGTTAAACAAATTACTTAGATGGAATTGTATAGTCGTATAGTACTTAATGCTCACAATATTATCATTTCATGTATAAATGTTATAAATATTATTATGTTTCGAGATTTGCGATGAATAAAAATAATTAAATGTATTATATTTATTTGTGTTTCTATTCTATAGTAACTCTGAAGTCGTTGATGCATCATTCAATCTATTTTTACCCGTCTACAGCGAAGCGAAAAAGAGAGTAGTGATTTTGGCCGGTATTTATGTATGTATGTAAAAATGTTTATCTGTTTCTTATAACATTGAAAATACTCACTGTAACTGGACAAATGAGGTATCATTAGAAGCGTCTTAGTTGATCACGTTCTATATGTGACGTTACATTAAATTGTCAACAGCGCCCTCTAGAAATCATAAAGTAAGAAACTAAAAAATATATACATTATTAAATCATTTCGTGTAGGGTATCAAATGAAAGGGATTAATTAGCATATGCTACAACAGTTTGTTTTGATATAATCAGTGGCATACGACTACGCTGTCCTTTGGTCATCGCTATAAAATCCTATAAAATAAATTTCTTGTTTCAAACTTTTTTGAGCGTGTCTTAACTGTAGTCGGGTTTTAGTTTTTGAACGTTTTATTATCAATATAAATCGATGAAGGTCTCACAAATTTTATTGATTTACCTAGCTATAAAGCAGCTGATATGTAAAATTTTATTTGTAAAATTTGTGGACGTATTCTGTGTTAAGCAGCCCCCTCACTCTCGAACGCAATCGCGACCGATTGACATTGCACTTGTGCTGCTGCGCATTCTTGACTGGTTCACTATCATATACTGGCGCTAATGTAGCCTATCATATTGCGTTCGCAGATCGGTGGTAACCTCAGAGTAAGCCTTGTACCATAGAGACATACATCGAAGGGGTTTAAGTAAGTATGCCTCTACTAAACCAAAACAGTATGTAGTTAAGATCAGACACGTCACCGTGCAATCAGTTCCGGTACACATACATAATTACCATCATTCGAAACCTCATACGTAATATCCCTTGTCGAACTTCTCTCACTTGAAACACTTGAGTCAGGCTCCCTCACGACAAAAGTTTTCAATTTATTAAAAATATTTCCATCCATATTGATTCCACGAGAATCAAAGCAACACTCATCCACTTGCGCAGAGGACTGATACGTGAACAAGCCTAGGATTGTAAAAGCGGCTGTTCCCCGCCTTCAGAAACCTGTAGCGACCCATTACCAGGGGCCACTCACCCCCTTTTTTTTTTTTTTTTTTTTTTTTTTTTTTTTTTTTTTTTTTTTTTTTTTTTTTTTGACGGAAGGAAATGCATGAAATTGCATACCCGCTTCCCACAGCGCGTGGTCCACGGGTGATGTGGGGCTCTCCCCGGCAGACGGCCGGGGCCTACCCACTAAAACCTGCCGATGTCCCTCACAAAGAAGACGGCAGTGGGATCAGCACGAAGCCACGCACCACAGTACCGCCTTCGGAAGACCCGCCCAGACGGGGCAGGTCCCCTCTCGGGTTAGGGGGGAGGCTCAGGAACATCCGAGTCTCACCCCCCAGACAGGACAAGGGGCGTGCAATGTCCGACAGCGCGCAAACCGCCAGACTGCCCCTCGTCAAGGACAGGAGACACGCAACTGTATCCCTCCTGTCCTAACGACTGTCTCGTGGAGACACATATGGGTTGCCCCACATGCATCCCTCTCCCCGATAGCCCCGGTGACCTTCCCTCCCCCTCGGTACACCGTTCCTTAGTCGCGACTCCGGCCGCGGCCCCGCCGGAGCCCGATCACCCCACACACCAAACGGTGTGTGTTGCAGTCGGGCACCGACGACCCCGCGGCCAGAGTGCGAGATGGAAAGCTCCCTCCCCCACATACGTGGGTTGAACTCCCTGGTTCCCCTCACTACCAGCCATCCCGCTCCACATCGGCAAGCCAGAGGGTTAAGGTAGGCTGGTAATCTTCACGGATTTTGAGCCTCACATACGGTCGCACATAAACGTACGGCCGCCATGGAAGGCCCGTCCTCCGGTCCGCACGGGGAAACGCAGGGTACGGAAGCCTGGCTGCCCGCCAGGAAACAAGAAGCCCGCGGCCCCCCCCGCCCGCCCCAACCGGCGGCGCATCCGGGACCCTCTCTAAGGAGAGGGATGGAAGCGACGCCGACAGGGGCGGGCAGGGGGGGAAGGTAAGTGTAAAGGTGAGTGTTTGTGTGTTGTGTAGTTGTAGTTAGTGTTAGGTGTGTGAGTGACGGTGTATGTGTGTTACTGCTAGTGTGTGAGTGTGTGCGAGTGTGTCCGTAAGTGTGATGTATGTGTGTGTGATGAGTGTACCGACGTCCGCCCCTCCGGAGCCATGCCACCCCCGAGGGGGTGTCTCACGGCCCCGGAGGGGCGATCACCGGCACTCTAAGTGTAGGTGGTGTTAGTCTGTATGTGTGTAGTTGTGTGTGTGGTGTGTAAGTGTGGGTGCGCGCGTGAGGTCGCCGTCCCGGGCATAGCCCGAGCCAGCAAGCCCACACGCGCACTAGGAGCACGGGCCCCATGTACCTGGTCACGGTGGAAGTTGGCGCACGTAACGACGGCGCCTGACTCCCACCCTTCTGCTCCGGCGAGTATTCGCCAGTGCTGTCGCCTCGCGGACTCTCTCCTCTTCCTCCTTCTGTGAGATCACAGTCTCACAGAAGGAGGAGACCGCCTCCCAGGACCTGCGGCTGCCCAACATAGATCGAACTAAGTTGGGGAGAGACAGGTCCTGGCCAACCGCCAGTGTAAGGGCGTATCTCTGCGAGGCCCATTCGCTGCACACCTCTAGGGTGTGCTGCGCGGTGTCCTCCGCAGCTCCGCATTGGTACTTTCCGAAGCAACCATGCCCGGAAAGCACCTGCACCAAACGGAAACTGAGTTTCCCATGCCCTCTCTCTTTCCACTCTTCAAGCACTGGCTGTAGAGCAGTTATGGTGCGGATGCCGTAAGACGGGGAAGACAACCTCCGCTTCCATCTCACCATCAGCTCCTCCTCAGCTTGGCGTCTAATGCCCACCATTTCTTCCGCCGTTAGGCGGTCTCCTCTCTCTCTTGCAGCCGTCCGGCCCCTATATACCTCCGCCAGGACCTGGGCATCCAGGTCCCATGGGGGCGTTCCCGACAAGGCGCACGCAGCCTCGACCGCAATGGTGCGATAGGCGTAAATGGCCCTTGACGTGATGACCCTCTGGGCCCTCAATAGCAGTGCCCGATTTTGGTCGTTCAGGGAGCTCACCCATACCGGCGCGCCGTAGAGCGCCATACTCCTTATTACGCCCACATAGAGGCGCCGGCAGGTGGAGCTAGGACCCCCCAAATTTGGGAGCAACCTCCCCAATGCCATGGCGGCTTTTACCAACTTGGTGGCCTGCTTCTTGAAGTGCTCGGTGAACCTCCAGCGTCCGTCGAGCACCAAGCCGAGGTACTTGAGCTGGGGCTTAAGGGGAACTTCTATTCCGTCGACCCTTAAACTTGCTCCAGCTGGGGGCCCTCTCCGTGGGCCGTGGAATAAAATGGCCTCGGTTTTATCCACGGCCACTTGGAGACCAAGTCTTTGGATGCGTCCGATGACTAGGCTCGTGGCCACTTCTGCACGATGTTTTGCATCTCTAAAGTTATCCCCTCGCGCGGTGACCAGGGTGTCATCTGCGTAGCAAACGACCTCCACGCGGGGGAGAAGTGAGCCACGTAACACCCAATCATAGCCCAGGTTCCACAGGAGCGGTCCAAGGACCGACCCCTGTGGAACACCACAGGCCATCCGACGGACCTCCATCTGCCCCGATTGCCCAACGAATACCACCTCCCTATCCTTAAGGTAATCTAAGATTACCAAGCATAGGTATTTGGGAATACGGTGGTAGTTCAGCGCGTCCTCAATGCACCGAAAGGGGAGAGAATTGAAAGCGTTGCGAATGTCTAGCGACACCGCTATCAAAACCTCTCCCCTCCCTGTTGCTCTGTCGCACTCCCTTCTGAGCGCAAGGATGGCATCTATGGTGGAGCGCTGCTTACGGAAGCCATACTGCCTCTCCGACAAACCAGGCCCCACAGTATCTAGGTGGACAACGATACGGTCTACCACGATCCTCTCGAAGGTCTTACAGATCTCGTTGAGCAAGACTATGGGCCTGTATCCCGACGGTGAGTCCATCGGTTTGCCCTCCTTGTGGAGAAGGACGAGCCTGCCCCTTTTCCAAGACCTGGGAAATCTGCCCTGCTCCAAGCAGGCATCCATTAGGGCTCGGATGTGAGTTCCCAGGTGCTTGAGTGACAGAAGGAGGGCTCTACCGGGGACCCCGTCCGGGCCTGGGGCCTTCTTTTTCAACCTTAGCCTCTCAGCTGCATCCTCCAGTTCTCCATCGGTGACAGGAACAAAATTGTCCACGCTGTCGAGCTCTTGTTGAGGCCCTATGGTGTCAGGCAGCGGGGGCACCTCCGGTGGATCCGGGGGAAAGAGGGTCGACACTACCCTGCGGAGGAGAGCTTCATCCATGTGCTCCGTGGAGGGAGACTGTTGCCTGAGACGACTCCTTATCAGTTTGTAGGGGCGGCCCCACGGGTCCCTGTTGAGGTCTGAGAGGAATTCGTCCCAGGCTGCAGACTTTGCTCTGCATATGGCCTCGCGGAGCTCCTTTTTGGCATGTGCGTACTGCCTTTTCAATCTGACCTCCTCGACTAGGTCAGGGATACCCCGGCGATGAGATCTTAAAAGGGCCCTTCTTCTTCTCTTGCATTCAGCTCTTAGTGTTTCAAGGTCAGCGGACCACCAGTATACCTGGTTCCGCTGCCTTGGCCCAGATGATCGGGGCATGGAGAAGTCGCACACCTCTGTGAGTGCGCACCCTAGGCTGTCTGCAAGAGCGTCGACGTTGTTGAGTCCTGTCTGCATCTGTGTGTCTAGAATCCACGCCTGGACAATTGACGCCTCCTCTGCTGAAGAAATATCCATTTTCGTCAATGCCCAGCGTGGAAATCTAAAGTTTCCGCCCGTATCCGATTGCCGAGCGTCGCTCACCCGAGGGGAGATCTCAAACCGGATGTAAACGTGGTCTGAGTGAGTCTCCTCCTCGGTGAGTACCCTCCAGTTGACTACCCTTCTGGCCAGAGTAGGGGTCGCAAACGTCAGGTCAACTATTGACCCGACCGTTCTTCCTCGCCAACGCCGGACGCATGTGAACTCTCTGCCCCTGTTCAACAACTCCTGACCCGAAGCCGCTGCCCAATCTAGGACCAAAATCCCCTCTTGCGTATTTCTGGGGGAACCCCAAGCCGTGTGTTTGGCATTGAAGTCCCCCAGTATGAGCATTTGGCTCGACGCGAGCCTCCCAACAGCCTCGCCTAATCTTTCCACCCATTCCTCGTACTCCGAGAAGCGTCTTGTGGGAGAAAAATATACAGCAATAACTGTGATCCCACACCATTCAATTGCCACATATCCCGATCCTTTCTCTCTAACCGTATAAGGGGACGAGAATGCCGCAGTGGTGGGGAACACAATTACCACAGAGCCGTCTGTGTCCGCTATCCATCTATTGGACGCGGGGACTGTGTATGGCTCCGCAAAGACGAGGAGATCTATCCTATCACTGGCGGCGCTCTGAAGGATTAAATCCTGAGCTGCCGCCGCGTGATTTGCGTTACTTTGGAGGCAGTTAATAGGGACTCTATACATTAGTAGGTTCCGTATTGACTACCTCCATGGCCATTGCTGGCTCCACCATCACTCGACCCACCCCTTTGCGACTGGCCTGAGCCGGACGAACTTTAGTGGCAGGGCAGCTTTTGCCACCCATAACATGGTTATGGGGGCGCTTTGCTTCTTCACAAACAAGACACCTCGGTGTCGCTGAGCACAATGCCGCTTTGTGACCCGGCAGTCCACATCGGAAGCATACTGCACTGCGGTCAGTTTCGTTTGGGCAGGTCCTCCTGGTGTGACCCGCGCTCATACATTTATAACACCTCATGGGCAGAGGTTCCAGGGTACGAACGCGGGCATTGCTCCAGCCCACCTGTAGCCTACCCTTTTCCGCCAACAATTTCGCAGCGGCCACAGGGCAGTGCACCATAGTTGTGAATAGGCCTCCTGGACCAGGGCGTAGAGCATTCACCTTGACGTTCTCATCACGGCAGCCACCCTGAGCAGCGACCGCACTGGCAATCTCCTCGGGGAGGACAGAGTCATCCAGGTCAGTTACACGGATGGCCGCGCTTTTGACTGGCCTGGAGACCATTGCGATACCTGCAAGGGAAATGGCGATTTGTTCCCTAAAACTTTCCACTTGTTCTTCTTTCACCTCCTTGGGGATCTCATACATCCTAGCGCCTGTCGCGGTGAGCTTCAAGCGCAGCCCTCTTGGGTCAATCCCGATGCGTGCCAGGTCAACTTCCTTTCTCACTTTGGCTAATGCCCCAGCATAGTCAAGTTGATCGTCAAGGATGTCGATGACGATTGCCGAGGTCTTCGGCACCTTTAAGCCGCGTTTTCGTTTTCTGGGTGCCTTTCCTTTAGTGGTCTGATCCTTAGACCGCAGAGGGGCCGATTTAGGAGCCAACTCATTTGTCTCCTTTGTCTTTTTGCGCTTCCGCGTCACTGTAGCCCACGTCTCCTCATTTCCGACGGCAACAGGTGTTGAATCAGCTACTGCAACTGAATCTTGAACGCTGGGCCTGTCTGCCCTCAGGGTAGGACCTGCTTTTGGTTTCTTATTCCTAGGGGGGGGCTCCCTCTTGGACTCAACAGCAGCCGCCTTTACCTTTGACTGTGTTTTGGGTGTTTTCGAGGGAGCTTTCGGGGCACCCTGTGTCTTAGCAACACCCTGTCCAGGAGAGTCACCAAAAGTGCCTTCCGTCGTATCAGTTGATGAGGGCTTTGAATGACCCGACTTTTTATTGGCAGTTTTTTGAGCAGGTCTCTCAGCCTCTATTGGCCTCTTGTCCGCCGCCAAGGGGGGACGGTGATTTTTGGCAGGTAAGAGTCTGTCTTGGATGCCCTCAAATTTGGCATCCACCATCTTCCTTAGTTTTTCCAGCAACGAGTTCTGTAACAAGTCCACATCGATAGGTGAGATGTCCATATTCTCCTCATACCCCCTTTGTATGTGGATTGGGGACGCATCTTTTTGCACCTGTCTCGAATTTAACATATCCCTCATCAATATGTCATTCTCCTCCCTGGCTTTCCTCAGCGCAGCCACCTCCTTTTTCATATGGCTCATTTCCTCCCCCAGCCTTTTATTGTCGGCTCTCAGCCTACTTACTTCATCAGTCGTTGTAACCGATAGGGCCTTCTCCATTAGGAAACGGAGAGTTGTGGTGGCCTCATTAAATTCCTTTAGGATCGTACCCTTGACATGACCACACTTGTGAGCAGCAAAGTACACCCTATTGATTTCCTTCACCGCTTTTTTGTGTATTTCTGTCATGGATAATTCCGCCGTGGGATCCGGTTCCGATACCTTATCCGCGTCAGGGTCAATCTCAGTCTCTTCCTCATGTCCTTTATTACCATGCTTCTTATTGAGCTCCTCTTCCTCCTCCTCAGCTCTCTTCCGGAAGAGCTCCTCCTCTGCCTGCGCAAGCTCATGGTAATGAACATCCGTGGCGTCAGTAGCTGACTGGTCCTCATCTGGGATTGAAATAGTGGACTGCTCTTCCGCAGCCTGCTTCTTCGCAGCCGGCTCAGTGAGCGTGTCTACGCTATCTCCACTCTTTGCACTTTCACCCGAGTCCGAGTGAGTTCTTTGCCTCTTAGAAGTCTGACGGGTGAGACTCTCTATACTGCCACTCTTCTTAGAAGTGGAAGGGTGGTTTTCCTCAACATCAGGGGGGCGAATCTGAAAGTCTGAAAGGATGACTATGGCCTCTTTGACTATTCCAGCCTCTTTAATAGCCTCCTTTCCTGCCTTGGTGACTGATCTTGTAATAGGTTTCCTATTAGGAGAACGGTCTCTCTCCTCGACGTCACCTTTTAAAGCTTCTGTTGAGGAGGACAAATCTGTCTTTCCCAATCTAGGAACAGACCCTCTAGCAAATCGATCCCTAGATGTGCTCGCCGCACAAGGCGACCTTGCCAAGGATGGCGACCTTGAACTTGAGACAGCAGGGTGCTTGCCTCTTCCTCTACCTACGCCAGTGCCACTCTGTCTCGATAGCCTTTGTTCTTTCGACATCTCATCCTTCGGCATTCTCGATAATGCCGAGTCTAGACTCATGGTCGAGCCCATAGACGGCGAACGACCAAGAGCATCTCCACGAATAGGTGCGACCACGTCCGCACCAGACCCATCCCCTCTGTACGGGGATTCCGACACAGCACTACGCGCTCCTCCGCCCGCGCCAGGCCCATCCCCTCGGTTCGGGGAATCTTCCTCAGCACACCGCTCGCTTCCGCCCGAGCTCGGCCCACTGACATCTGGGGTGTTTTTATTTGTTTCAGTTAAAAATTCCATGATGTTCCCACGAGTGTAACGGTTGCTCCGACCACCCAGACAGAGCCGAATATCTGGGCTAGGCTAGGGTTGTGAAGGTGGGGGTCGCCTGTTCCCCACCTCCAGAGGACGCGTCGCGACTGAGAAAGGCCCTCAGCCACAAACCCCTCGGCCGCGTCCACCTTGGGCTAGCCGATTTTTTAGTGAGGTTTACTCCTCTTGAGACCACCCAATTAAGGGCAGCCCCCACCCCGGTTCCGCGCTTGCGGAATAACGGGGTCGGCCGGTGGTTGCTGGTCAAAACAGCACCCAACGCTCACGCCACCGTGACACGTCAGGCCCACCGCCCTCGCTGGCACGGCCGCTACCCGGGTTACCCCCAGGACGCCCGCCCAGCCCGAACCGCGCCGCCGCTTCCCGACTTACCGCCGGGGCGCCGACCCGGAACCCACACTCGCGAGACTTCTCGCGATACGGAGACGGAACTCCGTTGCCCGCACGTCGTCTGGCTTTAGCCGTGGCGGCTCAAAGATGCTTTGAGCGGCCACGTTGCCCGGGGTGCACCACGTGGAGGTAGCCAGACTTCGCACCCCACCACTCACCCCCTAACCCATCCCTGCTCAACGCAGAAGGCGGGTTGGCTGATGGTTACTCGTAAAGGAATGCACCCGACGCTCGCGCCACCGCAATACGCCAGGCCCACCGCCCTCGCTGGCGAGACCGCTATTCAGGTCAATCCTGAACCTATCCTATCCTCAGAAAGTCAGGGACCCAGAACCTCGACACCCACCCCAAACAACAAAGTCGTGGACGGAACCTCAACTTTCCCTCACGACGGTCCTGAAAATGGACAACACAGCCCCCCTCCGAAGAGGCGGCTGAACCCACCACCACCCTGCTCGTCAACCGCTACTCGGAATAAGTCCGGGACACCTGACAAGCTCTGACGTACTGCTTTTTTGGTCTACGACGGTAATATTGTTGACACTGCAGGAATCATGTAAGTCGCATAATTTAAACTTGATTGCTAGTTCAAGAGTAATAAATAATGGATATCTTTCATTTAATATAAGTTTCTTATTTTATCACTGTCAATGAACCTATTAGCGGAGCACTATCGAGCAAGAGGTAAATGCTTGAAGTGCGCTATAAACTCGTAATATGGTTCCTGCAGGGATTTCTGTGTGGAAATATACTTGACTCTACTCTACTAGAGTACATTTAACAAAACCTTAACCTCAGTTATATCATCGGCCCTCTGTTCAATTTATAGTAATAAAAGTTCGGAATGTTTCAGTTTTGAAGGTATTTTTATTAGAAATTTGATTTAAATTATTTAATTATCAACACAAGCAACTTTTACAGTTATTGTTTAATATTTAGATTTTAATTTTGGCATTGAGAAAAAGATTTCCAAAATTTTTGATTGCAGTTGTAATCTAAATGGCTTTTTTTATCACTAAATCATATTTTTTTCCAAATATGGATGACTAGAAGAATTAAGTATAATAAGTACGAGTAGCTTTTAAGTATAATAGAAATAGCAAGCAGTACGACGTCATAGTAGCTTCCGTCGACGGTCGGTGCATTAATCAAGAGATATTTATGAAGAAATAAGAGTGTTATTTACTGTTACGGTCTCAAGTTCATTAGTTGCTTCATTAATAAAATTATTTTTATTTTCGATATCATTTATTAATATATGAAGTTTAACAGAGAAAAAATTGTCATTTTCAATCACTTTATTTGTACATTGTTTTTAAAAATAATTTACAAACATTTGAAATATAAGGGACGATATAGCCATCGTCGTTAATCCCCTTCATTTATTAAGCCAAAAAGAATAAATATTTTCAGAACTTTTCGGTACACAAAAACCTTTTCGCTGTTCGTTGAAACTTGAACTTTGGAGGTCATTTACATTGCTCTTATTAAGTAGAGATGTACTAATAATAGATTTCTAGAAATTCCACCCCAAAAAGGATTAAATGGGGTGTAAATTCTGATATGAAAGTTCTTTGTTTGGAACTGAGGGTAATGAATTAATTTCATTACAAATAAAAAAAGTCATAACTTATAATTTTGTTTAGTTTTGCTATACTAGATGGCATTTAATGAATTCTTAATCGTACTATCGTTTGGTCTAGATTTATAAGAATAAATATAATTGGAGTGTCTGTTCGTATGTACAAGCAGTATATATACCAAAATAACATTTTTATCTGTCTATTCGTTTTTTCCGACCAATCTCTGTGTTGCCGACGACGACGACAGCAAACCTCTTTATATAGTTTTTGTATACTTTTTATACTTTTAAATTTTTTCTTTTGTATTTTTATTATGTCATTATATAGAAAAAATATCGAAATCGAATTTAAAGGGACTTTCACTGGCAGATAACTTATGTCATAAAGAGTAACTTTCCATTTGGGCGAAGACACGGGCACAGCTAGTATACAATAAAGCTTTCAACTTTGCTTGCACCCACTCATATATAATATACGCTGGTCCCACAGAATACAGAATCTTTCTGTTTTGTGACCGACCCTAAATCTGTTTTTTTTTTTATCTTGAAACAATAACAAACTTTTTAGATTAGATTTGGTATTACAGTATAGTGTTCAATGAAATAAAACTTTTGTTAAGTAGGTTTTGTTTGATTGAACCTTTAAAGAGGTGACAGCTGTTATCGACGGTGTGTTTTTAACATAATAGTGTTGCAGATGACTGTTACTTAAAATGAAGCTGTTCATAGTATTACAAAATTAAGAAAACCAAAATCATTAATCAAATATAACAATAAAGAACATACATAGCTATAAAATAATTGGGACATATATAAACGTTTTGGTTTTGGCATTAAGTATAAAAATAAAATTTACAGTTTTTAAATTTCTTTGTTACATTAAATCAAACTTGTCACAATATTTATATTCTATTCTTCACATTCGATTAAGCTCTGATAATATATTATTCGCATGAATGGCTTTCTGTTAAAGATAAAGCTATCTATAACATCGGATGGACATTTGATAAAATCTATGAATAAACTGAATGACATCTAACTAAAATATATATGTAGGTTTAGTTTTTTAATCAGGTAAGCTACTTAATTTTAGTATGTGGTAGAGGGGGAAAGATAGCCCAACAGCGCATATCTGCCTTCTAAAAGGGCAGACCAGTTGATTGACAATAACCTGGTCATCGTACGTCCCCGCTGTCTCACAGTCTGGAAGGACGCTCTAGATACACTCAAGATTCCGTTGTTGTAAAGTTGGCCTTTCATCTGAACAGGGGCTGGGTGTCGAGCACTTTTTGCTGGATCGCAGGCCCTTCTCTCAGAAATGAAGTTTCACGAAAAGCGTTTAATGGGTATGCCGTCCGCGTTTTTTTAGACTTTAGGTGCTCGTATACTACCTCAGCACGCACGCCTCGGCCGCATAACATGCAACAGATTATTATTATTAAATAAAATAATGCGCAATTTGAAAATGTTTGAGTGTCTAACCGTTGTCCCTTTGTTTATTTGATTTATTATCTATGGATTTGATTTTGAGGTTTATTATCTATGGATGGCTGTGTAAACGTTGTGAGGGCAATATACATAACGTATATGCATTTTGGCGTTGGAGCTGTCCCTGCGTGCGTATTAATTGCTAGGTAATAATTGATTCCCTGTGGCCATCCGCGTCGTCTCTGTGTATTTTTAAACTTTGAACACACACAGTCAGTCCAGTGTTCTAGATAATGGATAGTTAAAACAAAATATACATTGTAAATTTTTACGGATAACATAAATATCTGTACCCAATTGGCGCGTAAGTTTAAGTGTTAAAAGCACTATCTTTACATTTTTTTTCGTAAAACAATGTCATTTTATTGTTTGAAAAAAGAAAATATTTTGTGTATAAGATTCGAGCAAGATATTTACGAAAATCTATGATGTCATCATTCTGACGTCAAAACTGACATATGGACGTTCACCTTTCGGGCGGATCCGTGCAGATGGAGAGTCCCACGCACTCTCTGCCACCTGTTTGTCAAGCGACAGGGCTGGCGCATAAAGCATTCCCTTACCTCAAAAAAAAGCAATATATGTTGACTAATATAGTGGCAGGTACGTAATAAAGTGGCAATAAAATAATGAAGACATTGTGCTGCTACAGTCCTAAATTTACTTCATCAGCTTATCCAAGCTCAGTGCGTGCTCAGTCCCGGCGGGACTGGGGCACATGCCTTCCCTATTAATGATTGGTTCAAAGTAAATGGAATTATGATGAATAGTAACAAAAGTATCATAATGAGTATTGTGCTAAAAAAAAAACAAGTGACAACAACGGAAAACTAAATTCTAGACTACTCAATCTTTTATTCAAATCATATTACAGATATTTGCAAAAGAATAGCCAGTGCAAATTATGATTTGATTAAACTGATGCTATTAATAGACAAACGCACACTCATTACTGTATGTTATGCATATATTCACTCAATTATAAGATATGCAATCACAGTATGGGGAAATGCTGCTCTCATTGGTTTTTTTTGTTGTTTGAACACATACTATGCAGTATGTGCTCAAACAACAAAAAAAGCATTGAGAACTATAAATAGCGTAAGTAAGCGTACATCAGCGAGTCTTTTTTAAGAAACATTCAAAGGTAAAATTAAAAAAAAAACATAAATAGGGTATTTATCTAAAAATAATAATGTATAACAAATCACCTTTAAGTATTACAAACAGAAACCACAGTAGTTTCAAAAGTATTCTGAAATCTTTTTTGGAGCATAAAACTTTCTATTTCTTTAATGAATTTCTGTCGAAGTATATAAGCGAATATACTTTTGTGACATGACGAAATATTGTAAGATTTTTTTTTTAGACATTTAGATTTAATTGAAGATATGTATAAATAAATAGATACTATGAATTGTGAACTGACATACCTTGTATAACAGAATTGTTATAAATGGCTAATAAATAAATTAAAATTGAATAGGACCAAGAAGAGATAAGTTCCCTTGTTCGCTCTATTATTGGTGTTTGATATAGGTCTCCTATTTGATAGCATGCACTAGACAAGAAAAGATCACCGTCTCTAAAGAGCTATTGTAATAATGCAATATTATGAAAACTTTTGTTGTCAGATTCACTTAATTTTAAACTTAATTTCTAAGTTATTGATACTCGTACTATAAAATTAATTTAATATCGCCCGTCACTATTGTGCTGGAGTTTATCTTTCCATTTACAATATGAATCGACATTTTAAAAATAATTTCATTATCACACGAAGTTTTGAATTAAAATAATGAAAGTAAATAAAAATAGTAATTAATCATTTATAAATACAAAATACTACAAAGACAAATACGAGTACAAATAAATACAAATCAGAACATCATAAAATTACAATGAACTGAAAATGCCTTACACAGAACTGGAAGCGAACAAAAGCTTAGAGAAAAACAGAATACTGCCGTTTGTTATTTATATAAATCGTAAAAGTGTTTTCAGGGAAATGTGTTGTGTATTTCCCTGTACGTACAAAAAATGTTGGCAGCTTGCTGTTTACATAAAATTCGTTACATTTAATTTATACTTGTCTTTCTGCTTGAAATGTAACCATAATCTACGTCAAAGGTTCAGAGCAAATTGGCTCATATTTTCTGTTACAAATGCAACCAAGAAACACAAAAACTCAAAGTAGTAAATTTTTGGACAACCGTCCCATGAATGCACTATGCGAAAGTTGCATATGTTCCACAATAGCGAACTAAGGATTGGTTGGTTTAGGAATAATAAACATGTTAAAGTACCGGCGAGGAATTAATTAATTGCATATTTGGATAAAACGGCCCAACACTCCGGTTAAAGTTATTATAAGAATAATTTTAACCAGAGAAGAGGATGGTGCAATACATTCCACAATCAATGTTAAAAGCAATTATCATCAAATCTATACATAGTTTATAACAAATTCATTACCCGCTATCTGTACGTTGAGATCTTTTAATCTAATTTAATGTGGTTCTCCTCAACAAATAGAGTGTTTATAATACAGTATCAAGCGGATGAAGCTGCTAATTCATCAGGATCGTAGTTAGAACTAACTATAAACTACCATTGTTTTCCAGTTTCTGGGTCTAATTTCATGGAAACTAAATAAGTCACTATGATTTCCAAAGATGAGACATCCATCCCGATATTACTTAAAGAATTAAGACAATCTGTAGCGGTATCGAGTATTTCCTTTAAAATAGATAATAGAATAGATATAGGATATTTCGTAACAATTGTTCTGCTTCTTCATTCATAAAAGAGTTTAAATAATGCAATCTTTGTACATTGTATAAAGAGTCATTATTATGCAATAAAGATACAAAGAGGTCGCGAAAGGTTGGATACTGACAACTGACCAGAAAAAATTGGCATATGTATCTTTGGTAACTCTATCTGACATGACTTAATATTGTCAACATTTTGACAACTCTCAAATGAATCAATCGATAATTTTGTCAAAATGTTTTTGAATATGCTTTTAAAACTAGTGCACAATTCTTCCATTTCATAGTATACATCATTGTTATAATAATCATTGTCCATGAGTTCTTTAGTAGAAATAGCGCTAATAAATTCTTTATGACCATTCTAAAAACAATTTCCCCAGTGCATATTCTTTAGTCAAACTATCTTTCGAACTATTAACAAAGTTATTATGTAATCTTCCTAACCTTAACAACAAATCGTTTTGCCAATTGGACGTAGTTAATCAAAAAGGATCCATCCCACACAATGTCACTTTTGAGATATAGACGATTGAAGAAGATGAAGATATAAGCTGTATTTGCATGTTGATGTAACATTTTTGTGTATTATATTTCTATCTAATAGTATAGAAAACCACTTACATTATCTTATTATAATATCATTTTAACAGAACTAACAATATTTGTTAAAATATAAAGGTTAAAGTATGTTTCGATCCTTTTGATACATTAAGGTTTTAATTACCTTATTCTTACAAAACAAATCTCAAAAACGATCCAAATGAATAAATAATAGAATAATCAACTGAAACGCCAAAATTTAACAGAAAAAACTATTAGTAAAGGTTCTTTATATTTATTGTTTTAATTTTTAATGTCAAATGTATTCATCTAAAATCCTACCTTTTAATAAAATTACCTTTTAACAAAAATTATTCAAGCGTTTTGAACCTTTATTGTGATTTTTAACCAAGATTAGTGCCTTTAATTTGCTATTTTACTATATGGATCCAAGAAGCTTGAGTCGATTTCATGGAACTAAAATATGAACCTACCAAAGATGTGGGATGGTGTCTACCATTGAAAAAAACGTCAAATATTTAATACAGCTCAGAGCTTTTTTCCTATATAAAGTTTCGATCCTGTTGGTCATTTTGGTATAATTAACTCATTTTCAACCAATTTGTCGATCCCTTTTGAGTAACTACGTCCAATTGACAAGGGATTCTATTGTTTTACTTTCTGTAGTAGACATAGCACTACACGTAGACATTATATATACTTATGCGTTGACCGTTATTATTTAAAATAAGCTACTTACTTATAAATAAAATTAACATTCGTACTAACAAATTCAAAGAACAAATAAAGAAAGTATTTATACCACTTCAGTGCAATGCTCGTTGACAACTTTATTATGTATCACCGATTTCACTAACAAATAATTACCGTAAAGAAGTTCCTGCTGAACCGTTACAGCACCGTTCCTTCAAGTACCGCTTTCCATTTACTATCCTTTAGTAACCGGGCTCCAAGATCCAAACACCAACATATACTATCAATCAACATACAATCATTGCAGGCATTAAAATGTTTTTTGTTTTTTTTTTTATTTTTATTAATGGTTTATCTGCGCATTTCGCGCAATTCTGCCAATGTCAAGTAAATTAATTAATTTCTACAAATACAAATAAAACGAATGAAAATTTTGATAGATGTCAACTATGAACATTTCTTCCTCTAATAAGTACAAACAGCCTGAACAATGGAAGATACTGATGTCGACTACATCTGCAGTTGTTACCACCCACCACTGTGCATTACGCTAGGTGTTGGATTAGCTATCTTCCCCGGGGGGCTCCCTAACCCCCTTCTGGTTCCCAGGTTCCTCTCCAAAGTGGGTGCGCAGGGAGTGCGTTTAGTGTGTATACTACCCGCGTTCTGACTAGTCTTCGGGCGGGTCCGTGTGGATGGAGAGTCCCACATACCCTACGACTAAAAAACACTATCTCCCTATTTGATTCCTTTCATTCAGAAGGCCTGAGGCCCAGTAGTGGGTACATTATAACGCTGATTATGATAAGAAACAGTAATCTAATTATTAGCTGATATCACCCACGAGGTCAAAAGGAAACACAACACTTAGTATCTACCTATTTATCTTCACGGAAATTGGTATATGCAGCAAATTGACAAACTGATTTAATATTAAATTGAGAAATTATCAGTAGTAAATAAATAAAAGATAACGTCTGATATATTAATTAGAACCTTAACAAAGTAGATTGCCGTTGTACTCTCGAAATCTGGAATACAAACAACTTTACAACTAGCGAAACATCACTGAGACCCCAAACAAAACAAAAATGATAATTCTCTATATTGACTCGACAGGGAATTTAACCCGTGATTATAGATATGCAGTCACATTGCCACCAGAATATAATTGTAATACTGAACCAAAACTATTAAGTATAACTAAAAATAACACTGTCTTATTTTTAGTCATTCCAAATTTGAGAATGATATACCCAAAAGTAGTAACTTAACCGCACCCTTGCTTTGTAATACAATGCATTACCAATAAATGCCTTAAACAGAGTAATCCCACCGAAAGTTATGGACAATAATAAAGTAGGTGCTTTTATTGCCGAATCAATACGGTACCTCAAAAAGAAAATAAACATCATTAGTTAAAATACAGTACCTCATCTTTTAATTTATTTTTATTGTTACGCTGCATCTCGAAGGGATTCGAAATAACGAGATTTTTTTTTCAATTACAAACAAATAGTAATTTTGCGATAACTATTTTATACAAACACATAAGGTACGGTCAGTTGCACTTACGCTTATTAAGATTTAATAAGAACTTTAGGTTCTAATGAATGTTCTAAATTTCATTTGTTTCGATAATGTAGCTTGACACTAATGAGAATTTTAATGGACGTTTGTGCAACGTTCAGATAATGGTCTTTTGCTACCGCACTGAACACTTAGAATTAGAATCCCACTTTATTTATGTTCAAGTTATGTTGAATCTCAACTGCCTAATGGACGACACTTGCTTACAACACGATTTAAGTAGTCAGGCGGTCAATTTTGCTCGTCTCCCAAAAATCAGTTACCAAAACATTTGATTAAAATATTAGAGTGAATGTTCACTCAAATAATTGGGTTACATTGGAAATAAATTGAGATCATAAAATATTAATATACTTAAGAAAGATGAACAAGATTAAAGTCAAACTTAAGCTTGCTATTAAAAAAAATATATAATTTTTGACACTTGTTTGCTGAATGTCAAAAAATCATGAAGAAGTAAATGGAATGTTGACTATGATCAACATCTATGAATTATTTAATAAAAGTATTAAACACAACTTCCTGATGTTTGGAGGATCTTTTAAATCTTTTAAACTAAACAGCGAATTTTAATGCGATAATACCAATATCAGTGTGACTCATGAGAAAGATTTATATGTACTAGTGGTCGCCCAGTGGTCGAAATTCGACCATAATAAATTTCAATTTGAGGTTTTTACTGAAATCGAAAAGCTTTTGACATTCAGTAAGATCACAGTAAACATCACAAACATACGAATAGATGTCTATGGTAAACATATAAAACTTGACACTGGCTAAATGCACAAACCGTGCGAAGCCAATATTCAAAAGAAACAAACAAACTCTATGTCAAAAGAAACAATTTGACCACAGAGTACATGAATACGTGTAGCAAAAACTTGTTTGTGTGTGTCAAATGCATAGTAGCGTGTGTAATATTTTATTTATCGATTTAATGTACTTTATAAGCATTATTATTGCCTTTTGCATTTCTCCTACACATAAACTATAAGTGTGCCAAATTTCATACTCCTCCGTCCTCGCAATTTTCGTAAAAAGGGGTCCAAAGTTTTTGCTTCACGTATTAATATATAGATAATACAGAACCAAGCGGGCGAAATCACTATCAGAAAGCTAGTTAAATATAAAAGAAACAATTACCATGACCGCAAAGTAAACTAAAATAAGACCAAGCACAATTTCATCAGAGATGAGGTACTGATATTTCCTATAGACAACACAATATCGTTCTCGAACGTAACGACTATTATTGACGGTTGCAAGGAGAACGACATTAATTAGCCTCTCAGTTTACTTAACGAGTCTACCTGTGTTATTCCAGAATGGTTTACTTGGCGTAATTATTATTTTAAAAAATTATCAATCTTTTATTGTTCATCTTTCATTCAATCAGTGTTTTAAGTCATTATAATCAGCTAACTAATGTCCGACTGCTGAAGCATAGGACTCCCCATGACTAAAAACATACAGGCCAAATTAGTTATAACATACTATGTGTCACTTTTTTAAACATAGAAGTCAGTGCTATTTTTAATACAACAAATGTTTCATGGTTTCTGTTGATTTTGATTTTTTTATATAGATAACACTACAAATATTAAATAGTTTTTGTCTTTTTACTCGACATATTTTTTTTTTCCTATACATATCTATTCTAATATTATAAAAAGGGAAAATTTGATCGTTTTTTGTTTACATTGAGGGCATGCAGTCTGAACAGGGTTTTACTTTCATAGTGTAATGTACTTTCATAGTGTAATGTTACTTTCATAGTGTAATGTCGTACGGAATCCTATTGTGAGGAAATGCTGCCGACATACAAACAATTTTTGTGCTTCAGAAAAGAGCAAATCGATCAATTTATAATCTTAGGATTAGGGACTCTTTAAGGGAGAAATTTAAGGAAATAGACATTATGACTGTTGCTTCTCCAATACATATACGAGAACTTAATGTACGTTCGTAAAAATATTAGTTTGTTTTCTATAAAAAGTGATGTACACAATTTTAATACAAGAAATAAAAATAAATTAACGGTGCCTGTCACTAGACTGCAAAAAGTAAATAACTCGTTTAAGGGTCTTTGTGTGCGCCTCTACAATAAGATCCAACAATTAGATATCATGCAATTTAAATCTACTATTTAAAAAATACTTATTAAAAAAGCTTATTATAAGGTATCCGATTATATAACAGATAAGAACGCTTGGACTTGAGATGATCCAGCAACTGGATAGGTGATTACTTCTAAACTCATTATCTTGTTTCCATTATTATTAAATGATTATGTTATCATTATAAGACCATAGATTTTTTTTTTATCTCTGTTTATAATATATTGATCTGGTAATGACGTGGTTTTTGTAAATGTCATTACTCTTATTAGAGCTGGTGAGTTTCTTGCTCGTTCTTCTTATCAGCCAAAAGACGTCCTGAACGAGTGGTAGGGAAAAAAATGTTGGACGATTCAAAAGTACTTTTAAGAAGTCTATTTGAATAAAGATTATTTTGACTTTTAACCGCAATTTAACCGAATTACACACAGCAAACTATTTTTCATTTTAAATGTGAATCGACTTCTAATAGAAATTTAAATTGTTCTTCATTAAAGCGCAGACTACTAATTCTGTACGGTTTGACCTAAATTCGAATCCCCAAATTAATTTCAAATTAAATCACATCATTGTACCTAATGGTAGAAAGATTAGGTCTTAAATGAAGATCAATAAGAATTCCTGTCGTTTCGTTGCAAATTGAAGAAAATGTAAATGGTTTCGTGATCTGGGTGCAGACGGCGGCGTGATACGAATGTTGTCTATTGTACCATTAACTTTTAGGTGTACTAAATGTTCTCGAATTACATTTCCGATAATCGATTTTAAGCACGAAAGAAGCGAAATCAGTTGGTAAACAGGTTACTTTGTCTACCGACGTCACATTTGTCCGAGTGTGGTAAAATCGTAAACTATAAGAACAAAATGTCATTATACTGGCTTCTTATCGTCTACTTTCATTAAGTCAAAAAATTTGGCCGTTTGCATTGAATAGGCTCCGGAACTACGGGACTGATTAAAAAAAAAATTTCAAGTACTGGAAACTACATCATGCGCACATAGTCGTAAGGAAAAGCTAGGGGTTTTTTATAATTTTCGTTAAAAATATCAGAGATTTTTCGTTACAAGGAACAAAACCTACCGTATCGAATGATAACGTATGAAATAGATAGACTGGAGATAGTAAACGTTAAAATTTACCATTAAAGTTGAATCTTGAAATAGAAGAAGATGAAACAATATTAATAGATGCATTGATGAGAAAGAATAGCGCATTGTACAAAATAGGGGATCAAAAACTATTAGGAATTATTACGCAAACATTAGCATAGATTGCAGCACTAGCATATGTACTAAACAAATATACTTTTTCGAACATTTTGTCTTTTGGAATTATTGAATAGAATTAGCTTTTCGGCAACGGCTTTGCCGCGGAAGGTAAAATTCCTTAATAGTAATATATCGGGATATATTTGTATATTAAATTAAACTGTTTTAATTACATATTCCCATGAAGAAGGAAATAAGCATTTATGTATCCATTTCTCTGTAAACATATAAATTGTGAAAAATTATTTTGAAATCTAATTCATTTCCAAAGGTTATAATTTATAATTGTCTTTGTAACAAAAAACATTTCAGTGATATTTTTTTGTTATGATTAAACTAATTTTAAAAATTTATTGTTTCCTATTATGATGTATATTGTTTATGTATCTAGCTTGCCTGGGAGAAATCTCTAACTTTAGGGGAAACCGTTTTGGAATAAATTTGCATAAAAGTAAATAAAAGCGAGTAGTTTTGATAGTATGGGTTCATATTAATAGTTCTCATCGCATTTTCGCTGTTTACAGTCTGTATTGTCGTAGAAATCTTGTCGACGAAAAGTTTATAATACCTAATAAATCTATGTACTTAAATCATATAAATAACATTACTAGAACGCCCTACTCAATATCTTAAACATCATTACAATAAGCTTATTAATGTTCCAATTCAACTGTGTTACGTTATAAACCTCCCCTATGAATGGAATCAAATCGACTTGGGAGATTAGGCCATGACCCACCACGCGAGCACAATGCGGAGTGGTGGGTGCTAACGACTGCAGGTGCAGCCGTGACGAATAACGTACCATCCGAAGGAAACTTTTGGTCTCTCATCCTACTTCCAACACCCGCTGAATTTTTTACCATGATATCACTGCAAGTCTTTAATCAAGAACATACGGAATCTAACAGCAAGTTTCTCAATTGAGAAAAGTCTCTAAATCTCAACTGACTATTCTCAATACGTTTCATAAGTGAAACAATCCTAGCTTTTATCAACTGATCATTAAAAAAACTAAGATAAGAAACGTAAACAAGTTCTAAAACAGGTATTAAATTATTCATAGATATTATGTTTATGTCAGCTCAATAAAGTAGCATCTCAGCCTACTCGGTTATTATACTAACAATATCATTACGTGATACGAATTAGAATCCGCTCGCTGTTGTGATATAACCATTTACTTAACGGGGTATAAAAATTGCCATATAATATATAACCTAAAGATTTGTAAATAGGCACAACATTAAATTATTTACTACTGCGGGCAGCCCCTAAAAGTGTAAATTGAAATCACCTATTTTAAGTGTTGTTAAGTGTCATCAATATAAAACAAAAACCAAATTTATAAAAATAAAATATATATTAAACTTGTGAAAACAAAGAGACTGAGGGGGGTCCAGCTGCATGTCCTCAAAAATCATCACTATTCCATAAGGATTACGGAACAATCTTTTTTGTATGACTGTATAAAAAAATTTGAATGTCCTACAGAACAATTCACATTTAAATTCAAAACAATCATAATATTAATTCTGACTGCTCTAACCACTGGGCTACCTAGAACCTAACAGGACTGACTCTTTTTCGCTACTACAGAGCTACAGACTTTTTTCTGTCGTAATTGCTCTATCACTTGTAATAAAACCTATTAATGCACGTCTCGTTCTCTTATTAAACAATTAGGACAAAACATTCCATTTCCCATTTTAAAGCACATTTATATAATTACAAAAAGGTTGTAAGTATGATCAGTTAAAGTCGTTTTGATTAAACAATATAATTAAATTACACATGTACTGTCTTTGCCACGGCTTCTCCTGAATGGGTTATTGTCGCCCTGAAATCTATACCGTGTTCTTTCCCAATGTCCACTATATTTGTCTCCAAACATTAAAATTGGTTCAGTAGTTTAGACTTGATAACGTAAGACATACGCAAAAATAGAGAGAGAGAGTTACTTTCAGGTTACAACTTATATTAAAATACTGATGCAATGAAAAATACAAACTGTTAATATCCTGCTCTCGAAAAAACTAAAACGCTAACTAATCTAAACTTGTAGTATCGGGGAACATATTTATGCAAAAATACGGCGAATTTGAATCTTATTCTTTTTCTGAACTCTGTTATAAATAACTAATAAATATAACCAAATAGATACCAAAACAAGCAACCTCTTTTTACCATGCAATTTGGTATAAGTATAATGAAACAATCTTTCGTCATCACTCAAGGAGATCGGTCTTTATTGACCTACATACCAAATAGGTCGGACCAAATATCTTTTGACACTGACGTTCTTATTAAATAGGAGACACATCATTTAAACCTGGTTTTATTACAATGATATTACTATAACTTATACTCTCAAGCAATTTTAATCTATATTATAGATTACAATCTATACAAATAAATTGATTGGAATTTGTGTATGTAACATTAAATAATCAATTTTTACTAAATCCAAATGTATGTTCAGGTACACGGAACATATACCAAAATATTTTTTTTTTAAATATTTTTTACCTGTCTGTCTGCCTGTTTTTTCCAGCTAATCTCTGAAACGGTGGACCGACTTTGACGGGTCTTTCACTGGCAAATAGCTTGTAACGGCTCGATGCTTGGGCGAATTAATGAAAAGCTGACTAAGCTAGTGAATTTATTTATTTTATGATAAATATATAAAGAGTGAAAATAAAACTGTAACAAACAAAAAAATAATATAAAAATGTTTGTATGTTTAACTAAATATAAAATTATAATTACCAAATATAACAAATATATGTATACCCCTTTTTGGCTTTGCCATGATACGTAAACTTGGACTATATTACAAGATATAATGTTATTTTAAATAATATATAATTTCTATTTTAATCATAAAAACTTCATATAATATTTTATATTTAACTTTATACGATTTATAATAACATGTTAACAACAGAAGATTTTTTTTTCGAACAAACATTCATAAAGAGCATCTTTGATTAGTCAAATTTCAAATTACGAAAGATGAATAATAATAAGAAATGATTTTGAATGTCGTAACAAGCTTATGTATTAAGGAGTAACTTAGGCTATTTTCCACGTGGACGAAGTCGCGGGAACAGATTGTCTATAATAATATTATAGAGAGGAAAAATTTGAATTCGGAATTCCCTAAGTTGAAACCAGTTTCGCTAATCTGTAAAAAAAAGCTTTAAGCGCATCGTCAAGAGCACTATTGAACATCTTACAGAATAGCAAAGATGATGTACACGACTACATGTCAGGCTACCTCAATATGTCAAATTTCCTCAATTGATTTTGAGTTCTACCTACAATCATTAAGGTTTAAAATCAAGTGGAGAAATTTAACAATTTTGTATAGTCTGCCGTGCTATTGAATATTGATTTTTATGCTTAACAAATTGTATGTATGTGTAACAATACTGTTATTTCTCCTCTGGTAAGTTCATCGTTAATTAGAATTATTGCTACAATAACGTCCAAAGTGTTATTAATAATACAAGTTTCCATCGAATGAATGAAATATCAAAGCTATTGATTCGCCATCGTTCAATGGATGAAGTGAAAACTCTTGTATTTTGAAACTTCCATTCTAGATTGAAGTTAAAGAAAATTTATTCTAAGGAAATTAAAGTAACTGATATTATTACTACCTTTCTACTTTGTTTGGAAATTTTATGATAGATAATAAATTTAATTGTTCGTAACTGCAATCAACTGTAAGTTTTTTTATATTTAAACTTTAAATAGATTTCATTGTCTTACCGAATCAATCTAAGAACACTGTTATATCTTTCCACTACTTCTATCATCATCATCATCATCATCACCAGCCCTTTTACGTCCCCACTGCGGGGGTTCAGGCCTTCCTTATGGATGGTTAAGGAGGATGGGCCATGACCCTCCACGCTGGACCAATGCGGATTGGAGGGTATTAATGACTGCAAATGCAGCAGGGACCAACGGCTTAACGTGCCTTCCGCAGCATGGAGTAGCTCGAGATAATAATTTTTGGTCACCCATCCCGTGACCGAACCTTGCGAAAGTTGCTTAACGTTAACGATCGCGGGCCGCGGCGCTTAAACAAAACATTAACAATTGTGAAAGCGTCTAAGAATACGTGAATAAAATATGACCACTATGTACAAGTTTAGAAATATTGGTTTCACAGTGGGGGATGAATGGCTAGGAACCCTTATGCTTGCAGGTCTACCGGACCTCTACACACCAATGATAATGGGGCTAGAAAGTTCTGGCACAAAAATTTCATCAGACTTTGTAAAGACAAAGCCTTTACAGGAGATGAAATTTTCCGAGTTTACAGCATTTCTTTCTAAGCACAAAAATAATCACTCAACCTTAAATAACTCAAAACCAAAAGGAAAATGTCCTCGTTGTTATGGATGTAATAAATATGGACACTTCAAAAATCACTGTCCGGAGAAAAATACCACTAATCATTAATTTTTCAGCAATTTTTTCAGCTTATTGTACATTGGATCCGGGTGATAAATTCAAAGAAGTTAGGATATTAACAGTGGTCCTTCAGTTTATATATATTGCATACTTTATGTTAGAAAAAATAATTAAAATTATATAATAAAATTAAATAATAAAAACAAAGATAAACTTGTTTTGCCGTCATCCGGGTTAAAGAAGGTGCTATCAACATTTATGGGTCAAGGTATACACTACTACAACAAAATTCCTATGGAAATTTTAAACTTACCCTTGGCTAAAGCCTGTTGGATAACATGTATATATAAACTTAACACAGTTACAGGCAATGCATATGCTGCTTTGTCAGAAAACAAAACAAATTTGATTACTTGGCATAAGATAATGGATCATTTTAATTGTAAAAAAGTTAGAGTTATGTGTAGAGGGTGTAAAAATAAATAATAAGGAAGTTGATTCAATTTGTATACCATGTTGTGAAGCTAAGCAAACACGATTACCGTTTCCACAGTCTGGTTCAAGGGCAATTACATTGTTAGAGATAGTGCACAGTGATCTATGTGGTCTGATGGGGACACCATCAGCTGGTAGTGGCAAGTACTCCTTAACCTTTGTAGATGATTTTTCATGAAAAATATGTGTGTACTTTTAAATAATAAATTGGATATTAAATCAGTGTTTGTGAGATTTCAATAGGAAGTAGAAAATGAAATAGAAAAAAATATTAATATTTTGAGAAGTGACAATGGTAAAGGATATTGTAATAAAGAATTTTCTGATTTTCTAGCCGTCTCTGGTATCAAACATCATACCAGCACTCCGTACACACCCGAGAAAAATGGATTAGCAGAGCGAACTAACAGAACATTGATGGAGCGGGCTAAGTGCATGCTATTTGAATCTAATTTAAAAGAAACTATTGGGCTGAAGCTGTTGCTACTGCAGCTTACATCATTAATCGATCACCATCACGAGTTTTGGACCAGGGATATGAAAAATGGACCAGTAAGGAAACAAACATTTCTCACCTAAAAATATTTGGTTGTAAGGCCATAGTGCATTTTCCGAATCAAAATCGCTTAAATATTTGTGAGCTATTGTGATAAGACGAGAAGGGTTATAGAGTGTATGACCCGGTCAATAAAAAGATGATAATTAGCAGAGATGTGATTTTTTTTTGAGAAAATAAACAATGTGAATAAAATCACGCCGGAACCTGTATTAGTTTCACCACTTGTAACAGTTAGTCTTGACACACCTACAGATGATAAAAGAAATGTTTTACAAGAAGAGACGTTGTCACTTACTAGTACAAATACATCATCTGATAGTTGTGACAATACTAGGACTGATGATAACACTTATTATCCAAGTACAATTGAAAATGATAGTGATAGCAATGGTAGTTGTGTGAGAAATATTACTTTAAGATCACATCAAAGACAAAATGTACAAGGTAACAATTTTATTTGTGTCTTCCAAATTTCAGATTCATTGACTATTGAAGAAGCCTTGTGAGGTACTCATGCAAAAGAATGGAAAGATGCAATGGATGAAGAATTTAAGTGTTTATCAGAAAATAAGACTTGGGAGTTGATTATACTACCCGCAAATCAACATCCTTTCTAATTTCTAAGACTAAAACACATGCAAAAGGTCAGTTTGTGAAATACAAGTCACGCCTTATAATAAATGGATGTGTACAAAGGCCGGGATCGATTACACTGAAGTTTTTTCACTAGTAGTCAGGTTTTCATCACTGAGATATTTATTAGCTCTAGCGGCTAAGTACAATCTAGATTTAAGTAAGATGGATGCTGTGTCAGCATTGCTTCACGGCGACATAGAGGAAGAGATTTATATGATACAGTCACCTATGTATAGCTGTACTGGTTGTGATAAGGTATGTCGTTTAAAGAAATCATTATATGGACTTAAACAGGCTAGCCGACAATGTAATAAAAACTTAATTTAACATTGAAGAGCTTAGGATTATTGCAGTCAAAACTAGATCCCTGTATTTGTTATAATATTAAAGATGGGAATAATATGATATTTGTGGCAACATATGTAGATGATTTGATCTTGTTTACAAACAATTAAAAGTCAAAATGTTATATAAAAGAAGCAATTCATAAACAGTTTAAAATGAAAGATCTAGTGATGAAGACTGGGCGAGCTCTGAGGATGGCCGGCGTTCCTGTACTGGGTACATCTTTTTGTTTCAGAGAGGATCCATCAGCTTGAACTCTAGGCGTCAGCCTATTGTTGCTCTGTCCACTACAGAAGCAGAGTGTATGTCTTTATCGTCTTGTGTACAAGAAGCTATGTGGCTAAAACAACTGCAAGAAAGGAGGGTTTTTCCACAACTTAAAAATGAAGTTATGATTATTTGCAGTGATAATCAAAGTTCTATCAAACTTTCAGGTTCAGACAGTTATCATTCTAGAACCAAACATATCGACGTGAGACATCATTTTGTTCGCGACAAAGTTCTTGGAGGGGCTATGGATGTTCAATATATATAGACGGATCATATGGTCGCAGAAGCACTCACCAAAGGTACATAGTACTGCAAATTAGATTATTGCTCATCGAGGATGGGTTTATGTTTAAGGGAGGATGTTGGAAAAAATATTAAACATTAACATTACCTGTGCCTTTAGAAAAAAATAAAATTACTCTTTATAGCCTCCTTTCTCTGTACTTGTTAATGCTATACACGTTTTTCTAAAACTAAATTTATTAACGCTGTTTTAATTCATTTCAACATAAATGAATATTAAATATAAATCGCTAAAAAAATTTGCTATAGCCATTGTTATCGCGACGCATTGCAATGTGGCTTGACGTTTGATGAGGTGATCGATCGTATATGCCAAAGTGTTCGCCATAGAAATAAATTTATATATTATGAAATCGTCGTCACACCTTCAAATGTGTCTTTTTATTGAAAGTCTCGTTTATATTGTGCACACGGCTGCACATCAGGTTACCACAATATGTTAAATTTCTTCAATGAACCTTGACTTCTACTCTCTATACATATATTACGGTTTAAAAATTTAAAAGAAAATTTTGATAGTTTTGTTTAACGTGACCAGTTATTGACTGTACATTCTTCCTATTTAATCAACCAAATATCATTCATCCATAGATAAATGATGTGCCCCAGCAATGTCGCCATTAATATACTGATGGCATTTAATACATTTAGTAATAAACATTTATTTTTGCACTAAAGATAGATTAATTAAAGATATCATATTACTTGTAGTATATTTTTAGACTGAACAACAACAAACAACATTTAACAGTTAATGATACTTGGAAATAAGTTTTCCAGAATATGTTTACAGTTTTCAAGTTGTTACCGAAAATAAGCTCATTACTGAATATTTAATATATTTTTTATTCCTTTAGCAACATTGAAATTGGAATCTTTTTCTCCCAACAATGCTAGTAATAAACAAGGTTTAGCGTCAGAATAAATTTACGCTGTAATTGCAATTTTAATATCATTCTTAATTCATATTATACAGGGAATAAGCATTACCTACTACCTTCTAGGAGTAAATTTTGCTTCCGTAGAACCTCCTACGAGGTCAACCTTTGTTAATAAATTTGTTAATAGTTTAATAATATGAATTTTGACAAATACTAAGTGCAGTTTTAACGTTAATTTGCTCCAATTCTAAACCTTGTTTATTAATAATACTGTTTGAGAAGAACTCTGCTAAGCAACTTCAGTAAGTTATCCATTTTTGCAGAACTTTTTTCCTAGGCATTCCCTAGGAAAAAAATCCCGTTATAGTTTATCTAATCTGACTATTTTTCCGCGACTTCGCTCGCTTAAATTACAGCCAGCCATCTCACCAGCATCCGCAAATGATATAGCTTCCCGTAGACGAAATAATTTTTTAAACCGGGCCAGACCAGTTTCTGAGCCAATTCAATGCAAAAAATAATCAAATTTTTATATTACAGATCTTTTAAAACTAACAAGGGGTCCAATCTTGTTTGATAAAGACTCGAGTTTAACAAATGAAAAGCTCTATAAACGGCAAATTTATTCTGTAATGGCTGTTTTAGAGTTTTAAATATTTAATTATCTTGTTGAAATCTTGTAGAAATTTTCATTTCATAAACTGTGATAATTAAAGTTTGAGTGACGCCCGACAGCAAAATACTTTAGTTAATGCAGCAAACAACCTGTAGAGGTCAGGGTAGTCAGTGTAACCTCAGCCAGTGTTTCATTTAAAGTTAGCGAAGCATCTATCAAGCCCAGCTACTTCTATTTATACCTTTAAACTCACAAATTTTATATAGATAAGCGTTAGTTCAGTATATTAACTCGGACGGTTCCCATGGCAACAAACGCACGTTAGTCTAAAGGTTTTTTTATTTCTGAGGTTTCAGCCTCGATTTTCAGCCAATGAAGAGTGGTCAAAACTGTTACCATGGTACTTCTAATAAAATCCCGATGCAGTGAACGTACTTACATTAGGAAATCCGTACAATCGTCAATCGTTATTCACCAATACACTACGACACTAGTTTCTGAGTATAGTCTAAGTATTACACTACACTAAGAAACTACATACGGTGGTAGAAATTTAAAAAAGAAAATAGTTGTTTAAAATTAAGTTCATTGAATTAATTTCATTAGCAATTTTACGTGTAAACGTCTTCACAATGCATGCATTACTTTCAACACACTTTTCATTCGTGTTCATCTAAAAAGTGGGTGACTCAAGAAAAAAAATCTGTTTTTACTTTTTTAAATTTAAAATATTATTTTCAAAAATGACCGAGATATTAAACGGTATAATTCGGCGAACCGACTGCGCTAACGTGTATCGTTACTTCACGACACTGCCAGTCTGAACTTGCGGACACTTACATATTTTGGCTCATTGCGTTATCGCGGTTTCGCTAAGAAAAAAATTGTTTTTCTTATAGTTAATGAACAATATGATTATGAAATATTATATTAAACCTATATGTACCAACTCCAATGAAAACACACCCCAAAAATTGTTTTTTTCACATGATAGAAATATCCGAAAAAAATATTGAAGGTTATGAAAACAGCAGATTCTCTCACAGCCATAAGTCACGTGCATTATTATGAAGATCATTTCGACGTAAGTATTGTATTAATTGTGTATACATTAAAAAGTGTTTCTTGCAATAAACATCTAATCTAAAACTGTACCAAGTTGAGTGAGCAGGGTAATGACCTCAGGGTAATGATTTGTGATAAGTTTAAAAAAAAAACTAATCATAAGTGATTTATAGTAATAAGTTCTCATTACGTACCTAGCCACTAAAACTACAGTAGTAGGTTCTAATAGCCATCAACCTGACTATAGTCAAGGGTAAAGAACAAGTATTTTTGTTTTGTAATTTTATTTCAGAACTATGTTTACCAAAATCACAATTGGTATCTTTAACACTGATTGTAAAGTCAGGTGTAACAAACTTTAAATTTTAATGATATATAAAAAAAACAAAAAATAGTAAATACGATTTATTTATTATTAGTTTAACTTTCTTTATCTGGGTCTGAGTGTTTTATGTGTGTATATGGCCATGGCCAAATCAATCGATACTGGATATATTAGTGGAGGTGGAGATTTTACAAATACACGATGATAAGTACGGCTGCATTATTTCATAACTAACTTTAAAAAACCACTCAGTTTGTTTGCCATAAAGGATGTAATAAACTTGTTGTCTGTAAACTCATCGAGAAAAATCGAGAAATATTAAAAAATAAAATTAAGAAAATGTGTCACCCATGCTTGTTAAACATGAAATGGTCTAAATTGGCTTTATTTTCGGAATATGTTTGTAGCCCCGTCGCCTTTTGAAACTCCACAAAAACAAACGGTCATCTTTTAGCAAAATTTGATTGCAATACCTAGTAACATAAATGAGTAGATTACTTATTTATTCAGTTTTATTCCTCGCAATTCAGCTGTCATGTTCATAATAACCATTCTCGGACAAATATCGTGCAACCACATAAATGATGACTTTTGGTAGGTTATCCGATTGTCCTTTTACAAAACCCTTTTCGATTACTATGTTCAGTATTCAGTAAAAATAATATCCAAATTAATTTATAACACAGACACAATAATAAAAACTTAAAATATTAAATGAAAATCACTTTACAAATCAAATTATATCGCCCGCCTTCGATCCTGATTGAAGCGTCGCGACGTAACGTCATCGCATAGCGCGCGAAAAAACGGTTTATAAAAACGGTGAAAATTGACAACGTTGTTATTTAGGTAATCCTGGCCTGATTTCTACGAAACAAAAACTATTTATACGATTTCAATGAAACAGTAACTTTTATAGTAATATTTTGACTGACTTGTGCTGGTGTGACTCTAATGAGTCAGGCTAAAGTCCAGTGGTTTTTGGATGTGAAAGAGAAAAAGTTTCTTAAAGATGTTAAACACCGATCGAGTAATTAGAGTTTTAGCTTAATCATGTAACTTTGTTTGCCTCATTTTAGTACCGCGTTATTTATTTATTTTTATTGTAATAATTAACTAAAATGTTACTGATAATACTAGAACTATGCTATTTCTTCTCCTAGCAAGAAATTCCAAGGGCATACCGACACAAGAATGCTTCGTCAAACAAAAGTCCCTTGTCGTGACACTAGTAATTAGATGGCCCCGGGGCATATTAATGAAGGTGCTTTTAAAGACAATAATGACGGAAAAATAATGTCCTACACTCGACATCTTCCGGAAATCGGGTGTATAATATTTTTAACCTTATTCTTTCCCAATAAGGAATTAATTGTAAAATAACAACATATTATTTAAAATATACAATATATATTAAATAGTAGGAACCTTATGTTTTATGCGTGTATTTGATTACGAAAATTCTTATTCAATATTGAAGACTATACAAGTGGAAATCACTTGTATAGTCAACTTTTTTCAACAAATATGAATTAAAAGTTTGAGTATATCGGAATGGCAGAAAGCAGATTCGAATTGTACTCTTGGGTTGATATTAAAAAAGGAACCGTTATAGAATCATTAGACTTTCTCCGAATATATTACATCGATTGAATTGAAATTAGATGTACGTATTTAAGTTGATCACGATACTGAATACAATCGATAGGGCTTGAAATTGACATCCTTATCTCAATTTCTAGGTCATTGATGCAAATGCTACAGAGAGCTATTTAAACGTGATAACAAATATTGGCATTATTTGACTGGGCGACGTAATATGTGATTATAATTAGTACACGATAACTGGGATCTAAAAATAGGATAGTCATAAAACCGCAGTTTAAATAGGTTTATTATAGTTTTATTGTGCTCTTATGATTCAATTGGACCTACTTTCTTATCATTTATATAGCTCGCCCCATAAACCCTCTAGGAAAAACAATATCGTCCTTAGCATAAACGTGATTCAGCAGTGAATGTCTGAAATACAAAAATAGGGTTGTTAACAGTGGTTACAAACCACAGTGGTTACATTGTAATGTCATCATATATTACATTCATTATAACTACTTATTAATTAATTTTGGGATAATTTAGAAAAATCAAAAATTCATAATTTAATTATATATTATTAATTACTAACAACACAAAGTTTTTTCTTCTCTTTTAAAATATAAACTAACTAATATTAAAATAATATTTCAATCAAAATATCATAGTATAAAATAGATTCAATGTTCTGGGTGTTGTGTTGTGTTGTGCTGCCTCCATTCTATCAGATACTCCATAATACGAGGACTTTAGCTACTCATCTTAGAATAATATTTATTTTGTTATTTGTCACTAATTACCCAAAAGCATTATAAATTCCAAAACTACACGTATTAACAATTGTTTGACTTACTAATTTTAAATTCATAGTTAAACTTCTGCAAGTATTGATATGAAACGTGAATGTTATAAAGAATTCTCTTTATAATATTACTTTTCAACGAAAAGTGTAAAATAAAAATGAAGAGCGTAATATTTCTTCTTTTACTATTGCATTAATTCATTCAAAATTACACGTGTAAGTGTCTAGTTTCATAATGTATGCATTAGTTTCATAATACTATAGTTGTTGTGTCATACAACAACATTGCGTCGGCAGAGAGCCCTAGTGTAACTGCGGCTGCATAACTACACTTCATAGTAGTATAATATATGTATAGCTGTAGAGGTAATTATATTTTTGACTTTGTAGATTGTCATTCATACTTAGTGAAGAAAGAAATAAAAATTCACTGCGCAACCAATAACTACATGTTATGCGCATATTTTTGATGAAATTAGTTACGTATAACATGTAGTTATTGGTTGCGCAGTGAATTTTTATTTCTTTCTTCACTAAGTATGAATGACAATCTACAAAGTCAAAAATATAATTACCTCTACAGCTAAACTAGTGTCGTAACATTATCTATGCAAGATAAATCTTTGATTCTAACTGAGCCAGTGTTTCAAAAATGAAATAGGTTTACCTGAGCTGGAATTAGTGAAACTTAGTTCATCATGCATGTCACTAATTTCGTAATGTCAATTTAGCTTAAAGTAATAATCACAGTTTTTTCGAAAATAAACTAGTACCTAGTGCTCTCGCATCCATTTCTTTAAAAAGCAATGATGTGTAAACAACGAATATCCACTTTTCGTCTGGCCCTGATATTAAAATTTTAATAAATATATACTAAAAGAAACAAGAATATTTGTTACCAGTATCAAGTAAGTGATAGTGATGAAACTGTTTTTAATTATGTTCCTAAGCTATATTAAAAAGGAAATATTCCCCAATAGGAACAATAATAATTATATTATATGCGATCGTATATAATATATATTATCTACATCTGTTAAATCTGCTTTTTTAAATGACATAATATATGTCATTTACCCATATAATATGTTGTAATAGATGGCGTACCTTTGACTTTTTGAATCGCGGTGTTATGATTGTTTGTCAAAGACATATATAGTTTTTCTAATGTAAATAAATTATCCTCGACCTTATTACTTGTTTCATTCAGTTTGAACCTTTTTTTGGGACTTTAACATGGTCCTAGCGAGGCGGATATTAGCAGCGAAAATAGTTTTGTAATGCGACAGAAATTCCAATCAGTTTAGAAAAAAGTAGTGACATCAGCAAATATAGTGTGGCCACGAAACGAGCGATTGCAAGAGCGAAGCGGAAATTGGTGTGGAGCCAGGAAGTGAGTTTTAAGTAGTGAAGTGATAACTGTGAGTACAATACAACATAGTAGAAATTTAGGACTTAGAATAATTTCTCCAAAAGTGCACATACGGGGAATCCACGCCAGTTTGCGGAGCCAATTCTAAAACACTTAGAAAAATTTCGAGCGACTAATTCGACTTGGAAAATTTTATTAAAATTCCACATACAGTGAAATTATTAAATAGTAATAAAAATGGAAGCTTATGCGAAAATTCAAGAAGATATTAAGTCTAAAATACAGAAAGGAAAGGTTAACTTTAAAAAATCTCCTAAAGATAGGATCACTATGTCATACTTAGAAACTCGCTTAGAAACCTTAGAACAACAATGGGCTTTGTATATTGAAACACATAAGAAGATCATTACTGAAGTTCCTGTTGAAGTACTTAAAACATCTTCTTACTTTAAAAGTGATGAGTATGATGAGACTGAAGAGCTATACATTTATTACAAATCGGAATTAAAGGAAGCCATTCGAGTATTTAAGAAAAACATAAAAGTCGATGAAGTTAGTGATGCGCATATCGTTTCAAACGCCCAATCTCTTACTGTTAACTTACCGAAAATAAACATTCCTAATTTTAGCGGAAGATATTCAGAATGGATCAGTTTCCGTGATTTGTTTTTGTCTTTAATCCATAACAATAAGGGATTGGATGATGTTCAAAAACTGCACTATTTAAAGGGTCACTTAAGTGGTGAGGCCGAACAAATGCTTAGACATATACCTATCACATCTTGTAATTATAAAACTTGTTGGGAACAATTAGAGCATCGTTATAATAATAAAAGATTTTTAGCAAATTCTGTATTAAAGCGATTTATGAGTCAAAAAAATGTATTGTCAGAATCGTCAAGTGCTATAAAAGAATTACTTGATACAACAAATGAGTGTTTAAATGCTCTTTCTAATTTAGACATAAATATCGATTCTTGGGATCTTATTATAATTTATATAATTTCATTGAAACTTGATACAGAATCTCGCAAATTATGGGAAGTTCAAGTTAGTAAATGTAACGATGAATTACCTAAGCTTTTTGATTTCAAAAACTTCTTAGAACAACGCTTTCGTTCATTAGAATTTTTAGATAATAAATATCCAAAGCAAAATATTGTTCGTAATACTGTTCCTAAAACTATGCATGTTGTTTCTACTGTGCAATGTGTGTTTTGTTCCGATGCTCATAAGTTATGCAATTGTAAAAAATTTGCCAAAGAAGATGTAAATATGCGTCGAACCTTTGTCCAAACCAACAAGTTATGTTTTAACTGTCTTGCGCCGAACCACTCTGCGTATACTTGTCGCCAATCAACCAACTGTCGTATTTGTAAAAGGAGACATCACTCTCTCCTTCACCCAAAATCAGGTTCTAAAGATGATAAGGCTATCATTTCTTCTGAGGAAGGAAATAATCAATTGTGTAGTCCAGAGCCATCTTCACAAGGCGAGGTATCAAACCTAGTGTCATGTTTTTCTCATTTGAATAGTCAAGTATTATTGGCCACTGCCTTAGTGAAGGCAGATACGAGAAATGGCACATTTTATCTTCGAGCTCTTCTCGATCAGGGGTCGCAGGCTTCCTTTATAACAGAGTCTGTTGTCCAAATGTTAGGCCTTAAAAAGATGTCAAATATGAGCTATATTTCAGGGTTAGGTAGTGATCAAAGTTCAACTTTGCAGTCAAAATGGACCGTTGTGGTCAAAATTCAATCACGACATGATCCCAACTTTATAGTTGAAGTTAAAGCTCACGTTTTAAATAAGCTTACGTCTCTGCTTCCAGAAAAGAACATAACTGTTCAGATGTTATCTTCTCAAATCTCTTCTATAGAACTAGCAGACCCAATGTTTAACACTCCAAATAAAATTGATATTTTGCTAGGAGCTGAAGTATATGGTCAAATTTTATTAGACGGAGTAATCAAAGGTCCACCAGGTTCACCAGTTGCACAAAATACCAAACTTGGTTGGATTCTTTCAGGCTGTATATATTCAACTTCTAGTAATGAATCTTCATACATCCAACATAACGGAATCATTAGTATGCACACTCAATTAACCATGAATGATTTTTTAAGAAAATTTTGGGAGCAAGAAGAACCAACACATACTAAGAAAATGTTGACTGAGGAAGAACAGATGTGTGAGGAGCTGTTTACTAAAACTACTATTAGAGACGAGTGTGGTCGCTATGTAGTGAAATTACCTTTCAAAACTGAAAACCCATGTTGTCAATATGGTGAATCTTATGAGATTGCAAAAAAAAGGTTTTTAGTGCAAGAAAGGAGATTGTTAAATAATCAGGAATTAAAAATTCAATATTCTGATGTAATAGAAGAATATTTAAAGCTTGGACACATGGAAGTAGTTCCACAAACAGAGAAAAATAATTCTAAAGCAGTTTATCTACCTCATCACGCTGTAGTTCGAAACGACAAAAGCACTACTAAGGTAAGAGTCGTGTTTGATGCATCATGTACTCTTAGTAATGGGACATCATTAAATAATGATCTCATGGTCGGTCCAAGGCTTCAACCTGAACTCAGACATATTATTTTACGTTGGCGCGGTTATCCAATAAGTCTGGTTGCTGACATAGTAAAAATGTACCGACAAGTCAAGGTAGCCCCAGAGGATGTTGATTTTCAACGTCTATTATGGCGTAGCGACAGTGATTCAGAAATTCAACACCTTCGGCATCTACGGGTGACTTTTGGCGTATCATCAGCACCTTACTTAGCAGTTAGAACTTTACAGCAGGTTGCACGTGATGAAGGAGATAAATATCCTGCAGCAGCAGATAAAGTTTTAAATGAGTTTTACATGGACGATTTGATGACTGGTTGCGAAAATATAGATGATGGTGTCCAAATATATCAACAAATGAACGAGTTATTAAATCTTGGAGGATTTCAGCTTCAGAAATGGAGCAGTAGTAATGATGAGTTACTATTCAGGTTAGATCAAGATAAGAAAACTTCAAGAGAAAGTAAAGAGTTAAAATTAGATTCTGTTATGAAAATTTTAGGTTTAACATGGAATAGGCTCAATGATGAATTTCAATACACTGTTCAACTTGGGTCGCTGGACACACCTGTAACTAAGAGGAAAATGATATCTGAAATAGCGAAATTGTATGATCCTCTCGGTTGGCTCGCTCCTGTCGTGACTACTGCTAAAGTATTTATTCAAAAAGTATGGTTGTCAGGCATACAGTGGGATGACGAATTACCATCTAATATATTAAAGAATTGGTTTGAGTTTCGAAACGAACTCACACATCTCACTCAATTTAAGATTCCAAGGTGGATTGGAACGCGCACCAATGATGTTATTACAGAATTACAAGGATTTTGTGATGCTTCAAATGTAGCGTATGCCGCCGTAGTCTACATTAGAACTATTGATATTAATGGTGATATTCGTGTATGTTTACTTGCTGCAAAAACTAAAGTAGCTCCGGTGAAACAAGTTAGTATTCCTAGATTGGAGTTATGTGGGGCAGTACTATTGGCTAATCTTTTACAAGAAATTTCGGAAGTTTTATGTATTCCAAAGGAAAGTATTCACGCCTGGACGGATTCAAGTGTAGTTCTTTCTTGGCTAAGTAACCATCCAAGTAAGTGGAAAACTTATGTAGCAAATCGTGTTTCCGAAATACTAACTATTATGAACAACAGTCAATGGTCACATGTCACGTCTGAAAGTAATCCTGCAGACTGTGCATCACGGGGTTTAAATCCAAGCAAATTGTCTGATATGAAAATTTGGAAAGAAGGTCCAATCTGGTTACAAAAAAAGAATATTAAATATACAAAGGGAGATTTGAAACCTACTGATATAGAAAAGAAAAATGAAAAAATGTCATGTCATACAATTCAGTTTAATTCAGTTTCAAAAAATAATGATATAATATCTCGTTATTCGTCGTTGAATAAGTTACTAAGAGTCGTCGCTTACATACGTCGGTTCCTGAAAATAAAGAAAAATAAAATTAATATACCTTTTATAACTAAAATCGAAATAAAGGAGTCTTTACTTACCTGCATTCGTTTGTGTCAGCGAGAGGGTTTCCTGGAAGAAATAGAATGGTTACAAAAATGGGGTAAAATTAAGAAAAATAGCAAACTTACTTCACTCAGTCCTTTCCTCGATACCGATGGTATTCTCAGGGTGGGCGGTCGCTTACAAAAAGCTGATATCGGTGAAAGTATGAAACATCCAGTATTGCTACCTTATCAGTCACACCTCACAGAATTAATTGTGAAAGATGCGCATTGCCGTACACTTCATGGGGGACCTCAGTTAATGCTGAACTATTTAAGAACTCAGTATTGGATAATCAATGCGAAAAATCTTGTACGCAAATACGTTCGTTCGTGTGTTGTATGTCGTCGCCATTCTGCACAAACAAGCCAACAAATGATGGGAAATTTGCCTACTGAGCGTGTTACCGTTTCTCGTCCTTTTTACCAGAGTGGAGTTGATTACGCAGGACCAATTGCTATTAGGCCACACAAGGGCCGTGGTTATCGATCCACAAAGGGATATATTGCTCTGTTTATATGTATGACCACTCGTGCAATACACCTCGAAGTCGTGAGTGATATGACATCAGAGGCTTTTTTAGCAGCATTTAAGCGATTTGTTGCACGACGCGGTCACTGCGCAGAACTCTGGAGTGATAATGGTACAACATTTATTGGTGCAAACAGGGAACTGAAACAATTGTTTAAAATAGAAAAATCACAAGTAGCTAAAGATATTGCTGAGTGGTTAGCGACGAACGGTACTAATTGGCACTTCATTCCACCTCATGCTCCTAATTTCGGAGGACTGTGGGAGGCTGGAGTGAAGTCCACTAAACACCATCTTAAAAGAGCAATTAGCAATACTACTTTAACATTCGAAGAGATGTCAACTCTTTTATGTCAAATTGAGGCTTGCCTCAATTCACGACCTCTCTCTCGAATTAGCAATAGTCCAGAAGATCCATATCCATTAACTCCCGGGCATTTTCTGGTGAGTGAGCCTTTATTGCTTATTCCAGATACAAATTATGAGAACGCCAATATAAGTACCCTTAAAAGATGGCATTTTGTCCAAAGACTTCTTCAAGAATTTTGGCGGCGATGGTCAAATGAATATTTGACTCAATTGCAACATAGATACAAATGGTCTCATATTGTTCCTGAACCTTGCATAGGGGACGTAGTATTAATCAAAGAAGATGACCTTCCTCCTTCTCGATGGTTATATGGCATAATTACTGATAAACATGTTGGTTCGGACAATCTTACGCGAGTTGTAACTTTACGTTGTAAGGGATCTTTAATCAAACGACCTGTTTCTAAACTTATAGTATTACCTGTCACTGTGTAATGAATTTAATTAAGTATGTGTGTATGATAAATATGGCATTTATTTTTATTTCGAAGAAATGTTTTAGTTGATATTTAGTTAGTAGAGATTGATTGTTATTTTCATTTCTGCTAATCTTATTGTTATTTGTAATGGACATTCTGTCCATGGTGGGCGGAATGTTAAATCTGCTTTTTTAAATGACATAATATATGTCATTTACCCATATAATATGTTGTAATAGATGGCGTACCTTTGACTTTTTGAATCGCGGTGTTATGATTGTTTGTCAAAGACATATATAGTTTTTCTAATGTAAATAAATTATCCTCGACCTTATTACTTGTTTCATTCAGTTTGAACCTTTTTTTGGGACTTTAACAACATCAATTTTATAAAGATTTGGGCACTTTTTTGACGCTTGAAACAACAGTAAATTAAGGGTCAGTTGGAATCTACCCAACGTACTTATAAAATAGTTTCAAATGGTGCAGTTTCAATAATTCGATATTTTTTATTTTCCCGTTTTAATTTTTTTGCTGCACTTGGCGGGACACACTGCTGGAGCTGAGACCTTTCCTATTCCTTATTTCACTAGGATGGTCGAATCTAGAGATGGGTCGTTGACAGATTTTCCGTCGACGAAACGAAGCCGTTCATGGACCTTGATCGACTAGTCGATCAACTAGTTGATTTTAACTATAGTTGACATATAGAACTACGTCAACGGGTACGAACTTTGGACGAAGTTTAACGGTTTTAATTGTTTTATTGAACCGTATATCAATATTGAAAAGTAAACATTGTTGATCATCTGTACCTGGTTATGATTTTTTATTGTCGAAAGATAGCGCTAGTATTCTAATTAGATATTGTTTTGGGTTTTGTATTTTAAACGAAACCGTATTATTAAGTCTTCGCTATCCGTCCGTCTGTCTGTCACTAGGCTGTATCTCATGAACCTTGATAGATAGATAGTTAAAATTTTCACATAAGATTCATTTCTTTTGCCAATAATGAACAAATACTAAAAACAGAATAAATATTTGCTTTTATTTAATAAAATAATGTTTTTGCTCGATATCGATACTTGCAGCGAGTAGACCCTTGAAATATTTACCGAAGATTTGTCTATATACGTATTCACTTTAAAAATAAACAGTTAAATTAAAATAAAATAAATACTCAAGTTGGCTCTCGTACAAATACAACAGATTTAATTTTTTTGCCGTTTTATAATGGTATGTACGGATCTCTTCGTGTGCGAGTCCAACTCGCACTTCACTTAGCCGTTTTTTAAACATACAGTTAAAATAAATATTATGAATTTTTTCTGTAATAGGATAATTAATTTAATTAATAATTAATTAAAATAATAAATTAATGAATCACTATATAATTCAGATGCAAAAAAAAGACTAAAAAAAGATTTATAGTAGAAAAAGTTAACTTATACTAAGTAGTAAAATTCTTAACACCGCCATGTCAAAAATCGTATAACACCATCTATCGGGGATTAACGTAAACAAACAAAGTCTAACATGTATTTAAACAAGGCCTATGTATTAGATACGCGTGTTCAAATATTTACTTACTTCCTTTGACTTTAGAGTTTAAATTATTTCAGCTGTCAAAGTTACATGAAAATTTAATAATGGAAACAACCAAATTCCATTGTATTATACAGATAAAGTTATGCGTTGCAGTTTCGTAACATGTTTATAGATGAACGGTGCGTTCTTCGTTTAGCCGTCGACTTTTTAACTGGTTGTATTATTGTATTATACGACAAAACTAAAGCGTTGTAGACTAGGTGTACGTTGATCAACGAACGTAACGCTCTTTATCTGATCATTGAAAATTCAACTAGTTGAATTATCAACTATAGTTAACGTATGCAACTACGTCGACAGGATAGACGTGGACGGATGGGAGTGTGCGTTTATTTATGAACTACAACCAACGTACAAATATTAACCGTATTGGATGGACTATATAGACTTTCGCAGTTGGCCGAACTACTTCACGTTAATGGATATAAAAAATAATATAATATTTATTTTGTGTAAGATCGTAGTTACCTAGGTGTAGGTATAATAGAAGAAATTTACGGTTTCATGTTTTTTAATAATCTAACTAGAAATCTTTAATAAATATTTTATTATATTTATCAATAAATATTATTTTTCGTTTATAGTGATATGTTTTACTATTTTAACATAATATTATAGATATACTGTACTTTAGGTTTTGTTTGTTTTGGTTCAAAATAAAATTATTAATCTTAATATTCAAAATTATTGATATAACAGTTGCCCAGAGTGAATTAAATTCTCTAAAATAAAAAAAAAATCTATAAACGTTCTTTCAGAGAAAGAAAGGTTAGATAGATTATTCAGACAAAAAAAATCCCAAGGAAACCCTAATAAAACACACAATTAGACGAGTGTATGCAAAACTAAAAAAAAAACTTTATATTGCAACAATAGTTGATCTATACTAACTAGTAAAATTCTTAACACCGCCGTGTAGATAAATACAAGAACTGTATAACACCATCTATTAGAAACAAATGTAAACAACAATCACATTTGACATTCATATATACAAGGCCTATGTATTAGACGCGCGTATTGAAATATTTACTTACTGCCATTGACTTTAGAGTTTCAATTATTTCAGCGATCAAAGTTACATCGAATCTTTATGAATGGAAAATGATGCGTTGCAGTTTCATAACATGTTGTTAGACGAACGGTGGGTTCTTCGTTAAGGCGTCGATTTTTCAACTAGTTAACCAAAGAACTGTCAACCGTCGACGCGTTGATTCTACGTTAACGGTTGATTTAACTAGTCCGTTGATTCAACGCCCATCGCTAGTCGAATCAAATCGAATAAGGAGAATGGGGCATGACACAACACGCGAGCCCAGTGTGGGATGGTGGGTATAAGCGACCGTAGATGCAGTCAGGGCCTCTTGGCCCACTTAACTTAAATTTTTGGTCACCCATCCTATGACCGACCATTGCGAAAGTTGCTTAACAACCGTATCACAGACCAAGCGCTATCCATAAGGCCATCGAGTTCCTCCCGACATGTAACTTACTTACGTCAGTAATATAATATTTGTTACACTTCTTTTTTTAATTCTAAGCAATATTATATAGTTTAAACTATTAGGTATTACAAACCCTTAAAACTAAATAAAAAGTAACAAAACCCGTTTTCATAATTACATACTATATATTCATTCACGTGTAAAAAATATGGATAAAAAGGCCAACCCTAGTTAGAGAAGTGTTTGGTACAGTGGGGCTCAAAAGATATCTGCCTCTTGCCGGTGTAAGCGCCACGTCGCATATTTTAGAAACCGCGGAGCAGAAAACTTACGCAGATGTTTGAAACTCACTGATCTGTAAAGATAAAAGTTAAAAACCCCCATGTCGATTGAAATATATATCTTAAAGAAAAAATGTTTAAAAATCCACTTTGTCTCTGGTACTCTGAGATGCGACTCGAACCCACGACAAAACAACAACAACAACAAGTGCTTGAAATTTCGTCGGTCCTGTTAGGTCCTGGGTAGCTTAGTGGTTAGAGCAGTCGCCCGGATTGATCGTGGGTTCGAGTCCCAACTCAGAGTACCAGAATATTTTCCAATATATGTAACATTGTGTATGCAAAATTGATCGCATAAAGTATAGTGGAAAAACAAGCACCGACAGCACTCTCAACCATTTGTAATTTTTTAATGGCGTACGCCGAGTAAATTTTGTTCAAGAAAAAAAAAGTTTATGGAGGTGATTTATGTTAAATTTGATGTTGAAACCTAAAGATATTTCTTGCAAAAAAGGTAAGTTAATAGTCTTTCATTCTGTAAAATAACAAACCGATAATATTTAGAGGTTATTTTTTCATATCATTTTGTTATATCGACTAGTTTGGTAAATCGTACCACTAGTCCATGTCTAAGTTGTACTGGTACGATTTACCCGACCCACGCAAGGTTTTTTTCAGATGGACAGTGATGAAATACTATAGATGGAACGAAGACGACATACAAAGAGCCATATTGGCCTTATAAAATATCGGCAAAATATTTTGCGACATGCAATTATTTCACTATGTAGTCTTTCTGAGATTGTCATAACACTAGATATATTTCTGTGGTCACAACGCATCGTGAGCGTTTTTATTAGAGCCATGACACGAATTTCATCATGTGGACATTTTACAACGGCTTCGGTCTTTCTGTTCTCTTAACTCCGTCAAAACAAACAAAAATTCGTCGTTATCCCTATTTTGATGTAAACATTTACTAATGCGTGTAGTATAGTACTTAGTTCATATCGTACAATTTAGTCTTAAAATAAAGCCACGATAAAAAATATTTTTAAAAGTCTATGTAAACTCAATGCGATTCGGACCTCACAATGACAATTTGCTACGTTTTATTTTTAAACTAGCTTCACAATTACGTCGTGTTTGTCAGCTGCTATAAATAACCTCAAAACATCATATACAAACTACGCATTTCCAAGGCATCTTTATTTTGCTTTATTTTACTGTTTGGTGTAGTTATTAAACAGAACAAAATCCTTTGTATTATGTGATTTAGTTCATAATAGAATATTTCAAGAGCGGCGCTGAGGTTAGCGCGCTTGGTCTACGATAAGGTCGTTAAGCAACTTTCGCAAGGGCCTGTCATAAGATGGGTGATCAAATTTACTATCTAGAGCTACTTCTTGTTTTGGACACGACACGTTAGGCCTTCGTGTTTTGGTAGAGACATACTGATGGTAATGATGAGAATATATCACACACTCAAACTTTTTATGACATAATTCATAATTTTCAATTATTAGCACGCATGTTAAAATTGATTTAAGACTATTGTCCTTGCTATGTTGTAAAAATACAGAGTAGAATGCAGCGTCGAAGACAGAGCCGCCGCAGCATTCGTGGTCCAACGAAATAAAACCATTAATGCCCTTTTAATTAGTTTTATTAATGCTTTGTTACATTGAATAACTCGGTGCTATAGTGGATAAGCGCTGCAGCCCGCGAACTTTCGCTGTTTTTCAAAAAATCGGCCACGGGATGTATGACCAAAAGTCATCCATCTTGAGCTGCATTTGCAGTCGTTCATCATTTCAGCCATTCGATGCAAATTGCGGGGCATAGGTCTCCCCCATGGGTCTACTCTACAATCGCTCCTATGCTGCCCGCATCCAGTGGCTTCACGTGACCTTTATTAGATGGTCGGTCCACCTGGTTGGGGGCCACTCGCTGAACGTCCTCCGGTACGTGATCGCCATTTGAGAACTTTTTCGTTAGTTCTCCTACAGATATCCTCGTTCCTTATTCGATCACGTAGGGCAATACTAAGCATTGCTCTCTCCATCCGCTGGGTGATCTTAAGCCTTCTTATGAGACCCATAGTAAACGACCATGTTTCAGTTCTGTAGGTCATCACTGACAACACACACTAGTCGAAGACTTTTGTCTTGAGACATTGAGGTAAATCAGACGCGACGATTTTTTCGTAACTTCCCAAACGCTGCCTATCCGAGCTAGATTCAACGAGATCTCTTCCTCAAAATTGGACTTACCTAGCTGTACTGTATACGTAACTTCGAGCGTATTATTCCCAAATTTTACTGGAGTAGGTACAACAAGGGCATTCAACATGAATTTTGTCTTTGCCATGTTCATCTTGAGGCCCAATCTTTGAGACCACTACTGAGATCTTCGGACATGGTTTTCAGTCCTTCAATGTCTCAGCCATAAGGACTATATCGTCGGCAAAATAAAGGTGTGTGAGGTACTCGCCATTGACACTGATGCCGTATCCTTTCCAGTCCAGATGCTTGAAAATATCTTCCTACGCAGCTGTGAATAGTTTTGGAGAAACAACATCTCCTTGTCTCACACCTAGCTGCAATTGAATTGGATTTGGGCTCTGGTTCTGTAATCAGACCGACATAGTGGCATTTCCGTATATGCACTTTAATATTCGATATACCTGTGTTACAGTCATTAATACCCTCCAATCCGCATTGAAACAGTGTGGAAGGTCATGGTCCATTCTCTTTAACCATACAAAAGGATATAATTTACTTTTAACAGAATTGCACTGCAGTTCATGATGTAATAAAAATTATTTGCATAGTTACCCACCATTTTATTGTATATGTAGGTTTCATATCGTTGCATTTGTTTGTGCAGTTCTTTCTCTTAGTTTTCGTAGCGACTAAAATCGCTATCATACACGCTGCCGCTTATATATGAAGCCAGAGTCACAAATCATACGATGATCAGGCGATCTATTGTTCTCGCGACAACATTGAGACCGGTCCAGTCGTAAGGACCTCCTCATGCATCGTTAATTGGTGCGCGGCCTAGAAAAGGGCGTTCGACGCATCCGCAAGTCACATCCTACCAGCATCCATGCGCGGGCGCAGGACTAAATGGAATATAAGGCAACGACGAACCTAAGAGCTTCATTTCTTGCTTTGCTTTCGCCATCTTTAATTGCTTAAAATAAATAGTTGGCGCTTATCACTTTTTTATAAATGTTTCTATTTTAATGTTAATGTTTGTTTTAAATTCATGTACATTTTTCTGTAAAGTCGTGCCATATTTTAATTATTAGTCAATATATTGTAGTAGGCTTTGTGTTTAATATAGGTAAATAAAAGTGACGAATTCCAATTCCGTTTCGACAAAACTTAGGCAAGGGGTTTTACACTACCTAGCAACCCCTTCCGTTTTAATATTATAAGACACATAGATTCAAACATAAACCCACGTTTTATGAATTACCTCAATCCTAAGAAGATCGCAAAGATTTCTTTATATTTGAAAAATAACTTTTAAGACACTTTTTCTATTAATTTATAGAAAAACACTGATTTCATATGACGAGATTCTTCTATGACTCACTGTCTATAATAGTAATATCAATTAGAAAAATATTTTACTAAATACATTACATATTATAAGATACTAATGATATACTTATTTAGCTTACAAGTTGATAAGTGAAGCTACTTATTACGTATTTCCATGGAGATAACAAAGAGATTTGTGTAATTACACGTCTCACATAAGAAACTGTTTTATTTTTTAGCATATAGACTTTTTAGCCTTTCAGGGGTTGGCAAAACGTAACAGACAACAAGAGACAAACAAAATGTTTACGACCTTTTTAATTAAATATTCATTTAAAATAAATATATCACATGTTAGATAATAAGGAATGGTCACAGAAATAAATAAAAGAATGTCGAAGCTGTACGAAGATAGATAACTTGGAAAATTTTGCAAATACTTATTTAAGTAAGTACAATGGCTAAATGATTCGTGAACGACAGAACATTCGATCAGCCGTTACTAAAAGATTTTTCTCTTTTTGATAGAAATAAAAGATTATACTGGACTAAATGAATTGGATACTTTTGTATAAGAGCTTCGGAGACGTAAATCCCCTTGTCCCACTCCGCAGTCCAATCCATAAGCTAGGGAATGTCAATAAGACCATTTGACCCTTTTTTGGGTCATATACCAGTATCTAATACATTCCAACGGCGTACAACTGCTCCCCATCCATCTGCAAAGCACATCATAGGAAACGAAATCCAATGATTTCCCTGTAAACCTTTGAAGAGATCAACAAAACAGGCGTTCTACAAATTTACACTATTTGAAGAAACTTTTATACTGAATAGTAGAAAGTTTTATACTAAAACTTTTATACTGAATAGTATAAAAGTTCGAGGAGCGCAGTGGTTAGCGCACTCGGTTTGCGATACGGTTGTTAAGTAACTTTGGGTGGCCAAAAATTCTCGAACTCGTCTTTGCTTTGGAAGGAACGTTAAGCTGTTGGTTGCGGCTGTCTACAGTCGTTAATACTCTAATGTTGGGATGGCGATTCTGGATGGCACAATGAAATACTGGTATAATTCTTCAGTCTTGATTTTATTTGCGAAACACATACATCGAATCACTTATAACTAAATGCTAAGATATTGACTCTATGCCTGTCTCGATCAGAAAGAAAGATTATTCAAGAGCAAACATGAACACGCGAATTCAAATAAGAAAAAGTAATAATTCATAATATTAGCGGTCAGCATTGACCATAAATCGTCCGAAGAAAAAACCTATCTAATAGGATCAAACCAAAATTATTTATTAAGTCTAGGCTATTACAAGCACTTGTGAAAGTCGAGAGCTACGCCATCGGTTCGTAAAGCTACGGCGGGAGACCTTGTAACGAGAAGAACCAGCAAGAAACTCGGCAAAGGCTGCTTTTTTTCTCCCTGTTTTATTTCATACAGAGCGTCAAGATTGAAAAATTACTTCATAAAATATGAAGTCACTTTCCATTACAATATTACATTTCTATAGATAATATGCACAAACCAAACGTCACTGGGCCCCGGACCCGTGATGGATAATGGCCTATTCTCCCTATTCCACCTATTCGCTTCGATTCTATCCACAAGGAGGGCCTGAGTCCCTCCAGTGGGGAGATTAATAAGCTAGTGATGATGACTATGATAAACGTTCAGTATTGTAGACAACCTAGAGCGAAACCAAACTGCTCGACATGTAATGGCCAGGGAGTTTGCACGATAGCTACAAACATGTCACGAATTCTTCTTTTTAATTTTAGGAATAACAATAATGTTTATGAGTTCAACTGATAAATGAGAATTACAAATGTAAAGACTGAAGAACAGATTAACCATTTAAAATAAAAGGGGGTAAAGCAAGGGGCTGAAATAGGATTTTGAAGTATTTTTGAAGAAAACTGCTTAAAAATCCACCAGCTCCAAATACTCTGAGGTGGGACCCAAATCCACGATTGCGAAAGGTCGTGTGTTTGAGTCCCATCTCTGGTAGTATAAGCGAGTATACTCCAATAATAAATTATTGATTTATAAATCATTTCATAACAAAAACTAACTAAAGACAAAGAATATGAAGTTCGTGATGGAGCCGTACCCCAGAGGATTTAAAACTACTAATGGTGGTTCTGAACACAACTGCTTGCGTTTATAAAAGTTATGTTTATTAGTTTGTTATACAGTTTAGGAAATGTTTTAGGAAAATGAGAGATTTTATTTTATTATTGAGATATTTTATTTTATAGGCACACTGACAGATTACAATCAATACAATAGGTATGATATAGAGTATTATTATTGTTTATAAGTTTAAACGGCAGTTTTTAATAAGTTTATATGGACAACATGATTACAGAGTGCTGATATCACAAAAAATTAAAGAACAACAAAAATAATTAGAACAAATCAAAAAATACTAAAAGAAAAATATTTTTAATGGAAATGTTTAAAAATTCCACTTCGTCCCTGACTTTTGGCAATCCAGACGACTGCTCTAAGCACTGAGCTTCCCAGGACCTAACAGGACTGACAAATCTTTCAAGTACTTCTTACTTTTTCGCTACTACAGGGTATATTCTCATTAATGTTCAGGCAATCCACCCAAACAGCCGAAAGAAATATTTTTACAAATATTTAAACTTTCGATATATTAATCATGGGTTCGAATCCCATCTCAGGATGCTAGAAACCAAGTGGTTTTTTAAGCATTTTTCAGTATAGCATTGTGAACTCGAAATTGATCAAAAAAAGAGATCATTACAAAAATAAATGGTGATGTTTAATAAATTATCCTGTGACAAAACACTAGAAATATGAATTAGTATTCTTATTTTAATTTACAGCTGAAAATATTATCTGAATTAATTGGATAAAAACTTGCAAGCCATCATGAAACAAAAGAAATAGAAGAACATCAAAACACATAAAGTTCCCCGACTTTAGTAATTACGTAATAAACTACTTAGTTAGTTAACGCGTGTTAGAAAAGAACTTATCCACAAATAAACTGTATACACCGTTAATTACACAATGCAATGAAGATATTTAATGATAATAAACCAAAGCTGTTTACATGTTATCGGCGAAGTATTACTGCCGGCACATCGGCATAGGTCCGTATAATGTGTTGGTGCTTCTGTTGTCATATAAGTCAGTATTTCGTCAGGCAAAGAGGCAAACACAAAAAATACTTATAAGAACACATCAATATAATTGTTACCATGCTTTGGAGGAGAATCCATGAAATTATAAATAATTAAAAACGAAGGAAATATTTCATAATTAAAAATATTTCTTCAAAATAAAAACTTATTTAAAAAATGGAACCGACTTCAACTAAACAAAAAAAATATAAATAATACTTATCTCAAAAGCTATTTATTCAAGAAAATGCTATTGAATTCGGACGGGTGAAGGTGGAAGCTTCTGTTGGTTAGTAATTAAACAATAGGCGCTCGATTTCAATGGCATTTTATTTTTAGTAAGGGTACGTCGGAGGGGGTTTAGTGGGTATGCACGTTTTGGCTAGCCTTTGAGTCCGTATGGATGGAGAGTCCCACACATCTCCTGTCACCTATCAAGCACTTGGGACAGTGCATAAACCATACCTCCTACAACAAAAAAGGGTCTCGGGTAGCTCAGTGGTAAGAGCACTCGCCTCCTTCGGTTCGACTAAAAATATACAGTTGCAAATAGATCAAACGTGATTTTATTTTTTTCGTAATTAATATATTGCGACTACAGATTGAGTTAAAATATCACACGACGTCGACCTTTGTAAATAATAACACATATTTGTGAACTACACTTGTCAATGTTAAAGTATAAATTATTCACTTTAGCAATGTCGTGCATCCCAAATTTCATAACACCTAATCACAGGACCTTACCTCCATGGGTGAGTCAGCTTTGAGAATAAATATCTGCTCTGAAATCAATGTAAAGTAATTTCAAGTGTACTACTCGGTCTCACGTCGTTGTTTGTAAACTGTCTCGATCAGAAGTTCGTAACCTTTTACACATTCTAAATAAATAATGCAATTAATTTATCTAAAGTATGAAACAATAAATGGTTAAATTATAGGAGCCTTTTGGCCAACCTTTCTCTAATCGGCCCATGTTTGTTTATATTATATAAAAATTTGTTTATAACTAACCCATTACGCCATTAAGCTCGCGTGCTTTTTAAAATAATTAATTAAAGAGCGCCAACCACTACGCCATTAAGCTCCTGCGTTATTAAAACTAATTAATTAAAGAATATAGAACTGGAGAGCTGCAACTTTCTATCAAAGGAGCCACACGTTTCCAAGCCCGTGTCTAGACAAAGGGTCTAGCCGGTAAGCGTAGGTATGTACCCGTATCACAGTAAGGATTCTTTTTAAAAACACCCATACTAATATTAGACATGTGTCTATTTTTCACGTTGCTGTAGAAAAACTTGATCGATATGGTAAGATGTTTCTGTGGAAATAGTTGAAAGCTAGAGACTGACACAAGCTACTTTCTACAATGAAAAAGCATATTATCCCTTAGGCCACAGGCGATGCTCCAAGGAACAGCTAGTAGATAATTAATCTCATAACCCACCTCTATAGTCAGTACAAATAAAGATTTTATTGGATTTCAATCTCATAATAAAATATTCTTCATTATATTATCTTCATTATATCATTATAGACAGGTTTATACTCAAAATTTTACATATTAGAGCCCTTATAAGCGTTGTTTATTTATACAGTGTTTTGCCATTTTCATTTGAACTAAAAGTCTTATTAGAATGACATGGATAGATCTATATTTTCTCAGTGATACTCATCTTGTCTTTGATTCTTTTTTTACTTCAATACTGATTCATTAAGATTCAACAAAATTTTGCTAATGTATTTGCATTGATTCATCGGGTCAACATACTCGTAGTAGCATTTACCTTAGCACCTAAATTTGTGAAATATTTAAAGCTACTTACGTATAGAGTACCGATACAGCAGAGTAGAGACGCTGCGCGTCCTTTCCAGCATCAGAGGTGTCGCTCAACTAACAAAGCTTTATGTTTTGTTGATTTATTATTTGTAATTGGATATGTAGACCTGTTACTTAGTTTAATTCCGAACATCAAAAATATACAGTCTTTAAACTGACGGATTCGATTATAAATTGGTATATTATTTTGCATTTATTGATATGCGTTTATAAAGATCTTTTAGTTTACACTAATTTAAATATAGCGAAAAACAGACAACGAATTTGAATTGTCCCGTCGAATCTAGGCAGCCTTTTAAATATAACATATAATTAAATTCATATAGCAAAACTTATAATTCTTTGTGTGAAATGATGATAGTGGAATATTAGCTTTTATCAGAAAGTAAATATCGATAATAGTAGACCGTCTAGTCCCCTAGGGACTTCATATTTAAAGTCATCGACAAGGCCGAAGGACAGGCAAAATTCACTGAATCTACTTCTATGTAATTTTTTTGTTAATAACAATTTCTTATTCTTATTTTTCATAGAATAGCAAAATAATACTATCGTTGAATGCATTATGTTCTACAGAACGTTTGAAACCTTCCTTTTTCGTGTACTACAGAACCTGTCTCGTTATAGGTAGGCAAGTTTTTGTGAAAACGTTCCTACCTTGACCCGTCGGGTGAGACATAACACTATTATACCAGCTTGGTTATCACCACGCGAATGTGTCGATAGTTGAACCGATGCTTGGTCTCTCTAATACCACTGATGTGCCTGCTGCGATGTATTACAGACGTCACCTATACTGTGTGTTTAAGATCCTAGGTATTGCACGGCAGTGACCTGTGGCCTAATTGTCTAAATTTTCTTCTTCTTCTTCTTAATTTTCAATCTACCACAATCATTTTCAAAAGTATAGCGGTGGTGACAGTGATTTATGGAATTGTGTAACTTTTCAAGTTACAATTGCTTTCGGAACGAATGATGATTTGAATGATATAGAATGTCATAGATAATTCATTTCGTTTTTTTGTTGTTAAGTTGTGAAATAATCTATACGATTTCGTATAATTGTAATTAATCCTCCTATTTCGACTAAAAAATAAAAATATTTTATTCATAAAAAAATAAAATAATAGAATGATAAATCATTTCATACTTTTGACAAACACAACGTTTTATTTAAAAAAAAAAAAAAACAAAACCACCGTACTATCTAACTAACAAAACGCACTAAGCGCGTTTTTTTATGTCAGCTCGTCTAGATGAATACTTACTCGATACTTTTTTTTCGCTACCAAGTATTGATATTTGATCGTTCAGTCACTAAGGAGTGTCAAAAACTCGCAAGCATTAGTCTGTTTATTCTGTAATAAAGTGTCTAAAGTCTATCTTATGAGAAAGTCCCATAGACGCAGCGCGCCTGTCCCTGTATGACAAATCATTACAAACCCCTACAAAGTTTATGCAGTTAGATATCTATCTAGAGAGGGCACTGCCAACAAAATTTTGAAGAAATACTTAATTAAATACATACAAAATACTTTCTATAGGCATCGCTTTTTATGTCTAGACCTACTTCTCTTTCTTCATTATTCAGAGTATAGCTATGGGCCATCAATGGTATTTTAAAACTATAAATCAAGGGTATCAAGTAAAAGTATCGATATCGTTGAATCCTTAAGCTTGTCATGTTATCAGCTGTGCATCATCTGTCAGAAAAGTTGGATAAACTTGGCATTTCATTTAAGCTTGAAATAATTATTAACAGCTGTTAATTTTTTTGTTGTATATAGATTTCTGAGTAAATCCACGTATAAAAAGATCGGTAACCCAATAATGGAGGAATTTATTTACATCGTGTAATAAATAGCAGCGTTTTACCTACCAATAAAACGCATATTAAATTGCTTACCTTATTCGAAGCTTATAGCTATATGAGATGGCAGTCTGTGGTTCCCGCCTATGATATTTTCCTTTTCTAACTTATAGCTCTTTCTCTTTCTGTGGTTTCTCCTTCCTCCACCTCGGAGGGGGGCGAGCTGTGATGCGAAGTGGAACATATTTAGATTTCATTGCGTCGAGTAATACTAGGCAGCCATTATCTATAAGCTTCGAATAAGGTAAGCAATTTAATATGCGTTTTATTGGTAGGTAAAACGCTGCTATTAAATAACTTGACCGTTATTCGAAGCTTATAGCTATATGAGACGTGTCTGTTATCGCCTAGTGATAGGAAGGAGAAACGTGACGCCAATGTGAAGATCAAAATAAAATGGTTATCCTGATCACAAGGTTTATTAAAAGAAATTTCTTTTTTTTTCATATACATTTTCATTTCCCAACCTTAGTTGCAATATTTAATCAATCACTGGAGAAAAATATTTTGATACATTATTTGTCGTAGCTGCAGCAGACATCACTTCCCGTTTATAAAACTTATGAAAAGTATGACTAGAGCGCCAGTTACCTCTCAATAATATTTCTTCGAGCGGATAATCATCCAGCCAGTTTTTGGATGCAACAGCCGATCTAAAACTACCTGGAGTTGCTTTAATGTCTGCTTCCACTAGAAGGGTTTTAATCCACCCTGCTATCACAGCTCTAGACGCTGCTTTTGGATTACCCCTAAATGTTACAAATAAATTATGGCAATTTACAGCTTCTCGTCTGTCTCTTAACAAAGAAATCAACTTATTTAACCAAAAAATAGGATCTAATCTTAATGAATTTGAATTCGAAAACAATTTCCATCCTGTCTGACGGTAACCGCAAGTATCTGTTTTCGAACCAAATAAAGGCCAAAAGGTAATTGAATTGGTCGTTCTTAAATAATGCTTCGGCTCAACACTCAGTAAAGTAAGGTCATGTATTCTTCTACCCGAAACAAGAAGCAACAGGGCTGCTGTATGTCGACAGACATGAAAAATGTTATCGAAATCCACTGAATAATGCTCCATAAAATCAATCAAATCGTCAAGGTTCCAAATAGGTGATTTTTGACCTAATGGTTTCTTAAGGGAAATCGATTTCAACACATGTTTCACTAAAGCATGTGAACTCAAAACACTGGTTGATTCTGAATTACACACTGTAGAAATAGCTGATTTATATAATAAAATAGTGTTATAAGAAAGGCCGTGAATCAAATATAAATCTGCTAAAAATCTGGCTAATTGTTCCCCTGAAGGTTCTTCTGCTATTATGTTATTTTCTTCACACCAAGTTAACCATCTTTTCCAGGCAACACTATATGCCTTTCGAGTTGAAGGACGCCACGAAGACTTCAACAACTCGATTTGGTCTACATTCCAAAGACTTAAATTCCCAGTCCACCCCCACATTTCCAAACTTCCAGTTCTAGATCTTGAATGCTGGGGGTGGCAAGCCTGTTGACATATCTATCAAAACCTCTTTGAGGTTCCAAATGCTGAATGGAGGTGCTTGTGCGCGTGACTTCAGATCCGTTCTCCAGAATACCTTTTTCCACCTGGGCACTACTAGGAGGAAAGTTTCTTTCGCTCGATTGAGTTGCGCTAACACCTTCGGTATTAGATTGGGTGGTGGGAAGACCCACGCGAGAGGAAAGATCCACTGCCGAGAAAAGGCATCGTGGAACAGAGCTTGGTGATCTCTCACATCCAGTGTTACATAGTTTGAAACCACGTTTGCTCTTTTTGACGCAAACCGATCTACAACGGGCAGCCCCCATTTTACAAAAATGTGATTCGTAAATTGAGGAAGCAGATGCCACTCTGGAGGTTGTTTTAATCGTGACAGGTGGTCGGCCTGCCTGTTGAACCGGCCCGGAATGTGGAATATTTTGAGATGTATTTTGTACAGGTCTAAAATACTGAATACTTGATATGTAAGATGTAGAAGAGGATCTGATTTTGTTCCTCCCTCGTTCCTTAAATAAGCGACAACGGTTCTGTTGTCGCATTGCACCAGTATCGTGGAATCCTTCAGGTGCAGACAACGATCTTGTAAAACCTTTAGGATAGCCAACATTTCTTTTTGATTGCAGTGCAAAGTTTTCTCCTGAATCGACCAAAGACCTGATATACTTTCGTTGTTCAACTGTGCGCCCCAGGCTATATCTGATGCATCGGTGGTCATAAAATGAGTTGGTGCCGGTATATGAATAGGTGAGGAATTCCGGCAATTCAATAGCCACCATTTTATGTTGCTTATTGCGTCTGGTGACAGTTGCTGTTGACCAATTGTCTTCGACTTGAGTAGAAAGTTCAGTAAAAGAAGTAAGTGACGGAAATTCAGTCGACCTTTTGGAACTGCATAACTGGCGAAGTTCAGCATACCCACTAGGCTCTGAAGATTTATTAGCGTAACATTGTTCTCTCGTAACATTTGATTGAGTCTGTTCATTAAAAGACCAACTTTTTCCTCTGGGAGACGTTTCTGGTTTAAAAGAGTGTTCCACTCTATGCCCAGGTAGCAGAGGTTTTTTCGAGGAATCAAAATCGACTTTTCGTAGTTGATTAGCCAACCCAGTCGCTTTAGCGTATTTAAGGTTAGTTGTACATTCTGCTGGACAGTTTCCGGATTCTGATGTGCCAATAGAAAATCGTCCAGATAAACTATAATCCGAACTCCTCTTTGCCGTAAGTACTGTGCTACCCAATTGGTGATGGTTGCGAATATTTTTGGTGCTGCACTTAATCCGAATGGGAGACAAGTCATTTCCAGGAGCTCCTCCTTGTAAATCAATCTCAAAAATCTCCTGCAACCCGGGCTTATCCCCAGATGAAAATACGCCTGAGATAAATCCACCTTGCAAAGCCAATCTTGAGTTTGGAGAAAATCCGGTATGCGCAGTACGTTTATAAGACTGAACCGCCCCGCTGCAACGTATTCGTTTAATGCTTTCAGATTGAAAATGGGTCGTAGAGACCCGTCGCTTTTGGGTACTAAAAATAGGGTAGATAGAAAACTCGGAGTAATCTTGGCCGGCACAAGTACCCCTTGAAGCTTCATTTGAGAAATTAATTCCGACATTTGACTTGATTCCTTGGTTTGAAATGAAGGCCACCTGAGATTGGGATAGGCTAGTGGCGGTTTCCTGATGAAGGGTATGCGATACCCTTGAATTATTTTCAAAACGAACTTGGATGCCCCCATTGATTGCCAATTGTGGTAAAAATGAGATAGGCGACCGGCTATTTGCACTGGATAGTCAATATTTTCGGCGCTTATTGCCTCTGTGTCTGGATGAAGAAAAGTTTCGCTTTCGGTTGATACCTGACTGCTCATTTTCTCTTCGTCTTGGTCGTGAGGCACGTGCTTTAAAAATATGCTTATTACCTGTGTTTACGTTGGAATAAGCCTGCCCCTGCGAGGGGCCTCGATGATAACATCCACCCTGCGAGGATGGACCTGGATTTTGGCAGTGACAGCATGAGAATAGACCTTGCCCTTGAGTGCCAAATCCACCGTGTGAGCCCTGCGAGGGCTGAGTTCGCTGTATATTCCCCTGCGAGGGGCAGCTATTATTACTTTTTTGACCTGTCTGCGAGACAGTTGATCTTGCGTCTGTGGTCCGCTTCCGCAGCGGCCAAAAACATTTACGAATACCTCCAGTTTTTTCCATAAAGGTACTAAAAGCTCCAGCATTGAACAAGTGATGGCAGGAAGGAGGTATTTTACGTAAAGTAGCCTTCATAAGAGGATCACGAACAAAGTTGATGATACCGTCTCGACGCATTTGTATAACCTCCGCTTGATGTCCACATATCAACTGAAGAAAGTCCGAGGATACCTTATGATAGTCACTCTCTGAGAAAAGGGTGGTTATTTTATCTGAAATCATATCGTGAGTAATGTTCGGCTCGTCCCTCGTCCAAGAGAGTAAATAACGTAGTGTATTTTGCAATGATTCTCTTTGCTTAAGAAAACAAAACGTGAGAGCTGCGTATCCCTATATATACCCTATCAGCATAGGTAAGGTGACGAAGAGTATCATAAGCTTTTATCTCGTCGTTAGGTTCTAGATCTACAAAGCCGGGACTATGGCTATATAGCTTTTGAGTATCTGCGTATCTTAATTCGCACCAATTTTCATTATCAAATAATTGTATATCATGTAATTGTTTTAATTGCATTTCGGATGTTTTTGGAAGAGAAGGTTCCAAAAACATCCGAAATGCAACTGTCACTTTTGTTGAAATATTCAAATTAAATAATTTTAAATCACCACTGGATTCTGGCTGAGGGGAACTCACAGCATAATCATCATAGAGTTTCCTACTTACATCAGAAATATATCCACTATTAGCTAATTTTAACTGTTCACGAAGATTATCCATTTCTTTAAATAGTTGATTTAACTTACGTTTTGAACCGTGTGATTTTCTACCCCCCTTTTTCTTTTGGTGATGACGACGATGCTTACGTTTGTAACTATTAGACGAAGAAGAATGTGATGAGGAGCTGCTGCTGCTCGAACTCGATGAACTTGACGAAGATGATTGAATCCGGCTTTTACGCCGCCGCGGAGGAGTTGGTAACTTCGACTCACTTTGCTTTGCAGATTGCTCCATAATAATTCTCAATTATATGTTGCCCTTGTATCTAAACAATATTTCAACACCAGAAACGCTTAAACAAAAAGGTAAATGCTTAATCGAACGGAAAATTCCGTTTAGATGTGAAACTATTACACTCATCAATTTTAACTTAACTGCGTTAAAAACGAATCAAACAATATATAAGTACCTTTGCATAAATAAAGACTAATCAATTATAAATTTTATAAGAAATCTGAATAAGATGTAACTTTTAAAAATATATATTGCAAAGCATTGCGCTTAGCTTACCCTCAATAAGAATGTTTTTTTTTTTTTTGTGAAATGGTAGATGTATTGAACTTACTCGGCGGGAACTTCGACGCCAATGAAATCTAAATATGTTCCACTTCGCATCACAGCTCGCCCCCCTCCGAGGTGGAGGAAGGAGAAACCACAGAAAGAGAAAGAGCTATAAGTTAGAAAAGGAAAATATCATAGGCGGGAACCACAGACTGCCATCTCATATAGCTATAAGCTTCGAATAACGGTCAAGTTATTTAATAGTCACCTTAATGAAATTTGAAAATTTTGTGATAGTTAAAAAATAACCGTTTAATGAAATAGTTATAAATACAAAAGCAATCAAGTAAGTATTCTTAGTATTTTTTCGCTCCTGCTAGTTGCTTACATCATTTTCATTCATTTTGCTGACATGAATTTGTTGAATTGCGTGGCACTAGAGTTACTCCAAAATGTGAATGTGAATAAATACTTCTTAATAATACTATGTAGTAATTAAGTACACTTGTTATATTTTAGTTATATAAAATAAGCACTTAGATAACAGTTAAATGTTAGTGTCAATTTTAACGATTACACTAACGTTTGTAAATACTTTGATCTTATAACCTTTGATTATTTATATTCAAAGACTTGGACGTTTCCTCTTGAAAACGTGATTACCCGCATAACTCTTGCAACGCGGGCAAACCGCACACCGCTATGGTTCTCATAAAAAAAATCTGTACGTATTGTATCCTTTGAGCACGTAAAATATCACGTATTATTTTTTGACTACGAGCTCTTGTTCGCCGTGTTTTAATGAAGCGAAAATGGGAGCCCAGTTATGGCAAGCACGCATCATTGGTATTTTTATGTAAAGATGAAAGCCTGTATGATAATCACGCATCACTAGCCTTTAATATGTGAATATAAGAACCCTTTTGGCAATCACGCATTACTATAATTTTTATGCAACACAAACATAACGATAACTCAGTCCACTAATCAGGTGAGTAACGTAGAATACGATGTGTCTTGTCGTATCTTCTGTTAAATATGTGTATAAAAAATATTACAATTTAGTAACGTATATAAATATAATTGATTATGTAAAATATGTTGCTTTGTTATAAGTATTCGATTTGACCATTTTTCGTTCGCGCCATTGCATCACGTGTCAATTTTGAGTACTGGTATAACAGAAGCAGAAAGGGGAGGGGGTAGTATAAAAACGGTTACAATGACTGTGTTCTAGAACATCAAAGTGAACGTTACAATATAAAGCGGCGTGTTATTGAGGGTTGAAAACTGTCGTGTATTTTATGGATCTGGAAAATAAATGATTTTATAAATAAGAAGTATAAAGTGGTTTGATTGTGAATAGTTCTTCCTCATGTTCAAAGATTTATTTTTGCAGCAAGTATTGTAAGACGTGCGAAGGCCATTTTGTGTTACCGTGCCCCAACACAGAAATTACACCAAAAAATAGGAATTATCATTGATACAAGTACTGAAAATACCAACTCTAAATACTGTGCAAGGCTGATACTAGGGGGCGCGACTACAATATGTGAATCATAAATCGCAAAGAATGAAGTTGCGAAAACGTCATAAGTACACTAAAATTTTATTACGAGATCAAACTAAGTGAATTATTATTATAATATAAAAGCCAGTGGCATCTTTGGCTGGAATTTAATTTTGCATAATTTCATTTACCATTACAAAGAAAAAACCAGGCAACCCGAGCTGCATATAAACTATACCTACCAACCACCAACAGAACGAATAAATTTATCACGCTACAGGCGTCATAGATTGCTTTTTGAAATGCTAAAATAGACAGAAAAGAGAAAGAAGAAGCTTATGAAGATCGTGCGATTAAATGGAAATACTGGAAAATTTATACCAATTATAGGAGTATCAAACTTATAAAATAATGTAGAAATATTATAATCGGTTTTCACGACGTCTGGCATTGATGGACCTTTATCGAGTTAGAGTAACTAAGTGAGAAAATAACACCCTTTAACGGAAAATAACTCGAAGTTCTCTTCGAGTAGCCTGTAAAATTGATTATTTAAAAAGAAAACTGGAAAATTCCATTTGATTTCCACAATTCGTCGTTATACTTGTAGTTCGTAATTATTGTCCGTATAAAATATAGTTGTTCGTAATTATTATGAACTATCTTTTCGCCAGCGGCTTCGCGTGTTCTAGTTTTAAGTCTAGAAATGAGAAAATTCCAGTAAAAATTTCATCCCCTAATTTACCCCCTTAAGAGTCGAATTTCGTAAAATCCCGTCTTGGTGAGCACTAATGTCCTAAAAAGAACACTTATGCAAAATTTGAAACTCCTAGCACCTGTAGTTTCTGAGATTTCGTGATGAATGAGTGGGTGAATAAGTGACCATACAGATATAACATTATAAACTTGAAAGTTAGTAATTTTGGATGTTTGTTACTTCTTCACACAAAAACTACAGAACGAATTGCCGTGTGTACCTATAATTAGTGACAATTTAAATTGGTTTTAGCATAAACATAATAATAAAATGTAAGCATCTTTTCATCTGGAAGCCAGAGAGATTCGTAATTTGTAAATAATGTTTTGAGGTTATATCACAACTCGAGATAAGCTACTTTAAAAATTAATCCATTAGAATATAAACGTTTTATAGTTTGGAAATAAATGAATATGTAATTATTAATGTGTATTATTAACCATATGAAAAAAAGATTATTTTTCCGTAGTAGATAAAACTATATGTATGTAGCAAACTGGAGGCCTACTCGCTTTCTCAAAAACGAAATTTCGTTTACGAACGAAATTAAAACGAAATTTCGCATGTACCGCTACTTTATATCATTTTCGAATATACCGACGAATCTTCGATTCCAAAGACAATTTTCGTGAACGATTAGAGTGAATGGCGTTATTGGATTTCTTATAATGTCAATTCCGGTTTTTACTGCAACTTGAAATATATAAAATTAAAAAACACATATATTTCTTTTAAATAAAATTTTAGTTGCTAAACATCGTTCATATATAAAATATTATAAAAATATAACGAAAAACTAAGTACATTAATTAATTTTATTTTTCGTTACAACTGATTAAGACACTATAAAGAACTCTTTTCTTAACAGTATTAACCCGACAAATTTAAAAGCAACCTTTCATTTATACGATGGCTATAATCTACGTACGGCAAACTTAAATGTCCGTATAATATAAACAATTATCTTCCTGCCAAAAGTTTTACAAGTTTCACCAAACTGTTCGGTGTTTACTAATTATGAAATTTGTATTTACAAATTTATTTAAGTAATTGATTATTATTAGATCCGACATTTTATCTTAACAAGTCAGTTAAAAACTCTATAAGTAAGTATGAAACAAAAATTTTTATAATTAGGTTTTTCATATTCTTTTATCAGTCATATTTTTCAGTTGTAATGGCGCCACATACAAATTCTGCTACTCCCGAGCAAATCGAAGTTCTCCTAAATTTTTTATGTGAACATAAGATTTAGCTCGTGGAAAATTAAGAGGAATCGATAGTGAAATACACGCGAAGAGATTGTGGGAGGAGATCGTAGCAGCCTCAGACCAAATAAAAAGTATAGACGGAGTTTTGCCTAACAGAAAAGTTAAGCCGATAAAACTACGCCTCAGCGTATTCGTACACAGTTTAACGCACACACACAAAACGAAACTACGCCTTGCCTATCAGTCTTAACTATCGACAGTGTGCGGAACGTTTCGTTATAAAAAAAAAAACAAAAATTTCTTACTTTTGTAGTGAGGGGTGTAAAAACCAATCCTCGAAAAATAAAAAGCAGGATGGAATCACATTTCACACGTAACTATTGGAGAAAACTTACATTTTTAGTAATTTAAGAATAAAATTTAAGTTATTGCTTGGAACACAAAACCTCAGCCAAATATACCATCGTTAAACGTTGTTATTTACCCCGAAATCAGGGAACTTTAATTATATAAGGCGTTATTTCTAACAAAACACAAATTACGTAATGTATTTGTTTCTTGTTGTATGGAAATGATATTTAATAAATTTTGCATTCAAAATGCTACATAGAGATCCAAATCACAGATACTGAAGTGTTAGATTACGGAAGTAAAAAATAAAAAAGGGTTTAATTTTTTACTTCTTTATTTTTACCAAACGGGTTTGCATTAATTTTTAGATTTCCAAACCGACATCAAAATGTGAAAGTAATGTGGATTTCAGTCATTCGTAATAGTCGAAATAAACCTTCATGGAATCCAACTTCGCGCAGCGTAGTTATTACGTTACGTCGAATAAAGCAAAACTCATTTTCAAAGGTTTCAAACTTTCTATATATTAAAATTTTAGTTAACACAGTGGAAGTTTTCAAACTTAACTTAAAAATTAATTATATAGTCTCTCTAATGTATGGCCTCCAATAATAATTACCTACTCTTAAAGATTTTAGAATATCTATGCTGATATTGTATTGACAAACGAATTAACATTATATAATTAAATAGCATAGCATTAACGTTAACTCTATAACGTCGTAACGTTAAATTATTGGGGTGTTTTTAATGACTATGGTCACACTGGCACGCACACTATAATTGCTAAAAATCGGCTTCACTTTATTATTCAGCGAACTCCGTCTTTACTTTTTATTTGGTCTGAGGTACCAACCTTAAATTAAATGGGTGGCTGTACAAAAACCCTGCAGCAGTGGCAAAAAGTAAGTTATATGATAAAATTAAAATGTATACACGAGAACTCAAATTCATTTATTCAATTTATTATTTAATGGGATATGATTTATTTCAAAGAAATTATATAATGATAGATAATTATTTCCTCAATCGATTAATAGCCACATCATAGGATATACTCATTGATAAGAAATCAAATATTTTTAGGTACGGTTTGATAGAAAACATCTTGCCAAAAAAAATTATGTAGATCTGCAACGTCAACTGGAGGTGGCCCATAAAGGACCTCAACTGACACAGTGGGAACTAAAGGTTTTAGATATAATGGGAGATGGATTTGGAGAACGCCAAGCTGAAGCCTGAGTACCAGCTTTTAGCGAGGTAAATACTTCGCCTGATATTGACTTTATAAAATTAATTTTTTCTTCATTGTTTTCAATAATGCTGATCTTCCTTGTGGTACTTAAACTTATATATATTTATTGCAGTCTAATGAAACACCCATTCCAGCTACCTCCAATCAAAACGAAAGCAACTATAATGTTCCCCCGGTAACACCACAAACGGAATTGCAACATTCTTTTATTTTCAGTAATGGTAAGTGTTTATTAGCGTTGTATTGTTATAGTCATAATCACATTCATATTCGATTGTGGTTAAATAGAACTTTAGGCAAACAATCAGTTACCCACGACTTGTTTGAATTGATTTAATAATTATATATTTTTGAAGTCAGTGGTGCATTTATTAAAGTGTTAGATCTGCGATACGAAGGCTAAGCAATTTTAGCAAGGCCGGGCATAAGATGGGTGACCAAAAAATGCACTTTCTCCTTGTTTCGGAAGACAGGTAAAGCCATTGATTCCAGCTGTGTCTGCAGTTGTTAATTACTACCAAACCGCACGGGGCTCAAGTGGTATCGGAGTTCTATGACTTATCTTTTATTCACTTTGACAAAGTAATAAGTTTTAAATAACTACTTATTGCATATTGAAAGTTGCTTATAACATTATTTTACAGAGCCACGGCCAGCACGTCCAATGCGCTGCAGACGGAGGGTTGCTGCAACACACAATGGCTGCAACAGGCTGTTTGTAATTGAGGAGGAACGGGCACTAAGAGAGACGACTAGGAATGCAGAACTGACACAAATTAGGACTGCTCAGTTCGAACTGTGTGGTCTCTTTAGAGAGTTTTTAAACCGCATATAAGATTTTGTTTGCTTTTAATTATTTTAATTAATAATTATAGCCTAAACAATACCCTTATTCTCTTTTATTTCTTAATGGAAGATAAATTAAATAAAATACTTTATCTTATTAAAATATATTTATTATTATTATATATATTTTAGCTATTTCTCTTCAGTATTTGCACTAATGCAGCTCTTGCTCTTCGGCCATCTTGAAGAGCTTGAATTGAAGAAGAGGTTGTAACAGTTGAAGGCAGAGACTGTCTGCTTCTTTCTATTCGCAGTTCTGACAACTTAGGAACATCAATACCAGCCCTTATATAAATATTGTGTAATATACAACAGGCTTTTATAATTTTACCTGCTGTATCTGGACAGTAATGAAGTTCCCGAGCTGCCAATACACATCGCCAGCGACCCTTCAAAATTCCAAATGTGCGTTCTATGGTTGAGCGTGCACGCTTTGGATAAAATTGTACCTGCCTTCGGGAGAGTTCTCTATGGCATTTTCTATTGGTGTCATCATATGCTCTCTTAAAGCATAGCCAGAATCTCCTAAAATTATTAGAATATCATAATTACATTATTCATGTATGTCATATTCTTATGAAATAACAATATTTTGGGTACTATATATCCAAACGTACCCAATAGATATGTTGATTCATTCAGAAGATTCTCCAAATGATTTCTTATTTCACATTCTCTCCAAATGAAAGCATCATGAGTGGCTCCACCATATGAAGCATCAATATTTAAAATAGATCAGTCATTATTTAATTTTAGGAAACTGCATTTTTATGGATTTAGAGATAACTCATTGGATTATATTGTCTCATACTTGACTGACAGAGTAGAGAGGGTTGATATCAATGGCAAAAGATCCCCTGGATCGAAAATTAAGATGGGCGTACCGCAGGGCTCAATACTTGGTCCTTTCTTGTTTTTTTTTTTTTATTTACATAAATGACTTGCCTTATTTCGTAAGGGATAATCATGAAATAGTTTTGTTTGCGAATGACACTTCACTCTTGTTTAAAATTAAAAGAGGGTTACCTCTAAATCCCCCAACCCGAGTGGGACCTGCCTCCTTTTTAGGGCGGGCCGAAAGGGGGGCGAACCGCGCGGTGTATGGCCTCCGGGCCGATCCCGCGCATCGCCTACCATGAGAGGGACATCGCTGAGTTTTAGTGGGTAAACTTCTGTTTCTTGTCTAGCCCCTTCGGGGGTGGGGCCACAGGAGGAGTCCCACATCACCCGTGGAGCCCGCGCAGGGTGAAGCGGGTATGCGTAACGCATTTATCAGCGTCAAAAAAAAAATAAAAATAAGGATTACCTCTAAATGACGATGTGAACAATTCTATCGCTAAAGTAGTACAGTGGTTTAATGTAAATAATCTTCTCCTTAATGAAGGAAAAACAAAATGCTTAGAATTTGTACTACCTAATGTTAAAAAAGTAGATATAAATGTTAATATAAAAGATAAGAACATGGGCCTTGTGGATACCACAGTATTTTTAGGAATAACATTAGATTCTAAACTACAGTGGGGCCCACATATTGATAGATTGTCAAGTAGACTTAGCTCTGCAGCATATGCCGTAATGAAGATACGTAGGTTAACTGACATAGATACTGTCAGATTAGTATACTTCAGTTACTTTCATAGTGTTATGTCGTACGGTATCCTATTGTAGGGAAATGCTGCCGACATACAAACAATTTTTGTGCTTCAGAAAAGAGCAATTCGATCAATTTATAATCTTAGGATTAGGGACTCTTTAAGGGAGAAATTTAAGGAAATAGACATTATGACTGTTGCTTCTCAATACATATACGAGAACTTAATGTACGTTCGTAAAAATATTAGTTTGTTTTCTATAAAAAGTGATGTTCACAATTTTAATACAAGAAATAAAAATAAATTAACGGTGCCTGTCACTAGACTGCAAAAAGTTAATAACTCATTCAAGGGTCTTTGTGTGCGCTTCTACAATAAGGTCCCAAGCAAAATACAACAATTAGATATCATGCAGTTTAAATCTACTATTAAAAAAATACTTATTAAAAAAGCTTATTATAAGGTATCCGATTATATAACAGATAAGAACGCTTGGACTTGAGATGATCCAGCAACTGGGTAGGTGATTACTTCTAAACTCATTATCTTGTTTCCATTATTATTAAATGATTATGTTATCATTATAAGACCATAGATTTTTTTTCTATCTCTGTTTATAATGTATTGATCTGGTAATGACATGGTTTTTGTAAATGTCATTACTCTTATTAGAGCTGGTGAGTTTCTTGCTCGTTCTTCTTATCATCCAAAAGACGTCCTGAACGAGTGGTAGGGAAAAAATGTTGGACGATTCAAAAGTACTTTTAAGAAGTCTATTTGAATAAAGATTATTTTGACTTTGACTTTAATATCTGGAAAATAATAGTGAAAAATGACGACAATTAATCTATACATAAGTTTAAAAGGTTTTAAGATTTTTTTATTTACATTTAATGTACAGAATATTCAATGTAAATCTGGAGTGTAAAGTCTGTACATTGACTTTCTTTCTTCAAGGTATCTTAATACAAGTAACAGAAGGAAAAATGTGAATTTTGAGTTTTTTGTGTATGTCTATTTCTTGTTCGCCTTTCACACAAAAATTACGAACTACGGACGGATTATAACGAAACGTTTTTAGGTTCAATTAGTTTTCGGTAACATAGAGGCTTTTTGAAAGTTTGAATATCTGATGTAAAACCCTAGTAGCCCATCTAAACCATAGAAGATATTAATAAAACGTCTTAGGAAAAGTTATAAATGTGAGAAACATTTTTCACTGACGTATCGTAAAAATCAAAGATCTGGAACAAAAACTATGGAACTCTAGCCGCCAAATTAAACTTTAGGAAAAGTTGTTTAGAATGATGAGCGTTTCTGATGACGAAAGACAATTGATTTTGTAAGTAACCCCCTATTTGTAAAGTGGAGACCATTATTGTTTTCTTATTCTACCGTTTTTATTGTTACTTAATCTAATAAACCATAAAAACATATTATTAACGCTAGCTGTTTTCTTGTGACTTCGCCTACGTAAATCATAGCCTATGTCATCCTCGTATGATGTAGCTTCCCGCTGGTGAAAGCATTTTTTAAATCTGTCGGTAGTTTAGGAACAAACGATCAAATCTTTCCTCTTTATAATATTAGTATAGAGTTCAGGCATTAATAGTTAAATACTGGCTAAAATTCTCATAATTATAGTCCGGGACATTTACTCGACGTGAAGATGTTCTAAAAGCCGACCATGAACGTCATGCTCTATCACGAGTGTGCTAGAGTTTATTTTGAAATTATGTTTTTAATATTTTGCTTAGCGTATATTTTACGTCAGTTATTCTAGCGATCTGGAAAAATACGAGTATTTGTTTAGAATAAATAAATTACCTTAGTATTTAACTATTTGTGCGCATTTTTGCATATTAAACAATTATAATATATTAAACCCATACTAATATTATAAATTCGAAAGTAGCTCATTCCGTCCCCTAAACCAATTTTTGATTGTAGGTTCGACCTTGGAAAAGGACATAGGATATTTTTTTTGCGAAAAATGGGGTTGAAGCTTGGGATAAAAATACGAAGTGCGATAATAACTGAATTCCACGCTGGCTAAGCCGCGAGTGGAAAGCTACTAGTTATAACTTTACTAATTATTATTTTCATAAACTTACAATTTGAGTGTTAATTGAATGGAAATGTTTCCGATTAAAATATTGTTCCTCATGGTGTGAAGGCCTAACTATTGCAATATGAGTACAATCAATGCACCCGATCACAGCAGGTAGCCTATATGCCTCGTTAAATCTGTAATATTAATGACATTATTCTATAGGTAACTATTATAAATTCTTACATAAAGCTAAAATTAATAAACTATTACTTATTAAGCGACAGTAAGTATATATACTTACTGTCGCTATAGTAAGTATATATACTTAAGCGACAGTAAGTTTAGTACTCCGTAAAAGGGGAAGATTCGGACATTCATAAGCGTTTAGTAAAATTCAATCCTTTGATATATTATACAAGATATCGGCTTTGAACTTTTTAAATAAGGAGCAGAAAGTATGCTTTATGTTTTAATAAGTAATTGAATAATTTATCTTTGATTATCAATATTTTTAAAATCATTGACTAAAAAGTGTATGAATGGTGCCAATCTTCCCCTACTGTCGCTTAATAAGATTCCTTTCATTTCGGTTTTGAGGGGATTTAATATATTTTCTTATAATATCTGGTGAATTGAGGGCAGTCATAACCTCCTTCAAACACCGCGAAACTGTTTGTTGGGCCATAGGCCCATCCCTGTTTTGCGCTACTGATCCTTGATAACTACCTCGAGCATAAAAATTCAGCGCTGTAAGAATCTGAAAAATATAAAATGCATAGTAGTAGTCATGTAATTTTTATTATCAAGAACTACGATAAAATATTTTAACAACCTTAATTGTAGGCTCGATGCCATGAGATCTTGCCTGTGGACGCAGTAAAGGTATAATCTCCTGGCATAGCTCTTGAAATAATTCACGACTGATTCTGTAATTACTTACAAACTCAGTGTCGGGAATATTTCTGATATTAAGGCTATGTCGAAGTTGCCGCCGTTTTCTTCTACGCTCTAATCGTTCTTCACTGAGAGCGGACTCGATTAAAAGTAATCTGGACCCCATTTCGAAAATAAGAAATTGCTAACGAAAATCAAAAAGGTAACACTTTTTACTTCGTCAATTAGAGGTTAGATTTCCGAACAATTACATGTCAAATTCAAATGTAATTTCGTTTTTTCGTAAAATAGAGTAGGTTTAGAAAATAAATATGTCAAACTATTTTCGTTCGTTGAATATTCGGAATGAACGTAATTGTAGTAGGAAACGTGCGCAATTTCGAAGGATATTTCTCCGCATAAATCATCCGCAACGTAAATGCTTTATTATTTATAGCTTGCCTCTAAATGCAAAACAATCATAAATGCCTTTACAATTAAAATTAAAACTTTTATAAAAAATAAAACAAGAACCAACCTGCATGAATGACAACTAACTGAAAAGGCTGAAATAAGATAAAAATTATGTAACATTATAAATAACATGCAGTCGGAGGCATGCTCAAAGAGAGAATAATTTGACTTAATATTCAATTTTATGTTAGTTGTTTTCGCACAGGCAAATTTTTCGTTTCATTTAATTATAATTTTATTTATGTATTTTTAGTTAGACAAATTACCAAGTTGGTTCGGAAACTGAAAGAACAGAGTCCATATTATTAAACTTTATCATTGTATTATTTTTATTTGTCTTACGGTTAAGATCATCATGATATAACTTTTTTGGAATCTTTGTATTATGCCCATCAATTTTATATCCAAATTGTAGTATTTGAATTAGAAAATAGATATATCATTAAATATAACGACGTCGCTCAGCCTAAAATACTAAAACTAGCTATCTGTCTACTAGTCATCTAAAAATATTTGGGCTATTAAGACAAATCTAACGATATCTCAATCATCTAAATCCGTTCAGCGGTTATGAGATATAATGTAAAAAATAATATTACATACAAATATACAAGATACGCGCGAAAAACCTAACCCTTCCTTTGCAGTCGAGTAAAAAACTGTTAATTTTTTTTTAAGTATGTTTCCTAAAGCTATTTGTAAAGTGCATGAATTTAAATTCGTAAGGTAAGCAGTATATAATTGCATTTTTATACGACATGACTCGACGTCGATTAATGAGTAGACTGTATCCTGTTTACATAACTTTCACTGTTGGGTTCCAGAGTATTCTACGGGTATTTCGGAATGTCCGAAGGAACCGCTCATTATTTAGGTGCCAACCCCATAACGTCGTAACCGAACGTAGCAAGACTCGTAGCCGCATCAGCTTGTCGTAACATTACAGGTTTTCAACCTACTTTCCACCACAGATAAATTATAATAGTGTTAATGTTGTTTGTATATCGGGTGCTGCGAGATGAATTTGCTTTGGAATACTTATTTTCAATTCGACATCTTTTAGTTTTCCTAGCTATTCAAAGATGATAGATACAACAGTAATTACGAATATTTAGATTTAATTTTATAGTTATATAAAGTTAAATCAATTTAAATGTATTCTTACTATTAACTCATGGTGATCGAGTATTATTGTATTCGCAAATTCGCTAAAGAGGGGTAAAAAAGTTTTTATTAAATGTAAAAAATATTATTGTTACAGTTTTTTTTGTAATAAATATTGAAGATTATTCCTGTATTTAAAATTCGAACCCAAGAATCAGTACTCTATCATCACTGTGTCTCAGCGTTTCCTATTTAGTCAAGCCAAGTCTCTTAAGATAACGTCTTAATTATTATGATTTTTCCAGAACTGTTGTTGAGTGATCGCTCATATCATTTCTATTCTTCATTTGCTAATTTTCTGCTTTTATAGTTTTTTTCATGTCTTAACCTTAATTAAGTTCATCTCTTTAACAGTTTTAGTGTCACTCGCTTATGCTTATTAGTTGTAATCGGTTTTTAAAATATAATTTCCTTTGAACTACATATTTTATGTAGTAGAATGCCTTATTCTTTTACATGTTTCCTTATTTCTATCTGTTACCATATCATCATATACCATGTTTCATACATAGTTACATAATACATTCTAATGGGCATAAGCTCTAAGGGCTACTACGTTTTATCTATTACGAAAAACCAGAAACAGGTTTTTCTTATACCTATATGTTAAATTATGTTTTCGAAGAAATAGAATAGGTTGATTTGCACGCGTAGTAATTAAGTTATTACCTTTTGATGCAATGCACGGCTGGAGCTTAAAACTTCGCTATGATTGAAATAAACGATAGTATGCAAATAGTATTTCAATTTTGTTTTGATTCCACTCATGAACTTTCTGCTTTTAAACTCCTTTGATAAACGAACGCATCTGTTTACAAACTTGACTGAACATACAATTATATTGCTTTGGATTGAATTCCATGTTTGAAACGAACTGCTTTATCGCAACCAAAGTCCTTTATAGTTCAGAAACTAGAACAATTTAATGTCCCCTTGAAGCTTCTGAGCATTCTTGTAAACTGCGGAAAATAACATTTTATATTTTTTTTAATATATTACTTTTTAATGTTAACCGTCTGACTTCAAAGAATTATATTTAACTTGTTCCATTTACTTTAACATGACTTTGTGGATAGCCGTCGCTGCTTTTGAATACTTTTTTATTAAATTTATCGCGTTATTCAAATTTTCCAGCAAAATTTGACTCACATCCCGCTTTTTTATTGGTCTGCAAAATTGTATGCATATTTGTATATAACTTAGATGATAATGCAATAATAATAAATGTTAATATGGAATAGAGCTGATGCGATGAGAGAGCCACTTGGTAACCATGAGAGCTATGTAATTAATTAAAAGAAACAAACACGTCGAATTTGAGTTCGTTAAAAAAAAATATAAAAAGAATCACGCTCATGCGCCCTGAATTCAGCTTGATTGTACAGGTCATGAAAATATTATAGTTCGGAGAGCCTAAACTTAAGAAATATTGGGAAGCCCTGGGATAAAGCGCCAATGACATAAAACCTTTAGAAGTACGTTTGATTTGAATGAACCTCTATGCTATGACAGTTTATAACTTTTTATAACAAAATAGCACTGCATGTTACTACAATAGTAGAAATTTCTACAACCAATGTTAATGGTAATCAGAGAACCTAAAACTGCAGACGCCAATCCATTCAACAAAGTTTCTCGACAAGTCTTTTACAGTTCAGGCTGTCCGCCTTTGGAATAAATTACCAGATGATATAAAGCGTGCACCATCATTGAATGTCTTTAAAAATAAGGAAAAAGAGCATTACTTATCTGTCACTTTCTGAACGTTAAACTAGGCTATTGTATATTTATTATTGTATATGTATATATTTATATATGTATGTGTGTATATATTAGTATGGAAAAATTTTATTTCAACTCTGTAGGACACCATTTACTACCCATCTTTTTTATGTAACTGTCCAGTTTAACTTTTGGTTGCCTGGAAGATATTGCTTTTTAGCGATTAGGCCGCCAATTGTACTGTTTATTGTTATTAATTGTTATGTTGATTTTACTTTCAAGTACAATAAAGTGTTCATTCATTCATTCATTCATGTACTGTCACACGTTAAGGCTTATAATCGATTGTATAATATTAAGTAATTATAGTTGACGTGCTTTCGACTGTATCACTTAAACCTCACAAGTGACAGCTGTGAATTCAATTACATCTTCCATAAAAATAATTTTATTAATTCCTTGGAAGATACGAACTATTACTGCGTCAAATTATTGTATGCGTAATAAACTAGATTATTGCCAGCGGCTTCGCCCGCGTGGATCTAGGGTACTGTTTATTTAAATACCGAATCATATCATGAGACGGATATAATTACAATGACAAATTAAATAGTAAACAATAGTTACTATGGTAGCGTTTTAATTCTCTATATGAATTTTCACCTCTTATTTGCTGTTTTGCAGGGCAAAATAGCTTCCCGTAGGTAAACGATTTTTTAAAATCGGTCCAGTAGTTCCAGAGCCTATTTGTTGCAAAAAACAATCAAAACTTTCCTCTTTATAATATTAGTGTAGATTTATATATAAATATATATATATATATGTATATATATATGTTAATATATATATATATATTAATAGGATAAAAGATTATATTATCACTGGGATTATTTAAATTTAAATAGAATAAAATAGACATAAGTTACTCTCATATCTACGTGATCGCGAATAATTTGTCAAATGACAATAATGACACATTTGCGTAGTTTTAGGGTCGCTTACATACATATAAGTGTAGATGTTGAGATGACTGGGACAGTACTTGAGTAATATTTATATAATAAATAAATATTGTAATTATATTTGCTTTATATATGTATTTGTTGGTAAGTATGTTTATTTTGTATGTGTATTATTGGTAACATGTATTGTGTGAACAAATTTTTTTATTCCTTGACTGGGAGAGAATGCTGTTAGCATTAAGACCGCCTTTTGTACCATTTTTTTTTTCGTCAATAAATAAACAATTAACGTGGGAGAGCCACGCTTCGGCATGAATGGGCCGGCTCGACCGGAGTGATACCACGGCCTCACAGAAAACCGACGTGAAGCAACGCTTGCGTTGTGTTTCGTCGTGTGAATGGGGGTACCGGAGGCCCAACCCCTCCCTATTCCTTTCCCTCTACCCCTCAACCCTTTCCTCCCTATGATTATATTCGTCCCTCAAAGGCCGACAGCGCGCTTGTAGCCCTTCTGGTGTTGCAGTTGTTCATGGGCGACGGTAATCACTTACCATCAGGTGATCCGTTTGCTTACCCATAAAAAAAAATTGAACAAAACAACCGTACAAGAGTTGATAAGTAGCTGAGTGCGTTAGTAAATAAAGTCCTTGTATTATGGAAATCTAAAACAACGCAAGTTAAGTACGACAACACTCAATACAAAGATGTTCATTTTATATATATGCCTGTCGGTAAATCAAACCAGGGACTTGTAATTGGCACCTTGCATTTTCATCAAGTCAAACGGAAGAAAAACTAAAAGAAGTAGGTCATTTTCATTGGTCAAAACATATTTGAACACTAATGCCATCTATTAACGGTAGAGAATAATCACTGTGATGTTTCACCTCATAAATATCGAATACTTACTTAATTATCAAAATCAAAAAGAGGTCTGGCGGCACTGAAGTGCCCCAGCCACGTCGAGCAAAAAAGGGCGCGGCCATATCATCCTTCTCTCGAAGCCATTCGGGCCATTTTTGATCTGCTGTAACTTCGTTGTGGAGTATCCTTGAAGCTTAAATTTTCAGTGACCAAGAGGGCATCACATAACGAAGCAAATTTCCAAATTACATTAAATTAAAACAGTACTTTAAGAATAATTGCAATTCAAAATACCTTAATTTTGTCATTGACTGATTCATAGATCATCGAAAAAAAAAAAACAATATATAGAGTGATAAAAATCAAACTAAAAAGTCGATACTACAAAGAATACATGCCGCTTGCACCGCAATAGGTTAGAAGTCTGCCAACTCAAGGCTTTGACCCAAATCTAAATACGTCCCTGTATTTCTTACTTTATATATGACGTGACATTATCAACGCTTCTAAGCATCTAATTTGTAAACGGCCTAATGCAAGGAGGTAAGCGTGAGGTTCCGAAGCTTTGGAGAGAGAGATTAGAGTGATTAGATTAACATCAATCATCCAAACGTTCGAGTAAGCATCGTTTGTTGACGATAAACAACTTTTTTTATACTTTATTTATACAAATATAAAAAAAAGCTTTTGAATACTTCAACGCAGATTTCATATATTATGAACACAAGACCATATTGTTAAGTTAAAGCTTGACGTCTTGAAAATGGTATACTTTGATTGGCTCTCGCAATATTAGCGGAATTTGAAATGCAACCATGCGATGCCGTTTTAGTGCTGTTTGCAAAAAAACTTAAATTTTTATATGTCAGCTCACAAAGGATTAGTTTTCATGAAATGATTGTTGAATTGAAGAAATAAATCCAAATATTACCTATCATTAACGGCGTTAACTCATTTTCACAAAATGAATTGAAATAAACATTTCGTGAAAGTTTTCGGTTTCCAAAATGCTAAAGACTTGCTTGAAAAGAAACGCGATTCATTTCCGGCTGATTGTGTCATTTTTTTATCACGTTGAATGTCGGCCTTTAAAGTTTACATCATATGGCTTGTGGGGATACTGCAGTAGAGTTCTGGGCCCATTTTTAGTTCTCACTGAGTAGGTATTTCGTTACCTTTTTCAATGCCTGAGTGACCAGAGTAATACCGATTGGAAATAATTTTATTCCTTTGCTTCAGTTCATTAAGTTTGTCAATGCAGCCCAGTTTTGAACATATTGTGTTCAATTATATGTCATTAGAGTGCAGTTTGGCTGTCAGAAAAGAAGAGAAATGGATTGATGTATGTAGTTTCGTTGGCGATTGGCATTTGTGCTTTTTAAACTGATACTTTGTAAAGGTATACCTCAGCCTGGAAAATTGTAAATACAAATCTTCAGTATTTATATTAATTTAAATATATATGTTTCATAAGAAAACATTTCGAAGGATCAACTGTCTAAGACACTATTTACATTTAATTATCAACTATTTTCCAATTAGCAGATAGCTCGATAAGTCGGATTTCGTAAGACTCTTTAGGTATTATTTCGCTGCTAAGAAACGTATTTACCGGTTTATTTAGAAATTTTATTGGTAGGTACTGAGCATAAATTTAAATTGATAAGTTGCATCTAAATGCAATTATATTCTTTTTATTCTAGTCGTAACTAATATTATTTTTTGCTCATTTCTACCATTATTTTTAGTGATAAACTTATAAATTTATAACGGCTAGCGGCTTCGCCCTCGTGGTTCTTAGGGAACCATTTAGTAGGATTAAAAGTATCCTATTATCAAGTAACCTAAGTACCAAATTTCATCAAAATCCGTTCAGTAGTTTCGACCTTATTGACGAACAAAAATCCAAACAAAGAAACTTTCACATTTATAATAGAATTATCTGCTCACAACAAATATAAATATACCGCCAAATAATAATATGCTGCCAGAATCGAGGTAAAAAATATAAAAAAGCAAGTCATATTGGTAATTTTTTAATTTTTGAATTAGACTTCGAAAGTGTGTTTTTTAATTTATTTATTTTAAATAATTGTTTCTTTTCTAATTACAAGTGTAATCGCCTTATTAAAATTTTATCATGTCTATTCATAGACTTTCGATTACCTTTCAAAAAGAATTTAAACACTATGTTTATACATTCCTTTGATATTTGATTGGAAGCTCATAAAAATAAAACTAAAAAAGCTAATTTAAAAAATAAATTATTGTAGGCGTATTTTTATTCTCAGATTGATATTTTATTGAACAGAAGCCATCCGAAATATTATTTCTATGGGAGAAGCCTTTTCAAGACGACACAATTTGACATCTTTCTTGTGACATTAATTAAAACGGAATTATCGATGAGTACGCAATTTCATACCCATTATAAATTACTTAGAATCCATGCATTAAGTGGCGATTTACTTAGAAATTAAATTGATTTTCTTGTTGAGTAAATAAATATGCATTAATTGTCGATTTCCTTGGAAATAAAATTGATATTCTTATTGAGTAAATAAATAGAAATTATAAATACATAGATAAGCTTTTTGCCAAATTTATGTTGGCTAGTAATATGCATATAAAAAAACCTACGTATTTATCATGTTGCCGTTGAACGCTCAAATTCAAGTAGGTACTGTTTTTAGACGTTTCTTTTAAATTGGCTCCATCCTATGAAGATCCCAATTTTAAACTTAATATTGAAGCGAGCAGTTCGCTGGTTTCCGTTTCTGTTCTGCGATGTGGATGTTAAGCAACTTTTACAAGGACCAGTCCTGAGATGGGTGACCAAAAATGTATTAATTCAAGCTCCTCCGTGCTTCGGGAGGCACCTTGAACTGTTGGTCCAGGCCACATAAATGCGATTATTGCCCATTGTTCTTGAGATGGTAATGTACCAAATAAATTTAAATTATATCTGCAATCTTGTTTACTGAATTATGTTGCAATAATTTTTATAGATATTACAAAATATAAGATATAAGACATGACGTGATATACAATTATGATAATAAAAATATATGGTTTGACAAAATTTCTCCCATTAAAATTTGCACATACATGTTAACTCGCTAAATCCAGTATAATTGTTAGTTACGTTATCAGCTCCGACAACGTTCGAATTTTATAAACAAAGAACAATCAATTACCGTGTACGAGATAAACTTATTTACGCTCTGTCACCTGTACTTTATCACAAGTTAAAGGCACCTATAGAACGATGTTGCTCTAGCATAGTGCCATCTCAATTCTCAGTCGTACACGAAATCCAGTGATAGGTTGTCGTGGACCGTAGCGCGGCTCTATGAAAATAATTCTCGTGACGTGACGAAAAAAGGATACGAAACTTTTAAAAAATTGATTTAAATTTTGTAATCCAAGAAAGAGAACCTGTAAGAAGTTTTTAATAGGATGTAAGATTACAGTGTGATTTGTATTCTGAATTTAAACTTTTGATGAACTTTGTAAAATTGGAATTAGCAGTTGGGAGAATCGACAAAATCTGTGAGTAGCTATATATTAATTTATTATTAATGATACTATATTGAATTTTTATTTATACTTTCTTATAAAAAGCAGAAAAATTACAATGAATAATTTTTACGATGTTCTAATTTTTTAATTTTAATATTATTTATTAATGGTTATTTAACATAACTGGTGTTTATTTAATACTATGGTATTCAGACTTATGTGTCCAAAAGTCAAACGTTTATCTGAGTATTGTTTGTAACTAGCAAGTCTAGGAAAAAGAGTTAATATTAGATATTTTCCATCTTGTAGTATCAGTTTTTTTTAAAAAGATAACTACTCCGTCCACCATTTCTCGAGGTGAAACCGCCTAGTAATTGAAATGCGCCCATTAGTATTCAGAACATCTTCTCTATATAAACTTTGACTGTGTCAAATTGCATACTCTTATGCATGCATGTCTTATACATAGTTTTTAATAAAAAAAAAAAATCTGCGTGAAGTTTGTAGACACTCAGGATTAGTTGCACCAACTTACATTAACATTATCAAACATATTCTTAATAAAATGCTTGGGGACCAAATGGATTTTTTTGGCGCCCTGAGATGTAACTTTTTTTAGCATTTTCCATTAAAAAATATTTTTCAGTATAGTCATTTTGAATGCTAAATTAATCAAATATAATAAATAACAAACATTTCAACGTACCGGTTAACCAAATAATAAAGAGTTATCATATGTCAATGGTTGGATGACGTCCTAAATTTAACTGTTAAACCAATGTTAAAGTCAGCGTGACAGATATTGTCAAATTTAACATAAACTATAACTTTAACTGCACTTATTGTGCAACTTGGGTGCAACCGAAGCTTAGTGTCAGCGGACTTTTTCCGAAAAGATATGCGTGCACAAAAATAATCCGCATTAGAGATGATATCAAATTTCTCCAGTTGATTTTAAACTCTACTACTAGTTCACCGATAATTAAATCAAATGGTGAAATGTGATAGAATCGTATAACCTGACATGCGGTTGACTATACACTGGGTTATGATAAATCGAATTTATTTTTGCCACTGTATTTTTAACTCCTCTTAACCCGCACAATGATTTATATGTAGATGCGGTTTCCACTGTTGAATAGAAAATTGTCTGGCGAAAGTTATCATCCAAAGAATACTTCAGTGTTGTCTTTGTCTTTTTATATTAAAACCAGCATAGAATCTCAATTAAATAAAACCTAATAAAAATATAATAAATGTGATAGCACTACGCTCGACGACGTATTTCAGGTTGTGTTTTTTTAACAGAATAGCGTAGAAAAGGTCCTTTCAATTTACAGTTATTAAAACGTCGAGTTATTGAATTAAGTAAAATGTCTTCAACAATGGTCTGTAAATAGTTAAGTTCAGAATTGGTTAATATAAAGATGAGGGTCTATATGGGACTTTTCCAGCCCCGAAAGTTACTGTTGATTTCAAGTTGATCGTATCTAAGAAGTTTTTGTATCTTTCATATCACTTTCGTCACCCTACCAAGTCGAGCAAAACGGCTGTTTCATCCTTTTCTTGAAGCTATTCGGGCCATTTTTGACCCCCTGTAACTTGGTTATGAAATAAACTAGAATCCTTAATTTTCAGTGATCAAGAGTTAACACATAACGACGCATATTTCCAAATTAGGTACGTTTAATTTGAAAGAGTACTTTAAGAATTATTGAAATTCAAAATATCATAATTTTGTCTCATAGATCATCAAAACTCTAAGGTATTTCTAGCAGACCCACAGACTCCAAATCATTTAGTATTTAGATTAAAAAGCAAGGAAAAATCTAAAATTATAAAATATAAGTCCCGTTTTTTAGTTTTTCGGATTTTTAATAACTGTATAGCATTTTGAAAACATCCGTTGATGTGTTGTTTACATTACTTTAGTTATTTAGCAATACAACAAAGAGTAAAGTATATGCAATACAAACTTGATGATCCAAGTTTAACCAAAGAGTAAATAATGTAACACATAAGAAAAATTATACCCTAGGAAAAATTGCGGAATACTTTATTTATAAATCTATGTGACATAAGTATAGAGTGGACCAACGACGACTGGCAAACAAACGCCATCAAATGGGCTTCGTTAGACCTTATATCTATAGGTATAATAATCGATATAATCATAAAAGTCAAGTCAAATAGTGGATTGATGGAAGTTTGTTTCTTCTGTATTTAGATGCGGTTACACTATACAGGTGTCCCAGAAATCAACGTTAAGCCGAAAACGGATCATAGACCAAATCGTGACAGTTATTAGCAAAATGTGAAAAAAATATTATATAAAAATTATTATTATAAAATTATCATGTATTTTTCATATTATGTGGATTTTAATTTTTAAATAAAATTTTAGATAAAACTTTTACCTAATTTTACTTTATTTTTCATTTTTTTCCTCATTTGTAATAAATATAATCATAACTCTTCTGTAAAATATTTTTTACAGCACAGTCGGTTAAAGTTGGGTGTAGTAATTATTTTGAATTTAATGTTGGACAAAAACGCAACATTTTATTGAAAACTAAGGTAAGGTATGTTTCAATTTTATATTGTGATTTACAGAAGGGTTAGTTATGATTACATTACAGAAAAAGAGTAATATTCGTAGTCTTAGGACTTGAAAGATCATCACAGGATGTCAGTTTTTCCGATGTTTTTTTTAATCCATACCTACTCCCACAGAAAGACAGGTTGTAGATAGTTTTAGTTACTAATATGGGAACGAAGTTAATGTTATGTGCGTACTTAGTAGTTTAATATTTTTAGAAACCCGGAAAACAAAAGACATAAATCGCTATACGTGCTATATTCCAATTTATATGAAAATATGTAAATACTAACATTATCTACAAAAATTGATTTTCAAATTGACAAGAGTTAATTTCATAGAAAATACGAAGCTCCCGGTATAATAAAAGGACATACTCTTTCAAGTGGTTTCAAAGATAATGCCAAAACACCGGTTTCATATTTCAAACGAAGTGTTTTGATCCCGAAAGTTTTAATTTTAGCTTAAATATCAAGCTGATGGAATAAGTTCTCATTATTCAATTTCTTTATAATACTATGGTTCAATACGCTTCATGGCTTTTTTCATTGCCACAATGCATTATGGTCAAATAGCACTCATGCTATTCGATGTGGCTTTCAAGCCACGACACGGATTTCTCTATATGGTTATTCTTTGAATGCCACAACGCGTTTTAAACATTTTTTTCACTCAATAAGCGATTTGGATCTTTCAGCATAACATATTTAAGTATAAAAGAAAGTCATAATAGTTACACCATTTATAACTCGAGAACGGCTGGACCGATATTTATGATTGAATATAATAAGTATTCAAATATATCAATGGGAATAATAATTTTCTAAATAAAAAATGTTTAAAAAATTCACTTTGTCCCTGGCACTCTGAGATGAGACTCGAAGAATATTAAGAATAGTTTCAGTATATCGACTCGAACTCAACGACGAACATTAGAGCTGTCCAATCATAGAGGTTCAATGAAATATAACATGCATGCCCTTTGCAATTCGCACTTCTTGTTTACTCCTGATAAATATATTTCATATTAAGGCCCATTGTTGTGGTAAATACGATGACAATGAATGTGCATGTCACGTTATACAGAGCACAAGTCATATCAGGTACCTTGGCGTTTTATTTGATAGTGGCCTGGTTTTTTCTTCTCACATCAAAGCACTTTGCGGTAGAGTTAGAAAACTATTATTTATATTTAAAAAACTGCTTTATGTTGCTGATATGAGTACTCTCAGAAGCGTTTATCATGCGTTGTGTCAGTCAGTAATGGGATATGGGATAGAGGTCTGGGGCGGAGCTGCTAAAACCCATCTTATTGAGCTCGAGAGGGAGAGTTGTGTTAAAAGTCATCCATTTTAAACCTCTTCTCTATCCTACACTAGATCTATATAGAATTAGCAAGGTTTTGACTGTCCGGCAGCTTTGATGAAACAGCACAGTTCATCGTAACTTCGCCAGGATCTTAGATGTTCACATCGAAATCGATATTATCGCGTAATCCAAAAGATGCGTTGTAGGACAGCTCATGCTACAAGGTTTTACGGTTATCTGGGTCCATTCTTGTACTATAGGCTGAATTGGAAACTTCCTAGAAATGCCCTTAATAAATGGTCATGTCATAAAAAACTTAAGGAGTACCTTATGACACTTTCGTACACGGATAAGGAATTATTGTTTCGAGTAATGCAATTAATAAATCACAATTGACTATTTAATACCTAGATATCTGGATGAAATACCTAGATGTTCCTTTACAAATTATCGGTTTCTTAATTTTTGTCTCGCGTCTGTTCACTTGTGGGTTGTATAGTAATAAATAATAACATATTATCTAATTCATTTGGGGCGGGGCCTGGTGACCTGTAATACGGAATTGAACCTAAGCAGGCACCAGTCTCCTACAAATGACTCTTAATAGGATAACCTTACTGTACCTACACCCTTTTATCTACACTCAACTCGAAAAATTCGAATTACGAATTCAAAGACGATTCTATACGTACGCACTTTATAAGCTCATATACATAAAATTAAAAATAAAACTCATTACAGTACCGCTAAGTATTTTTTTTATTCACTAAACTAGTCTATGGTTTTCTATGAAAAAAGAGGCGCACTCATGCGCAGTTCGAACTGTTAAAAAAATGGCGCACACATAAATTACTTCCTTGTAACCTACCTATTTTATTTAATTTCATTTTTTCCTATGAGTGAAGATAAACTAGTGTATTAAACTGCATATAACTTAGGTATTAAAACACTCGAGTCAAGCTATTATTTCATGTATTCTTATATGACAGTTGCATAAACTACTATTGTAGTGGAAAAAAACCGTCTGAATAATAAATAAATAAATATTTAACAACATCACATACATTGCTCAATTACCAAGAGGAGTAGCGAAAGCCCCCGAATTATGGAGTATCTGAGACAACGAAGAAGCCCAGACCGTGAAGCAGATTTTATTATATTATATATCTGTGACAGCGCTCGACGTCGAAATTAACGCTGCGTTTTTTACAAAATATTACTGCTGAACGCTATTTTGAAGTCATTCCAGTAAATTGAATACCAAATAGCCTGTAAACGAGCGAACAAGCTCATGGCAATATTTTCGTCATCTCAATTGAAAAACTTAATTTAACTTTTAAAAATCCTTGGTACCTTTTAGGCTATCGTATCGTATCTGTCTGTCCGTTTGTGCGTGTGTCTCAAGGATGTATTTCATGAACCGTCACAGTTAGACAGTTCATAGGTGATGTAGTTCTGTTATATGTTATAGTAACAATATTAAAAAATCTAATAATAAGCATAATCATTTAAATGGCTAAATGCGAGTCGGAGTCGTGCATGCAAAAATAACTCGTTTGTTGTATGAGATCCCCTTAAATATTTACTTTTAACTTCACATTTAGCCGGTTATATAATAATGCTTATTTTAATAGTGGAAAATGCCAAAAATACTTACATACATATTTATTGAATGGTTTATACCTTCAAAATTACTCATCATCATCATCATCATTCCCCTGCCCTTATCCCAATTATATTTGGGGTCGGCGCAGCATGTCTTTTTCTTCCATATCTCCCTATCTGACGTCATCTCACTAGTAAAAAATTACTACAAAATTACTAAACTGATTAAATAAAAGTACTTTTCTAATAATTTAACGCGTTTATATTTGATTTCATTTTAGATGTAACTGATTTTAATAGATTCTGTAAAGGATCCGAAACATTCAAAATGGATCCTTTACAGGTTCGGTAAAGGATACGAAACATCTAAAACAATAATCAAATATAAAAGCGAATATATTTAATGAGTAGTGCGCTGTAAAATATAAGCGATCAGTATGGAAATGGTTATGATGAAACCTATGCTTTTATTATTGTGATGTTTGATTTGCGCGATATAACTCAAACATACTCGTATACATATCTTACATTGATGTACTTACAATTTGACACTCATGTTAGAAGTTCACATAGGCTGATTTTATATGAAAAGTGTCAAATGTATCATATTTATTTTGAATGGTGACACATTTACATACATAAGGGTTAAGTTGATAACCGTTGAAGTCTGCATAAATAGTGAAGAGGCTCCTAAGACCTCTACGATTACATTTGAAATATGGAACATAAACATTTGAAAGCTACACGATTTGTTTAATATTTTAATAATTATGTTTAGTAATTAGTAAATACAAAAACAATAAGCAGTCATATTACAGGAGAATCGAGATATAAAATAGAATAAGTCAAGAAATACTGATTACTTCGTGAATCTAATTTCCAAACGTCAAAACATTGCAATAACAAACAAACAAATCAACGGTGAAGTCCATTGGGTTGTCACTTTCCTTATAAATTTTAACGAGTTTCTTTGTTGATGGACTCTGGGAAAGCAGGGTTTACGATTGCATTTATCTGCATATAATATAATATTATTATTACATAATGTATTATTAAAATGCGTTTAAATATATAGCAATGTAAAGTGTAAGATTCGTTTTATTTATTTGTAATAGATTAATTCAAAAGTTACAGGACTACTTTGGATTAATTTTTAGAATTCAGTGTAAGTTTTCCGTGAGTGTAAGTTAATGCGTTCACTAGTGAGCACATTAAGAATGTGCATAGATATTTATCGTTTTTGATGGTTAGTTTATAGAGTTTAGTCTTCCATATTAAAATCTTTTCACACTCTTGATCGAAGGTAAACGTCAAAAAAACTTACACCTGTTGGTGACAGAGCACATTTAGGAATATTCTTGTAATCAAAGCAATGTTAAAGACTGGCACATAAAGTATTGACTGACAATAATCTCCAATAACAATAATAAACCATATATTAAAAAAACTTATTTTAAAATTTATTCTCTAGGCAGTTGGTCGCCAACAACCCTCTTTAAAAGAAAAATATAGAACCTTTTTAAGAGCACTTATCACGAGTACACACGTTTAAGTCGGTAATCCAAGGGCAAAATTTATGTACGGCCTTATAAATATTACCTATAGTATAAATAGTTCTCCTGCCCCTTCTATTTCCGATAATACATTCAAAAAACCAGAGGAAACGGTTAATATGAGATGGCGCTGCGTATCAGTCGCCACAGCTGATTTACACAAATAAAGTTGACAAGTAGTTAATTCTATAATAACTGCTTTGCACGTATTAAGTTGATATGTAGTTAACTTAAATTTAAGTCAAAAAGTACGTGCAAACACACATTAATCACTTAAAAATTAAATTATTAATTTAATTAACCACTTATCAACTTAATCCGTGTACGGTTAATTTTTGCTGTGCGTCTTCTATTTGATTTAAAGAATCTACATAGCGTCTAAAATAAATAATGACTAATAATGCTATTCATCTTCGCCTTTATCTTTATTACTTAGGGCCTCTTTTTGTGTTATTACATTTCAATTAAAATCATCTAATAATTGATTTTAGTACAGTGCCACAGCGTATTAAACGGGATGACGAATCGTAGGATAATTAAGTATTTAGTAGATTCAGTTAAAAATAAAACATGTATCAAGTTGCAGAACTAGTCCCCTTATTCCGTAACTCTGGCAACTTCTGAGAACAATCTAAATTTTTTTTTTACAGAGCTCTATGGGAAACCTATCAGCGTCAGGTTTTGGTATTCTGTACTCATTTTTTAATAAATCAGTAATCTCTAGACAGGTGCTATATATATTTTTTTTTATTTAGACAAAATCACTATTGGATGTACACTTATATAGTCATTAATGCTTACGGAATACAAAATAACAATTTATCGATACAAAATCAAATGTCAAAACGGAGTTCAGCGGGGATCGCTGATATTGACATTTCAATATTTTGAATCATTTGATTTTGACACATTGGAATAGCTCACTTATTTCGGTAATTACAACTTTAGATTGTCAGTTGAGTTAACGAATACGCCTGCTGGCGTATTATGTGAAAAATCGTATTAAGCGGGTTCTACTGTAGTTATTTAAAAAAAAAAGTAAAGGTGATTGACTGATCTATCAACACATAGTTAAAATTGCTAAAAGGATAGAACTGTCGGCTTGAGTTCGAATATTCCAAAATCTTTTCTAAACGAACTTCTGTATTATATATTACGTATAATATTTTTAATGAATAAATTTGATCAAATATAATTATTTTATTTTATTATTCGTGTTTTTTTTTTCATAATTCTTTTTTCTTCCTTAAGTTTAACTTGGTATACAAGAATGTTGTATATGCTTGTAAAAGCTTACATATCAGTCTGTCCGTTTTTAATTTTTTTTTATATATATAATGTTAAATATGTCTATATAGCTGTAAGCATACCTTAATAATAAATAAATAAATTTTGTGTTATAATAACATTTTATCGTAATATACGACCTCCATAGCAGAGTTGCTGGCACGCCGGTTTTAAGATCTTTGGCGTTCCGGGTTCGATTCCTAGTCGGGTCAATCCAGAAAATAAACTTTTCTATATTGTCCCGTTTTTTGGTAGTACTCGTACATTCGTTATTGCAGACACTTACACTCGAGAGATTACTTGAGAATGTATCGTAACTTAAAACACACATTTTTACCAAATAAACAAGCATTTAAAATGATGTCACACTTGTTAATAGTTAGAATACTATTGTTATTAGCTATTAATAGTTCTTACTTCATTCAAATTCCCATCTACTGGTTAAAATATTTGCTAAGACTATGATATTTTCTCAAGTAATTACTCCTCTGACTAGAATATTAAGTGTTATTATTTTAGCTACTCAACTTCTGAAAGCGAGCATGTATGTATGTGCTCTTGCCCAATTAAAAATGAAAACCCTAAATAGGTCACTAAAACCCCTACGTCTGAAAATCATAGTACGTATTGATTTAATTAATTTAGCATGTTACCCACGCATGCAAAGCCTCAGGAAGAAAGCTAGTAGTACCTTATAATTTTGATAGCTATATCATGTTTATACTTAATTAATCTCGAGTTAAATCTGAACCGATAATCTAAGATTAAGTACTTGGAAACAATGGATAATCTTAACCTCGTTTACATTATTTAATTAATGCAAAAATTGTTTACTCGAAGGCAAACGAATAACTAATTTTACAAATGATCTTATTTTAACCGATCGTAATAGATCGAATACAAATATTGTCCTTTTAAGTTTTTAGATCACGGACGTTGTCATTAAAAATAATGAAAAACCAAACCAATACAGGATAATAATACGAGACGACTATAAAAGAGATGATATTCTATTTTTTTATTTCATTTGTTTAGAACAATAGCTCAATCCAGGGGCTCAATAAAGCACCATCGCGCATTTTATGAAAATCCCTCTCTGCCATTTTGGCTTTAATTAAAAAGTTAAGAATAACTAACAAAAAGCAATGTCGCTACAAACTATGTCAGTAGTCTTTCTGCACTATTAATAAATCAAAATTATTAGAATATCCCTATAACTTCAATGTAGAACAAATTCAAAGCCTAACTTTTCAGTGACCAAGAAGGTATTATTTTTATATGAACACATTTTCATTTTATGCTGTTGTAATAATCTCTACAAAGTATAAAACACAGTCTCTTCCTGCTCTCTGTAGGCTGAGATTAAGCTACACAATCAATAAATCAAAATCAAAATTATTTTTTAAGTCTAGGCTGTTACAAGCACTTGTGAAAGTCGAGAGCTACGCCATCAGTTCCTAAATCTACGGCGGAAGAGCTTGTACCGAGAAGAACGGGCAATGGATTTGAATATGATATACAGAGTGATTCAAGAGAAAGCTTTATATTGTCACGGAGCGCGGCGGCGTGGTTCGTCTGCGCATTGCTGGTTGGCGTTGTGCGCTAATGAATCGCATCGGGTCGGCGAGAAAGGGACAGTCACACAAAGGGACGGGTAGTTATTCTAAAACTTTTTGGTAATGCCTCCAATACTCCAGTAGGACCGAGGGAACACCTAACCTAACCTAGAACATTCTTGATGTGGTATCGGCCTCTATAAATACGCGGTAGACTACCCGTCCCGGCATTCTTCAGTGAACAAGCGATTTGAAAGCAACAGCGATCGGAAGCGAAACCCGAAGCAATAACTAGAGCTGTGAACGATCTAATAGTGTTGTTAAGTGTTATTAGTGACGTGAAAAAGTCGAAGTGTTAATTTTGTAGTTGGATTATTCTTTTGTAATTCTATTGTTTTAAATAAAGTCGGATCGTGAACTATAATTGGCGTTAATTTTTATAACAATATTAATAATACCAGAGCAACGCAAAAAAGCTATTTGTCATATCATAATGAGAATTTTAATATGATTATTTTATTATTTAATTAGACTTCGTAATTTTTTTTAATTACTACTTTGTACTATCGTAAAAATTAACATGACACCTGAGCTCTTATTCTATTTGTCCTCGAAAATCGGAATATTTCAAATCGTTCCTACAATTTTGACGACTCCTCAAAATTATAGGAACGTATTACCATTTCGAAGTTTATGAAATTTCGTTTTCAGAGAAATAGAATAGGCCGTCAGGTATCATCTTAATTCGTACGAGTTGTACGTGCTATATAATTATTGTGTAGTCAATAATATTTCTTTCTGTGTGGATATTTTGTAATTATATTTATTATCAAAGTTAATTTCATAGAAAATGTAATATTGTTACGATTAAATTCATGACACATCTTACTGTAATTTAATATATTGCTATTCAAACGACGTGTTTGCTCGCCTCGGCTTGTCACAGATTCAATTAAGATTTTTAAACAAATAATATAGTCGCTATTCACAGAATTCACACAAAACTCCTAATAGAATAAGTACATAAACCTTCCGAGAATAACTTAGAACATTAGTAAAAACTGCTGCGTGAAAATACATTTTTTTTGTTCATTGAAAAATATATTAGTGTCAAATCAATATTCAGAGGAAACTTTTAGTTTCAAAAGTCGAAGCCTTTAACATTATTATTGAGGATCGTCAGCTGGACCGACCTATTTTGATACGTTGTCTATGTTTTTATAGTTTTTCTGTATATATTTGATATTTATTTATTTTTGTTTATGTTTTGATATTGACATATGGTTTTTTGATTGATCGACACGTGCTTTGTCGATTGTGGATAATAAATAGTCTTTGTGAAGATTATAAATTGGATTTAATTTTCACACCTGTGCCACACTAATTCCCCGTCGCCCTCTTCGTCGATAACAATTGTAACCGAAGCATTAAAATTTAAAATTATATTAAAAATAAATTACATTAAAAATAAAATTAATTAAATATCTATTTATGAACACATAGTATAGAACACATTCTCTTTGTCCGTACGCTGAGAGCTTTTAAACTACACAACGAATTTTAATGTGGTTTTCGTCAATATAAAGCTATTAAAATAAAAATTAAATAGACAAAATCGAAATTTAAATTAAATGTCCTCTGTTTAGCCTAATTCTGTGACTGTATTATTTACAATGATAATAAGTAGCATCATAAATTAATACATACACATCATAATAAAACCAAAAGAAAAAATATAAACTAAAAAGAATGACGTACAATTTTGACCTATCGACATCGAGATTTAAAATAATATATTGCTTAAAATTTTTAAATTATAATTGCTTATCATTTACAAAAAATGTTAGCAAGGAACTTAATAAAAATATATAAAAATTGGCTACGAAATTTTAAACAGAAACATGAATACGATAAAAGAGAGCGCGAGAATTGAGAAAAAGAAAAATAGAAATTTATTAACTTGAGCTCCTCCATGCTTCGGAAGGCACGTTAATCCATTGGTTCCGGCTGCATCTGTAGTTGTTATTACTTATCAATACGTATTGGTCCCGAGTTGAGGCTTAGAACTATATGTATGGGTATGATCCAATAATTCTATTAGATTTGATTCCATCCATAGGAAAGGAAAAAAAATCCAAATATACTTTCCCACGCTGTCGCGAGCACAGCTATTATTCAATAAATGACAGTTATTAAAAAAAAATATGTTCATATGAACTTTGCGTGAGATCGTGTAAATGAACCTGAATAAATATTTATATACTATGTAGTATATATAGGTGTATACACATAAATTACCATATCAGAAATTAATAATAGTGCAGCAGCAGCAAAATAATTATTGCGAAAGGTAGCATTCTTTGTCGTAAGCTTTAAACGTTGGTAGGGATTCGGGCTCCCCTGATCGAAACTGGGATGGAATCCCAGAGACAAGCAGCTTGGACGGTAAATGAGGAATCAAAAAAGGAACTGTAATGAAATAGAATTTCAAGAGTCAGGTCCTCCGATGATCGCAATGCATATGAATTTGTGGAGTGGAGAAAATTGAAACGATCTTTGAGATAGTTTGGGTAACTGGGATTAAATAAAATGTTATATAGAAGGGATAGTATAAGAGAATTCCGGCGAAGATGTATAGGAAACCACCTTAGCTCTGTGCGCTACTGGGAAACATGGACATATTTGGGTCAGCCAAATATAAATCCGATACAAAAGTTTTGTATATGCTCAAGTTTATTTAGCTGGTCCTCCGTAAGATCAAGGTAACAGGCGTCGGCATAATCTAGGATAGGAAACAGCAAAGATTGCGCTAACGCAGTTTTAGTGGCAGTGGGTAAAAAGTTACGTAATCTCTTAATTGAAGCAGCTGACGCGTATAACTTGCGACTAATCAATTATAGTTATGGACCCCAGTCAATTCAGACAACTGTCCATAAATACCCCCAGGTTTTTCACATCTTGACTAATACAGAAAACAATTTTCGGAAGTGCCTGGAAGTCAACCTTGAAGAGTAATCTGGAGTTACCCGTTATCATTACTTTAGTTTTTACAGGATTGATACTCAAATTAAAAGCTTTGCTCCATTCTTCAATACGTTGAAGATTGAGATAAATACTTATTTAACACTGCTTCAGCTACTTCTGAAATCTCCAGCCATAGGATACAACGTCTTAGCGAATTATGACGGTATTTTATTTTACTATTATGGCATGTGTTTTGGTGGATAAATTTGGGATTAAGTTGGAACGACTAAGTTGAATATACTTCCGTAGTATGCATAATCATCATTCTTTATCATTTTTTTCGTCGTTATTAAAGTACATATAGAAGTAGTAATGAAACGAGATAGCGCTATAATATCGTTAAGATATCGTATCTTTCGGCTAATAGTAAGAGGAGTTCTGCTAAAGGTAGAATAAAATAAATATTTAAGGGAGTTCTCATCCCTTAAACATTTATTTTACTCTGTTTTTTAGTATATGTTCTTATAGCAACAACAAAAATACACAATCTGTGAAGATTTCAACTGCCTAACTATCACGGTTTTAGATATACAGCCTGGTGACAGAGAGACAACAAAGTCTGAGTAAAACGGGAGTTTTACCCCTAAATTAATAAATGTTTTGGTCAAATAATAAATGATAATATCAAAATGAATTAATATTTAGAATCGTAAAATTCATTATACGAGAAATGAGAATGCCTTACATTCATACGAGGGTGGATTGAAGAATTCGCGGCATAACACATAAAAACTTAAACTATTTTAATGTAACTGACCTCATTCGATTAGTTTACTCTCTGGTTGTCAAATTGTAAAATTCTATCGCAGTAGCATTAACCTTAACCTTATTTAAGGATCATCGCCATCTTTCATTCGTTTCATTTTCATTTTACATGTAGAAATAAATTTATTCACTTGACATTGGCAGAATTGTGTGAAATGCGCAGATAAGCCATTAATAAAAGAAGAAGAAGAAGAAGAACCTTATTTAAATTAGACTGAATTTTGTGAGCCTTTGTGCAGCATTTTTGAAGAATAGAGAATATTGAGCAACGTCCGGTCATCAAATACCTGTTTAAAAGAAACTAACCCCAAAAGAGATTCACGAAGATATGTCAACAACATTGGGGGAATCTGCCCAGTCGTATACGACTGTGAAAAGTTGGTTACTGAATTTAAACGCAGACGAGAGAGTATTGAAGATGACCCTCGCTCTGGCCGTCCTATGATATCGTCTGATATTGACAGATCGGAGATTGGCCATCAGGGAGATTGCATACAGACTATTGGCATCTCATATGAACGAACACAAAACATCATAGTCAATGAACTTGGATTTTCTAAGGTTTCTGCGCGGTGGGTACTGTTACGGGGGCGGACAGGAATGGCTTTTTAAAAAAACTTATTTTATTTAACACTTCATTTATTTGTATGAACAAAACTATTTATTACACTATTTTAAGTCAATATGTTGTCCGAGGGGAGTCAATCCAAAACTGATTTTATTAAATATTATTATTGCATTCAAGACTCGGTTTCCTATTGCATGACGACAATGTGATAGGAAACGTCTATGTTGCGTTTTTCATTTTAATAAGAACTAATAGAAATTATATTATAACAGTACCCAGATTGTTTTCAGTCGAACAAAAACGAATACGCCTCACGATTTCTCGCGAATATTTGGAAATGTCTGAGGCTGATCTACAAGATATTTTTGAACGGATGAAACTTGGGTACACCACTACACCCCAGAGTTAAAACAGCATTCCAAGCAGTGAAAGAAAAGGTCATGAACCGCCTCCAAAAAAAGCGTTGGTAACCAGATTTTATTTTTCCACGTAATCTCCACTTAACTCTTTGCACTTGAGTAAAGTGGAGATTACGTGGAAAAATAAAATTACTTTTGCTTATATTTTAAATTGTTTTCTTGCTGAGGCCGCGAACTTTTCAATCCACCTCGTACATTCAAAAATTAACAGTAAAGGTAATTTCTCAAAATTACTAATTACAGTTGTTCACAAAGATAAAATCGATTTAGTTTCGATAAAAATCATAGATTATTAGAGATCAGACATTTTTGCAAAAGTACCTTTAGTAAAACTTATGGCTACAAAATTATTTAGGCATTGTCCTGACAAGGCACATTGTTGAGGACAGGCAGCTTGTCTCGTTTATGTTTTGGTAGTATTTTTTTTATATTTTATGTATATTTGGTTTTGTATTGAAGTTTGTCTTATTGACGATGTGGACCTTGTATTGTAAAAATCACGAAAATATCACACTTTTATTATGCAGTGTTTATAAAGATCATCATCATATTATGTTCATATACATATACTATGAACATAATATAATATAAATTAATAAAAATATATATTATACAAAATAAATATGTGTATCAATTTTTTGTAGTTTAGTATTAAGTATTGATATTCGTTAGTTCAGTTTATGCTGCTATCACGTTTTTCTGTTTTTCCAAAGATTGTCTATTAGAAAATGCCATAAGCTTTGATTCCGTCTTTTATACTATTTTTAGACAATAATATGTGAAAGGTAATGATTCACCAAAAATTGAGAAAAAAATACATATACATAATAAATACTTCAAATGTCGTAATCGGTGGTCTTTTCTGTCTATGCATTCTATATAGTGGTGATCTCTTCCATACAGCCTTTGGATGGAGAGATGATGCACAGTAAAATATCAAATTAAAATTAAATTAAATAATTATATATACACGGAAAACATACACTTACATATTTAACTCGATGAATACTAATAAATAAATACATACATGTATACATAAAAGAAGCCTGACGAAGAAAATAAATAATAATAACCGTATCGTTTTGCAGCTACACAACTAGTGAATTAAAATAGAATCCATTGTCTGTGATATTATGTTTACTGAAAGGGAGTTCCAGAGTCGCACAGCTTTAACAGAAAAAGAAGCATTATATAATTTGGTACTATATAAAAATTTAGTTTTTCAACTATTCTTGATGAAATAGGAATGAAATAGAATATTCGTAGTATTGATGAAATAGGAAACTATTCTATCAATATTCTATCCTTTATTAATTATTTGAGTATGTCTACAGCTAACATAAGTTAAGTTCATACTAACAATAATATAGATCTTGGATGTCCGAAATAAAAATTTATTATTATTATTCCCGAAAGCTGTTCAGCGAAACCCTAACGTTCTCTCGAAAGTACTGAAGTCCGAGAGATAAATAAAATATTTGTTTAATAAACGACATTTTATTACGACTTCGACTTCGCTTAAGCCCCGGTCGAAGTGCGGGAGTTTTTGTCCTTTTACAGTCTGACATGAAAAATGTTCCAACTCCAAATTAATTACTTTCACCAAAAAACATTGTCAAATAGGGATCAAAAACCGGATAAAAAAAAAAGTGTCCCAAATTATCGTGTACATTTATTTTTTATGAAGCAAAAAGAATAGAAACCTTGGAATTATAAAAATTGTGAAACCAATACTTTTAGATATATTCCGCTCGAACAATATAGTGGTGTTAAGGAGTCATGTGATATCAGTTAATTAGTCAAGTCCGTTCTCATATTCTATGGGTATATTAATTTGTCAGTCTCCCTTTAATGGAATTCCTTTGGGTAATCATTTATCTCCACGCGTACGATGCTTCCAAAGATAGAATGCTGCTTCATTATGTTTCAGCAACCAAAGATTAATTAATAGAATCTTTGTTAAATTGAAATCCACTTAAATCGCCATAAGGCGAAAATCATTTTACTGTTGACATGCAACCTTAGAGCCTTTTTCTTTTTTGTTTGCTACGTTGTCTATATATATTTTTTTTAATTTCGACTTTCAAAATTTGTAATATTACTATTTTTTATTGTTATCAAAAATATAAATATTACAAACTCACAAAAGAACTAGATCATAACCTTAATATAACCTCAACAGATGTAAGTACAACATATATTTTAAAATTATATATATTTCCTCAGAAATTCCTACAGTTCAAACATAAATTAATTAAATTATAATAACAATTATTCTATTAACAGTATTTTATGGAAAAAAAAGCGGCTAACTTTTTTTATAAAATTCAAAAAACAGATCTTAATCTCTACCTAGCAAAATGGACCCAATAAATATGTCGAAGTCAAAACGTATCGATTCATAACTAGAACACAAGCTATAAAGTGCTGAAAGCTGACCTTTATTTTTTCTAAAATATCAGATGAGTTAATTAATAAATCCGTTCAATAATTGAAAAAGTTCCTTTTCCCATGCTTATCAATCAGCTGTCATTTAAACATTCACTCCTTCATGTCACCTTTCAAACAATCTATTAATCTTTTCTTAAGTCTACATTTCCTTATTTCTATGCTATACTGCTTTAAATTATTAAATTATACTCGAATAATGGAGTTTTCATGAGAAATTTATAAGTTAACTAACCTTATTGTAGACAAATAAATATTATTGATTTGAAATCACTCAAGTGGATATTAATTAATCCTGGTTCTGTTGAATATGTACTTCAGTTCTAAAGTTGATGCAACTAATTAAATGCCATTGTTAAAACCTATAAAAATGATTCCAAAAGATACATAGAATAAAAAATTCAAAGCGCGAGTTTAATGTGAAATAAGGGTGATTGTGGGGTAATGACGCTGAATATGCCTTATAGCGTAGCGAAATTCAGAACTATCCTGTTCGGAGAAACAGCTTCACAGGATAAAGTTAGGTACTGGTCGTGACATATGAGCTTTATTTTACCACAAATATGAGCACGGTGAACTTTTACTATACTAAGGCACGATAATAATAGAAATAAGTTTAATATGCCAACAGTCACGTATCGAAATTCGAATTGTCGATAAATCAATTTTATATTGGCAACTCTGCATAACAATGTCAAGAGTTACTTTATATATGTGTCTTGTAAATTGCATGTAATTGTATGTGATGCTATACGTGCTCCTCCTTATCTTATTTTATTTTAAATTTTTTAGTTTGTTTATTTATCTAATTAAGTTATCCGCTGAAAATCAGCGCCGAAGCTTAAACACTGCGGCATATTGCTTAGCGGAGACCTTTTTAGTACCTAATTTTGAATTTTCTATTATCATACTATTAATGTTATATACTTGTAATTTAGTGCTAAATAAACAATTTTCTATTCTTTCTATTCTATTCTATTCTAAGAGTGAAATTCGATTTATCGTTAAACCGTGACATTTCGGTGAAATTGTAAAACTTATTTGGATTTCCGATATCATAAATAATTACAGTAAAGAACAAACAGCAAACTCCTAGACTGGCACTAAGTACGGCGAAGATATAAAACACTTTGATAAAAGTATTGATTGTCAACGAAAAATTCACCAGACATGTTTATCATTTTCATGGTTACATGTATATTAACGCCATTATCGTGATATAGGCGTGTTTACGCTGTTAACTATATGTTAACCCAGATCGTGTAACTTAAGTAAACACAAGGCACTATTAGATACATTTGGGGGTAATTATAACATCGACTACAAATAAACGCATATCGTTTTTGTTGTAATGTTATTCTGGAGTCGAGAAATATGCCATTGTTCAATTGTTTTTGTTAATTTATAGTTTCTTTACGGACGGCCCTATGCTATCGAAGCATAGTGATTCAAACGCTGGCTTCACTTTAGTTCGATTTCCGGTGGGGTCAATGTAGAAAAATATATTTTCTATATTTTCTCAGGTTTAAAGGCTGTGGTACGTTCGCTATCTCAGATACTCCATAATACATGGGCTTTTAGCATCTTGGAATCTGACCATAGTATATGATGTTGTGTAATATTTTTATTCTTTATTTGATGGGTATTACAGACTGCAGCTGGGATTAAGGGTTTAAAGGTTAACATTCTTTTCAAAACACATAGAAACTCAAGATAAAATTAGGTCAACTATCCGATGTCCAGTTTTTGCGAAAGATGCATAACCTCCGCAATCACAATGGAACTGCCTATCATTAAAACTATGCAATTGAAACCGCACCGCCTTCGCACGAATTTTCAAAATATTCTATCTCCTCAGTTCATCAGGAATAACGTAGGATTCTAATAGTACAAAAAATATTTCAAATTGATCAAGTAGTTTCGAAACTTATTCAATGGTTTGCATTGAATAAGTTTCGAAACTACTTGATAACAAATAATGAAATCTTTCCTCTCTATGTTATTATAGATATGTGGTTATATTCACGAACCCTAAGGGTGCACTAAGTGAGTAAAGATAGCTAAAATATCTGACAAAAATGGGAACGTGTTATACTTGAGTGCACCGACCCTCAACCTTTTCGATTTACATCTATTTACTTTGTATCAACGCAAATGTATCTCACATAAAACTAGTAAATCTTTGGTATCTCATATTTTATTTTCTCCGTTTTTGCGTGAACTCATTTTACGGAAACTGTCTGATATCCGATAGTCACACTCTTATTTAAACCTCATAGTAAAGGCGGGTATCCACTTAAGAGATATTAATATTTATCCACTATAAACATGGTCAAAAAACGATAAAAACCTTGCATCCGTTGCGTGAACATTTAAATTTAAATTTAATTCATTTTGTCTAAGTATAATAAGTACTTTTTGTTATATATATTAACGATGTAGTACATCAATTGACGACTAAATCAGTAAATATGTATTGTTTTGTTCTTTTCTAATTTTGTGACAGAAAATTACATCATTTCTAATGAACGTTTTTCAATATTGACTTCTCTGTATGAAACAAAACAGGGAGATAAAAACAGCCCTTGCTGAGATTCTTGCCAGTTCTCCTCCGCCGCAGATTTACGACGGCATAGAGATTTGACTTTCACAAGTGCTTGTAAAAATCTAGACTGAATAAATGATTTTGATTTGGTTTGATGACGACACTCTGTAATAATAAAAAGAAAATATATATTCGTTTCAAATCTTCATTTTCAATGAGACATATAATTTGCTTAGTTGGTATGAACTTTATAACGCATCCCACATTTTAGAATCATACATACGAAATAGAAGTTGAATCTTCTCTGAAATATAAAAATTTGTGTTTTTTTTTATAATTTTCCTCTTTGACTTATTACGATTATGCTCCTTTTATTTAAAAAAATAGCAATTGCCGTGGATAAATAATTGATTACACATATGTTTTTGACGTTATTAACGTTATTTTACAACACGCTCTGAAAATACTGCGACCAATTAAACCTTTAATTTCTCTTTTCTTGTATATTAGTTTTGTCAATCTTAAGTCTAGTTTAATTTCTCGAACGATATTGTTTTTATTATAAATGCAGCTACGTTTTTGACACTGTAAAGATTTAAAAATCTCTATTTCACAGAAAAAAAAAAATAGTAACAATAATAAAAGCTTTTGTATAAAAAAATGATTCCTTCTTAATACAAATCACATTATTTAGATAGAAAGAGTTTCGAGATTGTGTGTGTCCGCAGTTTGTGCAAGTAATCAACCTGATCTGATAAGACTTCGGGAAACAAACTCCTTAGGGAAGGCCGTTCTAATTCCGTGATGGACGCTGACTCCTACAAACATCCATTTTACATACTTACATCTATAGGTTCGTTTCATTCACTGCTTCGTCAGATGTTATCGATTGGATTGATACTTTCGTGCGACAGAGATAACGCTTTAAGAAGTAGAAATCAGTCGATGACTTTCCAAAGATTGATGTGCAATATTTATCGCCGGGTATCACACATATTGTTTTAGCTGTAAGACCAAAAATAACATTAACATTTATATAGAAACACTTCATTACTAAGTATCGTCCCGCAAAAGAAGAACTACGAATAACTCTAGGAAAATCCATGTATTGGTTTAGGGTATCAAAATTTATTAGGACCATTATTACAGTGAACGTGGACAACATATTTAATATATGGCATTCCGTAAATAATTGTTTTATCTTCCACTTACTCAGATTATTAGAGTGCTTAAATACAACTATAGTCTGGTCATCTTCCTCTGAGACAAAATGTAAACAAACTTGAAAAAGGTTCTTTAATATGTCAAAATATAAATGCATTTAGAATTAATGAAAAAAGAAACTGACATTAACACCTAAAATTGAAGCTGTTCCCAAACATTGCACGTACTACTAAATTGAGGAGTAGTGATAAGGCAAATACTTTACGTAGAAACGTGAAATTTTGTAATTAGTGGGGTTATACCGGCCATTTTTACTCTCGATCAACTCGTTGACTCGTGCAAAGTGCTTTCGTTAAATTCTTGTTATTTGTTTATTTCAGTTGTTAAGTTTGTTGTTTTCTATTATTGTTGTTTCTTTGTTGTTATATTGACATTTTCGTCTGTAATTATTAGTGAACCTGGACCAAGCACGAGCAAGGCTTGTACTTTTTCTTCACCGAAGAAAAAGCGTTCCAAGAACACCGCCTTGCGTTCAACCGAGAAAGTGGCTGTTATCAATGTGTTTAAACATGTTGAGAAGACATGGCCTAAGGATTCATATCCTTACAAAAGTGATATCGTCAACAAAACGGCAGAAATAATGGGAATATCACGCGCAACTGTGCACAGGATTATTAAAGAAAAGAAAGTTACAGGCCGCAGTTCATCACCTTTACCACCAATATCGTCCAGATTATCTCGAATTAATGCGTTAGATGACATGGATATGAGTTACAATTGCTAGTTTTATTTGAAAAAGAAATAGACTTATTGTATTGCATATCTACCATACAATAATTTGTCCCATTAACAAATTTTATTTACATACCAACATGAATAAAAAAGTTTGAGAAACATTGGTTTGTTTGTTTACATTTTGTCTCAGAGGAAGTTGAATAGACTATAGAACCCCATCCTAGGTGATCCGCCATATTGGATTTTATATGAAATAGTTCTTTCATTTTTCTTTTTTCGGTTCAATTTGTTCGGTTTGTGAAGTTGAGGATAACTGTTTTGAAATTTAACTATGAGATTTTATGATACCTACATAGCAAGTTAAATAAAAGTAACAACATACGTTTTGGTGAAACAAGATACAGCAGAAAGTGTTACAATTTACCAAACGATTCTGAAACTTTCTAAGGAAGAAATTTGTGAACATATAACGTGATGTGCTGTTGACTGTACAAAACCATGTAAACTTGTGTAATTAATTAGACACAATTCCGACAAGCTCGCGAAGTTTTTTGGTGTAACGATAATGCAATTTGACGGAATATGGATATAGCGGCTGGAAGTGAATGAACCTCCAAAAAATCGCCTATTACTTTCCGCCATTTTCCCCATACGTAAAAGCATCGTGTCATTAATGTAGGTAATTGAATACAAATCACAAAGGGAATTGGTTAATTAGCTTATGTCAACTGCAACGAGACATTGGATTATTTGGCATTATCATAATGCTTTTCCTACATTTAGTAGCACATCAATTTCCAGAGTATATTCTTTGTTATACAAACATTATTAAATATGTTGATTTAACATGGGATTTTGTTAATAAGCATAAAGGCAACTTTAGACTATGCAGAGGCTTTCGAATTCTTTTTGGAATTGGACCTATTTGTTCATTTTATAAACATATTTAATTGTTAATGTACCAATATTCTATATTGTTAACGCATCCATTTTTGTCCTTATAATACTAACACCTGTTTTCACTAACCTAGAATAGGGCATAGCTTAACTAATCTTACGAATCGTCTAAGTAGATTAATTCCAAATAATCATTTTTTCTTTTATCCCTTGACCCTATTCCCTGTCTTATTACGCAAATGACTAGCGCAAGGAGCCTCATAATGCATGTACTTTAAACAGTGCTTAATGTTGTTAGGTGGTTCCAAGTCATTGGTGAACTGCTTTTTAGTAAACTTAGAAGTCACCCAAATCTATCGAATAAATATTTAAGAATCGCCTAAGGTAAAAATATATATCACCGTTGATTAAAAACCACCTAACGAAATTAAATGTCCATTATATTCATTATGCGGTACCTAGCGACAAGCCATAAATATATCAAGGTCTAAAAGAAAAAATATTTATTTGGAATTAAACTATTCTGCTTAGGCAATTCTTAAAATTACGCGTTTCCTTGAAAGCTATGCTTTATTCTAGGTTAATGAAAAACGAGGGTAAGTGTTATACGAGACACTTATGCCCATTTTCATTAAACTTACGAGTCATTCAAATCTGAAACCTGAAATCTAGCACCTAAATATTTGGGCATTGGATAATAATGCGAAAGTTTGTGAACTTATTTTTATAACTGGACTTATTTTTATGAAATTTGGTATTCGATTATTCTAAGCCCGCATTAACTTAAATGTTATCCCAGTAAACAGTTCTCTAGGAACCACGCGGGCGAAGCCACTGAAGGAATGATAGTTTAATTACAAACTACAATATACAAAATTAGTTGTTATCCAAATAAATTGTCGTAGACGACATAGGACTTGTTTATTTTTCAGCGTTGTTTTCTTTCAACTGGGTTTTGATGGTTTTTTAAGATATAATATAAATTTTCCACACAAAACTTCAGCACGTTTAATTTACTTTTCACATGTACGGTATAAATATATAGTTAACCTTTAGTTAACTAATAAAACAAAGGCTATCAACAAAAAATCTCTCTAAAATAAACAGTTTTGTAATATTCTTTATTTTCTTCATGGCTAACTCAATTACATTTTATGAATCTTTATTATACAAAGCATAATTTCTACCCCGAGATAATCTTCTCATATTCTGAGTCTTTGTTTGAAGCTTGGAATGTTAAACTTTTTTTCGTTTCATGTTTTAAGATTATGAATAGTATGTTTTGCAACGTATAATAACATAGGTACTGTTCTCCTTCTGTTTGAAGAATTTGTTATAACAGACTTATCTAAATCGTCTTTTGACGAATATTATAAAAAAGTTCTATGTAGTCATAAAAATGACTAAGCATAGTTATCGACTGGTCGATTATCGGTTCATATGAATTACAAACTAGAATTCTTTGTCGCATTACCACTAAGAATTAAATTCTGTAGAATCCACGCTAAAACTTTATTATTTCAATTTATTTGCTACAGAAAACTACTCGAATTATACAAAAACTCTGGTCCAAGATAACATCCAGAGTCAAAGTATCTTTGTAATTACTAGCGGCGTGCACAGCATACATGCAAACAAGCACTGCAAACCCTTACCATAAATCCCAACTAAATCTAAGTTGTTTAATTCTTACTTACATACTCATACAATTCTGTGTCATACAATAACTCGATACGAGTATTCAGAGAGACTCATAATCATGATTTGGTTAAACTAGTAAAAGTGTATTTTGACAAAATAAGGCAGAACTACTATTATTCTTTAATATCATCATGCAATCAAAGAGATATAAATTCTATTGTATACTATAACTAGCTGACCCGACAGACTTCGTCCTGTCAAAAAGATTTGTAATGTGGCAGTTTTTTTGCCTACGTATTTAAAAAAATTCTCCTGAACAGAACCGTCACCCTGGTGATAGGGCGTTGTGAATAAAAAATAATTAAATAAAACATATATAAGGATTTAAAAGTAAGTAATCGCTTTATTGTTAATCATGTGAATCATAATTATTATTGCAATGTATTAATAGTAATAGTATTAAATATAGAAAAAAGAGATTTTTATGATCATAAAAACACATTACACACAACAGCATTATAAAAGTAAACTATTCGAATTAAAAAAATATATAAACATTCTCAAGGAAAAATGCTGGAAGAATCCATCTACCTGTACCCCGGAATGAGACTCGAACCCATTCGCGATCCAGGGACTGCTCTAACCAATGAGCTATCTAGGACCCAACAGCTTTGCTACTACAGAGCGTATTTTCATCAATGTTCCGGCAATACATGTAATGACGTGGAAACTGATGCATTTTATCTCGCGTGCCGAAACTAATACAAAAGAAACGCGAGTTTCGGAACGCGACATTAAACTCCTCCAACTATGTATTCTGTGCTCCAACGCACACACGCACATTGTTTTGTGATAGATATGATCTTTGACGTTAGGAACACACCTACATTGCTTAGACAACAGTGAGTGCTTGTAATTTAATATGAACTTTATACCATAGCAATAAAGCTCAAATTGACTACGTTTTAGTTACAAATCATTTGTATGGGAAAAAGAAAAGGGCTATTTTTAGGGTTTTTCCAGCAATAATTCTAATTTTTCTCGCCGTAAAAACCATCCTTGAACTTCAACGAACATTTTAAAAAAAGATTTGGCCAAATTGGTCGAGGCGTTGTTGAGTTATGCACTTACCAACACATTTTGCGATTCATTTTTATATATATAGATATAATAAGTTTACATCAGTTGTTCGAGTTATTTACAATATTGAAAATGCCTTTTGATAGGATTCAATTAAATTTAGTCTAGTTTGTACAACATAATTACTATAATTATTTTGTAAAAATAATGAAGCACTTCTTGGAAATTCTAATGGCACAAACTAAATATTTAGTTTATATCCTGCGTATGAATTTCTAAGTAACTAAGATAACTAATAAGGAGATATCGCAGTGGTTAGCGCGTTCAGTTTGACATGCAGAAGATAAAATTAAAATATCCTTTATTCAAATAAACATTGATGTCGATTCAATAAAACAAGCCCACAAAAGCTGCCCGCAATATATGTAGTGACGCATACGGGTACTGTCGACCAACGTAAACGAGCCATTAGTCACAAAATGTTGGACGATGTGAAAACGTGTCGTTGTTATGTGCGGTTACTCAACCCGCCCACACATTATGTTTATGGCTAATAAATTTCTGTTGATATAATATTCGATTATTGCCAAGTTTATTGTTTCGAATAGCCGTAATAACTATTAGTTAAACCATTATGGAAATCCAAATATTAAAACAACAGGCATGCTGGGAATTAAGAGGCTATATAAACAAAAAATAACTTTCAATTGGTTTTACCAACGAATTTAACAACGAATAAGTATTAAAGTGTCGTTAGATTATAGAGGAGCTCCATGATGCAATTATTAGTGCGCTTGGTTTGCAAGGTTGAGCAAATTTCGCAAGGGCTGGTCAAAAAACAGGAAAGGAAGGTGACCAAAAGTCCTCCTCCGTGCTTCGGTATACATGTGAAACCGTATGGCCTAACTGCATTCGCAATTGTCAAAACACACCAACTGGACTAGACTCGCTTTGTAGATCATCGTCCATTGTCCGTATCTTTTTTTATTATTTTTTAACCATAAACTCAATTGCTTGCCAAAATATAGACAGAGAATTTTGAGAAAGAAACCTTCTCCACTACACTCACAGAAATTAAACTATAAATAACTATTAGACTACATCTAAACTCATTACTTACCAACCGTGCATACGATCTGTGTGATGAAGAAAAGACGCACATGGAGTTGGACTGTGCACTAAAGGTTCTAAAGAGTAATGGGTACCAGCACGCGTAGCATGACGAACTCGAGAACGTTTTGTCTACACTCAAATGTCACTTTTCGCGGGTGCGCCCATACTATATCTCACTCTCGACCCGAGAAACTGACAAATGAGTATAGACAAAGCGTTTCTCGAATTTGTCATGCTACGCGTGCAGGGATTACCTAGACACTTATATCATCTAGACAAAAAAATCAGAATACAAATCGGACAGATAACTGATATTTTTTCCATATATAAAAGGAATTACCGATAAATATATTTAAATAGTGCCTAATAAATACAATTTTCACTCCTTTACAAAAAACATCGCTGTCACATTATCCCCTCGGGGAAATCTTGTGTCTCATTGACTGCAGTTATGGTAATTCGTATATTGGCCAAACGAAACGCACAATAGCATGACGAATGAAAAACATATTAAAACAGACTTCATTACAGATTATCTTAATTGAAGATCTTTCATTCATTTCATTTTCATTTTACATGTAAAAATTAATTTATTTACTTGAAATTGGCAGAATTGTGCGAAATGCGCAAATAAGCCATTAATTAAAAAAGAAAAAGAAGAAGAATCTTAACTGAACACTATTTCATACAAAAAGTGGTTAGGGAAGCTTTCAGAGGAATATTTCAAAGAAAGATGAAAGAAGGACGAGTTCAAATTATCTAGTTTTAGGAATAATATATCTATAAAGAATAATAGTCTATGGTCTTTAAGGAATAAATCATTGTTATTTAAATACAGTAAATATATAATATAATAAATCTTATAATAGTTATTCATATTATTATATTAGATCAATTTTGCATCCAAAATGCTATACTGAAAAATATTTTTAAAGAAAAATGCTTAAAAAATCCAATATGCCCCTGGTAATTCATCTCAGAGGCCCAACTCAGAGTACCAGGGACAAATGGATTTTTTTAAGCACGTTTCATTAAGAATAGTAATTCTTCTTTAGTCTATAGAAAAATAATGGAACTGGAGCCTTGTGACCTTTGGTACCTTAACGAACACGGTCTGAGTTCATGTACTTTACCATAAATTAAGCCTTAGCAACTAAAGCAAAATTCAATAAAGAAAACAATTTTTTTTATTGTATAATCAGAAATACTTTTTATTACAAAAGTATCCATTAATATATGGTGCCTAATTAGTGTATATTTTTTTTACATGCATCTGCGCTCATCATAATTGAATCTCCAAATCACCCAAAATTGACTAGCAGATAATACCCAAGGCATTAAGTCCGCCTATATATAATTGCGCGTTAAGTATTAAAGAAAATGTGTTTTGTTTAGGGTTACTAAACGAAAGAATGATATTCTACCTGATTTCAGATCAAACTTTCAAAAACTTTTTATTAAAAAAATGAAACCAAAAATGAAACCGACTTCAAATTAAAAAAAGTAAAAAATTTAACCGCTTTTAAGATAAGTATTATTTTTCACTTTTTTAGATTTGAAGTCTGCTCCATTTTTTTTAATAAAGTTTTTATTTCATGCATTTTAGTGATATTTTGAGTTTTGGGGTAACAAACATCACGCATACTTAATGCAAATTTAAAACTTATACGGTTTTCTCATAAATGCCATTGCCAGATCTGGAGCAAATTAAAACGGGAAGCACTAGCTTTCAAATAAAGAAAGAATCATCAAAAAAGTTATGAGGTATCAATCAGAAAAAATATATACAGATGAATTGATAACCTCCTCCTTTTTTTAAGTCGGTTAAAAATAGGCTGCACTTCTTGTTAAGCTTTTAATTATACGATGCAGTTGTTTATCTAAATTGTTTTTTCAATAACGTTCTTCGCAATCTGTAAGATAAAACTGTATTCACTCTTCAAATGAATAGTATGAGGAAGGATGCTTCCTAATACATCTGAAATAATAATGGTTTTGCATTAATTTAAAAATGAGAACTTGTTTGATTAATGTAGTTTCGAAATCGAGATTCATTTACATCACATGCTATGTCAGACTGTGAGAAAAATTTGAAATGTACGTATATAAATAATAAATATACTATGTGTTCAGAGGTTGTCCTCATAAAGCTTATTTTCAATATATCGTCAACTTCATCGTGCCCCTTATGATACAAAAATGCGTAAGTAAGATCAGAACAGACGAAGAAATAGTCCACAATATGTATATCGAATGTCGATTTTAAGAGTTCAGTACCTTACTTCAACTATTTATTTTAGTATACTCCAATAAATGCACACGTGGTAATCTAGATTTTTACCTGACTACGGAGAAGCGAAAAAGAGGATTATGATTTTGGCCGGATTATATGTATGTAATAATGTTCACCAGTTCCATTATAAATTCGAAACTGCTCATCGTTACTGGACAAATGAGGTCCTATAGGCTATGAATGGCAACCTCTGCTGGCGGCCATTTTTTAACTGGCAACCATGGATTGTTGTACACAGGAGTAATAAAACTTTAATTTTGCATTTGAATATAAAAAAAAAACAGATATTGTAAATTATCAACAGTAATACACCTGTTTACACCTGGCAACTCTGGCGTAGCGGCTAACTGAGAGCTGACAACCATTTCTTTTTCTGTTCTCCTCATCATTTTCTCTGAAACATAAAATTTATTAAAAAAAACATATAGCTGCAATATACATTACCAAAGTAATTATACAAAAATTAATTACAAGTAATTGCGGCTAATTTTTAATAGCCAACCTATCGCTAATCTATTGTATACTTCCTTAACTTTCATTTGAAATTAATTTCAATAAAAAACAAATACCTGCAGGATCGAGCAGTGGGATCCTGTACTATAACATTAAATTGGCAACAACGCCTTCTAGAGTGCATAAAGTAAGAAACTAGATAAATATATTATTCAATCTTTCCGTGTAGGTATCAAATGAAAGGGTTTAATTAGCACATTTCAAATTTATATTGATAGCTAAATACATCGGATAATGAATGAATAAAAAAAAAGTTCAATAACTTAAACCCGACTACAGCTCTAAAAAGTTTGAAACAAGAAATTAATTTATAGCGATAGATATATTATAATAGCAAAGAACAGCATAGTCGTATGCTACAACAGTTTGTTTTGTGATGATCAGTGGCTATAATAGTCTACATTTTTTAATTCGGACACTATCTTTGACTATCACATTCTTACTAATTTTTAATATTGATTGATCGTAAATACTTCATTCCATCGTACCATTCAGTTATCAACAGTTCTCAATTTAAGGGGACTATCCTATAACAAGGATACAGGTCATTATGGTAGACAATGTTAACATGATAATGACAGATGTTATAGTTATATAACGAAATTGTATTACGTAATCTTTATGTTTACTGCTGTTTCTACCCTTATATCCCTTAGTATACAAGCTTTCTTAGACAGATTACAGACTGTCTTATATAGGATAGTAATAAAATACCTACTGAAAAAATTAGTGAACGTTACAAAACAAGCGATAAAATTTCAATTAACATGTTTATCAATCTTAATAAAATGTTTAATATTATTGAAATTAATAAATTGTGTTGCTATTACCTCTCATACCAGCATAAAAACAATTTTTATACTAAATCTGCAGCACTGCATATAAAAACCAAGCGTCAGACTTCGTACTCGCTAGATTTCCCTCCTATCAGATGTCCTCCGTGATCGAGTAGCTCGCACGTCACTTAAGGTTAACATGCGAGCTACTCGATCACGGAGGACACCTGTGTATCGGCATCGTTGAGGTCCTGGGTTCGGATTGTTGCAGAAAATGAACTTTACTATATTTTCTTGTGTTTGGGTGTTTTGGTGGTCATATAAGTGCTGTGTTCTTATATTTATGTATGTATCTATTTATTTTTCAATTTAGGAAAATTCTTCGAAGAGATCTAAAAACAAATTTATATTCAATATTGAAATTGAAAGAATATTGGCTAATAGTTATTTTTGCGGTCCATGTACTGATTATATAGGAAATATAAAAATAAAATAAAATAAAAATGTGAACAGAAAATAGATCTCGTAACGACTGACCACCCAAGCGGCTAAATTGTATATCTAAAATAATACTAAAACAGAGCTTCAATTATTTTGCTTAGTGTAAATTCTATTTGTCTGCCAACAACTCATTAATTTCGTTAGTGCCTGCCTACGTATCAAAACTAATGTCCCGACAAAATGAATTGATAATGCTCTATATCTATTAATAATATGTTTATTTTGTTGCAGAACGCAAAAGATATGAGCTGAAAGCAATCATCGTAACGCCCAGGTGGTCTGAGGAAAAGTTAATCAAAATGTCCAATAGATCTCAAACACTGTTGGACATATTCCAAGAGATATTAGCTGCGTCGAGTAATACATCAGAGGGTTACAATCAAACTCAAATTTTGTCAGTTCTTCGGGAACAATCCAAGAATGGCGTAGAAGATCTCGAGGCAACCTTAGTGAAGATGGTCAAGGATGCAAAGAAAAAATTGAATGTTAATTTTGGGGCGTGCGACTACTGTTCTGGTAATTTCTGGGATGTCGTTGAAGCATACAATAGCTTCCATGGATACGTCAGCATTTTGGTGAGCAGAATATTACTTATTACAAATTGAACATTCATATTCACAAATAAACATGAACCCAACATACGCCATACATGCCATAGTCTACAAGTGAGGTTACCTGCGAAGGTTTTCCTACCAGATCAACTGCATATCACTAGTGTGTCGCACGGTTGAAGCTCAAAAACTTGAAAGATAAACTCTATTCTTATTTAGTATCAATTAGTTAATTCAATAAACATTGCTATTGAGCTATCGGCGCTATTGTACCAACTCAAGAGTACGAAAAGTCACAATTGCAATGTCGACCGATCGCGATTGCGTTCAAGAATAAGCATGTCGGTCTATTCCCACACACGCTCTGATCTCCTTGCACAGAGATTATGTAAACCTCTTCAGGAGACTATAGAGTATATGGATGCCTTAAGATACCTACTATAACTCGTAATAAAACCTGTTACTTGTAATTTTTTTGCAAAAACTAAATGGATTTTTGAAATCTAAAAGAAAATTACAAACTGCATCTACTTTCAGGTAAAAGTTTTAACCTGCGGGTTTTACCAGCATGGATGCGAAATAAAACTAGTATCAATATTTTTACTAGTATAATAGGAGCTCGATTGCGCAGTGGTTAGCGTGCTAGATCTGCTATACGGTTGTTAAGCAACTTTTACAATGCCCGGTCATATGATTGGTAACCAAAAAATTTATTATTTGGGATTCTTCTGTGTTTCGGAAGCCACGCTAAGCCATAGTGTTTCAGCATTGGTGCCGGCTACATCTGCAGACGTTAATAGCCACCATACCGCACTGGGCACGTGGTGGGGCATGGCCCATTCTTCCTATTCGAATCGATTCCATCCATGGAGAAGGCCTGGGTCCTGGAGCAGTGGGGACATTAATAAGCTGGTGATGCTAATGATGATCAATATTTATTAGAATACGTTTAGTTCTGATTTTGACACTTTAATATCCCGTTTCAGTTTTGACATGATAATCATGGTTTTGTATTTTTAACTTTTCAGGGGTGGCAATAGTGATTTAAAGAATTGTTTAATTTCAACTTTATACATATTCCTTATGTCTATACTAATATTATAAAGAAGAAGAATTTGATTGTTTCTTTGTTTGCTTGATTGTTTGTTTGCAACGAAAAGGCTCCGAAACTACTGAACCGATTTTAAAAATTCTTTCACTTAAAGAAAGCTACATTATATGCGGTGAGCATAAGTTATATTTTATCTCGAAAAACATCAAACAAAGAAAAGAAAATGGGAGCCAAAATTTGTATAGAGAATTAAGACGTTACCATAGCAACCATTGTTTACTATTCAATATGTCGTTGTAATTATATCCGTGTCATGATATGAATCGATATCCAAACAAACAATTTCCTAGGCGGAAGGCTAGTTTACTTATATTTTAGCATACTTCTGGATTGCAAAAGGTTATGGATTCGAATGCCATCTCTGGAACTGGTGAAATTTTAAGCACTTTTCTCTCAGATTACTTGTATTAATGTTATTTTGACTTTAAATTCACTGATGCGTTCACTATAGCAATTAGTATGTTATTACAATCACAAATAATATCAAGTAAAGTATTGAAATAGATCCTGCTTTAGATTATATATCTAAGGATCCTACATAACATGATCATTACTTCGTTAAGCCCTTATACAGCTAACTAGAATTTACGTTGGCGATGATATTCAGATCGATCAGAGATTAAAGATTACAATAATATTATTAAAATCTAACTTACCACCAGATGCTTTGCCCGCATGGTATGATTTTATATTTAGAACGCAAATGTTGTTCTCACGTATCTTGTACGTATTAATTTATTTAATCTTTACTGCAATACTGCAATTTTATACTACCTGGTAGAATAGCTAATCAACATTCCCTAGGTGGTATTGAGTTCATCATCCACAAGTTCCTTGTAAACAACATGATTACCATTGGAAGTGTGTCGAACAGGGTAGCATACCTGATACTCGGAATATCAAATTGATATTCTTTGAATGTCATACAGGTTTATACTCCGACCTCGATGCACCCAGATAATGATATGGAGGCTATGTATGGGGAGATCTCAAAAGCCATGCATAGTTACAATACCCACTACATGGTTTTGATGGGGGACTTTAACGCGAAGATAGGAAAACGTTGCAGTGGAAAATTGAGAATGGGGCAATTTGGATTTGGATGCCGGCACACCAGAGGCCAGATGCTGGCTGATTTCATGGAAAAAGAGCTGGGAAATGAGTCACAGTCGAAAAGTGTATATGTGTTGGTAATATTATTTATTACCTGATATCTTAAATACATTCATCATCATCATCATCACACCAGTCTATTAATGGCCCCACCACTGGGGCTCTGGCCTTCCATATGGATGAAATCGATGCAAATCGATTAATACATTACCGTACTCAAAAATAGAGTATTCCCCTACTTGACCAAAGTTGACCATGTACCGGAGGTAGCTAACTATGAGAATGAATACCACATTTTGGTGATGCAAAGTACTCAAATGCCAATAAAATTGATAAATTATCTTTTCTGAACTTTAATTCTGTGTTTTTTTCTGAAATTCAATGGATACTTTTAGACTTATTATACTTAGTATTCAATAGATTTATTAGGATAATAATTAAAAAAGTCCGTGTAGCGTCTTATGAAATTGTAAAATAATCTAAATTAATTATTACAATAGGACCACTTGAAAAAAGTAGTTTTTAAATAACCGAGTAACAACAAATCAATTAAAGTTCCACTTGACCTTAGATGTCCAATTTCACAGATATAGCGAAACTCCACCTATTCTATCATTTGTTCCAATTTGTCTATAAATTTTACGAATCACGCTATCATGTATAGTACGACGAGCGTATACGGAATAAAGGATATCACGGCGTATCCGCCGTAAATTACGTTTATATGTAGAAATGTCGAATGATCTCATGTTACCAGCGAAGTAGACGCTCACTTTAAGGGTGCACTCCCATCAAAGATATGTGCTATACATACATACCGTGCTATTATGATTTACATCTAAGCTTAGCTAAATCCATTGATGCTTAAGAATGGCCTGAAGAAGAAAAAGATAACAAAACGAAATCTGCGCATTCACTAGATATGGACATAATACTTATACAGTACTCCTTTCTTTTGCGAAGCTTATGAAGATTATCGTCATCATTTGTATGAACAAGTTTCAATTTTGTTATTCTCTTTTATTCCTTTATACCATTGCGTTTGTGGTAGGAAAGTTTCGGGGTATAGACATAGTAAATCGGTTTCTACTCTATACAAATCGAGACCATTATAGCAAAGCATTCTTTCATATAAAAATAACTTAGTTTTTTTTTAAACCCTTTTCACAATTGCTAGTGCACATGGCATGTAAATCAATAAGTATGATTAATCGCATTAATAGCATTCACGCAACATACTACCTCAATTGGAAGATTAACCTAACCTTTTTTGTATCTGAGTAAGTGAGTTTTAATTTCGATCTTCGAAAGAGTATTTACATGCGAAATTCAAATTGAAGTTGAAACGTATTGATGGGAACATTCGCAGATAAAATTGACGAGGCTTCTCTAGCCATGTCAAAAGTAGATTTTTTACTGCCGTACCATAGGAAAAAATACGATTCCGTTAAAATACAAACTCGAATTAGAACTATCTCTGGTGACCGAACTCACTTCGAAAGCGAATCCGATTAAACTTAAATTTGTATTCTCTATACATTTAGTGTCACAAGAGAAGTCAATGTCGAAATGACATAAAGATGGAAAATCTAAGATACACATATATGTATGAATTGATTAATCTTCTTAATGAAAAATGTTAATCCACCAGTCCCAAGTACCCAGAGATGGGACTCGAACGAACACACGACCTGCGCCATCCGGGCGACTGCTCTAACCAGTGATCTACCCAGAACCTAATAGGACTGGTGATTTTTTCAAGTACTTGTTAGTTTTCGCTACTACAGAGCGTATTTTCAACAATGTTCAGACAATCCACCCAAACAGCCGAAAGAGATATTTTTACAAATATTTTAAACATTCGATAAAGATGGAAATTTGTTCTAATTTTCATAATGAATATTCAAGAATTTATTACAGCATTAAAAAGCTTTCAAAATGAAGAAGTCACGCAATTACCAATCGGGCCTATCAAATGATCTAATAGGTATTATATATAGGAATTATTAATAGTTTTAACTATTAATAATAAATTAGTTTAAATTCCACCCCACCCAAAATTGAACTTGAATGTTATATAATATTCGAGCCCAATCTATGACTGTTCATCATCAGCCCTTTTACTTCCTAAGGGGCTTAGGCCTTCCTTATGGATGGTTAAGGAGAATGGCTCATTACCCTCCACGCTGGCCCAATGCGGATTGGAGGGACCAACGGCTTAACCTGCCTTCCGAAGCACGGAGTAGCTCGAGATAATAATTTTTTGGTCACCCATCACGTGACTGACCCTTGCAAAAATTGCTTAACAACAACGAACGCGGGCCCCGGCGCTTATGCACTACGCCACCGAGCTATTATCACTATTGTATTGTATCTCATTTATCAAATCTATTCGCATAGTAGAAAATATATAGGGAAAAATCAGCTTCAACAAATCTCATTTATCAAGAACGACATTTTTGTAACATTTTTCTAATATATTTAGAAAACGCAATATCACAGAGATTGTATGAAATCCAGTTAGATTCTAGTTACTGACAGAAAATAAAGAAGTGAATATGTATACGAAAACCATCCATAAGGAAAACCGGTGTGGATAAACTGTAACATGATATATTGTCTCATCCATCAATATATTTTTTATTTTGTTTATTCATAGCAAAATAATTATTGCGTTGAACATTACACCTAATCATACAATAATTACAAATTCATTGGACTTCCAATAATAAAAAATAATGATACAAATAATTTATAAAAAAAAATATTAAAATCAATAAAAAGTCCATTGCTATATTGCTCTGAATTAAAAAAATATCTAACATTTCTTAAAATTTTCTTGTAATTAGCCTTTTTTCGTTCTCCAGAGCTGTCTCTGCTTTTTCCGGATACTTAATTATATCACATTATAAAATAAAATCAAAACATGTAACAGTTAAAACCCCCAGTTTAATAAAATACTCACTGCATGATTCTATTTGCGTCAGGTGATAAATTATTCGGATTGCCCTATTTTGCGCTGTAAAGGCTTTTTGTATGTTGCATTGATAGCTATTACCCCAATAGATTATAGTTTTGAGTCTATCAAAGCTTAATACACCATTTTTGTTTAACCGAGGCCACATCCCTAAGACTTCTCAATACAGACAAGTTTACGCTGTTTGCTACATTTTCAAGCTCCTTTTTCCGATTGAATAGATAGTCTGCTGCATTTCTACTATAACATCATTATTCATTGTAGCTTTTATAAAGTCCTTCATTCGTGAAGTGGACAGGAACATCATTTTTATGAAATCGAGGTGGAATTTATTATACATTATAATTTTATTATACATGCCTTGTATTTGTACCTTTACCAATCTTGTTCTAGGAAAATACAATAGTTCCTTATTACGTAAGTTATAGGTATAGATGGCCATCTTTCTCAAAGGTGAATCCCGATCATGATGTATTTTTATTCAACATTTGTATATGTATAAAGAAATAACTGTCATTCTTTTATTTCGTTTAAAATAAGGTTTGGCTGACGTACGTTTACACAAACCATTTAGTATATAATTTTTAATGACCTTTATTGGCATTTGAGTACACGGTTTATATCAGAAGTATTTCCCCAGACAGTAACTGCATAAATTAATAGGGAGTGCACGTTCAGTTTTTGTTGTGTATTCTAGCTAGTTTTTGCATAGCTTGTTTATATGACAAGAGTGGCTCATAGTATAGTTTAATGTTTAACCTAGAAAAGTATTATTTGTAACAAGTACGTTCTGAGATAACCGTTTTCTATCCTGATAATGTTTTATTGTACTTTTATTTGCATTAAGTAATATACCATTGGCCTGAAACCATTCCTTCAAAATATCCATAACTATCTCAATTTTTTGCTCGAGGTTATTTTGAGACTTGTCCTTTATTCCAAGATGAGTATCATCAGCAAATAAGCTGGTGAATGCCTACTCAGGAACCAAGTTTACTAAATCATTTATGTAAATTAAAAATAGTACTGGCCCTAAAATTGAGCCTTGTGGTGTACATTAATAGCCAAAAGGTTTTTATAAAACCATGTTGAGAATATTTGAAGAACCTCATTAACTTAACAATTTAATTCAATTAAATTTCAATGGCTGTTATCACAGCATTGGTGTCATTGACAAATACTATTAGTTTTATAGTTGGTAATTTTGCTATCATGAAATGAATGAGGTCATTTATAAATATAACGAAAAGTCCCAAAACTGAGCCTCGTGGGACACCTTTTTTATGTTATCTATTTCTGCCCTATAAGTTGTTACTTCAGAGCCACTAAAACTTTTTAGTTCTACATATTTTTTTCTATTATTAAGGTAACATCTTACAATATCTAATTGTATAATTCTAATTCTATAATAGTGGAAAACAAACTGGCACTGTCGAAGCTTTCATAGATAATGTTGCATTAAGTTTAAATGAACAAAATAAAGTAGTAGGAGTTTTCTTGGATTAGAATTCTGCTTCTATCAATATTAATCACGAAAAACTGTTAGGGCGCTTGTGCACTACACTGAATTTTCATGTTCGGCGGTCCGATTTTTTCAGGTCCGATATGTCAGGCCATATGTAGGTAATGCGCGCTTGTGCACTGTCAGGAATTTTACCGTCCGGAATTTTACTTTGCTCTATTCCGGACCGGTTTTTTCAGGTCCGTGATGGCGGCAATGAAAAACGTGTTTACGCTTGTGCACTGCTGTGTCCGAGATCCGGAAAATTCATAAGGAATAGGCTTAGAAAAAATCGATTTGAATCGATATTTATTTCGGCAATATTGTTAATTTCCAATAAAGTTATATTCGATATTTATTGTTGATTATAAAATGCTATATTTTATATGATGATTTAATATAGTTGGTATATATCACTGCATAAGCTTTGGCAAACTCGGTATAGTTCTAATTTGATCAGCGTATGGTTCTAGTATCGATACTTAGCTAGATTTTAGAATCGTATCAAAAGTATCGATAGCTTAAGGTAAGATAAATAAGTGTTGTTACGCTTAGACGCCTAGACAACTGAACCCATCTAAATGGAAATTAATATAGTAAATAGACTTAACTTTAAGAATGGACATAGGCTACATTTTATCGCGAAAGATAGGGGATGAAAGTTTACCTAGAAATTTGTCATTATCAAATTTTTTTTAGACAAATGATAAGTATAGATAAATATTTGTCAACAGAAGTAATTAAGTGACACTCAATGTCTTTTTCGCATTTAATAAAATTTTAAATGTATGTTTGTGTCATTAATAAATTTAAAAAAAAAAGAAGTATTCTAAAGGAATAATATTTCTGCTCATAGAAACTACACCACGCGTATAAAATTATGCCTATATATAATACAGTCAACTGATCTCGTAAAGTTCATTTAGCATAATAATTCTCCGCTAACACGGCATTAATTTCGATTTGTTTACGAAATGGCGCCACCGATTGGTCTATCTCTGTAATCGCTGAAAGTTGTTTTTACAAAACTTCGAAAAAAATAGCACGTTTAAAAATTTAAACATCAAGTACTAGACCCTTATCAGTAATTTTATTCTAATGTCACAGATATTTTTAGCTATTGTATGTGAATAATGCTGTTCCTAAATTAGTTTTTAACAGGGTATAAGTTTTTACATCTGATAGTAGTCATCCGATAGTAGTAAAAAAAATGCTTTCGTCTTGCCATAATTTATTATTGTTTATGTAAAACGATCAGATCATTATTTGGGTAATTTTCTACGTCTTTGAACGGAATTACCGACGTTCCGAAAATCTCATCGTATCTAGCGTAAGTGACGTGTAGCTTCAAAGAGAGCTGCCCTACATTGCGCCGCTCCGATCAGGAAAAAAACGGACAAGTGCACAAGCTACTCATCCGAGTTTTTCATGTCATTCTGGACCGGAAAAAATCGGACCGCCGGACCTGAAAATTCAGTGTAGTGCACAAGCGCCCTTACGCAAGTTTTTCGTCGATACAAGTGTTATAGTTATCATTTGTATTATTCATTTCAGTAGAATATAGAACAGTTTCAAATTATTTGGAGAAAATTTCCACTATTTCCTGTGGATTATCCACTGCTTTATTATTCATTTAAGTAAATACTTAGATGTATGGGAAGTCTTGTTTTCGTTGCTATGTTAATTTGTTACTTTACAAGTTGCCTTTTTAGGTTTATAGGTTCCTCCCTGAACGGAGTCTCTTTAGCATGTCTAATTAATTTAAGGTAAATGCTCAAATACTTGGTTCGATACCTCAAGATCGAATCGTTCGATGCTGTATTTGTAGCAGAAAAACAGGCGTTTCAGTACACGCTATATTATTTTGTTATAAAACCATTCTAGTGCGAGTCGGACTCACATACGCTGCGAAGTGTTGCGTTTCGGAAACTAACAAAAAAAAATCTCGTCTGTTGCATGACAAGGCAACACCCAAAATATTTTTTTATTCTGTTTTCTTAGTACATATTTGTATTTGTAGCAGCAAAAATACATCATCTTTGTAAATTTGATGACAGAAAACGAAATAACACACTGTTTTTTAACAGAATAGAGATGAGGACTGGGTAAAAAAAAAAAAATCTATTTAGACTGTCGGTCAGATAATAGAAAAAAGTTAGATACGTATTGTTTTTACTTAATTTTAACTTTAGTTGAGGAGTCCTCCGCTCCTAAACTCTCTATCTCTCTCTACGTCACAGTTTTGTAGAAAATGGACAAAAGCGTGATGTCATATGACATTTGTTTAATATTTTTCAACAATCTACCTGACGGACAAATAAACAAAAATTAGTCGTCATATTGCATTGCAGACCTCCATCGCTTTCCACCTTATACGTTTAAAATAACATAACATTACTTTTTAGGAGCGATTTCTTTAAATTAATTCTGCTCCTTTAATAAATAAATAAAAAAATTATCAACATTGAATAAACGAAAACAGATATATATTTTAAGAGCATTGAATTACAAATCTCGTCTAAATTATCACAAAAGCGTTTCAAATGAGAATGACGGAAGTATTTTAGACAACATTTAATAAAGTAAAATTTGTTGTAATTCCTTAGCTGGTTTTAATTTATAAATTTCTTTTATGTATTTTTCCTCGTTTCTATACAAGATAAAATCGTTGCTAGCACACAAAATTTAATATGGTGTACATTCCAGTACACCATTTTCACGTTATTTGTCCCTCGTCTTTTTTAGAAAACTATTTAATATCTTTCATTATCTTTATTTCAGTTATTGGATTATAATCTGCTTAGTGTACTCTATCTGTACTTCGGCTTACAGCACCCTCCCAGCATTGTCTATATCACTGTTTAAAGGTTTTTTTAGTTCAATTATTTGAAAATTTGATAAAACAATTAGATAATACATTAAAAAAAGAACAATATATAAAACTAAATGAAATCAAAACAAATCAAATTAGATTAAATGACCTTAAAACAAATGAAGAATGAGAATAATCTTCGTAATTTTCTCAACGAACTGTTTATTTGATACCCATATTATTAAAAGATAAGCAGGTATATACCTACACTTATTACCTACTTATAATAATATGGGTATCAAATAAAACATGGTTTCGAGTCCCATCTCAGAGTGCCAGGGACAAAGTGGATTTTTAAGCATTATTCATTAAGCATATTTTTCAAATATTATCATTCGAACACATTTTTATCTTTATCGAAAGATTAAATATTTGTAAAAATATTTCTTTCAGCTTTGGGTGAATAATGGAGGAACTTAACAATGAAATAACGCAACTGCATAATTTTTGGCCTTGATAGACTTATCTAATTAATTGGTCAAGTACCAAAGATTTTATAAAGATAAGTCTTTATAAGGATGATGTCTGGTGAGGATTGGGCTGGAAGATGGTCAAAGGAACAGCAATAAAATAACGCAACGGTGTCGTGTTTGGACTCGTTAGATCTGATTTTATGAGGACTTTTGTACTGGATGCTTTCCAGACCGGTCTGGTGATGATGAAGCTGGAAGGTGGTCATAGTAATTTGGCAATGAAATAACGCAACTGCGTCGTGATTGGGATCTTTAGATCCGTCTTTATGAGAACAATAACATATTGAAACAAAACTCAAAAGTATAAAACAAAAATATGATAAAAAGTTTTTTAAAAACAAGCTTTAATTTGTGCGTCCTAAAACGTAAATAAATAAATTCTAAACATTTAAAGTACTTACAAACAATATTTTCTCTAACAATTGTTGACTTGAAAAGCTGTACCCACGCCCCTAATATTTTTGAAAGAGCTATCCAACGCTATTGTAAATGATACGACCGCTTGTCTTTAGAACACTGACATTTAATTATTTTTATTTTATAATCTATTTCAATATGTACAAATATAGTATTCCAAAAAGTATAGTTATATAAAATCAAAGAGTATAATAAACCTGGTATCAAAAGCTATTTACATATTAGAGCACAGTTAGTCGTGAACATGGCCCCCGGCGGTGAAGACACCTAGTAATTTAGGAAACGACCAACTGTGCAAGTTTTCGGACTGGACGACGCAGGACCCCCCCTTTAGTGGACACATCTACTACTCGAACGATATTGTCCTTGCCAGGATACGTAGCTACTATACGTCCACGTGGCCAGCAACGTCTTGGTAAGGTCCCATCTACAACGCACACCAAATCTCCTATCTCCAGTTTCTGATATTTCTCTGATGAAGAGCGCCGTGGTACTAATGTTGGCAAGTATTCACGCACAAAGCGTTGCCAAAAATTATCGGCCAGATGTTGTGCCTTTCTCCATTGCGCTCGACTGGAAAGATCGGTATCGTCAAAACGTCGTGTCTGAAGGTCATTGGAAGTAGAGCCGATTAAAAACGAAAATGGCGTGAGAGCTTCTTCCGCATCACGGTCAACGGAGACATGAGTTAAAGGTCTTGAGTTGACAACTGCCTCCGCTTCCATTAGTAGAGTTTGGAAGACCTCTTCTCGTGGTGACCTGTCTTTCAACGTCGTAGCCAAAGCACACTTCACATTTTTTACCAATCTCTCCCAACATCCTCCCATGAATGGAGCCGATGGCGGAATAAATTTCCATCTAATCTGCTTGTTGGATGCAAACTCATAAACGTCGTTAATGATTTTGGAGGCCCCAACAAATGCTGTCCCGTTATCTGAATATATACATGACGGGCATCCCCGACGGGCAATAAAACGGCGCAGGCTCATAATAGCGGAATCCGAAGAAAGACTCTCCACTACCTCGAGGTGGACAGCTCTAATAGTTAGACAAGTATAGAGAGCCACCCATCTTTTCACATGTCTTCGGCCGATGGTAACACTGAGTGGGCCAAAATAATCCAAACTAACATAGGTAAATGGACGCTCATTGTAAGCCATCCGTACGTCAGGTAAGTCTCCAACTGGTGGTGTAATAGGCTTCGCTTTCTGGATCCTACAGACTTGACATCTAGTTGCAACGTGTTTGACAGCGGTTCTTAAGCCAATGATGTAAAATCTCTGGCGCAATTCGTTTACCACGAGTTCATTATTGGCGTGTGCGTATTTCATGTGGTATGAGTGAATTAACATCCTAGTGATGTGATGTTTTCCGTCAAGGACAATGGGGCGGGACTCTACCGCATTCGAGGCGGAGGTGCGACCGGATAAACGGAGAAGACCGTCTTTATCCAAAAGCAAGGACAATTTCTTTAGCCTACTACTACGATTGGAAACGGAGTGTCCTGCGTGAATACAATTTATTTCATCTGCGAAAGAATCACGCTGAATAGATTTCAATAAATGGAGTTCCGCTGAATTTAGGTCGTCAACAGACAGTAAAAGAAAATTACGGTCGCAACGGAGTGTCGTATCAAAAGATTTCGAATTTTGAGGTAAGAGAGACCGAAACATTTTAGCTGACTGATGTGCTCGAGCTGTAGCTCTGAGCAGACGTACCCATCTGCTGAACCGACGATAGTCAGCTACCACTGGTGAAGTGGTAGACGGTTCCGCTGATGTACTAACTACACATCCAACTACTTTGGAAACAGTTTTGTATTCCTCCGCGGTCGGCGGTTTGTAAGTGGTTGGTTCACTGGGCCAGGAATCTTCCGGGAGAAGAAGAAAAGATGGTCCGGTAAACCAACGAGAACGAATAGAAAATTCTCTGGTTTCACGAGTAGCGTCATCTGCTACGTTTAGGCCAGTAGGAACGTACCTCCAGTTCTGTATATCGGTTAAATCGGAGATCTCAGCCACGCGAAAAGAAACAAAGGGCTTAAACATGCAGGCGTCGCTACGTAACCATTTAAGCACCGTTACCGAATCGGACCACAGAATATATTTGGAAGGCTTTCTCTTATGAGCCTCCAGAATATAAGAACCAAAGCGCGCTGCAATTAAAGCCGCTTGAAGTTCCATTCTTGGAATGGTTGCTGGTTTCAGGGGCGCCAGTCTAGCTTTACCGCCTATTAAAGCTAGCTTAATTGAACCGTCAGCCAAAGTAAAGCGCCAGTAGGCGACACAAGCATACGCTAATCCACTTGCGTCGGAAAAAATATGAAGTTGACTTTCTACAACAGGAAATCCTTCTGAATAACATCTAGGAATGACACCTCCAGACAGAGCATTAAGCTCCTGAAACCAAAACTTCCATTGTTGAATAAGAACTTCAGGCAACACATGGTCCCAATCTATACCTAGTTTCCAAGCTTTTTGGAAAAGAATCCGACCCTTAATTACCATGGGGGTAACTAGGCCCAATGGATCATAGATTGACATAAGTAAAGACAATACAGCCCGCTTAGTGTAGATTGCAGGTAGGCTGGGTATAGCTTTCAGATAACACAAAGAATCATTAGTAACGAGCCAACTCAACCCCAGGACGCGTATTTGTGAAGGAGACGAGGGGCCTAACCCTACCTCAGATGCATCAACAGCGCGGAGGTCGGAGGGAATTAGAGACAAAGCGTCTTTATTATTTGATACCCAGGAACGCATCTCAAAACCAGCTGCTTTATGAACAGTTACGATGTCAAAGGCAAGGCGCGCTGCGGCCTCCACCTCATCCATGCTTCCAAGGTAGTCGTCCATATAGTGATCTTCTATGATGGATTTAGCCGCTTCTGGATAAGCGTGTTGAAAGTCTAACGCGTTTTTATTTTTTAAATAAAGAGCCGTACATGGGCTAGAAGTAGCTCCAAAAATCATAGAGGACATTCGATACTCTTGTAGAGGTTTTGAAGGGTCGTTCCTCCACAAAAATCGCTGCGCGTCACGATCCTGAGGTCGAATCTTGACCTGAGGGAACATTTCCCTTATGTCCGCCGTAAGGGCAACACAGCCTTCCCGAAATCTCATCACTATAGCTAGCAAGGGCTGCAATAAGTCGGGGCCCGATAAGAGCATAGAATTAAGACTTACTCCATTGCACTTTGCCGCTGCATCGTGCACTACACGTAATTTTTTCTTATGTGGGTGCACTACGCCAAAATGTGGGAGATACCATACTTTACTAGCTGTCGGTTGATCACTACAAATCTCTGCATATCCCTTGTCGATCATACCTTGGATGTTTTGTGTGTATTTCATTGCGTATGATTTATCTTTGATCATTTTACTCTCAAGACTTGAAAACCTAGATAAGGCGAGAGGTTTACTGTTGGGAATTATTTGAATATCATTTCGCCATAAAAGTCCAGTCTCAAATCGGCCTGAAGGTAAGCGCACCGTGGTATCTTCCAAAATATCTAGAGCGCGTTTGTCACTGGGACTGCGGTGAAGTTTCTTTTCTATACCGATCGAATCCAATTTATAATACTGTTTTATTAAAACATCCAAATTATGATCTTGTTTCTCAAAATCGATGTGATTGACGTATTCTACAGTATCTTTTTTGCCACCAATAAAACCAAAAAGAACCCACCCTAAGGGAGTGAGTATAGCAGCAGGCTCTGCTCTAGTTCCAGTGCGAATGGATTGAGGCAATAGCAAATGCCAATTGTCAGTACCAATGAGACAAGTTGGTTTCGCATTATCGTAACTTAATACATCAGTCAGGTCATAAAGGTGATTGTGTTGTTTCAAGTCGTTGATGTTTATGGATTGTGGCTTTAGATTGAGATTCGGAATAGTACGAGCTCGTATTTCGTAACTCTCGGAATTATATCTACCTTTTACTTTAACATTAATTAAACTGGTATTACACAACTTAGAGAGCCCTCCTACACATTGAATACACAAAGGTTCTATAGGCCTTTCATCAACCAACATATCAGCCACAGACTTATCTAACAATGTAGCAGAACTACCATCATCTAAAAGTGCAAAAGTGTTAACGCTACCCTTTTTACCTGTCAGAGTAACAGGAATTATTTTTAATAGTGGCTGTCCCTTGGTAATTAATGGCACAGAACTATGCGCCACAATAGCAGTATGTTCGCTAGCTTGAGGCGTAGACGATAAATGTGCATCAGACCTCAGTTTGTGTAATAATGTGTGATGCCGTCGATTCGCTGTACAACCGTCTACTTCACATCTCTTTTTACAATTTTTATATTGATGCGAACCTTTGCGTAGACATTTACGGCAAACTTTGTTGTCTATTACCCACTGCCAACGATCATCTAAGCTAAGAGACTTGAAATCTACACAATCAACAACTTCATGAGAACTAGTCTGACAATACTTGCATCCTTCTGTAACTTTTGTTATACTAGGGGAATTCGACGAGATCGCGTTAGAAAAAATTTTGTCTTTGATAGGTTTGACAGGTAGACTTTGACATCTGACAAATGTCGACTCTGACGTAACAAGACCGAATTTAGTTTGTAAACATGCCTCGTTGTCTAGGAAATCGGCTAGATTTTCCAACTTGAATTTACCAGAGTCGGCTTTTGCAGCGGCAAAATCAATCCATCTAGACCTGAGGAGAGGAGTTAATTTACCAATTATAGAATTACAAATTTCAGGCGACGCGAGATACTCGGGTAGTTTAAGTAACCGGATAACTTCGATGCAATTTCTAATACGACAGGCAAATATATTGAGATCGCGAGTATTTTCATATAGGTTCAACTTAGGTAGAGTTCTTACTAGGGAAAGCTGATGAAGAACGATGACCTCTGGCTGCGCGAATCGATTCTCCAATGCCGCAATGATTTGATCTGGGTCGTCAGCGACCATTAAACGACCTGCTACAGCCTCTCTCGCAGACCCACTTAGCGCTGATGCGAGCCTTGCAATGTTTTCGCTGGGAGGGAAGTGCGTCTTGGACTGATCATAAGAATTTTTAAAAAGAAGCCAGTCCGAGACACGTCCATCAAATTTAGTAATATCACATACCTTTGTAGTCTTCTTTCCTAGGTTAGTAATAGCGTTGGCCAGCTGATCAAATTGTGTACCTACATTACTACCGATTTCTTTATTTTTGTTATAACAACAATCACTTTTTTTATTAAGTGTGCCTGTAGCGAGTGTGTGTTGTGGAGTTGGTTCAGCTGGCGCAACTAATGTCGGGTGCAAGCGAGCAGGGATCGGGAGTTTTGTAGGGGCGTCTACAACCGCTGTGGCGGGTGGCGCCGATCGCGGCGATGGCTGCGATCTTATATATGAGAACAATGGTTCTATTTTCTCCTCCCTGTCAACCAACGAATGAACTTTACTATGATGAGCATTATTGATAGAATTAGCTAACCAATTGTTGACGCGCTGAGAATTGGAACCGCGCGATCCGCGAGATCCGCTTGTTCTTTGCGACGAAGCAGCTTCTATGGCAGCTAATTGTGCCTGAAGCTCCAAATCCGCAACAGCACGCTCTCGTTCTCGTTCGCGTTCCGCTAACGCACGTTCGCGTTCCGTTTCGGCTTCAGCAAGACGGCGTGCATGTTCTGCCTTGGTTGCTAAAATTTGTGCTCTTAGTGTGCTGTTTTGCGAACGGGCAGTGTAACTACTTTTGGAATTAGTACCTGAACTTGTGCTTGGTGAAGATTCTCGGCGCTTAGTGGACGGACCCGCCTCCTCAAAGGCAGAATTAGTAGGGGCTCCATCCTCCGAAAAAATTTGCACTTGCTTCTCAGTGGGCTGTTGTACTGCCGCTGATGTGGCGAGCTTTTTTGATCTTGTTAGAGGCATTTTTCCTTTTTTATTACTGACACCAAAACTATGTAAATGATACGACCGCTTGTCTTTAGAACACTGACATTTAATTATTTTTATTTTATAATCTATTTCAATATGTACAAATATAGTATTCCAAAAAGTATAGTTATATAAAATCAAAGAGTATAATAAACCTGGTATCAAAAGCTATTTACATATTAGAGCACAGTTAGTCGTGAACAGCTATGGAAATATAAAAAAGTTTTTTCACTCTCAACGTTAAATGTAAGAGGGGTTCCCGAAAAAAAAATTTTGTTTCAAGATTTTATTTAACCACTTTGTCGCTTGATATAAGTATACTCATGTTAAGTTATACCTTTTTAATACAAATCATTTTTGAATTAAACCGCAGACCGATGGACATGATGTAGCGATAAGGGTTCCTTGTTGACTATGGAACAGCAAAAAAAATTAAAGCTACTTTGTTTGACAAAAATTGAAAAAATCAAGACTACAAAAATAACACAACAAAAATCAAAATTCCATTTTAAAAGTACAGTAGCGTCATCTTGTGATCAGTAGGATCAGTAGCGTCAGCTAAATGTAATATTTTCGTGTACTTAACCATCATAACATATGCATTGTGCATTAAATAATTAGCGGCAACGATTGCACCAATTTGAATTAATCAAAATATTATTTTATGTTGTGTAAACAGCTTAAATGATTTAATAATGGATTTGGAAGAGAATGCCATCGAATATAATTATAATGACAAATTGAATTGTAAGTGGTTTCCATGTTAACAATTTAATGCTGTATACGAACTTCTACTCCCATTTCCATCCCTTTGTATGCTTTTTTTCGGGATAAAATATAAGATAGACATATGCTATCGAGGACTTTTTTAGAACTTTTCAATTTCGTAATACATGATTTCTGCGTAATTTTCACCGTTTACACAGCGCATGCATGGAAAGCTCTCAAAAAAATTCAAATAAAAAAAAAATTCAAAACATTTTTCATTGCTGCTCCACTCCTATTAGTCGTAGCGTGATGTCATATAGCTTTTCTCGATAAAAAACTACCTATTCAACTACAACTACATTATTGAATTCAAACAAACTCTTTAGATCTAAATATTATTGTTACAGGTATGCATAATAGGTTTGATAGCTAACACAATGAACGTAGCTGTTTTGACTCGTCGAGACATGGCCGCTGCTCCCATCAACAGGCTGCTGAAGTGGCTGGCTGTAGCTGACGTCTTCGTCATGTTGGAATACGTACCATTCGCCATTTACAGATATTTGGTGAGTCACTTTTTATGATGAACTTCTTAAGTATATCTACACAGTTTATTTAAAAATACAGATACGAGGAGGTGTATCAGAATATTTAATATAAGGTGGAACAAAAATCATAAAGAAGCCGATAACTGAGTATTCTTTACACAAAAATAAGTATCATAAAAATTATAACTGGGAAACGACATAACTATTTTGACATAAAAAAAATTGCGACACGCAATGTAAAGCGCATAACAAATCTAAGTAAATCATCGTGAGCACAGCGTACGTGCGCGCGGGCCGCTCACACAAACAAGGTGTATAAACTACAGTACATGAAAACACTGTCTACCGTCTATGTAGATACCTACTTACCTATTATTCGTTGACATCACCCAACGATCTTTCCAAACACGGTACAAGATGTCCTGATGCACACGCTCCATAATTCCCTCTCGTACAACCCGCTGTTAAAGGTCCTCAAATACTACGATGATTTTCCGGCGCATTTTATCGGCGGTTTCGCAAATACGATCGAAAACCCTATCTTTAACGTAACCCCACAGAAAGAAATCAAGTGGTGTAAGGTCAGGCGATCGTTCAGGCCATGCGTGAGGTCCGTACCGCCTGATCCACTGGTTACCATCTCCGGTAACAACTCACGCCTACGATGTGTGGCGGCGCGCCGTCTTGTTGGTACCAAATATTGCGCCACTGGTCTAGTGGCAGGTCGTCCAATGTATCTTCCATAAAGCCAGTCAACAGTGATAGGTAGATACGTCCATCCATTCTTGGTAGCAAAAAAACAGGACTTACAATTTGGTTTCCGAGTATGCCCACACATAGTGTTTCCACCGGGTTTGGAATCCTGTTTCTTGTGTCAGATACGGATGGTAACGACCAATAATGAGCATTACAACGTTTCCACACACGATCTAATATCGAACCTTGATTGTAACCAAAGTTAGTTACAATCAAGGTTCTATATTAGATCGTGTAATGTTGTTTAATTAATTTAATCGTGCAATGTTGTTTCCACTGTGGTATCGGTGTCTCTTAATACTGAGCCTTTTGTTAAGTATCACCTGACCCTTGATATATCAATTAATTTAACTAATCGTTTTGCTCCACTGCCGCATTATACACGTATGTACACATTGAACGCCCGGACACCTATTTTAACTGAAACTGGCGCAAAGTAAACTATGTGGCCTATACTAAACTGATGCCATGGCACCTTAGTTTTTCACTTAGTCATACACAACACAACACTCAATTTCCTCACAGTCACACACAACACAACTGATCACTGAAAGAAATAGCGGATTTCGCGAGCAAGAACAATTTCGATTGCTTACACGTAAGAGACTGAACTACATAAAAGAAAATCGCAGTAATCCACTGCCGCAGGCGGCTTCTTTGATCACTTCTTGTTGCTGCATGTCGACCAATAAGACAGAAAATTCTATTTCCGCCATTCCGATGAGAAATAAGAAAAATTATCAATAGGAGAGCTTGGTTCGCGCCCAAATATACCTTAAAATTCTTATTAGCAATTCTTAGGTGTTTTTATTTTGGTAGTAGTATTTCAGTGCAATCACAGCTTCGCAAGATTGATAATTTTATTGCTATGAATACCTACATTGTGCGAAACGCGAGATTAAGTGTTTTGTAGATATTAAGTAATAATAATAAACATTTATTTCTCTCCACAAATAGGATCCTTAAGCAAGTAAGTGGGAAATAAAACTAAAGTATATACGGCTGTCATGAGGAGACTAGTGCCTGATGTAAGATTCGTAAGAAACCTGTAGACACAGTTCACTAGGGCCCCCCTACAGATACCACAAGAAGAATTGAATACGTGGTTCCTTTTACATAGCATTTGAAGAAAACTTAATTAATAGACACAAAAGAAAAATGAAATATGATTAAAACGTACGTACCAACCGACCTAATCATCTTTTTTAAGGCTGTTATAAAATTACGAATAGTAATGATCTTTTACAAATAATAAGTTACATACCAAATAAAGTACAATATCTGATGTAATGTAAGATGAAAAAAGAACCACTTGTTTTATTCTTCTTATTTTTCGTTTGAGGCATACAAAATTATAAGATTAAAAAAAATGAAATAATAAGTAAGGCAATCAATCACTGTTAATAAAATAACATGAAAGTCACTGTTTTAGAGTAAATCTTCAAGACTTAAAACATGTGAGTTCATAAAGTTGTTACCTTACTTTTTAGGCAGGCTTTTTAGCGTAGTGAGTAAATGGCGTTTGCACTTATTTTTGTACTAAACAGCATCTTGGATTTTACATTTCGTTAATGTAATGATATGAGGAGAAAAGCGTGTTGAGTATATTTTTTTAATGTGCAAACATGTTTCGATCGATACTATTCGATACACGTTACAATTCGATGCTCCGGAAAAGCAGGACTGCGATGCATGTGAACCAGCCGAGTGGCCACCAGATTCGTGCGAAAATAAAATTGAAGTCATAGTTCATTTTAATTATTGTCCACAGTTCACACATTTAGTTGCACAAACGTCAATTACATTTGTCATTTGTTTACAGATACACTATCGACACAAATTTTGAGCAATTTCAAGCAACGATACTGCTCACAAAGGCACCGCAATTCCTGATTACCTACTTAAATAGCTATTAAAAATTCAAACGCTATAAAATAATGTATGTAATAGTTGTAAAAAATAACACTTTACTGAAGTCCGTTTTTACTATTATTAATATCATCAGTTCGCAAGGGATCATTGAACTCAGTCGATACGGTCGCGTGGTGCGTAGGTACAAGCAACCCCCGACTGAATAAAATCGACCTTTGCTTCCATTAAAATTGTCATTATTAATTTATGAAGGAATTACAATTTTTGAAATTTAAAACATTCATAGATCTTGAAATCGTCATAAAAGCGTAAAAAACAATTGACTGTTAAAGCGTCTAATTTGTTACATGAACGTGATCAGATGACAGAATTTAGTTTTGAATGAATTTAAAACTAAGAGCATACATAAATACTACCTACGTGTTCTCGCAAGCACAGTTCGCAAGTCAATGCACTCGGCAGAGTACGTACTGTGCACTCAGCATGCCCCACAGCGGCACAGCTGCAATGAATAACTTTTTTTTTATTATGTTTCTTTGGGAAAACATTTTAAAAAAGTTTTTCATAAAGAAGTGGATTTTTTTTTGTTTCCACTTTGACATCCACTGTCTCCACCAACTATGGTTTCCAAGGATTATTCTAGAACAAAACTTGTCAGTATTGATGACCCCAACATGTACCTTTCGGCTACGTTATGACTTTTATTCCACCCGTTATCCATATATATAGGTAATTAACTTTTTATGTGTATGACTTAAGTCAAGTTAGTCAAAATATCTTTATTGTTATTTAAAGTACTTTTACATCATCCAACTTTTTTTTATCTAGAACTCGTTCAAAACGTTTATTTTACTGCCATCTCTTCACACTTAAAACGACCTATTCAATAATTTAATTAACTACAAACTCACGATTGTTAAATCTTGACATCTCACAAAACAAGTTATTAACGAACTGAGAAAGTAATCACAAATTCCCACTGTTTGTATTTACAATGTGGGCAGAATATAAGTACCAAAGTTTTTAACAAAAATAAGTATAATCCCACTAGATTGTATTTTTAAATTAAAATAAATTAATAAAGATTATTTTATGTTAAGTGGTGGGATGTAAGCCGACTTTGCGTGGTTACAGAATTGTTTTGCGGTAAACCCTATTTCCGTGTAAAAGGATAACCTGAAGAAATGATAATGAATAGACTGTAAGTGATAGGACTCCGATATACAATCATTAGCACTTACTATGAGGAAGATGGGGGACCGAAAATTATTATCTCGAGCTACTCCGTGCTTCGGAATCCACATTAAGCCGTTGTCCCGGTTGCATTTGCAGTCGTAAATACCCTCCAATCTGCATTGGGCCAGCGTGGAGAGTCATGGCACATCCTCCTTAACCATCCATATGGAAGGCCTCTGCAGTTGAGACGTAAAAGGGCTGATGATGATGAAGATGACAAAACAGTGAGCACCATCGACTCGAACATGTATCTGGAGACACATCTGCAGATATTTATAATAATAATAATTCTTTATTTGCAAATAAAGAATTATTATTAATATTATTATGCTGAAAAATAGCCTTGCAAAAATACAAAAGTCGAGACTGCAATAATGTCTTTGAGGAGTTTAAAGGTGAACGCTGTTCAAGTATTTGTACGCACGCAAATCAAAATATGGGTCAAATCTTGCAAGCGTGTACCTAACTAACTTTTAGTCTAAAGGGTTGTACAAATATATGCAAGAGCTTTTGTAAAGTACAAAAAACACATATTAATAGCGTTTTTTAATAATTTAAAATTTATGAAAATCTTATACTTAGTACTAAAAAAGAAGACTCAACTGAATTCCACAATCGAGAAACGCGGCGACTCAGCAGATCTCAGAAGTTAGTGTGAAAATCAGCTCTGAAAAAGAGATTCGTAATATTTGAAAGTTAATTTATTAAGAAATTATTATTTCTTTATTTTATACTTAATTGTACATACACTAAAGATTCTCAGATCAGGAATATTTTGGGAACTTTTATTGCGATCTAGGATTGTGGAGAACCGTGAAGAGGAAAGATAGAATGTATAAATCTCGATGTTGCCGATTAGGTAACCACTTCACTTGTGATCTAAATTTTAAGACGTGATCGTACTTACTTAGTCCAAAAATTAAGTAGATACACACATTTTGTAGTCGCTCGAGTTTATTCAGCTGTTTCTCCGTCGCATAAACGTCAGCATAATCTATTTATGCAAAAGAAGAGATTGAGCTACCATGAATTTGGTTTAGAATAGAAGAAACTTCTGAAGTCACCTTAAACATTGTAAATAATGATAAACTTTCCTGCTTACCTCTTATGTGTGTTCCACGATAACTTACTGTCTATATGAATTCCGTGCATCTATGAAAATGTGACTGCAGTAGACGTATGATATTGACAAATTCGTGCAATGCGTCGCGTGTCGCGCTGCCGATGCGTGCGTGCTGAGACAGTGGATGAGTACCTTAAATAAATCCGTTTTTGAAAACTTTACAAAAAATTATTTTAAAATTAAATTTTCTTTTTACCCGATTACGGCGAAGCAAAGAAAAGACATAATTAGAATAAAATTCATCATCATCGGCCTCTTAATGACCCTTGCTGCTAGGAGACAAGCGCCTTTCTTATGGAAATAATCAAAGAGGAAAATCTAACTATAAAACTAACAAGCTGCCCCAGTGCGGCTTGCGTTAATGACTACAGATGCAGCCAGGACCATCGACTTAACCTTACAAAAATTAGTTAAACTTGTTATCGCAGACCAAAGACGCCAACTTCTACGCCGCCGAGTTTCTTACAATAAAATTCGTTTTCAATAACGAATTGCGGATGTAGCCAAATAGACATGACGACCAATTTTTGCTTGTGTGTCCATCAGGAAGATTATTGAAGTACATTAAATACGTATTTTTTTATTTTTGCGCAGTCGATAAATTACTGCGCTATTTATTTAATATTTATTGCATGGAATAGCAAACGGCGGACTTAATGCCAAAGGCATTCTCTACCAGTCTACCAGACAGAAAGTAGGAAGCAAGATGTATGGCGATAAAGAAAGTAGAAGTAACTAAACAAAAAAATAAACAAAAAACAGTTATACCTAAAATAATAAACAAATAGATTTATACATAAATAAATATTGATATATACGTATATTATAAATATATACAATAACATATATACTAAGGACTATTTAAGTAATGTTCATGCGCTAGTCTTTTGAACACACTTTTGCTTTTGGCCTTCCGAATGTCTTCTGGCAGAGCATTCCAGAGGCGAGTTGAAGTCACAGTAAAGGAGTTTGACATAAAGCTGGTTCGATGAACATTGGTTTATAGAGTAATATTACTACTAGAGCGAAGTTCTCGCTGATGACAAGCACCCAAAAACTGGGATCTTGATTTTAGATATCTTGGAGTACGTGGATCGTATAGGATGTTGTAATGAGTGGAAACAACTCTAAGATTTCTGCGCTTACGAATAGACGACCATTCGAGTTGGTTTCTATACTGAGAAATATGGTCGAACTTACGTAATCCAAAGATGAACCTTATACCACTGTTGATCAAACGATCCAATTATCAAGGAGAATCTGATTGGTGTCAGAATAGCAGACATCAGCGTAGTCCAGAATAAGAAGAACGAGAGCTTGTACGAGCGCAACTTTGGTACTGAAAGGGAGAAAAAATTTAAGTCTATAGAGAGACCTGAGCGTGTTGATCACCTTGCGACACACTTCATTAACCTGGTCGTCCCAACTAAGTGTGCAGTCGATAAGCAATCCTAAGTTTTTAACCACTGGCTGAAATGGAATGATATCAACATCGTAAATTAAGTGACTAACCGTATTGAGATCAATCAGAGCCAACTGTCTAGAACTGCCAATAATAATAGCTTGGCACTTAGCTGTGTTGACGGCAATACCATAAGCCTTGGACTACTCTAAGATATTAAGGAGATCCTGATTTATAGCAGCAACTGCGTCATTTAGCTTGCTTTTGTCAGCTTGAGTATAAAGCTGTAGATCGTCCGCGTGAAGATGGCAAGAAGAATGAAATTGAGTGGTAAGAGAATTAATAAATAGAGAGAAGAGGAGAGGAGAGAGAATACCGCCTTGAGGTACGCCAGCAGTCAAATCGCACCAGTCAGATATAGTCTGATCAGCCCGAACCGCCTGCTGTAGTTCACGAAGATAAGATGAAAACCATGCCGTAGCAGAAGAAGAAAGTCCCGATTGTGAGAGAATAGCAAGCAGAATATCATAATTGACCGTATTGAAAGCATTCGAAAAATCAATCAATCAAGTTAATTTTGAATTGTCCATCCCTTCGCGTATATCTTCTAAAACATTAAGAAGGGCAGTGGTGGTACTGATATATTTAGTTGAAATGTCTCATGTAGTCACGCTTTTATACATTTTCTACAAAGCTGACATAGCGAGCCCTCACTGCTCAACTTGAAATTGTATAAGCTTCTTCTTACTTTAACCCCATCGTAAGAATGTGTCGTCTTTATAATGAAAACTAAATTAGATTTATTTACACCCAAGTAATTCGCCTTCGAGATTTAAGTAAGGTATGTTCTCGAATCTCTTTCCATAGACTTAAAAATTATAAACACCTTTTGAAAAGAAAGTCTACAGAGGTTATTACTAAATATTTTTTCTATGGTTTTTTTTATGGATTGCTTTGACGCAATTTAACCATTTGAATGTTTGGATTGTATACTATTGATCTTTATTTATTATCTGTGGATCAATGTATATTGGATGTTTATGCTTTTTTGAATATAATGTTGTATACACACGCTTTTGGAGTGCAGTCTTGCTATATATATATATATATATATATATATATATGCTTTTTTCTACTTTATTTTAATAAATAAATAAGCCATTTCTTGTTTGAACAGAAAAAAAATCGTATTTAATATGTTTATATTATCTGACTGACGGACTTAATATAATTTCTTGTTTTTAACCCAGTCTTCACCCCTATTACTGTGCTCCAATTACAAAAGGAATCGTAGGCCTACTACGAAAATAGAACGCTATTTTCGTCGTTAGATTAACTTAATTTAAACCTTATCTCTAAGTTAATAATGCCATGAACCGCAACGAATTTCTTTCGATCATGGCGTTCTATTTATCGAGATGGTTGATTTTGTCCTTGTGTGTAGATTTTTCCGATTGGCATTTTATTTAAATTCAATATATAGGTTGTTAGGGTTGGCAATAAGATAGACAATATATGTCATTGAAAACCTCTTATTGATATTATTACACATTAATGAACATATTCATAAGTGATATTTCTCCCATAGGTTCTGCCTGAGAAATTAGATTTCCCCTACTCATGGGCGGTTTATCTACTATTCCACATGCACTTCGCTCAGATCCTGCACACGGCGTCGATATGTCTCACTTTGTCCCTCGCCATTTGGAGATACATCGCTATAAAGTAAGTACCATCAAAATAATAATTGTCGTACAAGTAAATAAATTCAAAAATTGATAAAATCATAGATCATATAAAAGCATAGCTAAAAATTTTCCAATTTGACATTGTAGCGTGATTAGAAAAATATAATGAGTTCTATTCTTTTAAAGTAAATTTTCAAAATCAGTTACTGTGATGTGATCTTGACAACATTACCAATTAGATACAATAAATATCTGTAGATACGAGTACTATTATGTTGGACTATCTCTGTTATTACTATATTTTTTTTACTTATTACACACTTGCAGACAAAATAACGGAAATATTGTCGATATTTACTGCTTATTGTTAAGATTAAAAATATTTTTTTTCTATTTATTCACAAACAACAACAAACAGATGGATGGAAATGACATTTCTGTAAATAAAGTGGGACGAATGTGATTTTACGTCACCCCACAAATTCCATTACTTGGCAGACAAATTTACGAAGTCTTAACAGTCACGTAACAAGAGTTTCGGAGCAAAATTTTAATATCGCTTTTTTATTGTTTTACGGATCATATATCAAATCAAATGAATAAAACCGATAAGTTATATTATTACAAAGAAAAATTGTTATTTATTGATTGTTTTCTCGCGACTTTACCTAAACATACCTATGTAACCCGCGTGATATGTTTTGAGCATTCCATATATGAAAGAATTTTTAAAACCGATCCAATAGTTTCAGAGTCAAACAAACAACCAAAACTTTCCTTTATCTAACATTAGTATTGGTTAAACTATTGTATAATCTATTCTAATGTTAGATTTTGTTTGTAGTTATATTACTGTTCGTCCCATGTAGTTCCTAGTAATCTTGCTGGTTAAATATTCTGTGGTTTTACGGACGAACTAAATTCAAATAAAGTTTACAGTGAACGATAAATTAATAATGTTCAATATAGGCTTGTTGAAATTTTAATCAACTCTCGTTTTAGTTTCTGCTCTATTACATGAAAATTAACTAGCGAAATCAATAAAACGTTTCTAAATTTGTCATTTTATAAACTTTAACGAAGTATTAATAAATATAACGGTGGTGTGATATGGGACTTATTTATTTATAATAGAAATATTTTAAAGTCATTTTTTATTCGTAGATCAAGTGTTTTTGGTTTTTGGACTCTTGTTAGTCCTATTCTACGCTAAACATAGAATTAACCTTAAAAGTTTTTTTTTTATTAAGTTACATTGAGACTTTATAATAAATGGGATAATTATAAACTTCCATTTACAACCAATTATATCAGAATGTAATCGTTTACTTATTAAAACAGAATCAGACGTTGCAATATTAACTGTTTACAGGTCCCCTCTCATAAAAATAGTAAAAAAATTATCGACTGTCTGAATAACACGTTGGATAATTTATCATCATTGAAAAATATAATCATAAGAGATAATAACATTAATATCCGCTCCGAGTATAATGATCCTGCTGCTCCAGACTACCTAAATCTATATTCTTATTGTAGTTTACTCCCCGCGCGCACGCTCCCGAAACATCAAAGATGTTCTTGCTTAGATCATGTCATACTCAAATCCAATTTCCTATCTATAGCACTTGTCACTAACTCAACAAGAAAATAATCATAATGTTGCTCTACTAACCCTAAACTGTAAAATGCCTAACATAGTAATCCGTAATAAAACTATTACTAAATTATATATAAATTAAATTAATATATACAATATTAATTTTAACCCAGTTTTTCATTCTGATGACGCGGATACTTCCATGTTGTACTTAATAAACAGTGTTCAGCAAGCAATATTAAGAAATACATCGCTAATACGTTTAAGTAATAGAAATTATAATGTTAAGCCCTGGATTACACCAGAGCTTATCCGTTGCATGAGACATAGGAATAAGTTGTATATGAAGGCCAAAAATTATCCAAATTGATGTGATAACACAATTATCGTACAAAAGATATCGAAACTTCTGTAACAACCTTCTGAAGAAATTGTAAATAAACTCTCATTGAAGCTCTCCAAAATGTGACCTATGATGATACAGAGAAATTATTATATGTTCTAAAATAAAATATGAGATCTCTTTTATAAACTAAGGTAGAGTACGCTACATTTATATAATACGTAAGTCATTAATTAACTTTCTATCAGTTAGTTATATTGTACTTAATAAAATCCTTTTGATAATAATATTTTTAACTACAGTTTATTCTATAAGTTCTTTGTTTTGCCTGAAAAACAGGTTAAGCTAGATAGATGTGATGTTTTTATTAAATATAAATATTTTTAGTAATATTATGTATTTATGCTAAGAAGAATACAATAAATTTGTTATTTACTAGCTTTCGCCAGCGGCTTCGTCCGCGTGGTCCCTAGGGAAATGTTTAGTGGGATAAAAAGTCTTCTATGATCGCCAAGTCACCTAATACCCTATCTGTATACCAAATTTCATTAAAATCCGTTCAGTAGTTTCGGCGTGACGAAATTTGACGGATAAGCATCCAAACAAAGAAATTTTCACATTTATAATATTGTAATAGGATTAGTCAGTGATAATTTATGTCACATATAAGTTTGAAGATATTGACGAAGGTTCAATATTTGAGACTCATTAGTAAGTCCAACTAGTCAGTATTATTTGTCAATTTTTAATAATAAAACTTATATAGTAATGTGTACTAATACTGATTTCACTATAACTGAAAATTAAACTGATTTTAATTAATATTACATTTCAATATTCAATATTATCTCTTTACTAAATAATACACAATCCTGATTTTTCCCCTACCAGTACCCGATTCCAACGAAATTGAAAGTAAAACCCATTATTAATAATACTTTAATTTAATATGAAAGGAACGAACCATTACAAGGTATGTAGAATTTCTGTACAAAATAATTATATGTAGATAAAATTCAACCTCGCAAAACGGATACATATTATAAATTCTATACAAGAAAAACATAAAAATCTTTCCTTGATGATGTAAATAATGCAATTCGCTTTAGTGTCATGTATGTTTCAAACTAGATCCTAAATAAAGCTACTTTAGTTTCAACGATATGGGAACGAAACGAAACAAAAAGGTTGTTGTGTAACCATAAATATGTTGGAACACATTTCGTTGATAATTGATTTAAAAACTTAATTTTGTTGCAGATATTCAGATAGGAGTCACATACTCTGCACAGAAAGGCGATGCAGCATAGCTATTTTATCCAGTTTTATACTACCTCCAATACTTTGTATACCAACATTCATGGTAATATATTACTTAGTCTATTGAATATTAAAATTACTTTGCGTCAATAACCTCTTTACCTGATAGGTAATGAAATTTAACAATATGTGTTCTTCTTCTTCTGCTTTTTAATTAATGGCGTTGCCCTTGTGGATTTCGCCAGAATCCAGTGTTTCGCTCAGATTACTTCATATTTTAGTATTCCTCTTTCTCAGTTTTCGATCAGCCGTCATCGATCCATATTATCTACATAGTCTAATCACCTTTTCTGCTCAATAATTCATATTCATACTCACAATCTTTTTACTCACCTAGAAGCATTGTTGCCAACTCGATACGTAAGGTAAGTGCCAGATGACATCTCAAAAAGTCGTAGAGATATCCAAAAAATAGTGCTAAACATATTTTTTCACTTAAGCAAAAAAATTAAATAAATACACATCTTTCGTATCTATTTTTTTTATTATTAACATATAACAAAAATAAAGCCAGAGTAAAGACGTCGTTTGTATTTCTAGTCGTCTTTAAATCTCTCCGCATTACACAATTTTTAACCTTACCATAAAATCTAACTATGAGCAAAAAATAACAAAAAAACTAAATAGTGCTAGATTTGCTGCTAGGAGCTAAAAGTCAAATTACGGTGGTAACCTTATGAAAATAGTACCAGATTTAGTTGGCAACACTGCCTACAAGTCCATGTTTCTAAAGACATATCCACTTAGATAATATTAATTAAATAATAATAATGCCTACCTATATCAGAGAAGTATAAGGTTAACAGTCTCATTATAACTCTTTATTCCCAGGTATTCGATATTCATACCAAGAACGTCACCGATGGCCACGGAGGTTACACTAAAGCATATCACCTCGACACTGACTATGAAGGCACCTTATACCAAGCAAATTTCTGGGTGCACTCGGTCCTGATCAAACTTCTTCCATGTTCTATCCTAACAGTGATCAGTGTCTGGTTAATAAAAGCACTTTACAAAGCGAACCAACACCAGAAACAAATAAGGAATTACAACGCTTGTTCAGCCGCTGAGAACATGATAAAACGTCAAAATAAAGCTGACAAGAGAACTGATCGAACGACCAAAATGTTACTCGCAGTGTTACTGTTGTTCCTGTTAACGGAACTACCACAGGGCATACTCGGTCTGATGAGCGGCTTGCTGGGATGGTGCTTCTTCAAGATGTGCTACAATAGGATAGGAGAAGTGATGGATATTTTAGCTCTGTTGAATGGTTCGATCAATTTCATCCTCTACTGCTCTATGTCGAGGCAGTTTAGACAGACTTTTAGACAATTAATACTTCAAGCGCCGCTCAACAGGATTCTTCCACCGACAGCATCTCATACTGACTCCCACAATCAGAATACGTATGTATTTTTTATGCAAATTCTAATTCTAGTATAAATCTATGAAATTGAAATTTTTGAAATCTACATAAATTAAATATTTACTATAAGGAACTCTATTGTTTTAAACCTATGCTTACTTAGCTTTAAAGCTTAGGCTATGATATACAAAATATAAGCCTTTCAAGTACGTAAATTAAACGTTTAAAATATTATTAAACATTTTCAACCGTATATTCCATTGTATTTATTTAATGCATTCTCTTCATGTCGAAATAATTAAATTACACAAATGATTTGTGGAATGCAATCCCTTATACACGGATATACAAGAAGCAAGCTGAAAGGCACACTAATATTTATTATGACGTAGAAGTTGCTCTTTTTGTTTTAATTTAGAGATAGGAGAATCCACGCGAGTACTTCAGAATAATGATGAAAAGAATGCCTTCAATGTTATTCTGAACTTTTTAAATCTTAAACTAAAATCTTTTTAAGTCTTATGGGACTGAAAATATATTCAGTATCAGTCTCATAACACTTGAACGTTAGCGAGTTAATATATGAACACGGCTCTTTATTGAAGTATCTGAGGTATTTTCGTTCGAACTGACATGTAATATGGCTGAAATTTCAATTTCATAGATGAATCTCCTGTCTTTCATCACATTCCCATTTATTATTGCGCCAATAAACTTTACGCTTGGCTTTCTCAATATTCAAACATTGGCATGACAATTAATTTCCTGCCTACAGGTATATGGAAAAGTAATTAACACCCGCCAGACTTCATTAACAATATTTAATGTGAGTAACGCTATGCTTTGCATTTAATACTATTCTATGATAATTTCTTTCATAGCATGTATCTTTAAATAAACAAGGATAAACCTACTGCTTTCTAAAAATATCATATAAACTAATTTTATTAACGACTAAATCTACATATTCTATAATTAACTTTTAACTTTATAACACTAAACATGTGACAGTGACATACCGCACGGGAGGTTATAGAAATTTGTCAAATTTCTCCCTTGATTTTAAATAGCCGTGTGTACACTCAGAAAACAAAGCATTATATTGTCTTGGGTGTTTTTTGTTTGGTGTTGTGTTACCTTCGTTGTCCTATACATAGGCATATAGCCCGCGTGGTAGGTCATACTCCCTATTCGATTTGATTCGATCCATCCACAGACAAGACCTGTACCCTAGCAGTAAGGAAATTAATAAGCTACTGGTGATGATGTTGATGATGTAGGTGTCTAGAATAGTGAAAGCGTTTCCACTTTAAATAGCCAGACTGATTCTTTGGGTGAGGTACAAACCAGCCTTCCAGAAATTACATTTACATTTCAGACAAAAAGTTATTTTATAACTCTTCATATAAACGATAGACTCCGGTTCCCCACGGACCCATCATCTCAACCTCAAATTGACTTGTATAACAAATTGGTTTTCTATTATACTTGTTATTTACATTTAGAAAAATGATTAATAAGACTTATCTCAAAAGCGACTTATTCAAGAAATGCAATTGAAGTCGTACCTATCATTTAATTAATAACCTACAGAAAACATCCGCCGACTTCAATAGCAATTCCTTGAATGAGTCGCTTTTGATGTAAGTATTATTTATCACTGTTTTTATTGTTTGAGGTCGGCTTTTTTTTGAAAAAAGTTTTTATTATTATCTATATATACTATAATCACTTGCATTTGCGAATGAATATCGCATAAGACGAGCAACGAGGTTTGAAATATCGAAGATAAAGCATAGTTTCGTTATACCTATTAATAAATAGCTTCTAATAGAAGCATCGACGATTCATAAACATCTCTCTTTGGATTATATTCACCCTCTCGCCTGTTGAAAGGTGAAAATTATTCGAAAGGTCGACTGACGTTGGTTTACCTGTAAACTGGGGAGTGGGGAGATAATGCAAATCCCTATATTTTCTAGAGTGCATTGAACTCGTATTTTCTCTGCAACATAATATACTTACTTCATCGTCGTCTTAACAATGGTTACCAATATTTCTTCAGCGAAGTTAGAAGCTAATTTTCTTATCTATACATATATAAAAGAAGATGTCCTAACATACTGACTGACATTAAATGCACAGCCTAAACTGCTGGTTGTAGAGACTTGAAATTTGGAGGGTACATTCGTCTTTTACATCTCAACGGATTTACGAAAAGTTCACCCTGATGGGGGTCAAAAAGGTTAAACGTTTGTATCGATGATAATTGATATTTGGGTAGTTTAATATAATAGGAAGGTAATATTTAATACCGAAAACTAGCACCTAAAGGGAAGAAAATGGGAGTGAAAATTTTTATGGGGAATCAAAATGTTACAATAGCAACCGTTGTTTACAATTTGATTTGTTATTGTAATAAATCTATCTAATATTATTTATAAAGATTTTCTTATATTGTGTTAAATATTTAAGTACATAATTGATAACAAAAATAACATTTTTAATGAGTAAGAAAAAAGTTTAGGCGCTTATTTTTAACTAAACTGCGTTATCATTTTGTTCAAAGAATTTTGCGTAGTTTTCAGTTTTCGATTAAGTTTTATATAAACTATACATTTGTGTTTTTCTTTCCATCTGTATTTCAAATAAAATAAACAGCTTAAGGTTTTCAGAGATAAAGTACTGAAACATATTGAACACTTAGATAGTAAAAAAAATCTTTAAGATTTTTACCTCAGTACTTGTAATGGTAATACATGCTATTCAGTTGTTTCATTAATCAAAAGTTATTGAAACTTTACTTTTCACTTCAATATAAAATTTTGATCCGTAAAATTGATCAGGTACGAATGTTATTATAATAAAAACTCTTTATAAAAAGTAGAGCCGACTTCAAACTTTAAGAAATTGATAAATAATACTTATCTCAAAAGCGACTTATTCAAGAAAATGCTATTGAAGTCTGTCCAAGATTTTCTGTAGGTTAATAATTAAATGACAAGCACCCGATTTCAACAGCGTTTTCTTAAATAAGTTAGCTTTTGAGATAATTATCATATATCACTTTTTCAAAGTTTGAAGTGGGTTTTACTTTTTATAAAAAAAAGCATACTTTTTAGTGATATTGATATTTTTTATATAATAGGTACCTTACAATAAAAATATTAAATATATATGTATATAATAATATTTAACATAGTAAGTCTTAAAATAAGAGATTTTTGTTTATTTGCTCGACATATTTTTTTCCAATATTCTATATTCATATTTTAAAGAGGTAAGATTTGATTGCTTGTTTGTTTGCATTGGATAGGCCCCAAAACTATTGGACTGATTTATAAAAGTCTTTCATTTACGGGAAGCTACATAATACACGCTCATAGGCTATAATTTACGCAGGTGAAGTCGCGGGGAACAGCTATTTTCATAGAAATTATTTCAACCTACTTTCTATGACTTTCATAAAAAATATATCACAATAAAAAAAAATCGAAGCGACATACTCATAGAAAATCTTCCTTTGAGATTTTGAATGTATTCCAAATACGCAATCTATTGTTTCTTAGCTGAAATGGGTCATGTCCTAACATATTATCTAAATATTTAGGTGATATCTGTTTGAAAGCGTATTTTGTTTTGTTATAAAAGGAAAACTACTTATTCGATTTCAATAAAATTTAAAAGTGTAGTCCCATTTAAATTTTATCCAATCATCCTCCTCCTCCAATCCTCGATCCATCAAGCTGTCGAATAAAAAAATAATTTTGAAAATTAGTTAACAATTGACGAAATATCGGTGAATATACATAAAAAAATACATACATCGCCGACGAACATATAACCTTCTCTCTTTCGATTTGGATGTCGGTTAAAATTACTTTTTCTTATATTCTTAATACAAAATGCTTAAAAAATCCTTTCCATCGAATCCAGGACCAAGTGGGATTTTTAATCATTTTGTATTAAGAGTATCTTTCAGTATAGCATTGCGAATGCGAAATGGAGCAAATACCTTTTCTTATTTCTATATGAAGCAGAAATCGAATTCCTCGAAGTGAGTACTTAAAACTTTATCCCTAATATAATGGATCGTGAAAACACAAAAGAATAAGATGGGGAAAATGGCCTAACATTATGATATAATTTGGGCTTATGATATGGTAGGTCGCTAACATCCTTTGTCAAGGAATACGTGCCTTTAACTGTAACGTGAGTTGTGTAGATTATATAGACATGGAATAAGCCGAATTTAGATCACGGAAATAGTGCATGAAACTAATTATACTTCTGTGTTTCATTCTCGAGATTAGCATTAAACACTTGCAGTGCTATTAATAAAAAAGGTTTAGCGGCAATTTTATATTATACAGATAATAACCAAACGTACTACCTTCTGGGAGTAAATATTACTCCCTTAGAACCTCTTACTAGGTTAACCTTTGCTAAATCTCTGTTCAATAATATGAATTTCTTCTAATACTAAATGCAGTATCAGCGTAAATTTACTCCAATGCTAAACATTGTTTGTTATAACACTGTAGGAGATACGAGACGTACGCAAGGGGCATATTATATTTACGTATGGCAAGGGTAAGATATTCACAAGGGGATCTACCTATGACGAAGGTTCAATAGTAAGTCGAGAATTTACTGGCAGCTAAGTCAAATTACAAAAAGTTTTATTAAAAAAAATAGAGAAGGATCATTTTTTTGACGGACAAATATAATAAATAACTAGTATTTTTTAAATTCGAACTCGCGAATTCGAACAAATATACAATAGACATTTTTTTTATCCGCCCGTAAACTATTGAAGAATATTAAACACATTTTCATTAAGAATATTTTTCAGTATAGCATTGCGAATGCAAAATTGATCAAATATAAAAACAAGAGCAATTTTTAGTCTTTATTGAAAGTTTTAATATTTCTTAAAAAATTTTTTCGTCTGTTTAAATGGATTGCCTGAACATTGATGAAAATACGCTCTGCAGTAGCGAAAAAGTAACAAGTGCTTGAAAAATTGCTCAGTGTTAGATCCTGAGTAGCTCAGTGGGTTAGAGCAGTCGCCCGGATTGTCGTCGTGGGGGTGCGTCTCGAATGTCTCTGAGACGTACTCCCAACCCGCTGTGGGACCTGCCCTTTTCAGGGCGGGCCGAAATGGGGGCGAACGGCGCGGTGTATGGCCTTCGGGCTGATCCCGCGCATCGCCTTCCATGCGAGGGACATCGCTGAGTTTTAGTGGGTAAACTCCTGTTTCTTGTCTAGCCCCTTCGGGAGTGGGGCCACAGGAGGAGTCCCACATCACTCGTGGAGCCCGCGCAGGGTGAAGCGGGTTTTTTTTTTTTTTTTCAAAAAAAAAAAAAAAAAAGTCGCCCGGATTGCGAAATCTGATACTGAATATATGGGTTCGAGTCCCATCTCAGAGTGCCAGGGGCAAGTGGATTTTATAAGCATGTTTCATTGAGAATATTTTTCAGTGTAGCATTTTGAATGCATAATTGATTAAATATAAATATTGAATACGTATTTTTGGTTTTTTTGCATAATCAATTAATAATAGCCATAGATTGAGTTGAAATATCGCATGAGGTCACGCTTTTGTAAATTTTCTACAAAACTGTGACGTAGTGAGCCCCCACTCCTGAACTTTAATGCTTATTATCTAAGCTATTTCTTGTTTAAATTGAAAAAAAAAAACGTATTTAATAGTCGTCTATTATCTGACTGACGGACTAAATAGAATTTCTTTTTTTTAACCAGGCCTCATCTGGTTTTTCCTATTTATTACAAGCTTTTATTTAACTTGCATTATTAGTATATTAAATGCGAAAATTTTGGAACTCAAATTTGACCCACTTCTCAATACCCAATAGATTTGAAATGTTGCATAGACATGTAAGTCAGATGACAATGCAATATTGGTATTGATGAAGTCCGACTTTATGAGGATTTTGGTACTGAATGCCATTCAGACCAAGGTGTAGTGATGATGGAGCTGAAAGGTGGTCAGAGACAGTCAGTATTAAGAAATCACACGATTAAAAACAAACTCTAATTCAACGTGATAATAAATAATTTACTTTAACATGAATTTTGAACTGTCACGTGACTGTGCAGCTTGTATACGGGGATACCAAAAGGGAAAAAATATTTTAAGATTATGCACATTTTAAAAAATTAGGGACATCATTTTATGTGCGAACTATTAAGATTACATTTTGCTGTAACCAAGTGAATAGTAAAAAAACTAAGAAAACTTAATGATAAACTCTATCATATGTCTGTGGAGTAATATAATTAAGCGAGGGAAAGTGTACAATTTTTCTTACTGGTATCATTCCGATTGTGCAAATTAGTGATGAGACATAATATTAGTCGATAAAATAAGAGCTTTAAATTTTGTTATGAAACAGTTAAATGTAATAAATAACTAACATGATCATTACAATAATAAATTGCTCATAGCCATGTTTGATTTTCTTTATTATTCTAAGTTTTATATCTGTAATAATAATAGTACCTACATTATTAATTGCAAGAGCTGGACAATAAGGAATCGCTGGTCAAGTATGAGTTTGAAAGCCGAGACAAAAAAAGTTTAAAGACAGACACAAAAGCGATAAGTACGTACAAAAGTCAATCTACATATAAAGTGACATCCGTTTGAGACATGCGTCTATAAACTTTTGTGCAAATATGGAGCAATAAAAAAATTGATAAAAGCTGTTCTGTGGGCGATTGTTTGAAGTGGCTATCTTAACTCGATTTCTATAAGAATGGTTTCCGATTTTGAATCAGCATAATGAAGTAAATTAAATTCACGCCTATAAATTAATTTTGTAAATTAAATTCACACCACCAACAATATAACGTAAGTTGAAAACATGATTTTTTATTTGTGTTGATATTATGTTGTTTTTAAAGTCATTCGATAGGATTAGGTCTAAAATGGATATGGCAAAATAAATTATGTAAACAGGGCAATCCGTTGTAAAGTTATTAGGGAAACTGCAATATAAGTAATGCAAAATAAGTGAAGTCCAGTTTCACCAGTTTCTAATAAGACCTATTAGGCCTACTCTCTTAGCTTTTACGAAGTTTCGTTTGATTAATGTATTGTTCATAAAACATTGATATACTTAGTAACTTAAATATTTATAGCACATTAGTATTTTTTAATATTTATTTGCGTGTAAATAATTAACCGAATCTAAAAAAAAAAGTGCCTCGATAGTACATTATTTCATCTATTCAGTATCAGTTCATCTATTATTTTCCCTTATAAACAGTGTTATTTAGTTTTAAATAATTATGGCATATACTTATCCATAACGTTGTTATGAAATGATGAAAGAAAAGCTCTAAATAAATATGTTTTATTTATCGATTACGATCCATATAATTAACCGTATTGGTTCCGAGTAGCAGCAGCCTATCGTTACATTTCAGACAAATGGAGGCACAGTAACATTGATGTTAGTTTGAGCAATCAATGTATATTTTATTTGACATTGTGTCAAATTATTACATTTTTTATATTTTAACAGTAAAATTGTACTTACCAGTGAAAGGAAATGTTTGCATTAGTTAGATTATATACTTGACTTTGCTTTTTGCGAGTGATAATAGCACAAAACGGCATTTTTTATAGAAAAAGTCTGTAAAATCACACTCAACAATTGACGAACGACTGGCAAACATAAAACCGAGGAAAGGGCGTCATATGAGTAAAGCGCATATGCCAGCCACGCGTGACGCGCCCGCTTACTACTTCTAATCTCTCTCTATGTTCTGTGGAATAACCTATTTAAGTTCCTCATTCGTGTGTGATATTAACAGCTATTTGTATCTTTTGATAACTAAATATATAAACATGGAAAAACATCTTGCAATACAGATGCTATGTCAGAAATGTATAGGGAATGCAATACCACGAGATCTCGCCAATTAAGTACGAGATCTCGTGAACTTGAAACTTTTGTGTATTTACTGTTTTATTGTAATATTTAAGAAAAAATATAGGAATTATAGTTATTATGAAATATATATTTATTTTTACGGGTATTTTCAAAAAAGTTTTGTGTCTTTAACATTGTTTGAGGCTATATTTTTTTTTATCAAAAAGTAGTTCTAATTGTAGTAACTGTATTATAATTTCGGAAACAGCTCAATAATTTTTTATGAAATTAAGTATTTTATAAAAGTGCCGAGTAAAAGCTTAATCGTGCAGGTACTAATCTTTTAAGAAACTTAACTTTGACGTATCTTATCAAATACGAATGAAATAAACAACCAGTCTTCTCTGCTAATATCAAACAAAAGTTTAATTATAATACACAGTTTTTTATAACAAAAAAAATCCCAAAATAAAACTCACAAACTAAGTTGAATTTACTATTAAACTAAGGTTATTATCAATGAAAGAAAACTATGTGTACCCAGAGTTCTATTAGAAAATAGAGAATAAATACCAAAATATGCCAAACAATTTAAAGGCTTATTCAGTTCACTTCATACGTCATTATTACCAATAATTTTGAAAGTAGCTTCTTTAAAAGCACAAAATGTCCAAAGAATATTTGCTATTTGTCTTATTATTGTGCTGACCAGTTAACCAGCTACTGAGAAGACCCTTTCGAAAACATAAGTACTGTAAAAGTGCAAAACTTCGCCTTTTAACCCCCCGGACTGGCATAAATTCGCGTTGCCGCACTTAGAATAAATCGATTTTATGCTCGAGTACAATCTCGTGAAGCTCGCGAGATCTCGCCCATTTTTCGACCGAGATCAATTTCCTAAAAAAGGTGATTGCATTCCCTAGAAATGAGACAAATGATTTATTTTATAAATGAGACTAAACTTAAAACTATGGGTACGCTAATTAAATCGGAATCGAGGAAATACTTTTTTTATCGTGCTACAAACTTTTTAAGTCAATTACTGTTAAAGAATATTTTGATTATAAGTACTTTAACATTAACGTTATGAACATGTCTTACATAAAATTATTATTTACATTTTAGTGAGCACAAATGTAGCTTATTTAAAAAGCCTTTTTTTACCAATATTAGTATAGACTACATATTGAGTGATCTAAACGCGAAAATCAAAAATATACGATAGATAATTTGTTTGTTAAAAATGATTATGAAACCACACTACTATTGCTCGATTATGTGGTAAACCACAGAGCACAGAAACCTCTTTCTGTGTTATGTGAGGTAGGTACACCATAAATACCTCTTTATTCCGAAGAACAACAATAAGCTGACACTTGAACATAAAAGGAATAGGACAAGACATCGACGGCGGTTCGTCACTTCTCCATTTTGAGGATGTAGATAAATTGCTCATATCTGATTCGACGTGATTTACGTCGTTAATTAATTTTAGTTTACGTCGTTACTTTTTTTTTGATCACATATCCTCTAACCGACCTTTGCAAAAATTGCTTAAAAACAACGATCGCGGGCCGCGGCCACAGTACAAATATACAAGTAGGTACGCCCGAGACACGAGCGAGATATAATAGCCTAAACATGTAGGGCTGTCGCTTAAAAGTTATTCAATCATCAGAAATGTGCGAGGTAGACCTGCTCATGTGTACTTATGGAAAAATAAGAAAAAAATTATATCTTATTAATCTTTTTTATTATAAAATAAAATTCGAAAATTTTCGAAAGAGTTGTAGCGAATAGTAGTGCTACTTAGGTATCCGATACCAAAAAAAGATTGAACATAATTGAGAAGTTGTGGTCGTGGTAGTTGAAAATATCATAAAAGGTGTAAATTTTCGAAGATTTTCGAATTAAATTTTATAATAAAAAAGATTAGATATAATTTTTTTCTTATTTTTCCATAAGTACACATGAGCAAGGGTACCTCTTGGCGCCCGCTTATCGTTGAATTTTGGGACACGTTGTATATCCAATTTTTGCCAAATAATTAGGCTATGAATAAAATAATATAATGCCGATCTTAATTTTTATTAACACATATGTATATATTTAATAAAATAAACTACAAATTGATATCTGGTAAACGAAATCTTGAACAGAAATAATTGATAAACACTTCCGATGGGTAAATAATTATAACACATAATTATAATTACTTATGATATATAATATCATATAAATTACTCGAATAACTAAAGAACGAAATACCATATAAATAAAAATGTGAAATACCATACAGCGTGGTCCAGACAGCGACGCCAAAATTTTTTTTTAATTCCTCTTCCCTAGGGGTACCCGAAAACCCCCATGTATGTTCCGTATGTTCCGCGATGTTTTGTAGTTTTCCAGATATGATTTTTTTAATGATTTCATAGGAAATTTCGATAGTATTTACTTAAAAAAAAATAAAAGTAAAAACCTAATGGCTTTTTTATGATTTTTCTTTTCTAAAACATAATATTCATAAATGGCCCTTTCACATGCATAACAGTTAACCTCCTAGCATCGCTGCATGTTGCGATAATTTTGATCTAAAGTGAATAATTTACATTTTAGCGAGCTAACATTAAATTTTCAGCTTCAATTTAAAAATGGTTAAAGTAAGTTTAATAGCTTCTAATCAATTTTAAAAACTTCACTAGACTTTAAGCTTTCTGAAAAGTACAAAAAAGTCTTTAAATGTAGCGGGGTGAAATTTTCACCAATCAAATAATTTGAATCTTATAACAATTATTTCAAGTAAGAAATGTCTAAAATTATCATTTCATTCATCCTTGGTATCAGTAATTAATGTTTTCAAGCACTAGAATTTTAAAATTGAATTATTACATTATTGCATAGTTATAGAATACTGAGAAAAAAAGTTAAAAATGTTGCGTACGAAAGGATGACTCATCCAACCAGTTTTAAAAAGTTTTTACCTGCCCCCCTCTCAACCCCGTGGGGCGGGGTTACGCCACGCCGCGTGCCGCCACGCCGCGCCGAGCCAAGGCGACCCAATGAGGCCGGCATTGAGGAACAGTCGTTCGCTCGTTCGCTTCAACTTGCTAGTGTTACTACTGTTCTGTTCACATTTTGTTTCCTCTAATTTCTATTACTTTAGCGCGTTACCTGGACTTCTGATTTGCTTTACGATTGACCTGTGCCTGTGTTTCGGACTCTGACTGCCTTGTAATTTTGATTAAAGTTATTCTGCATAATGCTTTATTCACTTAGTGAATACGCAGAGATGCATTATTATTATGGCGTTGCGAAAGGCAATGGCCTATTAGCTGCGAGACTCTATCAAGAACAGCTACAGCGGCGAGGGAAAGTACGAGAGCATTACCCGGACAACAGAGTTTTCATCAATACTCACAACACTCTGATGGCTAGTCAAATTCTTGAAGGCAATCGCGAAGGCATACAGAGAGTAGATCCAGATAGAAGGGATATGGTATTAGAGGAAGTTGAAAATCGTCCATTTACAAGCTCTAGGAAAATAACGAGAAGAAATGAAATACTGCGGACTTAAGTTTTAAGAATTTAGAAATCAGGTGAGCATGTTTTTTTTTTACTTAAAAGTTACGTTGTTAAGTTGCTAAAGTTGAGCTGGAGAAATAATGCTAGTCATGGAGTAGGATAATTCTGTCATCCCATGGAGTTTTCCTTAGGTTCAATCATGTTTTCCCTTGTATTGTAACTTTTGGAAAACCCTAAATAAATAATATAATTTCATTTTCGTCCCGTTGTCGTGACGTTTATTTTTGTCATAAAGTTTGATTTTTATTTTTCAGAGGCCTACCATGCCTACCACATTCAACGCGTGTAACAGCTACAGCCGAGAGACTATCCCCGGCGAGTCACTTTCTGCCAAACAATGCTGACCAGATCTCAAGAAGACCCTGATTTTTTCGAAAAATTCTCTGAACAGACGAATCACGGTTCGAGAGGACGGGAGTATTCAACATCCACAATTATCATACTTGGGCTGTAGAAAACCCACACTCTGTTAGACCCTCAAATTTCCAACACCGCTACAGCGTCAATTTATGATCTGGAATCATCGATGGGCAGCTTATTGGACTTTTTGAGCTGCCAGAAAGGCTAATCGGTGCAGAGTATTTAAATTTTCTACAGAATCATTTGTTAGAAGACGTAGCTCTTGGAACGAGACGAGGAATGATTTTACAAAACGACGGTGCTCCTTGCCATTATGCAAGAGAAGTAAGGCAGCATCGCAACCAAACCTTTCCAAGGAGGTGGATTGGGCATGCCGGGCCAATTGAATGGCCTGCACGAACCGGGCCTAAACCCCATAGACTTTTCCTATGGGGATATTACAAAGAAGTTGTTTATGCGCGTGAGACAAACTCCGAAGCAGAGCTGCGTCAGAAATTGCGTGAAGCAGAAGAACAAATAAAGGAAAACATAAATGCTTTCATAAATTTAAAACAAAATTTTTTGAGGCACTGTAGGTTATGCATTGAAGTGGGAGGCAGATATTTCGAAAATTTATTGTAATAAATGTCTTTTTTTAAACTTGTTTTCATTGTTTCATTTTAAACCTAAAAATTATACAAAATGTAATGTACTTTTACATTTGAAGAAGTTTAATTCATTAGAAGCTATGAAACTTACCTTAACCATTTTTAATATAAAGCTGAAAATTTAACTCTTGCTCGCTGAAATGTAATTTATTCACTTTTGATCAAAATTATCGTAACATGCAGCAACGCTAAAAGGTTAACTGTTATGCATGTGAAAGAGCCGTTTAATAAGATTATGTTTTAGAAAAAAAAAATCATAAAAGAGCCATTAGGTTTTTATTTTTAATTTTTTAAGTAAATACTATCGAAATTGTCTATAAAATCATAAAAAAAAATCATATCTCGAGAACTACAAAACATCTCGGAACATACATGGGGTGTTTTCGGGTATCCCCAGGTGGGAGCAATTCAAAAAAACTTTGACGTCGCCGTCTGGACCTTAACATCACCATTATATACTATACAATATTTTGACTAGTTTTCAAATTTATCTTGTCCACAATTTTATAACGAGCGGCAGTACAGCGACGCGGAATATACGCAAGCACGGGTACTAGTCACGACTGGCGAGTTGCCACTCGTGCCTTAAACTCCTATAACTTCGATAATTTTGTAAGTGTATGCGTGCGACGCCACATACGCACGAGCACGTTCACATACACACTATTTTCCGTACATATATATGACAGACTTGCCGAGCTCAGCACAGACTTCGGCTACCAATATCCGGTCACCCATTAGTCCTAACAGTAGAACTGGATCAAAAGATTATTAATATTATGTGATCCAAATGAGGATCGGATTTGCTACCAACTTCAGGGCTTGTCTGTCATTTAAGTAGTGACAGCAAAGACATTTAAGTTCGTTAAATATTTTTGGATTTGTCATCCGTAATATCATAATGATAATCGGACATGATATCATGCTGATCTTATTTTGTAATTCTTACTAGAAGATTTTTAAACTTGATATAGATATAGAGCCAGAATAGGATTATTTTTTTGTACATTTGGTAGTTTGGTATCCAAATCGTTTCTGACGCGCATCTTCTGTACCTACGAGTTCTATATCATTGACGGGATCATTTATTTTGTCTTGTTGTCTCTTTCTTTTGTCTTCACATATACAGGTTTCAGTCTACATTGGTTAAACGGCGCTCCATATGTATTTTTGAACACCTATCCACGGGGCTCAAATTACAACTCCCCTTAGCAAATACGATTTCCCTTTAATCTCCCTTAAGATGGGTATATATAATTGTAACTTTGATCGTCTTACTGTCATGAATGACGTTTGTATATCCCAGGCGAAATGAATATCCCCACTTTGATCATGCCAGAATATTATATAAACGTGTACTAAGAATGTATTAAGGGGAAAACGTTTGTATGAATTTATTTTGTTTTTGGACCTTATATCGATGAAAATTTTGGTAATTTAAGACGTTATGAAGGTCATAAGTTATATTTTATCCCGAAAACGAATACTTAAAGAGATGAAAATGGGAGTGAAAGTTTTTATGGGGAATCAAAATGTTACCATAGCAACCATTTTTTACAATTTGATTTGTCATTGTAATAAGTGTATAGAATATTGTATATAAAAAATTCCTAATATAATGATAAAAATTGACATTTGAGTGCATAATTGATAACAAAAATAACATTTTTAATTAACATTTTTGAAAATATTCTAGTACAAATCATTTTATATACGGATGATAACACAAACTATAGTTTTTGTGCTATACTAAATGGCGTTATGTATACTTCGTCATCGCACTGTTTCAGATTGAGTTTTCAAATAAAATTTAGTAAGAACTTTAGGCTATGCTATACTGATGAGCAGCTCGGTGCGTAGTGAATAAACACGATCTTCTGTCGCGATCTTTGTTGTTAAGCAACTTTCGCAAGGATCTGTCACGGGATGGGCGACCAAAAAAAAATTATTATCACAAGCTACTCCATGATTCGGAAGACACGTTATGCCTTTGGTTGTACTAACGCTCTGTAGAAGGACGTTGTGATAGTTACTCAAGTGGTCGACGTTTAGCCGTGCAAATGAATGGCGCCATTCTATTATAAGGCTAGTCGCCTAATTGCACGGATCTTTTACCCAGTTATCTGCGACATAACTTTTAATTTCAATTTTAACAGCTGTGACCTTAAAAGTCGACCATGCAATCGTGATTCATATTCTTCTTAGTCTATTTATTTCGGTGACTGTGAAAATAAGACGTTATATTAGAAAATATCTCAATACGCATATCCATTGATCGAAACCAGACTTTCTGATTTACTTGGGATTTAGCTTCTGTGCTAATCGTATTAAGGCTTGATGACTTGTTAACATATTAGTTTCCAATAGTAGAAAAATATGTCTAAAAACTCTACAACAAATTAACTCATATATTGTCCAGTTCCGGCCCGCACGAGTTTATTCAACATCTCAGTAATTATTATTTTATACAAAATCTCATTGAATCACATTTGAAGCTTTTCCATTGGTAAAAACTGTATGAAAATCTATTCATTAGTCTTTGACTTTACTATATTCAGACGGTCATAAAGATGCAAGGGGTATTCAAATTATATGTAATGGCATTACTCCAACGGGAATAAATAGACAATTTCCAGTAACTAAATATACTTCACGGTATGGGCAAAATTATTTTTCATGTAATTCTTCAGCGCGTTTCAAACTTATTAATGTTATTATATATACTGTAATTTATAAAAAGTGCCCCATAGAGCGCGATGACGCATTGTGACACAATCTTAAAACTTCTATAAAATGAAAATTTGTATCCATAATGTTACATTAAAGTAATGACAAATTTAATGGATGGTGGTGCAACTGATACCCAGTTGCTCAACCATCCATTAAGGTTTACAAACGACTTTAAGCTCTATCTGATGAATGTTGCAAATTTTTTAAATTTGTATCGTTAATGTCGATTTAAACTTATGACCATTGTGCAACGCGCACTGAGTGTTAGAACACACTGCACAGATGATCTGTCGCATACTAACTCATATTACCATGAGACTTTTGACTGATTTTCTGTCAGATTTGCACCGACCCTTGTCTGTTTTAAGGTCGACAAACGTACATAAATCTGATTCATAAGGGCAGCCATTATTCTAACGTTTACTATTCAAAGCCGAGCACAACCTTTTTTGCAAACACGATAACTGTCCAAAGGAATTTCATTATGTAGGCCTTATAACCCATAATCCAAACCCAACAATGAATGACGGTTGGAATTCTTCGTAAAACTGACATTATGTTACACATCATCGTACCTCTTGACGTGCCTTAGTATCTGTCTACGAAATTTTCTTAAACATTTAGGATGATAGGTAGAAATGTCGAGCGGTCAGTATGCTTATTTCTATATTATTCTAATTGGGGTCCTGAAATACCTGAAGAGGGCAAATGGTAAAACAGTCTATGATTTACCAAATGTCGACTTCAGCAGTAAGAGCAGTTCATATTCTCGGATGCTACCTGACGCAAATTGACCATAATACGATATGACGTGAGGGCCTATTCTATTTGTCCTCGAACGAAAATTTCAAAAATGTAGAATCTTCCTTATAATTTTGTTAAAATCATAAACGTAAAGATTATTTGTGCATCAGATGCAGTATCTGGTCTTACTTCTGTTCCTACATAAATTACCTATAGAAAAATGCGTTTCTTTGTAGTCGTATTTATCACAAGCCCCTTAATGTAGTGTTAATAACTGCAGATACAGCCAGGACCGACGGCTTAACGTGCCTCCCGAAGCAAGGAGGAGTTCGACATAATATTTTTTTGATCACCCATCCTGCAAATGGTCAGTACGAAAGTTGATTAACAACCGTTTCACAGACCGAACGTTCTAAACAAAGCGCTACCGAGCTCCCGAGTTGTCTTATTAGCATGTCTAAAATAGACAAAATTACGTGTTGCGACGCAGCGGTGGCGAGGAGAACGACAAATATATTCAGATTTACCTCTTTATGGGATTTACTCAAAAAATCCGCAGATTCTAAGCTCCTAATCCTTGTTAAAAAGTTTTATAAATGGCAACGTTAAGCTTAGTAAGCGTACATAAATGATACTGCAACCGAAGATCGCAGAATAAATTCTCGCAATGTTAAAAAAATCCATAATAATATCTTTGAAGGGACTGAATAATGTAATCACATAAACAGTCAAAACGAGTATAATAATGGGTAATGCGTTCGTCGCTTATATTTACCGGACAATATTCCGGCTTGTTCATACGTAAAGAAGGAAAACAAGCTGTTGGTGACCCGCTACGCAAACCTTTTTGGCATGTTTATTTTCTAAATTCTCAGTTTTTAAATAAATGTCATTCATACTTTTAGACTTACGAAACAAATGTAAAAACTTCAGTGTGAGAATAATAATATACGGCTGTGACGGTGTTTTAGTGGTTTCCTTTAAAATTACCTGGTAGCCAGATCTCTATCTTTTTCACAAGCCATTACTGCAATAACTGTGAAGTAGATCAATCGTAGTACTTGCAGATATAGTACACACGGCTACACGTGAGGTTACCACAATATGTCAAACTTCTGGATCGATTTTTTTTTACCCTCAATGTATTAAGTTTTAAAATCGGTTGGGAAAACTTGTCAGTTTTCTATAGTCCGACGTGCCGTTGACTGTACCAGTAAACGTACTTCAGGCAATACTACCTTTACTCCACCACGATGTAACAAGACATCTGGAATGAAAAGCTTGACTTTCTCACTCTCTTAAAACAGGGGAATCTGAGACTATTGATGTTTGATGCCCCATTCATATTAGATTCATGATCATTTTCATTTCGAAAGACTAATTTCACTTAAAGGCATATTATAGCTGTTGTTGTGATATTATAGGACTTCTACTTAGTATCCATCCATACATGTCTGCCGTGTGGCAGTACAGTCGAAACCCTAAAAGTGAAAGTGCTTTAAATTTATAATCACCCAACCCAACCATAAATTATATTACCCAATATTTACTTATAGAGATATTGTAACTTAGGTAAATCTTACTTTGTTTGTTTCAGAATGAAAACATCAATTCCATGAGGTCAGGTGAAAGGTCACAACCGTGTCATAAAAGAAGAGTTCCTTTAGGAAATTGTTGAGGGGAATGCAGAGTATGTTTCATAAGTATGTACAAAAATCACGCCTGCAGCGTGCACCATAACTCTGTAAGACCTCCAATATTACTGTCTCCGCGTGACTTTGTTAAGGACTTAAATATTATATTGCTTAACTTTTTAGTTAATGAAAATACCAGATCAGCGATAGGAATACGTAATAAGACAAAAATTTATGTGAGGTCTAATTCTCTCTAAAGGTCATATCACATTTAAACCACTTCGCAGCACTACGGCATCGTCTCGAATTTTGTTTACTGCTAGCTGCTAGCGCGCTACCCACGCGTCACCCACAAGGTGGAAGACTGTAAGCTCGCATACTTTTAGGTAATAATCTCATCTCACAATAATAAACCACTGAACTGGAGCCGTACCATTTTAGTTTGCTATGACGTTAAGTTCCACTTAAAAACGGAGTAAGGTAAGTTATGACGACTCTGTTATCTAAGTAATCTTCCATATGAAGAAATGGTCACTGGCGTAACATTATTTCAAGAAGAATTCTTGTTGAGCCGTCCAAATTAACCTTCTTACTTAGACTATATTTTGGCTGACTGTACCCACTTGAAGAATTTGGCAGTTTCTCTGGTGACTTAGTTTTTAGTGTCGAGTCAAGTAAAAGATCACGAACACTAGTCGTTTCTGCTAACACCAGCACGCATAGCATAACTATATTCAAGTTTTTCAACAACAAACGTCACTATTCTCGAGTCAGTGAGCCCAAACAGTTGTATCTTACTGTACGAGTTGTGAATTATTATTGTAACTCCTATTTCGATATGCAACGATGTTAGATATATGCTGCTTTTGAGCGATTGTTATGGTCATGTTATTTAATTTATGTATCATAGTTTTAAGTGTAAAATTAATAGATAGCTTATAAGAAAAAATCTTGTCTTCTCATCGCTAAACATTTTAATGCAATATTCCAATCTAATATCTACACTTAAGCGAATTTAAGCGAAAACACATTGATGTCTCATGTAACGTGTTATGTTGTTTTTTGCTATCGTGTGTTGTTTCATATATTAGAATAAAAAGGATATACATATTTCCGTCGCGACATACAAACAATTGTATGTGTACATACTATTGTAACAGATATTTAATTTTTTTTTTTTAGACATTTGTTTCCGTTTTTTACACTGGATTCTAGATTTAATTAATTTATTCAACATAGACTATAACAAAAATTTGTGAAAGTCGGAACTCTATACCGTCATCGGTAAGCAAAAGTACCTACCTACCTTGTACTGAAAAGAACTGACAAGAAACTCTGTTGAGCTTCAAAAAAGCAAGCCTCATTATTTCTCTCTGTTTTATTTACAAACTATATTTAAGGTTTAGTGGCAACTTTTAGCTCTAATGAATGATCTAAATTTGAAAATATGTATCGGCGATATCGTAAAGCGACGTTACAATTTAAATGGACCTTTGTGCAACTGAGTGTTCGGGCAATCAAAAGATTGGCCATTAAGTCTTTTAACTGATTAGGACGTATTTCTGCAGCTTTCAGTCGCCAGATAGCAGCACTAACACATGAAGTAAAGTTTTAGTAAACTATTTTTTTAAATGTCAAAATCATTAATGATCTAATTTCAGTAATTAGTGAGCAAAGAATAAAATAATAGTGATCATAGTTAGCAATTTCTTCATTCATACATTGTCCGGATAGTAATTGATCAATATAAAACTCTGATGGTACAGATAACTACATAAAATATTGTAATTTATAATAACTAGGAATTGAAAAAGGAAAAATATTTTCTCAAAACCAATAAGACGGTCATCAGCGACATTTTCCTTAGTAACATCTTTACAACCATGATATCTTAATTAATTAGGTAGGTAAATACTTTTCTTTCACCGGTGATGAAGGCTCGTTAATAAACAGAGATTAGCGTCAGAACTCCGGCCGACTTAACTTTGGTTGCTTTTAAATTTTGTTAATTGAAAACATTTCTATTTGTAAATATTAATGAGAAAAATACCAAAGAATTAATTATAGAATTACTTGCGGGATTCCTAAATGTAAATTTTAATAATAATAAAATATGTAAATAATTTATTAGTATTACGCGGCGTATGCTAAATTATAACAACCAATGGAAAGAACTTTTAGATCAGCCGAATAGCGGTCCTCTTATATGTTGGAGGTTTTTTTCTTTTTTCTTATCATCATCATCCACACCATCATCATCAGCCTATTAGTGTCCCCACTCACAAAACACAAGCCTTCTCTATGGATGGATTCGAATCTAATTGACTAAGCAGAATCCACCTCTCCCCCGCTTTTAAGCGCTATTTTCAGGTAGAAAAGAAGTAATTTAGTTTAGTTATTTTAGTAACTGTACCTACTCATTTATTGCTTTTAATGATATTCAAACGTATATTAGTTTTCTCTGGTGACATTAAATATTATTGCAGTTACAAAGCATTTAGCTAGTCACATAGTTGACAAGAACACAGTAAACGACCGTTGATTAGCTTCATAGATTTATTATAAACTATTAACTATGGTTAAGTTCGAACTATGATCAGAAAGTCTTTTCCCTGATCACCTACGTACACTTCAAACTGTAAATACAACGAAGTACTTATCTATTTGGCTGATATAACTTAGCACAGGCTATATAGCCATCGACATGATGCCAGGAACAATGTTATCGTATATCGTCACAAATATTCATATAGGTAGAGTCAACAGCACTTCAGGCTAAACAAACTGTCAAATCTCTATTTGATTTCAAAGTTTATGCATTGTAAGTAGAGTTCAACATCCGTTACAAAGGAAATTTGGCATATCGTGGTAGCCTGACGTGCAGCCGTGTCATTAATATTAATAAAATCTCGCTTAACCATTAAATGTCGTTATCGTTATTTGTAATCACTGACGAATTCATCATATTTGTCAATTAATTGATTTAAAATTTATTATTAATTTAAATTACTATATGTCATTTTCAACATAGAACGATTTTTTAATTCTCAATCAGTAATTGGCTTTGCCCATTTCTGCATACCCAAAGCCAGACTGAGTTACTAGTTTGTTGATTTATTGAAAATTATAGACTGATTTTGTAACTTTGGCCAACTAAAATATTATTAAAGATCAGTATACTCGTATTGTTCTGAAAAGAGTTCACCGACCACTGCCGTGGCACGTCCGCTTCGCTCGCTCGGCTCGCTTGTCGTTTTGGTCATAGTTCTAACATATTGATCGGTTCTTTCTTTGTTATAAGCAAAACAATCTATCAAATCAATATATACTATTGTTAATTGTGAAACACAAATATTTTAGTCAAAAAATATTTTTTATACTTTATAAGTATAAAGAAGATTCAGTCAATAGAAGATTTTGCCATATGACATAATATGGTTTCTTCGAGATTCTGCCATATATATAAATAATATTCTTTCAACGCAGTTTTATTTAAAGTAGCTACATTTGAAGTGATTACAAAATTAAGTATAGTTAGGACACAATATAAAAGAATCACTTATAATATCAACTTCAAATTATTATTCAATTTTTTGTATATTATGTATGATAAGAGTAAGATTCTTTTTATGTTTCTATTGTAATTAGAATTAAAAAGATTATTAAAGCAAATTAATGTAATAAATAATAGCGCTCCAAACACTCTAGAATGTGTTTTCATTGTATCTAACCGAGAAACGGTTTTCTATTGACGTTAAAGTAGGTAATGAAAGTTTATCCTTGCATAGATCAGAGAAAACTTACAAGTATATGTATAATCAAAATCTCCCAAATCTTGGTTGCAATACGCAATAGTCCGCTGTTACAGGAATAGCATGTATGCTGTTATCTCTGATTTTTATCAAATAAACGTGTTTCTAAGGACAAAATCGTTTTATTTATACAATAAAAGTTTATGAGAAAACTTATAGGTAATGTGTGCTCAGCGGGTAAGTATCGGCATAGTATTGACTAAAAAAATATTTTTTTTCTTATAATAGAACCGACATCAAACTTAAAATGTCGGAAATAAAATACTTAACTTTAAAGCCGTTCATTATTCTTAACTTATATTGCAGTTGGGCGGCCAATTTCTATAGGTTATTAAATGCTGACCGCCCACTACAATGGAAGTTGAGATTTTGAGAAATGTTATTAATAACTTTTATGAAGTCTGAAGTGAAGTTGGTTAAATTGTTTTGAAAAAAAAATTCGTTATATTTAGTGATACCTACATGGTCAAACTGAGAACCTCCTTTTTGGAAAATTCTTTTTGCATGCAGCAAATATTTGATGATAATTATAAATATACATTTAGGACCATCATTAATCAATTGTATCATCGTAAGGCCGTTTGAAATGAAGGTCATGGGTTCGAATCCCATCTCAGGGTTCCAGGGACCAAGTGGATTTTTTAAGCATTTTAAATTAAGAATATTTTCCAGTATAGCATTGTGATTGCGAAATTAATCAAATGCAATAAAAATTATGTACATGAATATTGTCGCTAAAGGTATAAGAAGTGATTGCACCTCAAAAATATATTAAACTAAATGAATATCAGGCAACAACTTTTCTCAGATGCTAAATTAAGTAGCTAAAGCACTTGTAAATGGAATAAAAAAAGTGTATTTTCTATAATGGTCCATTCAAGAACCCGGTCCCTTAAAGCCGGCGTACCCACCCAGCCAATGATGAATAAGAATGAATACGAAATAGTACGTAAAGATGGTGAAGCAAAATTAATTGAGCTTTTCTAGGTCAGTCATTCATAATTTTGTAAAAAAAGAAAACAAGTAAACTTCTTATTTTAAAATCTACTACGATCCCTTTCAATTTGACATTTCATTGGAATCATCTCAACCTCTGAACAATGACTAAACCAATTCTGAGCTATTATTATAAAGCTATTAAGAAATTTCAAGAGAAAGAGTTAGTTCAGTGGCGAAGCGGATAAGCGCAGCGGTTCGCGAACGTTGTTGTTAAGCCACTTTCGCAAGGATCGGTCACGGGAAGGATAACTAGAAAAATATTATCTCGAGCTACTCGGTGCTTCGGAAGGCACGTTAAGCCGTTGCTCCCGGCTGCACTTGCAGTTAGTGTCACAATTAATTTGGGACAAAAATTATAAATCCTTATAAGGATTAGCATAAGAACCCTCAAAATTACCAACATGTTATAAATGTATATAATTTAATACCCTAAATAATATCAAGCTAAAGATAATAATATTTATATTTAAATATCATTGGCTAAAGACAACCTTTGAAAAGAAAACAAAATACATTATTCATAAATTCTTTATCAAGATAATTTATTCAAACAAAATAAATACATATTAATTTTCTCGAAATTAGTACTTATGATTTTTATATCAAATATGACATTAATAAAGACTTTAACATATAATTCATGAAGCATGTTGTCGTGATTTTATCATAATATGGACATTAGACCTTCCAACATCTACAGAAATAATCGGATTTAAACATGCGTATTTAATGAATAACACTGAACCTATCAAATTTTGCAAATTAGAAGGCTTACCTACACCCGGTTAATGAATTGAAAATTTAAAGTTAAGTACGTCTCAAATTGTACTTAAACGTCTCTTAAATAGGTTTTCGTTTACGATTTTAGCTTTATTAAGTATCAGTTTGGTAAAACTCATTGTCTTGTCAAAGTCAAAGTCAAAGTCAAAATAATCTTTATTAAAATAGACTTCTTAAAAGTACTTTTGAATCGTCCAACATTTTTTCCCTACCACTCGTTCAGGACGTCTTTTGGCTGATAAGAAGAACGAGCAAGAAACTCACCAGCTCTAATAAGAGTAATGACATTTACAAAAACCATGTCATTACCAGATCAATACATTATAAACAGAGATAAAAAAAAAACTATGGTCTTATAATAATAATAACATAATCATTTAATAATAATGGAAACAAGATAATGAGTTTAGAAGTAATCACCTATCCAGTTGCTGGATCATCTCAAGTCCAAGTGTGAAACATAAATAAACTTAAATTATTGAGAATAATCAGTAGAAATGTTGTACTTTTCTCAATTCACAATACCGATTGTTAAAACAAATTGCCCACCACATGCAATTCAAGTTATCAACATCATGAATATTCACCCATATAGTTATCAGCTTTTTACAGAAACAATCGATTAATACCGGGCACTGTACCGATTAAAAGAAACGTCAGGAATAAAAAGGATCCGTGTGTGGAAGAAGCAGAACTTCTTCAGAGAACTTTTTCTTTTATAAGACGTAGAGACGGCTCCATTCGGTTTCCAACAGGCAGCTAGACCCATTACCTTCAGATCCAAGAAAAGATGACGATCGCTTTCAAGAAGGGAGTGATATAAAGACCCTAGAGCGTACTGTTGAAGCTGGTGATGATGAATGATAACTGTCCATTCATGAGCAACTCAATCCTAAACCTGAGAATGGGTCAGAGGTTTTTTCCTGATCCCGAGATTTCATCTCTAAGGCTATCTGAAATAGAGTGACGACCACCGCTGTATTTACAGAATTAATAAGTGAATTTTACCGTGATTTCATATTGATTACCTTCTCGGCATGAACAATGGCGTTTACAGTACCGGGTTTTTCTGAAGGAGTCGATGTTTTGAAGGTAAATAATGTAAAACTGTAATTTCATCTGTAAGCAATCCCATTCAAAATTAGATATTAAAAATAACTTGAGATAAAAGTGTTTTGTAATAATTTCTCCATATAAGAAGTAGAAAGAAACTACTGCTATAAGAGTCAATTTTACTAGTTTCTAATTTATACAAATAATTAAAAAGTATAGAATAAATTTTGCAAACATACATGATATGTTCAAAACTTTCGATATGGATATAATTGATACATAATTTTGTAAAGTGTGCTGTTTTGTATTATGTGATGGTATTTTGGGTACAATATATAATTATACTCCTCTCATGTTTTATTTGTGTACTTTAAAATGTTTTCATTTGAACTTATATCAGTGAACGTCTTACAGGTATTCTGCAGACATTTAGATCAGAAATATAAGGATAAACAATGTATACAACGAGTTCTTTATGATTTGAACAGTTGTGATGAAGCATTTATAAGATACCGAATACGAATCTATTAGGTTGAGGAAAAAGTCTTTTTGCATATAGTATGCATAAACTTATAATGAAATATTTCTGGCTTTACCATTAGTATCCAGTTAGTTTTGGAATCATTAAAAAGTTTAAATATTAAAAAAGATAACTCCGAATTCAAATCAGGAAAATGTGTGATTTTCATTTGTTTTCCTTGGTGTCAAAATGAGCGAATCTTCTGAAGAAATTCGATTTATTTTAAAATTTTATTACAAAAAAGCTATATATGCAATGGAAGCCGCGAAAAATATTGTGATGTTTATGAACCTAGTACTGTTTCTGTGAGAGTAGTACAAATTCGGTTTAAGCCACGCTGCCTTTAGTTGGTCGTCTTATCGCGGATGAAATAGATGCCATTTTTGAAAAAGTGTAGCAAGATTGGCATCTCAATAGTTATAAAAAACTGGGGATTGACCACATAACAGTTTTAACGTATTTAAAAAGCTAGCTACACAAAAAAGTTGCATATTGGGTATCTCACGAGCTCACTGAAAGAACCCTAATGAACCGTGTACAAACGTTAACTGCATAACTTTTTTGCTGACTAATCACATGAAAGACACTCACATTTGACGTTGAAAATTATGAACTCTAGCCATAGGCTGATGAATGTCATTTAATTTCCTCGGATAATGCTATCAAATCGGGTTCATTCGGCAACAATCGTCTGCTTTCGACTTTTGAAAATTAGCATAGGAGTACTATTAAAAAGTTAATTAATATACTTTTCAACAAATCTATGTTTCAACCCTTTGTTCTCAAAATATTACATTAACAAAATATTATATTCTCAAAATATGAGAAGTACAATCAAACACAGTGAAAAAAAGGAAATTATAGGAAAAACCGATTTGATAGATTGGACTCTCTTTATTCACACACGTCTTTTTTAAAACAATAAGTATCTAAAAAGTAAGTCATCCGTCTGTCACTCAGTATGCCGGCCAGCTATAAAAAGTGGCCTGCATCAAAAGAGTCTGTAACACACAGTGAATAATCAAAATCAAAAATCAAAATCATTTATTCAGTCTAGGCTGTTACAAGCACTTGTGAAAGTCGAGAGCTACGCCAACGGTTCGTAAATCTACGGCGGGAGACCTTGTACCGAGAAGAACCGGCAAGAAACTCGGCAAGGGCTGCTTTTTTCTCCCTGTTTTATTTCATACAGAGCGTCAAGATTGAAAAATGACTTCATTAAAATTTGAAGTCACTTTCCATTACAATATTACACAATATTAAGAGTAAAACAGTATTTTCGTCAATCCAATCACATTTGTAGCCAAAGAAGCTCACCGATTAACAATTTAATATATATGAAAAATGAGCCATATTTAACTCCAAGTAGTTTTGTCGTTTAAATATTCATTAATAGTATAATATCCTTTACTGAGTAGACAATTCTTAATATGGGTTTTAAACTTAGGTAATGGTAAATTTAAAATTTCCATAGGAATTTTGTTATAGTAGTGTACACCTTGACCCATAAATGACGATAGAACCTTCTTTAGCCTGCATGACGGCAAAACAAGTTTATCTTTGTTTCTAGTATTAAATTGTGTACATGACTATGTTTTAATATAATTGTTAATATTGTTTCTAACATAAAGTATACCATTGTATATGAATTGGGAGGCCACTGTTAATTTCCCAATTTCTTTGAATTTATCTCTAAGTGACGTTCTTGAACCCAATTGATAAATGGCCCTTACTGCTCTTTTTTGTAAAATAAATATAGACTCTATATCTGCAGCCATACCCCACATCAGAATGCCATATGACATAACGCTATGGAAATAACTAAAGTATACTGTCCTAGCGGTATCTACATCTGTAAGTTGCCTAATTTTTTTTATTGCAAAGGCAGCTGAACTTAGTTTTCCTGCCAATAATGAAATGTGAGGATGCCATTGCAATTTAGAATCCAGCGTTACACCTAAGAAGATTGTTGAATCAACCAACTCGAGCTTTTCATTATTAAGTTTAATTTCTGTAAGTTCAGCTTTTACATTAGGTAACATAAACTTTATACATTTCGTTTTTTTAGCATTTAACTGGAGATTATTTACAGTAAACCAGGTCATAATCTGTGATAGAGCATTGTTTACATCGTCAAAATTATTTTTACATCTATCAATATTAAATATTAAAGAAGTATCATCTGCAAACAATACTATATCGCATAAAGTTTCGGCAAAAAATGGCAAATCATTTATGTAAGTTAGAAACAGAAAGGGACCCAGAATAGATCCCTGGGGACCTCCCATTTTTACTTGTGATCCAGATGATCTCACACCGTTAATATCGATAGTTTGAGTTCTGCAACTGAGGTACAACAATATTAGTTGTAGGGCGGAATCTTTGATACCATAGTAATTTAGCTTCGTTACTAGTGTTCGATGCTCAACGCAATCAAATGCTTTGGATAAGTCACAAAATACTCCAAGAGCATTCTGTGACGCCTCCCAAGCTCTGAATATATGTTTAAGAAGTGCTATACCAGCATCAGCAGTAGAGCGACCTTTAGTGAAACCATATTGTTTAGTATGCAGTAATTTATTTAAATTAAAATAAGACAATAACTGTTCAAGAATTATTTTTTCAAAGATTTTTTCAAAGAATAAAAATGAATTAATTTAAATCAAAATCTTATAAAAATGAGTTCATTTAAATCTTAATGTCTTCCTAACGTTTTACGTCTGTAAACAACTAAGAGGGATTAAAAGAAGCTGTTCAAGCTATTTTTGAAGACAGTGACACTGATGCTGACTACGATGTAGCCATCATACCACCACCTCCTAGCGTTGTGACGGATGAAGCAGAAGGAGCTGATGAAGATTTGGTGGCTGCTTCGCTGCCTCAAGACGTTTCCGGGAATATTTTTTTAAATTTCGAACAGTAATTTATACGCCAAACAAAATACAGGCACTCGTTTCTGATAACTAAAAACGTTCATTGCTATTTCATATTGTCTGGATATCACAAACTGTCTCGGGAGAGTCTATATTATTCTTTAGACGAAGACGTAGAATTCCTTTTGTTTCGAAAGCTATGACAAGACAAAGATTCCGCGACATAAAAAGAAATCTTAATTTGGTGAATAATGATCCAGCAACGTCTAAAAGCAATAAAATGTTCAAAGTAAGACCTCTCTCTGATATTAACATGACTAAATTCAAGCAATGGGGTATATTCGAAGAAATAATATCTATTGATGAATCAATGGGAAAATATTTTGGCTACCACTTTGCAAAACAATTTATACAAGGATTGATTTCAAAAACTGGGTGTCAGCTAGCGCTACTGGTTATTGCTATTGCGTTTGAGTTTTACTATGGAAAAACTGCCAATGCTCCATATGAACCACTTGGATCAAGAGTTGTCAAAGCGCTTTTCGAAAAACTAGAAACCAAGCCATCAGACCACAAGATCTTTTTTGACAATTGTTTTTCTAGTTGTGATCTTTTGGTTAGTTTACGAAATCTTGGATACTGTGCAACAGGTACAGTTCGTGAAAGCAGGACAAAAGAATGTCTTCTGAAAAGTATGACAGATATGAAGAAACAAGATTGAGCTACCTATGACTATAGATTGAGAATGAGTTATTGCTAGTTAGATGGAAGAATAACAACGTTTGTACGATGGTAACAAATTACGACACGATTCTACCACTAGGCATGGTAAAGAGATGGTGTCCTATAAAGCGCGAAAAAATCGATGTTGGCAATCCTCGTTTGTTCCAAAAGTACAATAAAGGATGGGTGGAGTAGATGAACTTGACCAATCTATATCACTTTACAGGATTGCCATTCACGGCAAAAAGTGTTCTATTTACCTATATGATAGATATGGCTGTAGCAAATGCCTGGCGTTTGCATATTCGTAGCCATACTGATCGTATGGACCAGTTGTTGTGTAGGCGGTATCTTGCGATGTATTATTTACGTCAAATAACTCAAAGTAAAAGTCGCCCTTCATCATCAACAGAAGCAGAACTAGAAACGAATGGCTCAGGACACTATACTCCAAAATAGAAAAACAATTGCGTTGTGTGATTTGTCATGCCAGAGTGCGGTGGTAACGTAAAGCTTGCCTGAAAACACTGTACATAGAAAGAGAGTGTTTCGAATTTTTTTCTTTCTTTTGTATTTAAATGAACCACCAATAATTAGATAATAAATGATTTGAATAAAAATGTTGCTAGTTAAATTTTGGCGTTTAATGGGTTAATATTACTACCTTTTGACAGCGGCTTCGCCCGCGTGGTCTTATAAGTAATATTTTTATTACTTCAACTCAAACATTAAAAATAAAAATTATTTTATTTGATTATAAAATGACTTTCGGATAACGAGTAGGCGTTTTTAATTATATAAGATTTTTTTGACTATTGATTTTAAAGTCTTCTCAACCACAAATATTGTAATCAAAATTGTAGTACTGAAAACAAAAGACTTAATCCGCTTGTTTCAGTATTTTTTTGGTTGGAACGTTTTGTTTGGCTGTAGGCTGAATTTATTAAAGCAGTGACAATTGCATTGAAATCTGTAACAAACAAGTAAAGATATTTCAGCAATACAGATCCCCTTTAGGTATTAAAAAAAAAATTGGTGTCTTACCACAGTGATGATATGATTCATGCAGGTATATTAATCAAATATTAAGTATTATTCTTTGATTTTTGTATAATTATTTATTCTTCTTTTATTAATGGCTTATCGAATTATTAAATATTGAATAATTTATAGGTATTAAATATTTAATATAAAAAAACTATGTAAAAATAAATGAATATAACTAAGCCAATACCAAGTAAATAAATAATTTCTGTTAATGTTAAAATGAAATAAATGAATCTTATAATTTAATGCAGATTTTGAAAATTTTTGCAGTCTTAATAATCGCCGCAGTTTATATTAAGAATACGTCAAAAAGTAAAATTAAATAGAAATGTAAACTGACTAAATATCAATTTGAATGAAATCCATGGTAAATAAAATGTATTGCAACACGACCGACTGAAAAAAATACCTAGAAAACTGAAGACTATATTGAAACTGAGCAATTTATAAGATCTCTTTCGAACAGTGATAATTTCTCTGAGCTCCGTCTGTAATGTGCAATTAACAATGTGTGGTCATTTGTGATGCTTTATTACGGCGTAATGATACCGGACTATTTTTGAAGAAGTTAACCGATAATGCAAAGTGGATCACGTACAAGAACGTGCGAAAAAATTATTCCTGCGTTGCTAATAACAAAATATTTCCCCAACTTAACTACGTAGTAACACTGTTAATATACTCGTGGTCCCTTACGGTGGGAGGCCTAACAGCATTCTATTGTTTTCTCTGTCTACGGGTTTAGTCTAAATCAGAGGTTCCCAAACAATTTTTTTCTCGTAGACCATTTTAAAAAATCTACTGGTTTCGGTGTACCCCCTGCTGCTACATTTTTACTATATTCCCAAAATTCGTCGAAAATGTGAAGATCTAACGATGAAAATTGGCGCCCTATTTTTCACGCCAACGTAGACTCCCGTTGAAGCCCTAGTGGACCCCTGGGGGTCGAACTGGATCACTTAGGGAATCACTGCTTTAAATGGAGACATTCAATCATTTTGGACCCACCATATACACTATACCTCTCTCTTACAAGCATATGACATTTCCTTTTAGTGAAAACGCAAAAACTATATTCTTGAGTTCAGCTTAAATATACTCCATCTAGTAGATAATTCATCTGCGGGGATTAATGATATGTATTGTCTGTGCCTATGTCAATGTTTTAAAAAAAACTACGTTTATTATATCAAAGTATGTGGGAATCATTGATATAAAGAAGCGAACCGGCCATACAAAAAAAGCGTTTATGCCTAATCTTGAAATGCAAATTCTAATGCATTTCAGAATTTGAATGGTGATGACGGACTGTCATAGGGTACATGATATCAATATTTATATCTACATTAAATTCGTATTAAATAAAACGATAGTAGTACCTATTACGTGAAATTTCTACAAAACTACTACTTATTAAATAATATAATATAATTTGCTAAACATGGCTAAACTATCAGCTTTTACACTTCTTTTAATTTAACACTTCCATACCAATCAAATATTTGTAAATTAATTAAATCATGTTTATTATTTTCTTAAAAGTGGCGTGAATTTATCAATTATTTAAAACTCTGTAAGCTATTCATGTTTTATCTAAAACTAATGTTTCTTGCGACTTCGCTCGCGTTAGTATAGTAATTATTACCTATGTTACCAGCGTATGATGTAGCTTTTTTTTTAAATCAGTCCATAGTTTTCGAAGTTTACTAGAGGTAGACAAACTGTTAGAGAAAAGAGATTTTAAAGATAACCTTTTTTCTTGACAATAATTTTATTTTTTACTACTGTCAACTACTGTTTTTGCTTGTCCTATTTTTCTTTTTCTTTTTCTCTGTCGTTCACAAATCATTCATTAATATATATTTTACAACCAAAATACCTATTTCAAACATTAAAATCTTCCCTCTTTATAATATGAATCTAGACTAGTTTTAAATTTCGCTTAAAAGAACTTTCCGTAATATGAAGTGAGCAGATAAAAGTAGCTTTTGCATCATACATAATATTTTGTAATCTAATAGAACTTAGCCATTTTCTTTTATTTTTATTTTTTTAGTATTCTTAAATTATATATTATATTAATATAATATATTATTTATTATATTTGATCAATTTGGCATTAACAAAATAATAATATTTCTTTTGGCTGTTTGGGTAGATACTCTCGTGTGGTAGCGAAAAGTAACAAGTGCTATGATGTTCTGATGTTCTTTTAAAAAATGTTTGAATGTTGACTTTCAATTGTTTTTGTTATTTAACTTAGACAAGAAAGATGGATATTGCGAAAATTCGAGCGATTTTTAAATACGAGTTCGAACGCGGAAGTAACGCGGCAGAAACAGTCCGCAATATCAATGTTGCGTTTGAAGAGGGCAATTTCATACTTTAACCCCTTTGTATAACCAAACCATTATTTGTATAACCCAAAAGTTAGTGTAGGTCAATATTTCCACTCTTCTATTCTCTATGGTAAGATTTCTTACTTACTCTATGATTAAAAAAAAAAGTCAATTATTATGTTTTATTTACTCTTTGGTAGGAATTTAGCTGAATAAAGCTTCGATCAAAAATAAAGCCAGCTAGACTTATAGCGAGAGAGTTATGCAGTCGCTACCGGTCTCTAAAAAAAAGCTAAACCTTACCTCGAAAAGAACGTTAAACCATCAATTTATTGTCTAGACTTTTTGACTTAAGGCAAATGAGAAATATTTAACGGACGGATTTTTCCAACCCCTCACATAATTTTAATCTCTTTATGATCTTGAACGCGACAGAACATAATGAACGCCTGTAAATTTTGAGCAGCAATACGGCACCTTACGTCACAGTATGATAATTTTATAGGCGTATATTTTTGTTTTTTTTTCTCAACCCTAAACCCATTCGCGATGGAGTTCGTAAATATTCATGCAGACTATTTGTCGGAAGGTCAAATTGTAACACCTCCTGTTGTAAGGAGAATGACCTTGAATTAATGGCTGTTACGGAAAAATCATATCTCGATCTTGGCAATATTCCTTTGGGGAGAGATAAAATAATGTAAAGCTATGAGGCACAATTTGTATTTTAGAGTTCACGCCTCGGGATAAGTACCTGTGTCTCAGTTCAGGATATTATCGCAATAGATTGATAGTTAGGGTTTTCACCTACCTATTATTGGCCGATATCAAAACTTGGGACGATGCATTGATTTAAACCAATATTACTTGATAAATACTTTATTTCACATTGACTCGCCATTTATCGGTGTTACAATTCTGCCATCTTTTATTCTATTGCCAACAATAAAAAAACAATACTGTCATAGTTTTTTCGCAAGATGTCGTTTTCAATACAATCAATGTTCTAATTTTCGAGTTTCTTACATTTAGGTTTGTAAATTATTAAATTGAGTTTGTTTAATCATAATTACCTTTTTGAAATACATAAACATATAGTTGAACGACATTAGAAGTTGCTTTTTATAATTAGTACCCTTTTATAACATTGTATACTTAAATTAATATCCTACTTTTAATACACAGTGATCAATATTAATCCTTTATTTGTAACAATATTAATAAAATACAATAAGTAATAATAATCTGTACTGTTTACGAATACAAGTAAATGAATATGTGCAATCATGGAAATTACGTGTTTTAATACCTTGTAATATTTCGTACATTTATATTCTCACGTCAATACTACGCTTATTAATTACAGTCATCGTTATTTTACAAGTATTTATCTATTAATCAAAGTAATAAGTATAACTATATTAATAATAGGCTTACAGCTCGGCCTTCCTGTTGGTAGCGAGTCCTCTCGCTAATGAAGTAGGTACACACGGCTACAGATCAGGCACAATACTTCAAACCTCCCCAGTTGGTCGCAAACTCCATCTTCAATGCTTCAAAGCTCAAAATCAAGTGGAGAAATCAGACGAACCCGCATAATTCGTGCTGTTGACTGTACTTGTCCAGTAATTCCGTTTATCAATAATTAAGTAATATTTAATTATTTATTTAGTAATGAAGAAAAATTGAAATTATAACATTTGATTAAAATAATCATACTGGATATTGTAGGTACTGAACTAATATCATACAAATAGGGCGGAGCACTATGACTTGAAAGATTGAAAATTATTATGTAAATCAATTTCAGGCACAGATACCACTCTATTGTGAAGTTGAGTACAAAAGCGTAATTATTTTCGAAATAACTATTATTATTAAAATATCATCACTAATCTAATATCAGACGATTCAAATTAAAGTATATAAAAGTAACCACATATTTATTCTTCTAGTTTTTTATTTGAATAATAGCAATAATAATTATCTAGGTAATCATTTAGTACCTCATTCCAAATAAAGTTATCCTTAATAAGAATAATAAACCATTTGTCACATAACCTCATTATTGCGACCTCTTTATTGCAAACTACAATGTACATATATATTGATCGATGATCAATTACATTACAAAGCAGTCAACCGAAATTAACAAATAATACTTGCCCTTTTTGATTTTTATAAACAAAATAAATGGGCAGCATTTACTTGTATGAAAGCCGATACTTGTATTATTATTAGAGTATAATTCATTTCTACCTCACCTCTTAGAATCTACCAACATACTCCTTTGGCATCAGTTACTTTATTTCACCTTAAATAATTTAATAAACATAGTTATTTTTTAAATGCAAATGAATACTCATTAGCTATTCCGAATGGGGATCAGATAGAATATTTTTTATCTTCTTTATCTCCCTGACTGCCTATCTCATTATAGCAATCCAAATTCTGTCCACATTGATAATAATTATTTTAATACATCGATATGCGTTAGGATTTATGTAGTCACATTCTTGCAGTTGTACCCACCATCACATCACATATAACTATCGTTGACCGCAACACATTACAATCTTAAAATCTAATCAGTATCTAAACCTACGCATGGGTGTACGTCAGTTTATCGAAAAATGCTAACTTTATCAATACCCCACGTGTTGTTGACTGTACACCAACAAGACGAGTTACATACGTTGAGTAGGTATATTGTTGGATATCAAAATGCTAGCAGATCAAGGCTGTTTGGAATAATAAGAACTATCTTTTCAAAGTTATTTCAAATGGATATGCATGAAGTTTAGTTAAAACCAGTTTCGGAGTTTAATAATAATGATTTCAAGTATACGATATACATTGTAATGCGAGATGTCAACAAGACAAGCGAATACAATCTAACGACATTGCTACAAAATAAATAATTGAAGTTCGAACAGCGCTATGTACGCATTCGTTCGCTAAATAGGTAGCTGTTTACGACTAAGCAGCTTTGAGCAGGAATGTTTCTGCCGGTACTTCGTCGCACCATAACAGATATTCTTGATCCTTAATTTAATCAAAGCATTGACCATGGCTGATTGTTTCTAGAGGTACACGATAAAGTCTAGTCTCAATCTTTGTGGAAATTCGTGCTTGCCTTTCACTACTGATACTACAATAATTCCGTTTCATCTAGATTTTACAATACTACTAAGAGTTAATAGACTGAAAAATTGACTAATCACCATAACACCCTTTTTTTATATATAACTGGTCTAAGCCTCTTAACATAAAAATAATTTTTAAGTTTGTTGTGTAAAACGTACTTTGCAAAAAATTATACCTTGTTCCGAATCTTTCTACATTACTGCAACGTATCGTGTCAAAGAGACGAGTAAATAAATCAATGACCATACTATTTCCATTCATAATTTTGTAGTCCCATTCGAATCCATAAATAGTATTCATTCCTTACCGGACCTCCGACAGAACTATTTACATATGTATATGTTCACTGTCAAGACCCTAACTTCAAACTGCGCGTAAGGTGCTCGATGCAATCTCAATCCGATTCACATGATGTCTCATAAAACTGCATTTTTCTTTTCCCTTATAATAACGGACCGGTAACAGTGATCTTTGCAATAACGATATATGGGTTTTCAATAAATGCCCTTAAAGAACAGATTGATTAATGGGACATTCTTCCACTACGTATCAATTTATCGTCTCCTTAGACGCTCAATATTAAGTCTCAAATTGGGGTTCAGTAGAGGTCGATAGAAAATACAAATAGGTAATTTTGTCACGTTGAAGGTACTCATATTTTTTTTTTGTTGGTTATTAATTTAGGTTTTCAGTTTAGTAAGTGAACAAGCCTGCTCGACTTTAATAGAAGTAATCGTCACGCAAGCCTATTCTGCTAATATTTACATTATAATCGCATCTCAGTGTAGTCTCAACTACTTACATTTTGCCATTGTGTTTACTACCTGAAGTCCAATATTATTACGCCAGAATTAACAGAATTGTCATATTGAGTAACTAACGGTCAGTTACACAGTCGTCCATTAAAATTTTATCCTTAAAATTGTCCATTAAAAAAAATCTATTTAAAGCGACATTACCCATACAAATTTGACATTCAATAGAACTTAAAAACTTAATTAAGCTTTAAATGGGCGTTTGTGAAACTGACTCTAAGAGTAGTACATTTTTCTGACGTTACCACATCTAAGTTGGAACTTAATTAGTTTTATAAGGTAACACAGAGTAACTGTTAGGGCTATGAAAAAAATCTAAATTCTAAGCCAACATAATCGAAACATACAGCCGTTTATGTAGATTTCCATAAACTTTCAAAACTCGCAAGGGAATTAAAACCTACAGGGTACTTCCTGTAAACTCAGAATCTTTAGTATAAAGCAACGTCTTATATCACACTAAAGAAAAATTACGAAGTCCGGTTATTATTATATTTTTTTTAACAAGAATCATGTTAATAAAATATTTTCAATAAATACCTACAAGTTTATATGGAATTATTGGTGTGCGAATCCAACCAGCACCTGGCCGGTTTGTATGCAGCACTGAACAGGCAGGTGACTTTCTCTCAATTCATGCATTTTACTGAAGACCTGAAACTCAGATAGTCATTAGACAACATACATATAGGTACATTATGCAATTCCTTAATTGTATCACCGAAGTACTAAGGTGCACCAAAATAATACAATACCAAGATTGAGACACTATAGAAAAGGTAATTCTCTACATTGACCCAATTGAATCATCTGAGGGAGCTCAGATGTGGCGCCACCCTGAAAAAGGCATCGAAACCACTCAACCCCAGAGGTTGTTAAAATTGTTACCTGTAATATATTTTATCAAATCACTAGAGTTGACAATAAAAGTTAATTTTAACGAGCCCTGCCTCATTTAATTGCCTCTTGAGCAATTATTCTAATAGTCAATATCCTATTTCCTATTATTATTATTATTCATCCATCAATTGAATAATAAGGATATATTATCCTTATTATTCAATTATCCTATCTACAAAATCTTTCATATATTTGCCAAATTCTTCTTATCATTATATTAACATTAAACCTTATATCAAGACAGCTCTACATAAGTTAACTTAGGAAGTGTATTATAAATTATATCCCTGTCTTCACAATCACAAATTTTAGTACATTCTTTATTAACTATGTAAGCATTGCTTTCATTCTTTTAACCGAGTTAGGACTCTGGAACAATATCAGCATTGAAAGTTATCCTAGATTTATGAACCATTAACTGATCACAAAATACTCACCTATCTCATATAGTATTTCACTCTTGGACTGATGCTATTTCACTTCCTCAATAAATTCCATTAACTAATAGGAACTCTTTTACTTACTAGACTCCCTGATTAGTAACCTCAATGCCACACAACCATGACATCCCTGGTTGTTCTGACCAGTCTCCTTGCTCCGGCCTGACCCTCACACATAAGTCCTCCTGGTTACATTGCATGAATACCTATAATAAATTGCCACACATCTGTCACTTCCTGACCTTGACCCTCAAACCTGGGTACACATAGGTCCTCCTGGCCACGTCACCAGAATATATTATATTACCACACATCTGTCACTTCCTGACCTTGACCCTCAAACCTGGGTACACATAGGTCCTCCTGGCCACGTCACCAGAATATATTATATTACCACACATCTGTCACTTCCTGACCTTGACCCTCAACCCTGGGTACACATAGGTCCTCCTGGCCACGTCACCAGAATATATTATATTACCACACATCTGTCACTTCCTGACCTTGACCCTCTACCCTGGGTACACATAGGTCTGTGACTAATGTTCCATAATATTCATGACATTCTATCTGTCATGATAGCTGAAATTGACAAATCACAGTTTAGTAAAACATTATTGAATTCCATAAATATGTCACTGTGCCATTTTATATTTTATTGTAGATACATACAACATACATAATTAAATAAATTAAAAAAAAAGAAATACAACCAAAATATTCAATGTTGTAGGGTTAAAATAATATAATTTACTTTCCAATCTGATATTAGAAGTACACAAAAATATTACTCATCAGATAGATACATTGTTAACTTATTTCAACCAACATTTAAGTTGGTAATATATTGTAAGTACCTATGAATATTAGAAAAAGTAATTCCAATTTAAGAAATCTAATCAAAAAGATCTGATTTATTTTATAAGTTTGGGGATATATTTTATTTCTTTCTTTCTTTTATTTATTTAGAATTAATTCCTCTATACATAGGATAAGTTACCCAATTATTGGCACTTTAAGGATCACTAGCCAATGAAATTGTGATAAATAAATTTAATAAGTTATTTTATTTTAATAATTTATCAAGGTGACAGTAGTAGTTAATTATCGTATATAATAAATAAATTAATAAATGAAACGTGTGGTAGATACCTATTAAAAATGTTTTTATGCTATCTTTTCAAAAATAAGATTTTCCCAATTATTGGCATACTTTGGCCAATAATTTACACGGGGCTAGACCCATTTATTGTCATTTCAGATTGTGCAATAAATACAGAACAAGAATAAATTAAAAAGGCTGATAAATAGGTAATCACATTTATTTATGTAGAAAGATAGAACTGAATCTGCTTAGCAATCGTTTACCCTATTTAAATAAGTTGTAACACTGAGAAACTAGATGTTTTCTTATAATAACGTTTAAATCAGAGAGTTGCCAATAATTAGTGGGGTGTCAAAATAAGGTCAGTTTACCCTATATATTGTTCCAATAAAACTAAGTGCATGTTTAATTGCTATTAACATAGAAGATATTTATGTGAAAAGGGATAATGAAAAAAATAAACGAGTCATATTCGTTAATCGTGACAGCTATTATCACGATAATACTTTGAGCAATGGACGCACATTTATGAATTTGAATTGAATTCATCCATGGTATAAGCAATATACTAATTCAATTTCGAGAAATTAGGGCCATCTTTAGAAGTCACTGGTGTAATTTTATTTCAGCATTGTTATTATATTCGTTTTTTTCTTTTACCTATTTACAGGAATTTACGAATGAAAATGACATTAGCCATAACACTTGGTGAAACGCGACTAAAGTGAAACTCAGGCGATTGCCTTGCTTTTTTTTTTCGCCATGTTATACGCAGTTAACCCATCTAAACTTTTAAATACATTATTGTCTTGTAACTTGATTCATTATAACAAAAGGAATAAAAAAAATTAACATGATGTTACAATAAAACACAATAACAAACTACTCAAGATCTCAATTAAAGCATTATGTTAAGTGTTTCTTTTTAAACATTCCTTATAATAGAAACTATTATACTCTCTACTTTCGTAATATTTAAATAAACTCGACTAGTGCAGTACTTGAAACTTCATATTACTTTAGAAAAAATCATAAATTTATTTATTACTCACGTTTTACTTTGTAGGCGTAGATCGAAAATTATTATATTTTCGTTGATCCCGCTTCTGAAGCTATTGGCCGATATCAAAACTTGGGACGATGCATTGATTTAAACCAATATTACTTGATAAATACTTTATTTCACATTGACTCGCCATTTATCGGTGTTACAATTCTGCCATCTTTTATTCTATTGCCAACAATAAAAAAACAATACTGTCATAGTTTTTTCGCAAGATGTCGTTTTCAATACAATCAATGTTCTAATTTTCGAGTTTCTTACATTTAGGTTTGTAAATTATTAAATTGAGTTTGTTTAATCATAATTACCTTTTTGAAATACATAAACATATAGTTGAACGACATTAGAAGTTGCTTTTTATAATTAGTACCCTTTTATAACATTGTATACTTAAATTAATATCCTACTTTTAATACACAGTGATCAATATTAATCCTTTATTTGTAACAATATTAATAAAATACAATAAGTAATAATAATCTGTACTGTTTACGAATACAAGTAAATGAATATGTGCAATCATGGAAATTACGTGTTTTAATACCTTGTAATATTTCGTACATTTATATTCTCACGTCAATACTACGCTTATTAATTACAGTCATCGTTATTTTACAAGTATTTATCTATTAATCAAAGTAATAAGTATAACTATATTAATAATAGGCTTACACTATATTTCCGGACGTTTCGGTTTATAGGTAGGTGAAAACCCTAACTAGGCATTAACATAGTCTTAAGAGCGAAAATATTATTTTCAGGATTTGTCTTACTGTTCGAACTATACCCCAAAACTTCTTAATTTATTAAATAGAATAGTGATAGCGTCCTGTTTTCACCCATTAGGTACGGAACTCTTAAAAAGCTTTGACTTTGTGTGTAACAACTGAAATAACTATTAGCCGAAGCTTTAATCAAAACTTTAAGAAAATTAAAATAAACACAAATAATGTCTATTATAAATTACCATATGAAATGTCTGCGTTTGTTGTTACAATAAACTTTACTTAGTATATTTTCTTTATTTAAAATTACAAGAATTAGGTGTCTATTAAACTTTAAAATGGAATTCGAGATCAAAAATATAAACAAAAGAGTAAGTAGTAGTCGCATACTTTGGTCGTGAAATGCTGTGATAATCCTAATCGGAAAACGTGCCTTTTAATGCACCTACTCGTGCAAATAATAATCCACTATATAACGCATTTTTAATAAAAAATGTGTCCTTAAATGTAATTATAAAGCTCATTAAATGAAGTACTCAGTACAGTAGTTAAATTAATTTTATCTAGAATTTTATGACTTGATAATCGGCTTTGAAGTACTGCATGCCCACCGGTTGATCAAAATTTCGAAGTCCCTTAACTATAACCAGCCACTATATTACCTATAGCTGGTAATGTTTTTGATACGTGAACCAAAAATATTTTATACACGTATTAAGGACTTGTACGTATAGTTAACATATTTAAATATTACTGAAGTCGGAAATTTCACCTCTGCTTGGCGTGGAATCAATGGCGTAGCAAAGTGAGGGCGGGGCAGAGGCCCGCCCCGGGTGGGCACTTTTAGCACAGTTAACAATAAAATATATTTTTTAAATATTTGAACCCATTCATAATTTTAACGCAACTATAAATTCGGACCGAATGAAAGGAGCAAGGAATTTTTCATTACTTATTCTGTGACGAATTCGGAGAATACTCTACGAACAATTATTATTAAATCACACGAAAAATTGAACTTTGTAGGATCGAACCACAACACTCAATCCGTGATTTATTTCACTCGACCAACCGTGCAGTCAAAATCTAACACGTATAATGCAAAATAATGATGAAAGTTCTTGCCGATTTTTTATTTTATTTAATGTATATAATGTATAGTATAATTACAAATAATACCTATGAAATACCTACTTAACAGGGGCAGCAAAATTGTCTTCCGCCCCTGGCGGCGGACACCCACGCTACGCCCGCCACTGCGTGGAATGCCCCATTTGTATGTGGATTCCGTACGCTTTTGTTAGGTACTATGATAGTGCACGACAATGGGGTGGTTTTATGTAAATTTAAAAATATATTGGTTTTATGTAAATTTAAAATGAGTTACAGAAATAAGGTACAAATTAACTCTGTAAACAATTTATTTCGATAATCCTCAGAAGTTGCCAGAGTTACAGAATAAGGGCTGCTGTTTCTTCTGCCTCCATGCAGCTCTTACTGCACAGAGAGCTGTCTGTGACACCTAGATGTGAAAAGACGTCTGTTAAATTACTATGACCCTTGATAGGAATTTTAACAAACACGTCGGGATGAAGGTTATATATCCGAATCTTTGTGTACCAGCTTATCAACTATATCAATTCCACTTGATCAACTATGTCATTTTATTTATTAAATAATGATTTTATTCAGAGTTTCTACCATGCTAAGATGACTCTCATTGGTGACTCTCATATCAAAAACACGATCTGTAAAATTCTCATATACCACTGCTACACGTTAACAGCCCTGTAATATGGTGCAGAATTAAGTTTAAGATGTAAAAATTTACTATCAATCACTAAAAAGCTGCCAAGAAGAAGCAGTTCTTCTTGGAGTATTCTCCAAAATATTCCTTCGGTACAGTTCGTTCTGTACGCCACTTTTTGTTAATGAAATATATCTGATATCAAAGAGACGGCGTACGAAGCTCCACCCCCATTTTTGGTTGAAACTAACTAAGTTAATTCCAGTGGTTCTAATGCTAGCCAAAGGATACCTTTCTGGGCGAGCGTTTTAAAAAATCCTAGTTAATCTGTATTGACCAGTATTTTTGAACGATTTCTAGCTCTAACTTGGGCTATAGTTTATTTGTGTCTGAGCTCAGAGTTAATTTATGATTAGTTGTTGCAAATTTAAATAGCTTACACCATTTCTTCTCATGGTTTATGCATAATAGTTAATATTTGTTTGACGATATTACCGCCAAATAGTTTTTATTAATAAAATACTTATGCCATAGTAGGTCTAGGAATTTTTCATTATAATATTTAACAAAAGTTCTGAAAACAATAACAACTAGGTAAGTTAGTTTTATTGCTATTAGTTGTTTGTTGAACTTACAACAACAAAACTACATCAAGTCCCAATAATATTTTTATATTATGTATGGTGAATGGATGAATAAGGTTTATTAATCAGCAACAAAAGTATATAGTAAAAACGATAATTATAATAAAAAATCCGTTTATTATCTATATACTTACCCGATATGTATAAATATACTATGTATTCGTACAAAATAACATGACTTCTGGCTAAAATGACGTTTGTGCAAAGTGTAACGTGCAAATAAGACTTTAAAAAACTATGATCAGTTATCCAACTATACAACTAAACTATACTATTTCGCGTTTATCGTTTTTCCTAAAGGTTGACTGGGAGAGAATGCCATTAGCATTAAGTCCGCCTTTTGTACCTTTTTTTTTACTGGTCAATAAAATTTAATAAATAAATATATCTGGCTTGACGTCCACCGTCAACATGCAAGTTCAGTAGCGACAGTATAATAACTGTACGTGTTGTGCTGTACGTTTTGAAATTTAAAGTTTAAATCTTGCTGTTCGTTTCAAACGGACGTTTCTAGGTGATTATTTTATGAGCTAAAATAGTTTTAACAATAAACGTCAAAGAAAAAATTTGACTACCAATACCATTTCAAACCTAGTTAATTCCCTTAATAGATTTTGATCTGGTTTAATATATTAACTAAAAATCAGCTTGTCCAGGCCAAAGCTAGTAAGAGCTCTGATGTAACTTTCAGTTGATTTGTCTACTACAACTTACATAAGCAACAAATAGAATATAAGCCCAAAAATGCAATATGTATTAAAATTAGTTTTATTGATTTAATAAATTGTTTCCATTTGACCAAAAAAAGACAAACCTAATGATTGGTTATTTAAAGATAAATTATTCCAAAAAAAATATCTCGACGTTGGCATTAACGGTAGGTACTAATTTGGAGATGACATCATCCTTCTTTGCTTGTAAGAAGGATGATTTCAAAATATATTTAAATAATAAATATTTTTTCTCGATCTCAACATGCAATCCTTAAAATCTCCAAAATCGTAAGTACCCCGTTAACGTCTCACTTTTTGTGCAATATTAGCATGAACGGCATCAGCGACCATTCAAGTGTGCCTTTTAGTAAATTAATTTATTGTTATTGACTCGATGTCATTTGCTTTGTTATTAACTACCATGACCAAGAAAGTGGTCCAATTTTTATTTTGGGCTGCACAAATACCTGCCCAAATGTGATAATACCTTTGGTCATATAAAAAAGCTTTGAGCGCGTCTACAATATTGCTGGCGTCTTATCCATAAATCTCTTCGTACCACAACGCGCATACAGACAAATCCGATTTTTTAATGGGGGCAAAATTTAGGTTAAAAGCTATTAAACGACTTAAAAAGAAAGCATCCTTGTATTGAGGCATATCTGGAAGTCGGACAACTTTTTGTAAACCCATACAAAAATATTTAGATCCTCCATATCCAGTTCCAACTAGTATGTATCGTTCCATTGCTAACTTAACTTTTTCTTGATGTTCTTTTTGTTTAGCCGAAATATCTTCAGTACCTTAGCACTTCAGTGCCTGTAACTGTATGTCTGTTAATTTCTTCTTCATAAAATGAAGAATCCGCACGTTTATCGTATCGTATCCTTTTGGAGTATTAAATAAAATATTAAATATTTTAACTGTTTATCGATAAACTTCTAAACTACTGCGAAAATCTGGATTTTTTTATTTTAATATCGACATGCATTTGCTTCAGTGTCAAATGTTGCGGTAAAAATATTGCCTTCGATAATAATAATTGACGACTGGTTTATAAGTTAATATTATGTTGCTCAATTATAGTCTTTGGTATTTCGTTTCTGTACCTCCTCTTTCCTCTTTTAATACTCCACCATACTTAATAGCTTTTTTTTACAGCATTACTTAATTCAAAAATGCCGACGTCTGCTTTATAGCCTAGTGTCGAGAAAAAAAATTTCAGCAAACAGGAAGATTCATTATTGTTATTAGGAAAATAAAAGAATCTTGATACCTTTTTAATTATTTCTGGACCGCCAGTTTCATTCACTACGTTTTATTTTCGTTAAAGAGTTTTGAAATGATTAAAATTACAAAATTATGTGAACGTTCGAAATAATTATTTGAAAGAGGAAAGATTCGAATGTTTGCTCCGAATATGCTCCGGAAGTACTAAATCGATTTAAAAATATATATATACTTAATTAACGCGGCTGTAGTCGCGGGAAACCACTTATTGGGAAATATTTTTTACTGGTTTTAGATCTTTACATCCATCCAATCTAATAGACACATTAATATAAAATAGGCAACCGAAGAAATCTTGTCTTGCGCCATCTGTTAATGGACAATGTAACTAAGTGATTATGAATTTCTTCCGAGTGTTATTAAAGTAGTATATGAATACTTCCATAGATGGCGTTACCATGCAAGCATAGTAAAAGTCTTATCATTTACTAATGAAAAGGAAAAAATAAAAATATTTAATATTCTGAATGCAAGATAATGTTATTGATATTAAATTAAATATTCTATTAATCATTTCGTGGTTTAAACAATAGACATATTCCTATAGACTGTATATTTTGTACTCTTTGAGTAAATAACTACACAATTTGTCTATGGTTCAGCAAAATGGCTGCTCGCAGTGATGTCCGATCGGGGTTTTATTTTCTTTGTTTACCATAAAAATAGCTTATTCGTTTTAAGTTATTGACTTTCATGTGATAAAATAAAATGTTTATATGCATAAAAACTCTTAACATTCGTTTAGATACGTGCAAGTGTGTGCTTTGACATAAAACTAGTGGCACCAGTCTCACCTTGTAAAGAGAAAATGGGGAATTGTTTCAGCAGCACCGGGGAGAAAGATTCTAAAAGTAAGAATGATACTCATGAAGAAGACTCTCGGCCATTCCAGAGTCCAGTACCGACTCCACCCCCGGATCCCATAAGAGCGACTGTAAATCAAGGAACGGATACTAACGAAGTCCCTCCCACCCGTATATTCGTCGCCTTGTACGACTACGATGCTAGAACCGATGAGGACCTTAGTTTTAGAAAAGGCGAACATTTAGAAATCCTAAACGACACACAAGGAGACTGGTGGCTAGCTCGAAGCAAGAAAACTAAACAAGAAGGCTACATTCCGTCGAACTATGTCGCTCGGTTGCAGTCTATAGAGGCCGAACCGTGAGTAACAATGTTTTTATGCAATAATTTCGATAGTGAGCGGTTCCTGTGCGATTTCTTTTCCTTCATACGTGTTTATTGGGAGTTTTTTTCATGATAAACTTGTTTTAATACCTATGGACTGATGTTAATCAATTTATATATTTGATACTACACTTCAAATCTCCATAGCTTAGTTATTTGATATCATAGCTTAGGAAATTACAATATGTAACAATATAATTAACACCAAATAATCAGTTTATCAACTGTTGCTAAAAGGATAACATTTAATGAATTCATTTGCCTTAAAAAATGACATTTACACAATTTTAACTTTCACTTCACTGACAATCGATATCTTTAGTTGATTTCCTAAAAGCAATTTAATGAAAAACCATAATCTATCCTTAAGTAATATCCTCTAGCTTTGGAGGACTGTATAATACCTGTCTTAACCAATTGATTATAATATTGTATTGGTTTATTTTAAATTATTAGCATTGTTTAATGACTTGTTTCTCTCTTATGAAATATATTTATTAAGCATTATTAAAATAGGTATTTCACAATTACTACAAAGATTTACTTCTTAAATGAAAAATGCTGAACAAATCCACTTTGTCTTTATTTTTACAAATTTGTTCTAAATGCTTTACTAAAACATATTTCTTTTGGCTGTTCAGGTGGATTGCCTGAACATAATGATGAAAATACACTCTGAAGTAGTGAAAAAGTAACAAATGCTTTATAAATTTGTCAGTCCTGTTACAGTGGCCTGGATTGTGAAGGGTTGTGTTTAAGCTTTTTTCAAAGATTATTTTTCAGTATAGCATTGTGGTTGCAGAATTGATCAAACATAATCAAGGATTTACTTTTCTAAAATAGGTACTTTTCTCAACAAAAAAAAAATTGTAAATGTTCATAATAAAAAATAGGAATCACAGATATAACACAAAAGTGTCACCTCTATAGGCAAGTGGTTCAATGTTGTGTTGGGTCTGGGGTTGTGGTACCATCATTATCTTAGATGCTCCATAATACAAAGGCTTTACTACTTATTTTGAAATCTGAGCAATATATGTGAGTTGCATCCTATTTTTCAGGAAAATTCAAAGATTGAGCAGTTAATACAGGACGAGGACATATTGAATGTCCTTCTCCTCATTTATGAAAAATCAGCCTCACTTGAATGGTGCCACACTAATATCACCAGCCTATTAACATTTCCAATCCTGGGGCTCAGGCCTCCCCTCTGTGGCCTAGATGGAATCAATAGGGTAGTAGGGATAGTGATTATTATTGACTATTTTCTTTTTATATTCTAGATTATGTTTAACACATGATCATAGTTATTGGTCAAAATAATCTTTATTCAAATAGACTTTTTTACCCTATCACTCTTTTAAGACGTCTTTTGGCTGATAAGAAGAACAAGCAAGAAACTCACCAGCTCTAATAGGAGTAATGACATTCACAAAAACCATGTCATTATCAGGTCAATACATTATATATAGAGATAAAAATTACTATGGTCTTATAATGATAACATAATAATTTAATAGTAATGGCAACAAGATAATTTTTGAGATATAATGAGTTTAGAAGAATTCTCTCTTATCTTAAGCACTCTTATTTATTTGATTAATTACTTGGGTCATTAATTAATCAAATAATAAAGTGTAGTTTCCACCCAGTACATTGAACAATAACTGTATATTTTTCTAACATTGGAGAATTCCACAGCATATATGGCACACCCCAGTTCAGTCGAATAGTTGTCATTATGTTTTGATGATAAATCAGATACAATATTATTTAATAATAGCACAGTCAGGACTTAATGGTACCAGATTTTGTGACACAAAACCATCAGTATTCACAGAATACTAATTATCAACTATCAGTATACTCAATATTTTGATAATGAAGTCACTAATGTTACAAATCAAAATATGTTAAACTGGTCAAAAACAATTAAAAATAAACAGCTTTGAAAGAATCTATTATTGTATTGAATTGATGCGCAGAACCTATTCTGATTCACTTCATGAATGAAAAGGAACATTTGCTTTTTACATATCAAAGAATATTAACCCAATATTAAATAATCCAACTCATAGAAATTTTATTGGTGTCCCCTTGATTCACAGACAGAAATTTATATGAATTTAATTTTGCAGTACATATTTCTGTTTGAAATATATGGTTTCAACAAATATTTCCTTGAATAAAATGTAATTGACAGAAATACAATTGAATGGATATAATTATCAAATTTTTCATCAAACATATGAATGTTTGATGAATTTTGCTCATAATGGGTCATATGTTCATATGTTTATACTCAGGTCATCTTGTCTATATTACATATGTTGATAATAAATTGAGTATTAAGTAATTATAATAAATTAATTATTTGTTCAGTATATTTTACATGACATTTTATTTCAATGAAAACACAAAAATATCACAACACATTGAATAGAAATATAGAAATAATTAATTAATTTTATTTGTAATAGAACTCATTTATTTAAATTTCTTTAAAGTTAATTGTATTTGATTAATCTATGAACTAATGCAAAACATTGTTTTATGTGAAACAAAATTCTATTTTAGCATTGTCTATGAAACTAACATTATACCTACCTTAATAAGTTCAGATTGCAATATTAAATCAAGACCACTGAGTTAGAACCTCATCAATGCAGTTGAAGCAACATGTCAGGCTACTAAAACTTAAATTGCCACAGTTGATTTTGAAGAGTACTCAATCCATGTAATGTGGCTTAACATTAATTGAAGCAAGGCAGCTTTGTATAATCTGTTATGCTTTTGACTGTTAATACAACACATTATTTTACAGTCAAAAGCGCAGTCAGAAGTTTAATGTATGAATGCATCACTATGCACTCATAAATTAAGCTTCTGAAGAATAGAACCAGTCCAAATTGTCAATGTAAAAAAATTTTACAAATACCCAGTTTATTTATAAATTTGGACAATATTATTTTTAATAGTTCTATATAAGTGGCTGAACCATTGAGTTGTAGAAAACCAAAAAAAAAAAAACAGCATTCAACCTCTATACTGAAAGACAACAAGTTCATGCAAATGGTGTGTCTATAGTATTTATTTAATAATATAGTATTTATTTAATAATATAGTATTTATTTAATAATATAGTATTTATTTAATAAATATTTCAGAGACCTAGATTAAAGTACTTAATAAAATAAAATTCGTGCATTTCTATTAACGCCTAGTAGAAATGAGCAGGTAAAGATACATTAACATGTTAGCGGCAATGCTTTAATAATATGTCAGGTGAAAGCTCCAGTGGAATGTAATGTTATGAACTATAATTCACACGTTCACAGTCGGAATTGTATAATTTTATAAACCTACATATCATCCATTCGTATTAAATAATGACGATCGTCATAGCCAATGGGTCGCCGTGGAATAGGCGTGTCCGTAAATCGCCATCTAGAAAATGAGCTTTTCTGTATTATCTGATCCTTGAGGTGCCTCTGTTTTTGTCCATTTCCATTATGTAATTGCTTTAGCTAATTAGTGTAGCATATTTACTATCATGACAGATGCTCGATGGAGCAGATGTTAGCTTTACTGAGGTTAAGGCTCGATGCATAGTTAAGGGATGATCCGATCCACCGCTTACTAACGCGTGCGCTCCATGAGACGCGAAAATATATATTGCGCATCAAGAATTTTAACTAATTTCAATTATTACGGTTACTGTAAAAGTGACGCATAAGGCCCTGTTATACTAAATGACTCACACGTTTATCTATATTTTCCTTATTAAAAAAAGTAAATCCATTCATCCATTATAAAAAAGGAAATGAAAATAAATGGTGAATTCTAGGCGCAATATTGTGATTTTTTTTTTCAATATTTCACGTTTTGATTGAGAGATAACTCTTAGAAATTCCTATGTAGTTTTTCCATTTTTAATTTAAACTGATATGGGATTTATTTCTTTTTACAAAACCTAGTTTCTCTCTTTGATGTACTCACCATTAGTTAGTTCAGTAGTTTCACAAAGGCCAGTCATTTGTTGCACAAACTAGACTAATTACCTACTACTCGTTCGTGGCTCTATATTTATATATAACAAATAGTTCAAATTTTCATCTTTATCAAAAATTTTAAATATTTTTTTTTTTAAATATTTCTTTCGACCGATAGGGTAGATTGCTTAAACATTGATGAAAATACGCTCTGTAGTAGCGAAAAAGCAACAAGTGCTTGAAACATTCATCATTCCTGTTAGGTCCTGGGTAGCTCAGTTATTAAAGCAGTCTCTTGGATTGCAAAAAGCATGGGTTCGAATCCCATCTCAGAGTGCCAAGGACAAAGTGGATTTTTAAGCATTTTTCATTGAGAATATAATTGTTTTTATACCAAAACAAAATAATTATATTACTAAATAACTTAGACGTCATGTAATGTATTAATCAGCGAACGAACAAAAAAAACATTCAAAATAAGATAGGAGGAATTTCTATGTTCAACAGGTATATATATTTTTTATGTGATTAGATTAGGTATGTTCATCAGTTTATTCGTGAAATTTAAACCAACTTTATATCAGATATTGATTAAAAAATATATATGATGAGCAAATAAACAAAATTTTTTCTACTAAGGCTGTAGTGTAACGCGGACCGTCCGTGCTAAATACATAAGCGCACGCTGACAGCGCATACTCGTTTCATTGTTAAATTTCTAGTGTATTATTTATGTAAAAAGAAAGAAGCGACAACGAAAAAGAAGAACACCTCATGTTCATCCACTTTTGCTCAAAGATTGATAACGGGTGGATTTGTGACATTGTTCAACCAGTTGACACTGTTTAAAACAGAGTTGAAAGGGATCACGATACATTCAAAATCCTTTAACTACTTTCGCATTTCAACAAGTCACGATACATTCAAAGTCCTTTAACTACTTTCGCATTTCAACAAGAAAATTTGTCATGTTAATCAATCGCAAAGTTTAGTGGTAAGTTACACTATGCAGTAGGACTTGTTTCCAACATATTGCTTTTGGAGAGTGAATCGGATGCATTCACACACTTCTCCTGTTTTCCTCGGCATTCCACATGACTGTACACGCTGCCGGCGCACAGTGGTCCCGAAAAAATAAAACATGGACATTGAAGCTACAGCGACGAAAATTTTTTTGAACGTTGATACAGTGATAACATATAAGGCAAAAAAATATTATTACCCTGACACATATACTTTTCGGTAAAAAAAATATTTCGTTTTTTTTGTATGGGAGAAATTACATTTTATTGATTTTCTCAAAAAATTTAAGCGATGTCAAGATGGCAATCACATATGTGACAAAACTAATTATTCCGAGTATTTCATTCGAAGAAACTTACTGCCTATCGCTGCGTACTTTGGAGATAATAAGCATCAAAATTCATGTATTTTGTAAATTCAAATTATAGTTTTGTACGAGTTAAATATATGAAAATGAGTTTTAAAATGGACTGTTTAGTAATAATAACGCAGGTTACACACCACTGTTAAGTATATATTCAAAAACATCTTGTTTTTACATTCAAAATGCTACATTTTTATGGATTATAGGTCCGCTGGCCAGAAATATGAAGCTTCGACGCGAGTTTGCCGGAATAACAATATGGCCGCCTTTCATGACGTATCATGACACGCTCTCGCACACGTCAGTATACAGCTAAATGTGATTGCGATTAGACGTGTTTCGTTTTCTGTACGCTTGGATAAATACCTCAGTTGTTAAATTGTTTGTTATATTATTGTTACTTGTTTTTGTTATTTTTTTAGAGTCTTTGGATTATTATAATTTAAAATTTTATGTTTGTTTAGCTCTCGTTGATTTTATTTTCGTTATTTTTTATTTTTGGTTTAAAATACCTTTGTTTTTGATAGGTACCTTTATCTTTGATAGGTTTTTAACGTAGGTTTTGAAGTTTTTTTTTTATTGTTTTTTGTATTATCGATTTCCACTCCTTGGATTTTACAATTCAATAATTTTTTGTTCATATCGACAAGAGATAGCTCTATTTTGATTTTGTTGTTTTTTTGGTTTTGGGACAAAATCACCTTGTCTTTGACTTGTCTTGTCTTTAAATATCCTTTTTGTAAAACAAATAGGTTGAATAGAGTTTCCTTAAAAATTATAGAACATGTCCGCATTTGTCACCAACTTAGATTTATACGTCGCTCTTAAATCTGGAGGTGGTTCAAAAAATATTGATTTTCTTTTGAAAACTCTTACCGAACGCATTGGTGTTGAATTATCTTCCGAAGATTTAAGTATTATTAAATTATATTGTCGTAATTTTTCAAGTAATGTCTCAAAAAGATGGTCTGCTTCTAGCCGAACCCAAAAAACGTTTTTGAACAAAAATTCACACTGGTTAGAGTCTGAAATCGTTTGGCCAAAATGTAAGAATATTGATTTAAACAACATTTTCAGAGTTACCGAGGAAGAAGTTCCAATCATTGATACGCTAGTAGATAATCAAGCAAGTTGTAGTACTAGTAAAAAACCTTTTTTGGATTTATCTGATAAGCAAAAGAAAAGGCGTTCCTTCACACTTCTAGATTACACTGAGGAGGAACTTCTTTATGCTTTATGTTTTAAATTAAAAGAATCCAACAAAGCAATATTAGCATCTATAATGAAAGAACTTAGTCAAAATGAAGAAAAATGTGAAATCGTAAGTGACGTTTTATTCACTGTAAAAACTGTGAAAACTGTAAAACCGTGTTTACCTGATAAGGCGTTGGCGCTTATCACGTCATTAAATCTGTCAAAATGGCAATATCTTAATTTGAGATCTATTCTTGCTTCAGATAATATTTTTGGTCTTCCGTCCTATCACAAGCTTCTGGACGCTAAAAAAAGATGTTATCCTCCCGAGACGGACATTATTGTAACTGAATCTGAAGGTAGGATAAGACTTCAATCTCTTCTAGATTTAACTACTAATAGGATATTAAAAACAATTCAGCACAACTCTGCAGACAAAAAATCCTTAAAACTGATAAGCAAATGGGGTTTTGATGGGTCTTCTTCTCAAAGTAACTATAAATAAAAGTCAAAGTCCGATATAAAAATTGACGATTCCTCAGTATTTATGATTAGTTTGGTTCCGCTTCGTTTAGAAGAAGGTAGTGGTACTATCTTATGGAAAAATCCTACCCCCTCATCAACAAACTACTGTCGTCTAATTGGTTTTATATTTGCCAAAGAATCAAATGATTTGATTAAGAAGGAGAGTGCTTCCATGGAGGAAGAAATACATAATCTTGTTCCTACAGTTGTAGACAATTTTGAGATAAGTCATGTTTTGTACATGACTATGATTGATGGGAAAATTTCCTCTGTGATTTCCAACACTTCTTCTGCAGCTGTTTGTAATATTTGTAATACTCCACCTAGTAAAATGAATGACTTGGACTATGTATCCAAAAGACCCATCAGAGATGATATGTATAAATATGGTTTGTCTTCGCTCCATATGTGGATAAGATGCATGGAATGAATTTTACACATTTCCTACAATTTAGATTTTAAAAAGTGGTCGGCACGAAATGAAGATAAATTGTTAAAAGAAATAAAAAAAACTATAACCCAAGAAGAATTCAGGGAAAGAACTGGTTTATTGATTGACATAGTGAAACAGGGATTTGGCACAACCAATGACGGTAACACCGCACGAAGGTTTTTTGAAAATTTTGAAATATCTGCCGAAATAACGGGTATTCACCCTGATTTAATTAAAAGATTTGCCGTTATCTTACAAGTCATTTCATCTGGGCAATTGATTGACACAGGCCTTTTGAGAGAATATTGTAAAGAAACAGCAGTGCTCTATGTAAACTTATATTCATGGTATTATATGCCCTCAAATATACATAAATTGCTGATACACGGTGCTGACATTTGTGAATCTTTCTCCTTTATTCCGATAGGCATGCTTTCAGAAGAAGCCTCCGAAGCAAGGAATAAGGATTTCCGGAACGTTAGAATGGCACATACAAGAAAAATCGGTAGAGCTGAGACTAATTTGGACATAATTCACAATTTTCTAATTAGCTCAGATCCTTATATCACACATATGAAGCCAAAGTTTGATCGTTTACATAAAAAACTTTTTCCAGAGGCTAGTGCGTTGATCTTGAATAATGAATTGAATTACTTTCAGTAGAAAACAAGGAAAAAGAAAACAGTGATCCAAACATTAATCTTTTAACCTAAAATTTTTTATGTATCTTTCGAAGTGAATATGAATAATTTGAATTTTTTGTCTTCCTCTTAATAGTGTTTTCCATAACTAATGGTACTTCTCGTTCTGAAAGGTCGTATATAAAAGGATGTTTAACTGCTTCTACCCGATCCTCCTGCCTGCCTGCCTGTCTGAGGTTTAAGTGACAGTGAGACCCACCGCTTCAGAATATTTTTTTTTTATGTATTTGACAAAAGAATATAATTGGCGTATATTATAAGTGCTAAAGTTATTTTAAGATTCGAAAAATACACATATAAAATAAAAAAAAATGTTTCTTCTACCTCGAAAATCTCTGAAGTACGCAGCGATAGGCAGTAAGTTTCTTCGAATGAAATACTCAGAATAATTAGTTTTGTCACATATGTGATTGCCATCTTGACATCGCTTAAATTTTTTGAGAAAATCATTAAAATGTAATTTCTCCCATACAAAAAAAAACGAAATATTTTTTTTTACCGAAAAGTATATGTGTCAGGGTAATAATATTTTTTTGCCTTATATGTTATCACTGTATTAAAAAAAATTTCGTCGCTGTAGCTTCAATGTCCATGTTTTATTTTTTCGGAACCACTGTGCGGCGTCCGCTCGGCTCGACACTGGAACTAGGGTTGCCAGATAGCCGGGATTTCCGGAATTGCCCCGGAATTTTATTTTTTGTCCCGTGTCCAGTAACTTTATGTACTTTGCTGTCCCGGAATGGAAAAATACTAGTTTTTTTGTTTCCGAAAGTATTCAAGTTAATATTTAAAGCCTTAAAGAGTTACTTACAAAAGTTTGAAATACATTTTTTGCTTTTAACAGTTTAAGAAAGTAATTAAAAAGATTTTTCCAAAAAAAAGTATTTATTTTTATCAACCAATAGTTGTAGGTAATTCCTATTTAGTTTACTACTTAGTCTTGGATCGGAGATCAAACCTCTGATTTCGTTCGTGGCAACAGAAATGTCCAGGAATGATCAGCCTGGATCTGGCAGCCCTAACTGGAACGCCCGCTGAAGGCAGAGGCGCGTATGCGATAATCAACGCTGACCGCTCAGCGACGCCATACAACGCGTAAAGTCTAGTTCGCATTATGCTAGTATATTCCAGTAATTAAATAACTAAACGTGTCTGAACAACAAAAATTTAGTCGAGTAGCTTAGTAAGTAATTAAGTCGAGTCGATCACGGGCGAGTAGTACCTTCCACCACACATCCGTGCTTACCGAATCACCGGCTAAACGAGTCGGAACCTGTCAAATTAGTCGAGTTCATTAGTTGCCTAAAAATGTCGTTTCGCTGGAGCGAAGAAACAACTTTAAAATTAATTTCCAAATATTTGGAAAATGAATGCTTGTGGAATATTAAGTCCAATTAGTAGCTCCTAGTTTATCTGTTCTGTCGATACATTTCCGTATCCATAACTTCTTTTTATTCATTACACAAATTTCCTCATCCATCTCCTCTTAAATAGCTGTTATGATTAGCTTTAACAGTTTATTTACTTTATTGCGTTGTAGGCTGTTCATCTTGCAAAACACAACTTACTTGTGAACTGAACTCGAAGAAAGTGCGAACGATTTTTGGGCAGTAGTGAGTATTTTAGCTAATAAACTACTCGCTACTAGACTAAAACACTAGCTTAATGCGAACTTGGTTAAAAGGACTGACCGCATCGCGATTTTCAATCGAGCGGATTTTATTTGGCAATGACATAACACCTTGTCCGCATTGCGATTAAAATTCCGCGCGATTTTTGTCAGTTTTATGCAGCTCCCGGTCGAGACGAACGTCTAAAAAAAACCAGCCAACTGCGAGTCTGACTCGCGCACGTGAGGTTCTGTACCGGAAACGAGCAAAAAAAATTACGTTTGTTATATGGGAAAAATGACCTACAGAACAATTTAATTTGTTTGTTCAATTCAATGTATATTTCTTCCCACAACCTCGTTTTCAATTGCCCATCATGGTAGTTTATCTGAAATTTGTCCCGGTCGGCCTAACTATAGAACGCTTCCATAGAGCCCAAACATATTGATTGGCCTGTCACCGCCGACGGTCAGCGTGATACTAAAATAGCCTAATACTCAATATTGTCATTTTTTTATATAGATATTTTACATTTTTAGTGATGCTTATACAAAAAAATATCACTATGACGATATGTTTTTTTTTTTTAAATAGAACCAATTTTAAACTTAAAAATTTTTGAAGTTGGTTCTATATCTTGAAAAAATATTAAACTTATTAAATAATTACTTTTAACCTGGTTACAATAGAAGTGAGTTCAAAAAATTTCGAACTTTCTTCAATATTTCGATTATTTCGTTCTTTTTTAACTTGCTCAGTAAATTGTAGTAATGTTATATTTTCTAATATAAATATCGCTTCATAATAATAGGTGATATTACTCATGTAGGAAATCAAAACCAATTTTTCAATAAAAGCATTGTAGAATAGATTTCGTTATCCGAGAGGGGCATAAGTAGGTAAAAATTTCGATAAGCAAGGTATCATGCAAGGTATGAAATATGTTAAACAGTTCTATTTCGACGGAAAGAAAGCAAAAATATATAATTATGAGTTAATTATTACGTTAAATCATTACTATAATTTTTCCTCTATTTCAGACATTCACTATCACAAAATGAAACAGCTAACTAGCCTTGATAAATTAATATATTAATAGTCTAAATAAAAAAATAAAAAAAAACAAACAAAAAAATAATATAAAAAGCAGTTCGTATGAATTTCTTAACAAGTAGTATAGGTAGCTAAATAATTAAATACTATATTAGTTAGAACTTAGTTTTATAATAGATAGAACTTAGTAAACGTTCACATTTTTCTTTACTGATTTATGTTAGATTTATATGATTAAATTACATAACATGTTTTCGCTGGGTGATTTTTCACGAACTGAAATTCACAAAGAGCAAATCGAGTTACACAAAATTACGAATAATGAATTATAAAAATAAATGATGTTAAAGATCAAATAGTTTACCTAGGACAAAATAAACGGTGTGGTACGACTCACCGTGACAGTGCATGCCATGTGTTGGAAACATTATACATCAAAAAGTTTAATGAGTTTTCCACCCATTACTCTATTAGTGTCTATATCAATCTCGTTGCTTTTGAGTTTATATATGGAACGAATCTAGATAAGGGTGTGAAATATCATATCGATGCCTATGATAAGAAATTAAACTTAAACGAAGTGGCTAGAATTCGTTTTTAGTTTAAAACATTTATTAAATAATCGAATATGGATTATGCTTATCGTGTTCTGTGTTGCATAATTTTAAAAAACTTTAAAAGTTACAATATCGACAACGATCTAGTTTTTAAATAAATGATAATATCTAAATATCATATACAACATTTAAAAAGATAGTATCCTTCCTGAAAACGAAGAAAATTACCCTTGTTCCAAGCAGCGTCATTAACTATGATTTTAATCATTGCGTAACAGTAGCAGCACCGATAGACAACAAAAAAAAATCGCAAGCGAAAGTAGGTGCGCTGGCGACGCTATGCCCGCGGCGTTGCGTCTATGACTGATCGTCGTTGGATACCGCTAATATCGAGTGACCCTTACAACTATTAATCACTACCACCAGTAACTTCGTATTTAATCACTGAATATTCATCACTGTATCAAATGCACTTCCTATTTCGGAATCTGGCGCCGGCGGGCTCGTTCCGTTGTTAACTCTGTCAGATGTATTAATTTTTCTTATGAATTATTTATTCACGAGTATAAATTAAGCCTTGTTAAAATTTTATGCAATGGATTTAAGGTTCGTTGTAACGGCATCTGAGCATTATAGGTCGATCGTAAATTAAAGATGTAGATGGGAATTTATTGTTAATACAAAATGGTAAATTTTCTTCGTGTGAACTACGAGTAAGTACAGAAAATAGTATTAAATTCATTATATAATAATAATAATAATCTTTATTGACTATAAAATCGATACAACGAATTTTTACACCAGTGATTCTTAAAATATTTATTCATTACATCTATTTATCATTCATTCATTAAATTCATTAAATCTGCACTGGCGCAATTTACGCGTAATTAGTTCCCAGTGATGATATAATTAATATTCACAATAATAGTCTCCCAATTTTAATCACCGACTAATGAATGATGCACATTAGCATTGTTTAAATTACCTTATTGTTGTTGGTAAAGTATTTTTTTGTTAATTATATACTTAAGCACTACTTTTCACTATTACTTCATATAAAAACTTGCCGCTAAAACTTAGGTTAATTATGTAAGCCTTAAATTGGTTACTGAAATTTTAAACCATTTAAAAAACATTATGCCTCCACTACTATTGGGTACTCCCAATTTCCGAAATAGTGATTGTGTCACGCATTAAAACATTATATAAAACTGGAACGGACTAGTGTCTCTTGTAAAATTATCGTTCAGTTACATATAAAACCATAGACTTGGCATTGTCGTAGCCGTTTTGTAACGGTCATTTGCAGTGTCTGACTCTCTTAAAGCATCTAATGATGCGTGAAGGACGCTATAATATGCTTTAACTTCTAAGAACGTTTATCTACCCGAAATATTTGTGGACATACATCCCAGGGCACAAGTCCCATAACTGCTATAATCATGAGCTCACCCAAAAGAAGATAAATCGTGGTGGATTTTTCACTGTAGAGAACCTGAGAACTCCGCCATTAACACCAGATGATCGTATATACTAATTCATTTTTTTAACGACAAAAAAGGGGGCAATACTTATCTCAATCGTAACAATATCTACTCATGCTTCTAGCGTTTGTAGGTGCGCTATAATTGTCTACGGAAAACCGAGGTAGTTAAACTCTAGAAATATATCTATCCGAGAAGCAAATAAACAGTAATTAAGTATTCAGTTGGAAATGCGGGTACCTAACTGTCACGAGGAAGTAAGGCAATTACCTAAACAACCGTCTTGGTATTTTTTTTTTCCTAATAATATTAAATTGATATCGTAACTTTGAAAATATACGTGTCTGAGTTTATAATCTTCCGTGGCCTTTCGTCCGCTTCAATTTTGGATGACTTTATAGTATGACCCATCCGTTTTGCTAGAAACACGCAACACTTAAAGGCTGTGTTTATTGTTGACCGACTTTTTGAACAGCAATACTCAAAATTCCAAAGCACTGTCGGTTTAATTAACGACTTTCGTTTTTAAACAACCTTCGGACGCAATCATCATCAATTAGGGCGTTTTAGTCGTTTTATCTTAAATTTCGCTCTATATTTGGTACGAAAATGGTTAATTGATTGACTAACAACCGTTCCTAAAACAGTATCCCGAGTAAAGCTTAATACAGACGGACGGTAACCGAAATCTAAGTCAACTGATGCATTTTGGCGTTAATGTATTAAACCTGTGTACCAAGCTGACTACTCTGCTGTCGGCATGATAATGATTTAATTTTTGTTGTTTCTTTAAAATGGCATCTGTTGCAAATAATCTTAATGGTTTTAATAATAAAAATATTAGCGCAGTAAGGTAGGTACGATCCTTATTGTCATTTTTATTGATCTTTATTGTCTCAATGACACCTCGCAATTTTTATTCTTCTTTTTTCGTCATTCTAATCCGTACTCTTTTTGAACCAGTTCATCATGCCGTCCGTCTGTAATACATCTAAAGGGTAACACCCCCAAGGCAGAACAACGAGCGACACTGCGACATTGTCGCAGACAGCCAAGTAGGTCTGCAGACAGTTCGGCAGTCTTACATAAATAAAAAAATTACACTAGCAGAAACAGAATTTTATTTTCAGGTTTTTATAATCTGTCGCAGACAGCAAAACCCTTCTGCTATGGGGGGTAACACTGTCTTAGTTTAATTATAAATAAACCTTTTTAATAATAATAGAAAACTCAAATCTAGGCAATGAATCCCCAATAGCAATATCTATCTATATCTATAAAAAAGTATGTACGCCCATAACTTGCAAACGACTGCACCAAATTGGATGATTCTTTTTTTATTTGTTCCTTATTGTTAGGACAAAGAAAATTTATAAAGTGATATAATAATATAAAAACTGTCAGCTAGGATGTTGTTGAGAACGGTTATAAGATTTAATCCTTTTCTGATATGACTTTGAATCTCTTGATTTCTATAGGTACTGCATTTATTTTTGGTTTGCGAAATCGTCTTTGAAGCTTCAATGAAAATGTGATAATTATAAATACGAAAGAAGACGTGGTTCTAAAACTGCATCGCGATCGACACGACTTGCACACTGGCCACGCAAACGAGGTCAGCTTCTAAACACACACTAAGAACAAGACGGCTAATCGCAACTGAATTTTAAACAGCGCTCCGGCATTCGCGTTGCACAGGAAACGCGATTGATGCATTGTGATCTTGTACGCGGAATCGGCGGAGTTCGATTCATTTGAATCGACCTTTATGACGTGTCTGTATTGTTGACAATCTATTGCAAACGATAGGGTAACAGAACTCGAACGCTTTTTAGTTCAACTAAAACACGTACCTAAATTTATGTATTGTGTTCTCAATAGATATTTGTTTGTATCAATCTATTTAAAACAAAATATTAGTTTACTAGCTTTTGCCCGCGACTTCGTCCGCGTGGTAAAGTTACTTTGAGCAGCTTTCTAACGAATATTTATTAATTATATTGTGTAAAATACCTGAAATAAAGTTTCATCACTTATTTTATCAACTTAGGGATGGAATTTATCAAAATCCTTTCTTAGCGGATGCCTACGTCATTACATCTACCTGCATGCCAAATTTCAACCCGATCCGTCCAGTGGTTTGGGCTTTACGTTGATAGATCACTAAGTCAGTCAGTCACCTTTGAGTTATATATATTTAGATATGTACCTCCTTATTCGCAAGGAAGCATTCCATACTTTAGCCGTAGATAGAAAAACTGTTTCAATGTCGAAATGTTTGTCGACATTTCGACATTGAAACAGTATTTTTAAACTAATCTATTCAACATATAGTAGGTACGTTTCAGAAATATACAGTTCCTATCGAATACCGAATATAGGTTATGAAATAAATTCATCGTGGGCGCAGTATTTCAAAGATACCCTTTGTGTTACCTACGGATTGTAGCCGCGAAAAAAAAGTTAGTTTCAGTCGCTAAAACAGAAATAAGATTACAATTTTTTCACCCACGAATCATGAAAACACGAATAAGGGAATCTTGGATAAAGAATTTTCACCGTATGCTTACATACTATTTATACATACATACTATTAATTTTAGTAAATTATACTTCTTTGCACTACACATATCAAGCAGTACGCCCTACGCTAAAAAATCATATTTCCCTTCCGTTTCTCTAACGTCACCTGTAAGTGAGTCAAAAATTATTGCACGGAAAAACAGGCTCCAAAATCATTTTTAATTAATTGGTCTCAAACTACGATAATAGAATAATATTGCTCATGTCAGGTTTTGATTACAAAATGACTAGAATTTCACGAACTAACCGCTTATTTCAATATAAAATTTTCTTTTGGACCTATTTTAAAAATTCTTTCACCTTCGGAAAGCTACATCATAAGCATCTAACATGGGCAACAATTTATGCGAGCAAAGTTGCGAGAAAAAAAATAGTATGTATACTCCAAGAGCTAAGTTCTGCCAGCTCTAAAAATATTTGTACGTCATTTGTAAGTACCCTATATAACATTCAAGCTTTTTTGTCAGTAAAATAATTATTAGTTCACTTTTTAACCCGGTGTCATGACTTAAAAGTGTGATGTATAGTATATGTTACGTGTCACTGTGAAACCCTTACTTATTATCTTAAACTAGTTGTTTTATATTTGTAACAGAATTTTCATCGATCAGTATTTGCGAAGATTACTCACAAAGTTAGAAACTTTATATCTTTTTATAGTAGTATAGATATGTTCTTGTTCACTAGAATAATATTACTTAATACAAATATCATTACGATATTTAAAGATTTAGATTTAATCAAATGTGTTTATATAAATTATCATATTTTATTTGGATTATAGTAAAAGTTCTTTAAAAAATACATCCACGTAAGCGAAATCTTCTACTTTTGTAGTGCTATTAATGAACAAGGTTTAGCGCCAAGAGTAAGTTTGCGCTAAAATTGCAATTTTAATATTGGTCAAAATTCATTAACATATATTTCTAAAAATTTTCAAGAACCATTAAACAAATAATAATCAAAAATAATATATATAGTTTATTCAAAATGACCGCCCTTGTTTTTAATACAGGCCCTTAGAAGATTTGGCCAGTCATCAATGGCAGCACGAATCTTGTCTAGCGGACTTCGCTTTACTTCTCGAACAAGGGTTCGCTTCAGTGACCCCAAGTTTGCGTGGTACTTTCGGCATGCCCTCAGCTCTAATTCAGTCCATAATGAATAATCCAGCGGGTTGAGGTCGGGGCCGAAGGAGGGCCACTCGTCTGCCGCGATGAAGGCCGGCACAATCTCCCTCAACCAAGCTTGGGTGCTTTTTGCCTTATGGAATGGCGCCGTCTTGCTGAAAAACCCAATCCTTATTATGTAATCACGTCTCAGATAGAGGTTTCACTACGGGCTCTAAAATGTCACCCTGATAATTATTGGATTTCACATTGAGACCTTGTTGGCAGAAATGGAGCACAATAACACCTTCATGAAACTCCCTACCACACCATCAAGCCGGATGATGAGTGAGAGAGACATTCTGTGCAGAAGCTGGGACATCCTTGCTTCTTTTAGCGTACAATTATTTTGTCTGTTAAACTTTTCTTCTACAGTAATCGCAGGCGTCCTCACAAAGCGTGGACGACCACTTCTTTGGCGATCTTGCAAAGAACTAGTCTCTTTCTACCGCTGTATTGTGTAATAAACGAAGTTACGTGTTACAGAAAAAAATTTCAGCTCGCGGAAAATCTGCTTTTTTTCCTACCTTAAAGTCGATAGCGAAATGTCAGTTGCACGTAATTGTTTCGTTCCCATCACGCGAAAATATAAACAAATAAATTTGCGATACAAATAAACTAAAAGTTGACATTCCAAATTCAAAATCGATAAAAAAAATAACAGCCAGTAACGTTTTATTTTATTTTCTCAGTAAAAAGTTTGTCTTAAAACTTAAGAACACACGAGGTTAAAGAATAAGCAAACTACCTTACTTAGGAGTATATGTTACTTCCGTAGAACCTCGTACTGGATTATCCTTTGCTAGGTCCCTGTTTAATAACATAAATTTTGACTAATATTGAGTGCAGTTTTAACGTAAATTTACTCCAACACTAAACCTTGTTTATTAATAACACTGTTAAAGTTTATGTTTTCATTTTTATACGGTAAAGTGAAAGGCGATCGACGAAAAGTTAATATCCCCGATGTATATTGTTACATTACAAATTTACGTTCATATCACAATCATTAATCGTATGTAGTTTGTCACTTTCCGTTTCTTAAGGAGGTAATAAATTAAATAAAATTTATTATGTTTCTGTTAATAATGCCATAAAATTATTGTTAATCACTATCAGCAGTTGTCAGTAGACGGTTATATATGGAAATATCATCATCATCATCATCATCACCAACCCTTATACGTCCCCACTGCTGGGGTCATGCCTTCCTTATGGATAGTTAAGGAGCATGGGCCATTACCCTCCACGCTGGCCCAATGCAGATAAGCGGGTATTAACTACTACAAATGCAGCCGGGACCAACTGCTTAACGTGCCTTCCGAAGCACGGAGTAGCTCGAGATAATAATTTTTTGGTCACCCATCCCGTAACCGACCCTTGCAAAAGTTGTTTAACTCACTACACCACCGAGACTGGAAATATCAGCTGTAGTATTTTAAGGAGGTCTAATAGAGGTACACACAAGAGATTAAATTGATTTTCTTTGAATTCAGACGTAAATCGAAATTCTCACTCCCCACTACGCCCAGTAACGTAATCTATCTATATAAATTTTATAAAGAGGTTAGGTTTTTTGTTAGTAGGGGTAATCTTCGGTAATACTTATCCGATCATTCAAATTATTTCACATACGGGATGCTACATCATACACGGAAAACAGCTAGTAAATGTATATTTCTACGTTATATCATCTTAAGTGTCTAACTGACGAACAGATATAATTAGGTACGGAATAGGCTCCTAGATAAGCTCGTATCACCCGAGGATCTCATCCATAATAAGATCAGTGAACTCATTATTAATAATAAAAAAGTTTTCAAACCAATGACTACTAATAACTTAAAAATAGATGCACCTCCTGTAGGTATGTATGCATATACGGAAAAGAGATTTTATTACACCTATAAAAATAGACAATTCTGAATTGGACATCATTGAACATTTTCCTCATCTGCAGACGGATACCTTGAAGTACACATTTTACGGCATTATCATTGCCAGAGCAAACACTCGATCGCCGTCCCGGTAAAAGTCTGCAGACTAACTGGGAAACGGTTCCTAGACAAACATGCAAATTGCAAGGCAAATATTGTTACTGGTAAGCTCCCCGCTTTGTATGGGTGCCGCGGAATCAACGGACATGTCCAACTGAGAGCCGTCCAGCCGTTCGACAGCCATTTTGCTTAACGGTTTATAATGACTTTAAAAAATATGGCGGAATAATTCGATGACCGACTATTGTGTATTTAAAAAGCTTTGAATATATTTAATGTTTACCCTATCATCATCATCAGTCTTTTTACTTCCCCACTTTAGAGTCTCAAGCCTTCCTTATCGGTGGTTAAGGAGTATGGGCCACGACCCTCCACACTCAGCTCCGAAGCACGTAGTAGCTCGAAATATGTTTTTTTTCATCCATTCCATTACCAACCCTTGCGAAAGTTGCATAACAACATCGATCATTGGCTGCCGCGCTTTTCAACTACGCGACCGCGCTGCTCCCTTTGTATGCCCTTTAATTTCTTTTACTCTAAAATCCCTACCTGCTCGTCAAAGAACTATCTATATCAAGGTTGTTACGCTCCATGAAATATCTTTGAGTGAAGGCTGCTTCATGAGGTATGCGTCTTACAGAGATGGGTCAGTATTTACACAATAAATCTTATTAGTCTGTGAATAGTTAATTAAAATAGCTTTTGACGCACATTCGCCATTATAATTCTGTATCTATCTGAGGTGGTCCAATAAAATAGTACTTTGTTTTCCTATGGTTTTTGTCGCGTTAATACTGGCTTTAAAAAGGAAGAAATAATACTTCTTTCATATGTTCAAACAATTACAATTAAAGTTGGGTGGTCAATATTATATCCTTTGCCAAACCTCCACATACACTGCTTTCAATTATTTAAATCAAATCCTGCACTCTGCAGTATTACATTTCTATTTTACGTAAATCAATTCCGATTTAGTTCCTCTCCTCTCCGGATGCCCTCCAAATTAAGATAAATCCAGAGTGACCCTGTTTCTCTTCTAAACTATAACCATAACGTAACAAACTTATTAACATAATATGCAATAATAAAATCTTTAATTATCGCGTTCTATTTCTGTGTATGTTTATGTCTATTTGTAGTTTCATATACTGAGCACGATACACAGCTGTGATAACAAATAGACACGGCGTGTTAGTTTACAATTCTACCACTTTATTTAAATTTGGCATTCAGCATACAACTTTATCCCAATGCTTATAATTAACGCATCATGACGTCAACAGCAATAAGTAAAGAGTTGACAATAGGTCTGGAAGTGGTGTTTATTCATGACACATTCACAGGATGTCGGCTGGTTCGGTGAAACAGCCCCGGCCGACGGCAGCACTGCATTCTGATCAAAGCATTGTCACTAAACATTTCTCATTTAAACTTTCGTGAAATATAATATAGTGTTGCCCCTTGAAACTAAAAGAGTGTGAAGACTCATGAATAATCATTTACATTTATATCAGATTTTATGGCGAAAAAATTAACCTAAATCCAGAATAGTTTACCTTTCAATTGACTTTATTTACTAAGCTTGGCATCTGAATAGTGTATGTGATGTCATATCATATATTTAACTAAATAGGTATCGGGTCCAAAAATTATCTTTTACAAACATAATAAATTTGCACTCGCTCTCTTTATAATATAAATTTTATACAAATTGTGATATTCCGAAAATATGCACATATTCCTTTTTATATAGTTTATTCTAGAACCGTGTCCTCGTTGATATAGATAATGGCATATGGGTAGGTATGTGTAAGGTTTATTATTACCCACAGATTATGTTAATTTAATGCAGCTTTATCAATACTTGTAAATATGCTGTAAAATTTCAAAATAGCTATGTAATATATTCTGTTGTGTCGATTGAGGCAAGCAATTACATTTAAAACAAGGTCCACCTTAGTAGTGAGAAGTATTTAGAAATCCAATGTCGGTGAAGATTCAAAGAGTTCTATTGACCCAGCAGTGATGATGGACTAGGGTGTGCTACTATCGCCTTCTTAAAACCCACATTTCTCGGTAAAGATCGCGTCGGCCCACATCACCTACTTTGGAGGCAGGATGTACTGGAAGGTCACTGCCCTGCTCCCCGTCCCTTCAATGTTGTAAACCGATACCGAGAACATAAATCGTGGTTAGTAACCATGCTTACATTCTGTTTAAACGCAACCAATGCCACTGTGGAAATACTTGTTTGAGCAAATTATCAGTCTTCAACAAAGCTTTAAACCGTAAACCGGTCTAGTGATGTTTCATGTGTATATTCTAAAGCAAAAGCTTTTTAATTTAATAAGTAAAGCTCCGTGTAGTGACGCACATTGATTATAGAATTATATTTAATCACACTCGTTCCTAGGCGGTGTTTACGCAACCTGTCATATGTCATGTGAGCAGTGATCATGACATCGCCTTTCACAAAACTTGCGATCGTCAGTTGTCAAGGAATTGATTCGCAATTAGATTCTATCACTGAAATACTATTCTTAACAAGCAATGGCGGTCATCAACTCGATTGCGTAAGACTCGTTGCTGGTTCGCTAGGGCGGATCGTCTACGGATACCTTAAGTGGGGTTCTAGGGCCCTTGAGTTTGATTTGAGAGAGAGTAGTGGCCCAGATTGCGTGCGCAATTAAGGTCACTGCAGACTGCGTATCGCGACACTCGTGCGTTGCCCCCTGTGCACCCATTATATATTGCAGTAACTAGACGATGCGACATGCGCCGCTATGAATCACCGCTTTATCAATGTAAAGTGATATCGCTTCGACACAAATCGTAATAATTACAATGCTATTAATGTTCACAAAGTTACTATATGGCCATTGCATATTGAAGCACCTATAGTTTTAATTAATAACTGGTTTTTAATATAAGAGTTGTACCACTTTTTACACGAAACTATTGATCGTGGATTACTTAGCAACATAATTAAAACGTAATAATCGCGCAAGTTTTAAACGGCTAAACCGGTTACAACGGGTGATCCGCCCTGTCGCCGACTTAATGATAGCTTCCCAGCAAGCTTCGACTCACGGAATGCGATTGTGGAACGTTTGCAGTGCAGTTGCTGATCTGTTCTATTGCATGTTATATTCATCAATTACATAGCGGTAATATTCCTCTATATGAACTCGAGTGCCGGTGATCTTGCCCCGTGTCATGGTTATTATAATGATGGTAAGATGAATCCACAAATGCAAAGGATCGATCGTGCAAGTAGTTCATGTCCGTTGAGGTTTTCGTACCTCATAAGGATATAACGAAAACCGTATAGGATCACTTTTTGGATCGCCTGTCTATCGGTCTGTCAAGACCCTTAGTTTCGGGAACGCTTGAAGATATCGAGTTGGAATAAAAACCTTTTATCATGTCTATAGTCACTTGAAACTGTAAAAATCAAAACTAAATTAATGTAAAAAATAGATCAGCCGCTTAACCGCATATTTAAAAATTGATAAGTTACTTCCAGTTGGCCTAGAATTATAAAAAATTATAGTATATATGTTGATGATGTTTGTAATTAGATTATAAAAATTATATAATCTTATATAGAGTAGATATTTAAAATTGAAATTACTGTCAGTTTCATATGAAAGAGCTTGATGTGCATATTTCAAAACATTCAATTACAAAACAATTACCGACTTGTAACCCGACTCGCACTCATCGAATTTTCTCTTGTACACATCTACCATGCTATAAAAGTCTATCCTCAAATAAAGGCCCACCTGGGCAACAAAAGCCTATTTACTGGATAGAGTACCCACTCCAGACATAGTATTCTGTTACTACATAGGTTCCTTGCGGGAAATCAAACACAGTGCCCCGACTTGGTCTGACTTGCAGATTGGACGTAAACTACCCAAATCAACATAGGGATGATGCTCACCGTGCTCTTTGTCAAGCTCCAGCTGCCCGCTAGCACATAACCTTTACGAGCAAACGTCATACTTTTTGCAATAAATTTTCTTTACAATTGTGACATTATCATAACCAATCCCATAAAGTGTGCTGTCTTCGTCTGTGACGCCTTGTAGCTCCCATACCGCTTCTGCATTTGTTCGCATTACCATTACCACCTAGTGTGCCGCTGCTTTAATGTTGCTAGGGAAAAATCTCAGCGCACTCAAAGCCGGCAAACGATTAACGCGGCGACGACGACGGCGGCGCCGGCGACGTATTACCGCGAGTCGCGGCTCGCGGATGTGTATTGCGGTAAAATATTGGTGTCGGCACCCGGTATCCTACCAACATTATTAGTGTCGACGCGACTGTGGCTTTTTCGATCGAACAAATTCATTTAATTAATACCTCATTTCTCTATCCAATAATAGAGACCGCGGGCGTATAAATATTCCCTTTCTCATAATTTTTCTAAATACTTTATGAAATATTATAAAAATGAAGTGTTATTTTTGCTTATAATATGTTCGCCACCAAACATCATTTCATTTAATTATACACGTTTATTAATAAATCTCTACTAAAAAATATCGAAGCAAGATGATGTATATTATGCGTAAGCACTTTGTGCTTAAATATGGCCAAGAATTTCTATGACTCAAATCCACAATCACCAAAAGATTACCTAATTCTATAGTTCCTGGTTTATTCAGGAATATGATTCAGAAATTATCCAAATATTTAATATTATCGTTCCTTCAAATCTTGTCTCTTATGGCAAAGTTTAGTTAGTTATTTTATGCATTTGTTCTTTTATACAGTGCCTAATGATTTATCATCATTTATACTTCATACTTATTTTACAAGTCATTATTTTTTTAATTAGCCAAGGCACTGATTGATTACCCTATTTGTTTTCATACCGATGAAACCAGATATTTGTTTTTAGATACTAACGAGAATATTCCCTTTAAAATAAAACACTGTGCGCTTCGAAAAATAAATAGTCTTTACTTTCTACGTATGTTGTGCGATCCCAGTGGCGCCGATGTCTGCACAGCCTGCGATTATTTTTAGATTAGAAATGGCTCAACCGCTTTACGTAATTGCACGAGTCGCATGCGCAGCCAGTTCCAGAGTGTTTGCAGCTAAATATAGTCACAGAGGTGGTATGCAATTATACCTTATTATCGCGTGTTTCCACTGGAAGCTTGGCCACATCTCGACTGCCACAGTTATTACCCGTTGCAGTTTCTTTAGAAAGTGTCCAGATGTGACGAAACTGAAACGTACATGTTGGTCATATTACACAGAGTGCCCGGAGATCATTTTTCTTTAGCCCCGAGGACTGCGTAATGTCGCGTGCGTGCCGAAGGTAACTCCCGAAGCAAATTTACAACTATGTACATAGAAAATTGCTACAAATTAAAGCAAAATATTGCTTTCTATGTAACACGGCAAATAGTGTTGAAATCTCATTAGATATATAGACTCTGAGGAATCTCCTCCCGAGTAATGAAAATGTATGATAGTGCTCTATTAAAGGAAAATAATACGCGATCCAGCACAGATGCGACTCGAATACACCTACCTATCCATCTGCCGACGCCTGTGTCATGGTCGATTTTGTATAAAGTAACGCCAAGACCGTGAAAACGTCTTGACACACATTCTATTTGGTTCGGAGTGCCTGCAAGTGATGGCACTTTCAATTACCACTGCACTGCCGGACGCCCACGCTTATTATTATTAATCGTTTTTGACTGCAATGTTTTTGCTATACCATTTTACAATAACTTTCTCTTCTTCCCAGTATGTTTTTTCTTTTGCATACAACTTACGATCTCGAATGCGCCTGTCATTCATTTTCACCAATGTCTCCTAATATGTCATGACGTCGGTGCTACTAATCTTAATTACATATTCAAATCTAATAGAAGTCAATGCTACATTACAAATTATGATTTGAGTGGTTACCGATTCGGCTAAGTATGATTTTAGTTGGCAGCTACAAAATAATAGCAAAAAAATCCTCGTTAATTAGCGTACGTGATATCGGATGCTGATCGGATCCTGGTAGTGCCAGGTGTCCGCGATGTGATGTAAAAAGCTTTCAGTGAATTGCTTGCGTCGTAAATTTCCATTGACCCAGATATGATGTGATTAGAAACGTACGAAGAAAGACGTACAGCGAAAATTATATTTTTTGCCGGTGCCAATTTATCTGGTAATGGTGCGTCGCGCGATGCGATGCGGGCATCCGCGAGTGAGAGTTTCGCGACTTGTCACCGAAAACTGGTATAAGTACTGCGAACGTAATTATTGCTTAGAGAGTATTGATACGTCCGGTACGCGATGTCAGCAAAAGTGTAAGTGGGGTCGTTCATTACCCCGCAACATAATACATCTCGATCGCGACGGGTGCTTTTTTATGTTGTTTCAATCTACGTAAGAGGTCTGTCGCCTTAGGGTAACGCGAAATTGTTTACGTCGCATATGACGTAGCTCATCACGTATAATGCCGTGACAGCAAATAATTATCTAAATTATTTAACTATACATGATGATTGTTTTTGGAGATCATGCGTAACACCGTAAATGAGTTACGAAACATCCGGTATCGTTGAATAATTATAATGAAAAATAGCTATATCATAAATGTCACTCGAAATTTGATTATTTTTTCTTAGAAAAACTTCAATATAATATAGACACTAGCTTTCTGCCAGCGGCTTCGTACGCCTAGTCCCCTGGAAATCTTTTAGTAACATGAAAACTAAATATTAATTCAGGCTGAAAATATCCGTACCAAACTTTAGAAAATCCGTTCAGCAGTTCTTGCACGAAATAGTAAAAAACATCCTCACTAAATTTCTAAGTGTTTGCAGTAATGAATATATGGACAAGTAAAGGAAAACAAAATCAAAATAATGGTTGTTTAGTTAGTTTCCTTGTAAGGTTGCCGAGTGGCGGGGATAAGTTACTGCGGCGCGGGAGGCAGCGCGCTAGGTCGTTCAACGACCCGCGCGACCGCAGAACTATTGTTTATACACCACCATTATCTAAACTGTGTTCTGCTACTTCGTGACATTCCTTTGTAATCGCACCCGAATGTGGGTTAAGGCTCTTCTTTCATAAATCCTCGCCTGGGATAGTACTCCATCTGCACAAACAAAATCATTCTATTTTGTCATAAGATTTACCAAGTTACCATAATTAATTATAACATAATAAGAGTTTGATATTTTTTCTTTTGATGAAAAACCAAAGAATCTCCTACTCTTAAAATTGGCAACCATACTGCTCTAAGTTTTAAAAAAAATTACATAGAGTAAAACAAAACACGACGCACTGTCACGAACGGCTTCGCTTATTTTGTAATCATTATATGTTCACAAAAATTAAGTTTTGATAATATTGATATTGATCCAGTAATCATATAGGTTTATGTAAATGTCATTACAGCTGTCAATTTCTTGCGCGCATTTTTGTCAGTCAAATGAGTACAGCTGAATGAGTCGTAATTAAAAAAATTGAAACAATACAAAAGAGCTTTCAATAAGCTTACTTAATAAAAATCCTTTTATTATTATACTAATGTGAAATTAAATGAAAATATCGTATATTTTTTCAAGTAGGCTTATTACGAGCACTTTTGTATCGTCCAAAAATTGTTTCCCCTACCACTTGTTCAGGACGTCTTTTAGCTGACAAGAAGAACAGGCGAAAGAAACTTACCAGCTCTTTATCATAAGTAATGACATTTACATAAATCATGTCATTACCAAAATAATATGTATTATCACAATAATGAATACAACTTTCAAAAAACAAAGCGAAGGCTATTTATTGATTCCATGCATTGCGATCCTTAAAATAATCATCAGCTTTATAAAAGCCTTTACTGATAAGTATGTTCTTTACTTGAATTTTAAATTTATTTATGGGTAGGTCAATTACATTTAGTGGAACTTTATTGAAAATAGCAATACATTTACCCAGAAATGATCCTCTGGTTTTCTGAAGTCTTAAGCTTGGAACGGCAAGTTTATTTTTATTTATTGTGATAAGATTATGAACACACCTCTTTTTTTGTGAAGGTATCGTAATGTTTTTTTGCGTATATATATATGAAAATATTTTCATAGATGTATTGAGAAGGAACAACAGTCAAAATATTTATTTCTTTGAGAGATTCTCTAGACCGTAAATTATATATAGCGCGGACATCTCTCTTTTATAGTATAAAAATATCTTGAATGCTAGTCGCAACACCCCACAACAATAGACCATACGTCATTCATTACACTATGAAAATAACTAAAATAAACCAATTTTTCTGTTTCGACATTTGGCAAGAGTCTGATGTTCTTAAACAGTAAATGTTGCAGAACTCAGTCTACTTGACAAGTTATAAATATGAGTATCCCATTGGTGTATTAACATGCCTCACATTAGGTAAAGCAAACTTTTATGAAACAAATATGTTAATAATTATGTGGTTCAGAAATAAATATATTTTGTGGTAATATTGTCACGGAAGTATAATTAAAAATATCTTATTAACCTCTTTCTGTTTTCCATCTTTAGGGAAGGCATGTGCCTAGCAATGGGGACTTAGGTTGATAATGATGACCTTTATAACAGTTAAGATACCTATCTTTATCGACTTCGATATATTGATGAAAATTATTATACATATAAATTTCCCGCCAATTAGCTCGCATCCAATAGTAAATAGTTGCATCTCAATAGTCCCTATTTGCATTTAAACTATCTACCTGAAGTCCAATATAATTAGTGCAATGTCTTGCTCACAAATCCATGATGACAGATGTATTTATTGTTTGTGATCTAGTAACAAGAACTATGTCATAAAAGGTTTTATTGAAGCGCTATTGTTTTACTTCTATTCGGATCTGAGCAATGTAGTGATCTTGTCTTATATTATAGGTTTGCTCATTCAAGCTCTAATCTAGATTTAACTTTATTCCTAATTCATTACATAGGCTGGCTTTTTTCAAGCAAAACCAAAGCAGGTTGCAGACTATCCGATATTTATAGCCTATTCAATTTTACTCCTCCCTGTCCGGCCCGCATTTTATTCCTAACTTACTTAGTAGGGCTAGCACTTAAATAGTAACTATTTTATATGGCCTATTATAAAGTATGGACTACAGAAATAGAATGTGATAAACGCAATGGATTGAGTATGTTCACCCGCGGTTTTCGTCCTAAATTCGTCATGACATGTTAATGTTTAAAATTTTTGTTACTTTATAATGGTTTTTTTAATGTAGCCGGATTGATATACGCGATTCTCAGGACCCGGGCGCCGTGTTGTCGCGCCGCCACTTTCTACACTCGTCTAGAACGTTAAACCGTAATCGCAGATTGACGTACACAGAGAATGTTACCAGAGGTAAATTAAAGTGAGCATTAAGCTGTTAATTAATGGGCGAGCTTCGATAAAAGCTCACCTTTAATAATTACTACCAGGGGAAAATGGTAAATAAATATGCACCTAAGCGATGCTTTTCAGTTTTGCGAATTGCAAATCAAACACGACAGTTACTGCATCTTTGACGTGGACCCTTTTCTATGAGAAAATGTTGGTTCAGACTTTCGCGTCCTGCTTTGAGTGGATATGTTATTTGTAATGTTTCAATGAATATGTTTTGTGTTATAAGTATAACTTTTTGTCTATTAATTATTTCCCAGGATTCTATTTTAACGGCAAAAAATTGTTACCAAGTTTTATAAGACTTTTTCACCATTTTTGCTGTAATTTTAAACGACCCAACGAAACAGTCGATGTCCCAGTTCTACCGTTTTTTCAACGATTTGAAATGCATTACAGGACGCGTAGTACAACAAACTCGAAAAACTCTTTGACTACACCAAATGTCACTTGGCGGGTCAAGAGTGAGATGTTATATGGGCGCACCCGATTTGGTTCATTTCATTTCCATATTATATGTAGACATTAATTTATGACTTGACATTGGCATAATTATGCGAAATGCAGAAAAACCATTCATAAAAGAAGAAGAAAAATTACACTTTGATGTAGAGTTAGACTAAATGTTCTCGAGTTCGTCATGCTACGCGTGCTAAATACACCTTTTCCCCAGCGCGTGTCGGCGAAATACTCTAGGGCTCTCCCCGGTTAGTCAAAATGCAGAAGCATACTCACCAAAAACTCATTGATGTCCAACCGGAATGGAATCTTATTATAGAGACTATAATGAGATTCCATTCTGGTTCCCTTGCGTGGATTCCTCTGCGGGTTGGCGGAAAGGCTCATGAACACTTTGAGCTCGAACCCAAAGGATCGTCTCACATAAACACCAAAAATAAAAACTTTTAAGGTGCGATTTCTTTATTACGTTTGACGATTTATTAAATTTTAGACCCTAGCCCCGTGTAAGTTAAAATAAGAATTGTTCGACCACTTCCCCAATTGATATAAGTATTAGCAAAACGAATAAAAATTGTGTGTTCAATTCTGCATTTACAATGCATGATTTATTACATCATTCGAATGCGTTTTTTTTTTAATCTTTTTTTTTATTATTTTATATTAAAATAATTAATATTTATAAAGAATTTATCTTGTTTGATAATTTTTATTTTGCACGCGCCACCCATGGAACTTCAGTCAACTTTTTATATATCCTATAGTTCATAGGTCAGTTGCGATGTCGTTATGAAATTTGAAATAGTCGATTCGCTAAATTAAGATAGTTCCGAGACATGAATCACTAATCATTATGTAGATATCTTATGACGTAAGATAATAATCGACAACAACAAAAATCACGATAAAGTAATTTAAACACTAACCACATTGCGTTATTTCACCTTCTATGATATCACTACATAATACTGGCAGTCTGAAGTCGTATTTCAAGCTGTATTTTTGTATTTGTAGGTAATTATTGCAGCACATCAAGTTATCACAAAACATAGAATTTTCTCAATTAATTTTTAACTTTTGCTTAAGGCATCAAGATTAAAAAGAAAACGAGACGAAATCACCCCCGTCAATTGAGATAGAAAAGGATAGAGATGACATATTTCGCGACAAAATCTCCGCGGCCGAGGACTGACTCACTATAATTGATATTAAGATTTCCATGGAAATAGCCGAACTACGCTTCCCTGTGTTATTGCGCATATTTGTTACTCGAACTTTAGATTAAACTAGAAGACTTCTTTTAATAAGCGTTAAATTCATCATTGCAAACCAACTACCTATCTAGAATTTAAATTACAAAACACCCACATAAAACGATATTACTTTTGAGATATTTCCATATTAAATTATTATAATCAGTGTACCAAAACTGATTTGCATACAAAAAGAAATAACGCCAGATGCATTTTAGTACCGAATAAAAATAAGTGCTGAATTCTAACATTATACTTCATAATTATTAATAACACGATTGTAAAAAAGATGTAAATAAACTAACACATCTTTATATTTTTTGAAATTTGTAAATAAATAAGGATCATAACGATTCGATGGATTGATTGATCCCGGTCGGGTCAATGTAGAAAGTGGACTATTCTATATTATTTCGGATCTGGATGTTGCGGAACCTTCGTTGTCTCAGATACTCCATAATATGAGGATCAATGTATGTGATGTTGTCTAATATTTATTTATTTATTACTGTGTTTATTTTAATTATAGTATACGGTAGACGACAATTGAATCATTCTCCTAATTATTCACTGGCAACTCTTGTCGAGTTCTATTATACAGAATGCTGATTGATGCAAATCACATGAACGTCATTAAGAGCAAAAATTATTCACGTAAATTTTTACGATAAGGGCAGTATTTTTTTTTGTTTTCTTTATTGTTATTAATAAATAAGTCTAACATATTTCTTTTAGAGCGAGCAAGCATATTTGATTATATTAAATCTACGAAGTGCTCTTTGGGATTTACGAGTTTACCATTATTCTATAATAATACGACAAAAACAAAATGTTTATTACATTAAAAGTGTAATGTTAGTTACATCAAACATGCAAAATCTAGATCTTAATTATTTTATGTCTATTTATATCTGAACAACACTTTAAAATCATGTCATGGTATTCTAAAAGGTTTTTTTTTAATTAGCTTTAAAATATATACTGGAACAGTCAAGTTTTGTTGATTCAGCTTGGTTATGAAATAAGTTCTGACGGACACACTATAATTTTTTTATGTGATAATGGATTAATACAATGTTTTCCTGCAGCGAATTAGAATATTCTCTACTAAATTTCGTCTATCAGCTATCGTTATTATAGCTGTATAAAAGCCGTGCAGAACTTATACAGTATAATTTTATGATGGTGGGAGAAAAAAAGCTGTGCACGCTCGGGCGGGCAGGCGCCACATACACGGCGGCGCCAGCGTCCGTTCGCTTCCTCGAACTCGGCTGCCGATCCTCGACACAAATTCGCTGACCGACACCTCATTAACAGGGTTCATTACCACTCACGTAGTGTCACTCATGCTACATCGCACTCAATCCAGAGCACACTCAGATAATGAGTAAAGCGCTCAATTTATTCGAAATGTGTAACATGTATCTTGAATTTATTTTTGTTATATTTCATTGAATTGGTGAATAACTCGAGATAACTATTATTTATAACTTTTTTTAAATTTGAAGTCGTTTCTATTTTCCTAAAAAGTTTTTTTAATTTTTTTTTGCCTAGATATATTAGTGTCGTATATAAACAATTTTTATTATTATTATTCATTCTCTTAAAGTTAAAAGCGATATGCTTAAAATATTAAAATAATACGTTCAATTCTGTGCCATTATTAAAACAATATGGAAGTATTATTATGTACACCGTCTGTCGTCCGTCATGGAACATTTTGGTGGACATTAACTCTGCTGATTCAAGAAGAATAAGATATTTGTGAGTTCTCTTTTTGCGTCGCTGTCGATCATGGAAGTATTGTGGTAGTTTCTTGAAATGAAAGTATCGTGGTAGTTTCTCGAAATTGTTCTTTTTTTTATAGGTTTTCGCAGATAAAATTTGAAATTCAAGATACAAAATTTCATGAAAAAAATACCATTATAGAATCGATGTGGTCAATGGAGATTTATTTTTGGACATATAAGGAAAATTTGAATGTTATATAATTATGAAGCCTAAATTTTAGGAGATTGATAGAGAAAATATAATTTTCAATTTTGTTGATATAAAACTGGTCTCTAGATCTAAATAATTATCAAACTTGATATGTAATTCAACAATGTTTTTATTTTTAGCTATTATATACCTTTTAGCTCTATACCATAACACGTTTCCCATTTATATCTATTATAACAGTATGTAAGACCCGTCCATTTGATTGTTTATCAGATAGTCTTATCTGAATAATTAAATAACCACTTTAATACTTTAAGATTGCATGGCATCAATTAATTTATCAAAAACTAGCAAAACCATGTTTTGGAAATTTACCCGTAGTATAAATTTTTTGTAATCATTTTCTATTTCGAAATAAAAAGTCCTACTTTTATTAATCAAATAGACTAATCTATTATCGAAATTGGTACACCAACGATCTGCATTAAGATAATAAAAACTTAGCATCTTTGTCTAACAAATGGATTATTCAAAAAGTCCAGTTTAAATTTAAAATTAACTAAAAAAGACTTATGAAAACAACTAAATGGAACGTTTTACAATACGGCTGAACAAAGGTCAGCCAACTAAATAACTGTCAAATCATAGGGACTACCTAAATTTATTTGTAGGATTAGAAGTAGACCAAAATAAGTATTGTAGTGGGTGATTTTAAATAAAACTTAAAAGCTCCTTATAAACATTGCTTATTCGCAACAGGGTGTTTATGGTTCATATGATCCAATAAGAAGCTAACGTACACACGTAGTCGAAATTCCGAATTCGGCAAAAAGCGGCATCTGCTTAACCTTGAATTGGTAGTAACTTTTCGTGGCATAGGTAAAGTGAGTTTCGAAATGACACAGAAATAGAATATCCGAGGCACGTATATTCAAACAAATTTGTTTTGTATTTTTATCCAAAAAAATGGAATCAATAGAATTTCTACACTAAATGACGTGAATACGGACACATGAGTGAATTCAAATTCGAGTCTGGATTTTTACAGGATCGCAGGGCAGATTGTCGGTTTATCTTGTGGGAGGCCTGTCTACGCTCCGTTTTTACTGTCCCAACGGCCATCTGTCCTACAAACTGTGTGCCCTGCCCATTGTAACTACAGACTACAGAAAATATACAGAATAGAAGAAATTTCATGCAATGAACATCAGGAATAAATAAATAAATTGCATTTATGGTGAAGATACTGGTGTATAATTAATTACAGTTTTACGTCATAACGTGAAGTATGTACCGTTAATTAGATGGTAGTTGAAAATAGGTGGTATATGAAAATAGTCATGCTGACTTTGGCTTTGCTATAGAAAAATTGCATCCGTAGGAAGAACGAAAGCAAAGTGTATTAGGTACTACGGTACTAACATATTATCTTAGAAATACACTCGGAGGCACATTTAACCGGCCCAATCGTTTTGTCAGTTTTATACAAAATTTTATAATAATTTAATTTATTTTGTGTTTAAATTACCTTGTGTGACATAATGTGAATAAAAATATAGATGTGATAGTTGTGAATTGGTTTAATTAAGAGAAAAATGTTTGCTTTATTGAAAAGAACTTATGCTCTAAATTTCAAATTAATAATGCATACTCCCTCCTCTGGCTCTTATGACCTCTTGCAATTGATTTGGATGCTCGTGCATTATGCCTTTATGTCGCTTACAGGAATGTTCTCCCACTGTTCAATAGCTGCACTCTGGATCAGACTTCTGATGTTGTCCCACATATGCTCTATTGGCTCAGATCAGGAAACGAAGCTGGCCACGGTAATCGCTGAATATTGACATCGTCCAAGTAATCAGTAACAACTCTAGCAGTATATTCACGAGCATTGCCGTGTATATAAAAGTATTGCCAATAAAGAGTCCAAACGGAATCACAAGTGGTTCTATGACTTCTGTCACGTACCTATGAGCATTAACACTGCCTCTGTCGCAGACGACCGACTGTATACGGGAATCTTAACAAATGCCACCTCACAACGTTATCGTATCTACCTCTTAGCCCACTGTTTCAACCACAGCACATTCAGCAAAACTTTTACTGCGGCGAGCTTGTATAGAGCTCTGACGTATCTGGCCCTTGCAGTGATTCTTGATTCATCAATGAAGATAATTGCCTTCCATTGTTCCAAATTCCAGTTTACATGTTTTCTAGCAAATCTAAGTCGTGCTCGTCTGTGAGTTGTTGTCAGCTGTGGAAATCGAACTAGTCGAAATGCTCTCAGATCTCTCTCTGCCAACCTTCTTATTCTTCTTAGGCTAACACTTACGTTTTGTACCTCAAACAAGCGGTTACGAGCTTCAGATGCTGTTGTGAATCGAAGAACGTTCGAGATGATGTAACGGTCATCTCCCTCTGATGTACACCTTCTATGACCTTGGCCTTCTTGTACAGAAATCGGTCCATCGGTGTACATCTTCTATGACCTTGTCCTTCTTGTACGATACAAGACGCTCTTCGACCTTACAGAGGGTCGAATAGCATCTTGTATTGTTAAAACAAATGTATTCTTCATATCAAATTTCGCTTAAACTGGTTTTGTTAAATAAAAATCAAAGAAGTGAACTTAACGTGGGTTTAGCGGCAACGATTCTTGCAGATATACTCTCTTATAAAATTAAGCCTTCCAATCAAAGCTTAAGTTTATATAAGCAAAAGTTATTCGATGTAAGATGGGTGGACGGTTAAATGTGCCCCTGAGTGTACTAGAAGAATACTGACTCAGATACTAGGCTGGAATCGAACAGTCAACCCCTCGCTAATCGGGCGAGTGGTCATATTAATAGAGTAGAGTATTACATTGAGATACCGAAGATATTTTTTGACGCAAAGAAAATACTCCATATGACTCAAATTACGGATTACCAACTCTAAGACCCCCCCATCTTACATAGGGGGCACCGGACCCAACAACATAGCTACCGTAGACCTAATGAATTTATTCGTATACTTGTAACATTCACTGCGCGTGTGCGAGCGTATTTTCATTTTTCATTAATGTTCAGGTTATCATATAGTTATAAATTTGGAATTATTAGTAGAGGTTTATTAATAAATTGGATTCAACAGCTGGATTAGAATTATGGTTGTACGTTCCATATACAATGGCTCTAATGGTATATAAATGGTTCTAGGTTCTAATACATATTATTAACTCAACATTAAATACGGAAAAAATTATAAACATTTCAAAACTTTATTATTGTTCTATTGTTGGATGTTAGAAAACGCAATAAAGTTATTTATAACCTTTTCTACTCTATTAATATTATGGTACGGTAATCTGTCTATGGCCAAGAAGAGTTTTATTATTTATAGTGATCTAAGCATTGTTTTTCTTTAAAACTTTTAATTATATTTTGTAAAAGCGCTAACGATATTGTTATTACAAAGAACACGATAAAGCTTTCTTTGTCTTAATTTATTTAACAACTTGATTAAATTAATATTCCGTATTCGATGATAGCTCTTATATACGATGAAGATATATTCATCTATCAATATTTTGATTATTATAAATATAATTTGAGCAGTAAACATTCACCGAATAATCTTTACGAAACTTTATGTAGGCTATATTAATCTCCTGTGCTCCTATATTATCTATCCTATTTATTGCGATTCGATAATAATCTTTTTTTTGGTGCATAATTAATATCGCATTCCGACTTTCCTGTTGTTCCGCTAAACCGAAAGTAATTCTCCGAAAGAGCCTCGAGTGTTTGTTTTTGTTGGTTATCATAATCCGAATTCAGTTTCTGACATCGCTACGACCGATTATTATTGCTTTGGTTGATAAACTTATTTATAAACAATTTTAAATGTCAAATTAATTTAAAAATTATTTTTAAAAACAGCTTACAAATATTACGTAGATGATTAAAAACACAATACACAAACAAGCAGTGTCTACCTTAACCTGATCCTTTTTCAAATTTTTCATACTTTTGTCATTATTGCTTTACAAAAAATAATATCTTTTTTTTATCATTTTCTTGTTTTTCATAACCAGGGATAATATCTATTTTTTTCTCGGTAAAAAAGTTATGTCCCATTTTCTTTAATACCTATTTCGTTTAATCAGTCATTTATTTTTATTCAATTCTTCCAATGCGATTATATTTAAATAAAATTTTGCATTTCTCTTATATAAAACGAATATAATGTAGAGTATAATTACTTAATTATCATGAAAATGTTATATCTTTTGTGCTCCCATAATCAATTTTATACTTATTAATCATTTGCTTTAGGGCGCCCTTTCAAAGGCTAATGAACTTTTAATGATTGTTGTCTAAACGAAGTAATTGAATGCGGTGACATTAACACACGACTGTCTTGATAGATTTGCTCCATCAATTAGATTCATCCGTCCTAGATACACTACAAAATCGTAGACTCGGCGCCATACCTAACTGTGTAAGCGCATCATTACACATTCGCTTGCATACTGCAATTTCCTTACACATTGCAAAAACAAAGTCCCTCTGCCGAGTCTTTCTAAGCACATAACTGAGCGGTATATTTTCCAAAAAATAATATATCCTTATAAAGTGCTCATAAAACAATTTTGCTATTTAAAGTTAACAAGAATACAGTTCTGTATCTTTTGTGCTTTATATATAATTTTTCAAAATCGATAAGGAGGTTGTATGTATGTTCAAAATCCTTGTTTTTTGTTCGACAGTTTAATGAATCGAGATTATCTCGTTTAAATATGTTTATATCAGCGAAAAATAGCAGATTCAGTTCTATGCATTCATTCAAAATCCAAAAGGAGGATTTTCTATGTATTTTTTTATGTAAGTAGGTATGTTCAACGATTCCTTGAATTGTGAACCAATTTATATTGAACTGGCGGTTTAGCCGCGCGACTGTTTTATAAAATAAATTATAGCCTAGGTATGTCCCCGCGTATTATGTAGCTTCTCATAGATGAAAGAAATTTATAAACTGTCCAAAAGTTTCGAAGCTGACCAAAATGAAAACAAACAAGCAGCCAAATCTTTCCTCTTTATAATATGAGCACACATTATTGGAAAAAATTAATTATGTCGAGCAAATAAATCTCGTTCCCTAAGACTTTCACTATATGGACATATTTTTATATAAATATTTCATATTTTTATTTTAGTGTTACCTATTATATAAAAAAATATCGATATCATTAAAAATATTTTTTTTTTTAATTTAGAACCGACTTAAAGCAGTTTCTTGAATAAGTCGCTTTTGAAATATATATTGTTTATCAACTTTTTACAGTTTGAAGTCGGTTCTGTTCAATTTACAATTGATTCTTTTGTAAATTTCCGTTTTTATAGCGATTGTTTAGTGTTAATATAAAATTAGAAGTCATATTTCTGAAAATAAAATATATCAATAATATTAAATCAAAATCGTTCGAAAAAGTATAACAATTATAAAACCAAAGAAAAACTTACAGTATTTAGAATAATGCAGGGCCGAAGGCCTGTAGTAAGATGAACCACCCTAACACCAATAAGAAGAACACAAAGTAAAATAACTGTAACCGACAGGATGACCCTAGTCGACCAGGGACTAACAACCCATCTCTCAAACAGGCGCACAATCTCAAACAACAATAGGAACATGTTAACTCATATTGAATTGTTTCACAGTGGGTATGCGATCAACAGTGCCATTGTTAACTACATACTAAAATCAAAATGTTCTACCTTAATTCGTTATTCCTTCACAACTGAGACTGAATTATTACCATGAAAGTTGTGAAATGTATTTATTAACTGTTTATTAATCACAAAGAATCTAAATTACAGATAATTACTACAAACGATGTCCGCGGCAAGTGAACAGTTTACTAATTTTGACCGACACTGTGCATCGTTACGCCACACTGTAGCAAATTTAAGGTGAATTCGAACACTCGCATATTTTATGCAAATGATGCGGATTGCAAAAAAAGGAATACCTGGCATCAGTTTCGGTCTAGACAGTCAAAAGAAGATGTTTTATCTTCACTCACTACTTTATGTCAAACATTGCGCAGTTTTTAGTGAATTATTAATTATTATGTAATCTAGATTAATAGTTATCATCACAATACACACTATATAAAGAATTCAGAAGAATTATATTATTATAACAATATGGGTCAACCGTTACATAATTCGACCGTGGAGTGCATCGGATGTAAATTTATTTATGATCGAAGATGGTGCTACGGCGCGTTGGCGGGGTGAGCGGCGCGCGGCAGTGGTGCGCGTGCGACTCTCACCGCCTTATCTCTCGCGACCTCCGCGGAACGCGCACGCTACCCGCGCTCCACACCGACAGCGTTCGAACTCACGCTATGCCGCCTTCCCGACAACATACTTCTGTGTTTAATTACAAGTATTGTTATTGTTTTCGAAGTGTAGGACGTAGCCCGGAAATAAGCCAGTGAATCGGTATTTGTAGAAATAGTGACGATTTAGAACTGCATATTATCGGTTTATATTTATTGTATTAAACATTAACGAATTTATAGTCTGATACGAATTTACGATGGTGTCTGAAGGGCCTCTGCCCGTAGTTTGGTGTATACGAGATAACCAACTTGTGCCTCATCAAGTTTCTGGTGTAAAGTTACAAGGAGTGGTAACGGGCGCACACATAGCTGCCGTCACAGACTTTTTGCGTATGGTTGCCGGGACTCCTATCGTCTTGCCACACACGGCTGTCAGTGAAGATGTTGATAATAATATTAACCAAGAAAAGGAGGACTCAACTCGACGACGTAAATTGTCAATGCAAGTTGAAGTGCCGTGCGTATTTCTATCCGAAAGTGCTTTACAAAAGGCGAAGAATCGCAGTAACTCATTAGATGATAAGTTATTATTTGAACATTGTACTTCACCTACAACGACCAAAACATTCTTAGAAGTAGATAATAAATCACATATTTCTGAACTGAAGGAGTCTGATGACAACATGTCACAAGGGATGGATGCTAGATGCACTCAGAGAATAACAAGGATAATTGATTTAGACGATATAAATCCTAAGGTATTGGATACAGAGATTGAAAATGAACCTCTGCAAAGGATAACTAGGATAATCGAATTTGAAAATGATAGTACACCATCTTCGCCTATGCACATAGACAATGAAACTGAACCTTTACAAAGAATAACAAGAATTATTGAATTAAATGACGATAACACATTTTTCACCACCGAGTGCAATAAAGAAAAAGATAAAGACAGTCACCAAAAATTTTCTAGAATTATAGAATTAGAGAAACAAGATTCGTTTCCTAGTATGACTAAAATAATAGAAATGGAAAATGAAATTTCTAATGAGAGAAGAATCTCTTTAACAAATGAACGCGAAACTGGCGGTGGAACAGTCAACAATTGTTCCGAAGAAGTTATTGTTAGACCTAAGTTAGGATATAGAAATACTCCTAGGATCAGTGTCGATTCTTCGTGCTCCGAAAACTCTTACGTTAATATTGATTGTATTAAGAGTTTGCCGGATGTGAGAAAAGAAGCTACAGACAGTGGTATTAGCCCCGATTCATCACCAGCTTGTAGGTCTATTCGCTCGCGATTTCCAAGAAAAAAAACTTCGGTATGTTCGATTGGCTCCTCAGACTGTGATGACGAAATAGATGTTATATTTAAATCTAAACCAAAATCTAGTCAATGGTTGAGTCTCGATTGGATACCGCCACAGCCCAAAGAAGAGCCAGTTATTACGCAAGTCTGTGATAAAAATGATTTTATAACTAAATGGATAGCGGAACAAAATTCTCATGAGTCAGGAATCGTTGCCGATGAAAGAAGAAAAAGTCTTCCACCAAAATCAAATGAAGTTTATCTTCAAAATATGCGAAGGTTCAGTGATAGTTTACAAATATGTAAAGAAGATGCTGCTAGTGATTCACCCGCTACAGTCAAATGGAAGTGGCACGATATTGTTAAACGTCATTTACAAATACTGAAAAGCGACAAAGGATTAAGGAGACAAAGAGGTAGTTGGATGAGAACAGGACGCCGACTATCTGGGACGGCCATCAACCAGAACAAAAGTGTTGATCTACCTCTTGATACCTACATGAAGCTCAACACTATGCCGTGAGTAATAAATTAAAAACTATATTTAACTTTTTATTTTATGATAAGTCGATGCGCCGATGCAACATTTGGTCTACTTACCGACTCGTTCATCGTATAACTGGTTACCAGCTGATAACCAGTCTATGAAATGCTTTGTACTAATCTAGTGATATAGAATGCTATCATACTAGAGCTTTTAATCTTTCTTTGAGAACAAACCAAAACTATTTTAAAATTTACTTCTTTTATACGACTTATGTCAGTTTATTTCATTGTCGTCAAAGTTGATTGTAGTTTATGCTACATGTTAACCGAGATGGTGGTGTATTGATAAGCCCGGTTGCCGATTGAGGCATGTTACGAGAGCGGTTCAGAGGCACGCACTTCCGCAAGGCCGTCCGATTAGAATGCAGAGTGCTCGCGTCCAAGGCTACTTGTACTCGGTCGGTCGCTGCACCGGTCGTTGTCTTCCTCGCCGGTTTTCGTTGGAAACCATCTCAGGAAGTTCGCGTCGTGAAGGTGACGCTCCGAAATTTTAACTACTATACAATCGGAAGTAATTGTGCTTTGAATGTTGGAAGTATCTTTGTTCGTGATACTTTGCGTGCTTCCGATCGTCCCTGATGAATAATTAAGACTTGAATAATCGTTAGTTTAAAATGAATGATGTTGTGACTTTATTAAAACGGTACTTAGGCAATTAATAATTATCTATTTTAAAAGTAAACAAACAGTAATTCTCCTTTATACTATAAATAAGAAATTTCTCACAATATCAATCACAACAAAGTTATCTTATTAATCACTAAATTATTTAATACTTTTTATTGTGATTCGTAAAACCTACATAAATCTGAATATGTGTCAATATTTTAATCAAGGATTAATCTAATTGCCGGTACAACAATATATACATGATTAAAACAATGATAACTTCTAATGGATTGAGATATGAAAATTTCAAAAGTCACTTTTTAGAAACATTTCAAAAAGGTAACTTTGTTGATGTAGTAATCCTATTTAGCGTTTACAAGGTTCTTTCTGAAAACACAAGTGTTGTGCTAACGTTCATCAACATCGCTATTGTGAGGATTGAGTGTACCCACTCTAAGAAGAAACAAAGTGTTCACATCGAGATATTTTCTTGTTTTGTATTCCAACTTTTGTTTATTTTCTCAAAAATCTTTTTAATTCCTCTATTAACAAATGATATCCAACATTTTTCGCAATTCTCTGTTAATAATAACTTTATGAAATATCGAATCGCTTTCTTATTTTTGTTTTGTTTTTCCAGTGATGAAACTAAGCGATATATATCTTTGTTGCAATCGATCAGTTACATAACATCAATTGTGTTTTCAAATACAAATCAAACATAGTTTAAATCACATTCGAAAACGTGTCAAAACGTATGAAGTGCTACCAGTTATCACTATCCATTATCTACATCTTTCTTATCTTTGACAAACAGAATTGTTCGTTAGGACATGTTGAATTTTAATCACTGATTAATTAAAGAGCACGGATTGCGGACGATTTCATTATTACAAGTTTTTTATTGTGTTTCTACAACTAAAGTGTTTTATCGGTTTCTTCTAAAACAGTGTTTCCAATATACGTTTGGGAATAATGGAATGTGTCTGTGTGTGTGATATAAGTAAAAGTTTTACTTAAAATTTCGCTCGCATGGATATGTGAATTGTGTCGGGATGCCGCCCCGCCGACTGTGGCTGCTTGTACAACAAATCATGCTTACTGATCTGGCCTTCGAAGCTGAAAAGAAGCGAATTTCGGACAAAAAGTAAAAGCAACCTTTTTATTGCTATTTTGAATGAATAAAAACACTATCATTTTATAGTACTCATTTGGTTTTCGTATAATTGCTTACTCATAACAATATCAAAGAAGTTTAGTACGTTTTTTTTGTGGAGCTTAGAGATCTTCGCTATATGCTAATTTTATTTTTTAAAATAGTTACCTATTTAAAATGCTTGATTAAGAAGATAACGGTGCGCATAAATGTTAATAGGACAATAGAGACGATAACGTATTGCGCCAAATAGATCGCACCAAATTTTTTATTTGCAAACCTATATTACTACAAAAACTGTATATTATAATATCGTTTATGTCGGTCGACTACAAAATGACATTTCTAACAATCATTAGTACAAAAAATAACCAAAAGGAGAAATTTTAAATTTAAAACATACGACTTACCAGTACAACATGTGGTACAACAGTATAAAGAAAATAAAAACAAAACAAACAGCTCTAATCAGCAAAAAGTCTTTAAAACGTCGAACTACAAATATCGTCCAAATGACGTCATGTGGTATTTGGATCAAACCTGAAATTTTTAATCGTCTAGTCGGATCGTCATTTCAATATTTGATGCAGTTATTTTGTTTGGATATTGTGGACGACAGACACTGGCCATCGGCTTATGTAAATAGTTTTCTATATATTTTATGTTTTTATACTTTTTGAATTTGTATTTTTACCATTTATTCTTTTTGATAGCTGTAATTGTTAATTAAAGCTCTTATAATAAAATTATTATCCACCAACTGTGTATATAGTCTTCAATAGATATATTTAGTTATATTAATAATTTATCACTCATATATCTATATGTTTGGTTTCAACTAAAACTTAATACTCCAACAAAAAAAGCATATACTCTACCACTGTAATATTAATTTATTACACTTGTTTATCGTGAGTAATGATAAAGTAATTCTATAAAAAATATTTATTAGCATTACTCGTTCACTTTCACTAGGAGCGCAATAATTTAGGCTCCGTTCAATGACGTCTTGTAGTGTTAGGTTTGGCTATTTTAATTATAGCTTTCTAATAAAATACTGCATAACAATATTACTTTTTAATCTATTTGAAGAGCTAACAGTACTATTTGCAGCAACTAAAATTACAATACTTGTAAGGTAATTGCAAACTCGCAGTATATATTAAGTAATTGTTTATAACAACTACTTTTACTCTTTTTCATATTATAAGACCAAAATTTACTTTCGATATACATACACACGATAGACAGGCCAGTATAATCTTAACAACTGTCATGTCAATAACAATATTAAGTTTTTTTTCAAACATGTTGTATAAAGTGGCCAATGCTGGGCTTTTAAAGAATTTGAAGATATCGTTCAAATGCCAAATCGGAGTTAGTCTTGCTTTTGCACACTTATGGGCCAACGCATAACGTCAATATTCTGTGAAATTTTCAAGCGCCTACCTTTTACTTTTCAAAAATACTTCGACTTTTTAAAATTTTTAGAGATAGCAGTCACCGTAACGCGTATTCTAAATCAAGAAATGTATATTCTATAACAACCGAATATAACATGTGTTAGTAAAAATTAGAAAAGAATACTAGTGTTCTTATTACATCCTCGGCCAGAGGTCGTCTTGTGAGGGAACAATACAACTGGTTTTATGTTTGTTTTTACTTTTTTACACGCTTAGCGCTCGCGCGCTCGGATCGCAACTGATAATTATCGACGTTGCGGATGTTTTCATGCGAACCGTTTTCGTGAATTTATTTTAGCTGAATGTCGATATAAATCATACACTCTTATTAATGTTCTGCCTTTTGAATTTCAACCGAAACGTGCACTCGCGATTATTGTTCGTATCATCCCCACAAAACTTTTACTGATATAGCGTTTTAGCTGATATATTTTTTTATACTGCGTTTTAACTGATATTTTTTTTATATTGCGTTTTAACTGATCTATATTTTTTTGTATTGCGTTTTAACTGATCTATATATTTTTTTATATTGCGTTTTAACTGATCTATTGGGTTTTATCGTTTATTAATCTGATCATGGTATGTCTTCGTTTTGTATCTATATAAATACGTGACGTTTAGAATAACCATTTCGCAGTACGTGAACAATCGTTTTGTTTCGCATCCTGCCCTTATTCGGTCACCAAAGGCAGTAATATTTAACGACTCATTGTGGTCCTCACTAATTGCTTATGCCAAACTGCCATATTTATTTGCTGATCTTCCTTTCCGGTAACTTATAAATTCATTTTCTATACACGTCACCTTTACCAAAACTCTAACGAATTGAGCACCGATTTGCAACAAAATTTATATGGTTAACATTATAATCAATGCCCTGTCCTATACTTCTACGATACTACAAAATGCTCAACTTAAAATAGGACATATAACTTCGATCGCAATTTTAAGAGTACAAAACTGTGAACGTGATATACACGGCCTTTTATTATTGTTTTTGTAAATATAACATCTGTTTTAAATGTAAAAATGCTGTTCATTGGCATTTGAAAACAAATGGAGTTGAAGATTAGTTAACTTTCTGAGAAAATTGTACAGTTACAAGTGCTTATATTTGCCTAGCCAGGCTTCGTATTCATAGTTCAGGAGGAGTTGAAGTTATAGGCACAAGGAATTAAATAGGAGAACAACTTTAATTTGAGCTGTGTATTGATTTGCTTGAACTCTGTACTATATATGAAAACGATACCAACGACGAAACTATTTAAACGCTACAAAAGAATCACTACATGAATGTATTTATAACTCTTTTGTTTACTTCTAACTCATTTGTATTTTATGTACTTCTGATATATTTGCGATAAAGTGTCTTCCCAACAAAACTTCCTTAGACACAAATGTATCCTTATTGTGAATTCAACTGATGCCTCGATTTGTATGATCGTTATCCTTATCTGACACTTGTATGAGTAACGGACTACCCCATATTTCGCGCAAAATTACCGTTCCGACTCATTCTCTTGAATGGGGTTATTAGTTCGACGACGAGACTTACAATGTACTGAGTAATACAAATATTTGGGCCAAAAGCATATTGTTTCACGACCACGGTTCAGGAATGTTTTACAAATTCATGAAAAAACTACTTGTAACTGGTACTCTTAAGTAAAACGTATCCTTACATATAATAATAGTCTAAATAAAAATACCGAACTGATTTCATTAGCTTCTCATAATGGACAAAGTAATTTAGCAGGAAGGTTTGGTATAAGAATGTTTTAGGTCATTAAGGTTTTATATATATTGGTTGAAACAAATCAATTTAAAGATGTGAAAAAAAATATGATGACTAAGGGGCTTACTGCAAGCAAATTGCAAAACCGAATAAGGTAGTTATTAAAATAAGTTATTAAACTAAAATTTGTTGTACTTAATCCAAGTCCGGGGTACATTTTATGATTGTTTGGTCTATAGCTGCTTGACATCCTTTTTCCTTTAGATGATAGAATGCTACTTGTCTCATGTTGTGTGGTCCTGAAAATATAATAGATTTTACATTGTTCTCTGTGTAGGTAACACTATCTATGTATTTTCACTTGCGTTGTGTACTCTTAAATTACGTCCACTCATGAGTTATTTACAAAACGTTGCAATTATATACGAATGAATAGCGTCTTCCCACGTCGTTAACTTTAGAACAATGTACGAGTACGACTCGCAGTCGTCGCAGAAAACAATTTAGCATGACACATTGCACGCACCATCAATTAATGGCGTTTAGAACAAGGTGGTCAGTGCACGTGCATGAAGGTTTGCATTATATATTTCTTTTGTATTTTGTTTAGACTTACATGTATATCTAAGGTTAATAATGTAAATGGCTCAGTCGTTACATTCATTTGTTTAATCGGCCCCATCACACGTTGCATGGAACGTGAACTATCACTGGCGTGGTTACGGAATGTAATCGTGCTCTTTATGTTTATTTCGGTAAGTAAATGAAAATTTTATTTTTCAACTACCAATTAATAAACATAGAATAATTTTGACTACATGACCCTTTTATTATGGTAAAGCTGTGATCAAATCTTATGGGCTAGGAGCGTACTTAACAAACTGTTATGGAGAAGGCTTCCCTGACAAGAACTTTCACTGCGTGATTTTAAAATTTATTAATCATTTTGTTGCCGATTGCGATTGGAATGTTGCCTACAAGTGACTGCATTTTATCCTGTAAAAATTTAACAAAATTTTTGTACATTAATTTGGAAAATAATACATTGGAAACTTGAGAAAAAAAAAAGAGAAAATATATTACACAAAATGTAACTTCCATTATAACAACTATAAACGTAAACGTACAAGCAACAAAGATTGTACAGACGCCCAAATGCTACCGTACCAAGGTGTCATCTCTCTTTTTAGCCTGATTTTGTAGGGAGCGCTTTCGGTCGACTAGGAGCAGTTCCATAAACACAGCAACCACATCTCCGAAACTTAATAGCAGAGATGCTGTTACTTATATCTGCATTATGTCCCAGATAAAAATACTTATAAAATTGCCGTCATCTGTCCGCATCTGTCTCATTGCGTCCAGTGGCAAGTCTTGCTTTAAGACCCCTCTTTGACTAACTATCCTCCCGACTCTACACGGGACGTAATAAAATATTTTTTGAACCAAAAGTAATCGATAAGTTGTCAACTCCCAGTAGGCATGATTTTCCAGACATTTTCAACAATAATCGTGTTACTTGAGTCCAATTTACACAAAACCTTATTTATTACACACTATAACCTCGTTTTTCTTAATCAGATTATCGGTGTCATCCTCATGAAAATTCATAAAGAAAAACATGTCGGTTTGTTTTTTAAATTGTTAGGACTAATACTAGGAACACATTCCCACATTTTTAAATAGCAACCAAACTTATTTGTCTACATTTTAATAAAAATATGAGCTCGTTGACCACATTATTGCCTGACTGAGTTGAATCCAGTCTGGTTTCTAGAAATCATTCTATTCCAGTTGCAAGTTAAGTTACGGTTTTTTTTAGCCATGCTAATAACAGTGACAGATCATAAAGTTTATTACACACACGACGACTTTGAAAAATTAAAACATATTTGCAAACTGCAATGATTGTAAGAACTTCTTACATTACTTATTTAGATCTTGTTTTTAACCTAGTACGATGAAAGGGAAAATTAGTATTATATTTTCTTTTGCTTTCAGGAAACGTTTAGCAACCTATATTTTATTACGAAAACATATGTATAATCTTGTGTTATAATAATTTTACAACTCTGTATTGTAATTAATGTGCCTCTTTTCAATTTATTTATTTCCATCACAATCAACGTACTCCCACTTTTAATAAAAACTTCTAAATGCTCTTTTTCTAAAAACCTAAATAAACTTTATCAGATAACAAGTAAAAGGTTTTATTATTTAACTATATCGTAATATAATTCAGTTCTATTACTAATAATTTATTAAATTATATACTGAAACGTATATTTGTAGAATGTATTTTCAATATAAGACTAGATTCCTTGCACAAAGGCCCTATAATTAGATGGCCATCTAGCGAGGCGGCCCAGTGGAAGGCAAGACTGGCTTAGCAAAAAATAATGGTCTCTACACAACGCACCGACCCGTTCGGTTCATCGACCGACCGAGGCGCCACTACATACACAGAATCTCAACTCGTTATTATAAAATTCTCGCAGCGAAAGTCACATAATTAATTCACCTCGATTATGCCAGACACCGTTACCAGGTCGTAGGGCCTCGCTATTTTGAAAACCTATCCTTCTTATGCAACAGTTGTCAAATTATGCAATATTCTATAAATGTCACACGGAAAACTGTTAGCTTGAAAACTTCATAATACAAATATTTGAGCCACTTATCCTTAAACGTGTGAGGTCTCTTTTAGCTTTGCGCCTTTTGTCGAAATATATTAAAACAGATATAAATAAATCATTTCGTTAGTCACAACTTCACAAGACATACTTTTCTTAATTGAAAAAAAAATCAGATATCTTAACTAAGTTACAAAACTAGATTAAATCCAAATAATATATACAACAAATTTAAATTAAATAATACTTTAGAATGAAGTTTCTTACATAATTTGACAGTGTTTTTTTTTATCTAACAATAGATAATTAATATGAAAAAATATGTAGGTAAATAATAATAATTTCTGTACAAACTTTTCACACCTATCGTAGCATTATTGTCTTTAACACTTTTACTCAGTCATTTCTAAAGTCTAGACTGATCAAATTTGCTCTTTAATATTTGAACTTTCGAAGATCTGCAATTGAAACATTGTAACCAAACATAGCGGCAAATAATCCGTCTTCATTCTAAATAGAACTTGTTTGAATGTTATCGATTAATTTTATATATTTTAATCGTTTGTCTCACGTCACCATATATTTATTAATAAACTTCTAAGATAATACTAACAATTATTAATTATTAACGATATACCCGTCGTCAAATAACTGTTACTTTTGCAAGCCGATAATAATGCGAGCGTTGACATGGGTAAAACTTTTATTTGCATATCAAATATATATCATTGGTGTGACTCAAGTAGCGATTTCTCTGTATAACCCGGTCAAGGTCGTTTGTATCTCGACAGTTTGTGCTTATCACTGATTTCAAACGAACTGGCTTTATAGACGCGTGCTCACTACATGCACGCAGTTAGTGCCCGTTACATGAACTCGCTATAAAAACGACATGTTATTGTTTAGTACCTTTTAAAGAGTTAACTGAGTTTATTTTTACGAGCTTCGAATCTTCGTATAGTTTTGTTGAATCGTCGGAGGTAATGTACCTTTGTTCTATAAATGATTTTATGTTAATTTCTATCTAAAATTTCTATTTTCTATTGGCTTTTTTTGGATGCTTTCGTTGTTCCAAATTAAAAAGTAAAATCACGACAACGGTGGATGTGATGTTTCTTGTACAGTATTTGTATTTTGTGTGAGTTACTCGGTAGCCTTTGATTGTATCAGCTAGTAACTGATCTACGAACCTAAGGGCATCCTCGGTGCGTGACAAGGTTAGTCTGGTTATGACAACTGTACTTACATATTTCATTGTCTTGTCTACCTATTCATTACAATACCTAAATGTGAAATAACCTCATGATCAGGAAAACTAATGTATGCTACCAGGCTTTATGCCGCGAATGCTTGACTACAGACCTCCTTCGAAACAAGAAAAGAACGGGTCACAACTTTAGCTCAGCCCGGGTTGGTTTCGTAGTTGATAAGCTGTTAATCCCAATAAACAATTGGTGTCAAAAATTTTACTATTTTAAATGCCTTGCGCTTAAATTGTTAAAATTTTGGACATCCATCTGATGACTTTGCTAAAGTTGCTTAATCATAGCAATCGCAGATGAACGCACTAACCAACAGACGATGTGGGAGCCACAAAATTTAAATTGGGCCGTGATTACTCACAAAAATGATGGAGAATAAAATTAGGAAAATTATCTTCCATCGGAATAACAACTTCCTTTGGAAGTTTTCCACACGCGGGTTCTTCTACGTTAACGGGATGAAAATAGTTATTCTGTTATCAATCCGAGTTAAAGTTAGACCTCTCTCTCTCTCTCCTTACCTCTCCTTAGTCTGAGAACTTGTGCCATATGCCTGAAAGAAATCTAATTAATAAGATTGAATCAACGTAGTTTGGTTAGTCTCGTTTTTACGGTTTTTTTTTTATTTGCCCCGTCGTTTTAATGCGTTAAACTATCTTTACAAATTACTATTTAACAGTTATTGTTTTTGTGACATATTCGCCAAAATAAAACCGAGGTCGTTTTAGTTTTTCCATTCAAACCTTTGAATGAAAAAAACTTAGCATTTTTATCGATATTAATTTTTGACCGACAATATTTATTTGAATTCTACAGTTTGTTTAACTAAGAAAATTTTCACTAATCATTACTAATATTTGTAAAAATGAAATATCATTGTATACTTTATCATTTCCTCAATTGAGCAACTCATAACATGGAACTATTGTTGATGTCCGAGTCCAAAAGGCTTACCTTTTCTATTATTCGCTCAAAACACGTCCTGAATGAGTTTTAAGCGAGTTGGATTCAAACTACAAAGAGCATACTTTAATGAAGAATATTGGAAAAATATACCTTGGAATTATTATAACTAAACATAAAAATATCTTATTATTTACAACAATATAACAACTTCACAGATATTACGTAAGTAATAATAATTGAGAGATTATCTTGCAAGTCATACAAAAATAATTAATATAAGACTACTGGACCAATAGTAATCATTCATTATTAGTGGCTCCTCACAAGCGGAATAATCCTTCAACAATAGCAATCTCAAACTTAAAACTATCACGAACTCAGTGAAACATCAGTTATTATCTCGGCCTGGTATTATCATCACAGTAAAATTGCATATAATTGGTGCTACTTAATAATGGCGCCCGATTCGTGTTAACAAAGGAAAACTTATTTTTCTCATTTTTGTTTGATCTAACTTCACTTACAGGTAAACCGTGAAGTTTCAGTGAATTGTTATTATTTTACTTTTAAGTACAGAACAATGAGAAAGCCTTCACCTTATTTTGTGCAAAAACGCAATCCATTAATATAATTATACAGTATTTGTAATTACAGAGGTTGTAGTTCATCGGATAGTCGACTAAAAGATTATTATGATTTTCCTCCCTACTCCGGATGATCTGTACCGAGCAGTAGGGGGGTGGAGGGCATTGATAGGCTGATAATGATGCTATAATAAAAAAATATATAGTAGTTCATCGCATAATCGACTAAAAGCTTATTATGAATTTCCTCCCTGCTCCGGAAGATCTGTACCGAGCAGTGGGGGGGGGGCATTGATAGGCTAATAAAAAATTATCCCTGACGTCACCAATAATCGTTTTCATTTCCTTGCATCCTATATAGAGAGAGTAAGACAGGCGATGGTAACGGTAAATATTACGCGAAATATTTTTAAATTAATCATTCTCAAAAATATTATTTATAAACTTTCGTTGAATAAAATGAATCTATATATTTTATTTTTATATACACCATCATAATTGATTACCTCATATTATCGAATTTCCGCAAACAAGTTAGTAGTCAGGTACTACAAGAAATAATATACAAACCTGTCTTTCTTAGCCGTTTATTGTGTTACAACTAATAGTTTATAAATTAAATTAAATATTAGGAATATAAACAAAAACTGTGGCAAAATTTAAGAGAACTCTTGCAACAGCAGCATTTTTACCAATAGCCGACTCATCCATACTTACAGCTTCCCATCACGTCGGTGTCACAGATTTTATTATTCTGAGAATTAGAAGAGGAAAAATAAAAATGTCACGGCTCATACGCCTTCTAAGCGAATCAAAAAGAAACATAAATATTACTCCAGCGAATAGGAATAAATATATTCTTAACTATATTTCAGGTTCGTTTTACCTGAGCAGGATTTATTTCTTAAGCATAAATAAATACTCTTCAGAGTTTTTCATATAGAATAATCGTGAGTTAATGTTATATAAACTCTCTGATTTCTGTATTTACAAACTCAGTTAGTCAAATCGTTTGAACGCGTCAGTAATAAAATGTCAAAGAAGATTCCATTTTCTTTATGATAAAGCTTTGTCAAATTGAAAAGCATAATACCACAGCCTATATAATTTTCACTACTTTCTTGTGTTTGACATGTGCGTTAGAAAGTGTCAACTGTCCGAAATAATTGACATCAATAATGAGTGAACAATCTGCATCGCACTCGGCGGCCTCGTGTGTCTGTTCTGTACAGTTTGATTGATGCAACATATTGTTTGTGATCGCTCTCGCAATACACTGAACTGACAATGCTCTCATTCGTAAAGTTGTAAAGGCTACTATAACTGAACTAAATTTAAGAGTGCATTAATTTGAATTGATTGTGAGCCAACATTGGGCTTCGCCAAAAAATAATTTTCACATAAACTGCCTGCTAATTTTGACTTGTTATCTCTTTACTTTTGGGAGCAACTTATAATGCGACCAGCTTTAATGAATTAGTGGTGGTATATTATTTAATTCCACATAAACCAAATCCTCAATATTATTATTATAAAAAAATATTAATTAGAGACCCCACTCACTAGATATAAAGGAAGCTATTATTAAAACATTTACTGAAATATAAAATTTCAAGCATTTTTAATTGATCATCTAATTTCCGACCGAATTATTAATAAGCAAAATGTATAATAAATGCATGTTAACTATGTCAGTTATTAGGTACTGTTCTACGGAAAAATACAAATAAATACCTATATAAAGTTGCAACTATTGAATTTTTAGAGAAATTCTCTCGCAAATAGTGTAACGTATGCGTAAACAAGTGTACCAAGCCAAGAATACTAATCTACTTATTGCAGACTATCGTGACCAAATGCTATGCAAATATTATGAGCTGATGGTCCATAAAAGTTGTAGAACTCGTACTTTTCAATTATGTTAACGTTATATTTTAGATTCAGTATTTACTTTATTCGGTAGTCTTGATAAAACTTTTTTATTTTTTTCTTTAACAGAGCAAACGTTTAAAAGGGTTGTTCCGTGTTCATTCTATGACGTCTCATTCCATTACTTCGCTCACTCATAATATCAAACTGTATTCCTAACTCAACCTATGAATATTTTTCTTAATTCCTAAACGCGTATTCCTCCCTCATCCTGAAGCATATATAACTAAAAAAATATGGACAGCACAAAACATTTCATATTTTTTCCTAATCTGGAAAAAATATGAAATGAAAGATAATATTTTTGTTGAGACCGTACACAGAATTCTTCCATTTTTAGGTGATTTTTAAATATAGGAATAGTGAGGGAATGAATAAGGAATTTAAAATGATATATATTGTTGCAGGTTGAGTGAAGAACATAAATAGGATGAGTAAGGAAAATGTAATGAGTAGGATGATACGTCATAGAATGAATACGGAACAACCCGTTTAAAGGATTATCTAATTTCTAATTCTAGTTTACAACAAGCTAACATTATTTTCCCATATTTAGAAACCCAAGATAATAATTCCCTTTACAATTGTTGAATTAATAAGTTCTAATTTTTACGACATTGATTATTTTAGAAGAGAAAAGATGCTTCGCCACAGTCTACTAAAATTGTCCTTAGTAAAAGGAGGCGACAATACATATTATGATTCATTGTTCGCACGGACTCATTGTTTCGGCATCTCTACAACAAATCTGACTCTTAACGAGATTCTAAATGGCCATTCGATGAACATTATTGGTCACATCAGAACTAACATTAGAAGTTTCGAATAATGTCATTAATTTATTCTCGATGGAATAATTGAAGTTATCTTAACCCTTACTAGATACTGATGTGTATTATTAACATACTTAAAGACATTTCAGTATTTTTCATTCCGTATAAATTTTTAGAAACCTGGTTCTCTTTTTAAAATGGTAGCTGAATGAATGAATAAATATTTTTATTGTACACCATAATTAAATAAATAGGACCATCAATACAATTTAGTATTACAATCGGCGGCCTTATTGCTAAAAAGCAATTTCTTCCAGGCAATCTGGTTAGACTGGACTATTGCTTAAGAAGTTAGATTCAAAGTTTTCATCGAAATGTTAATACTATTGCCGTGAGGTGTCTGTCTCGTGGTAGGGACATCTTCAGTCTCGTTCGAGCATTGAATACTGAGTAGTATTCATTCGTGAACGTTGACTCACAGAGAACTCGCTTTCTGCGCCACCGAGAACGATAACCTATCCTTTACATCACACACATTTATTATTATTCCTGTGAACTACTCCGAAGACAATGATCCTTCTATTTTTAAATATATAACTCGTGATTTTACGCGTATATGTTCCCATAAGATGTATGTAATGAATCGCATATGTTCTCATTCGAATTTTTGCGATATATCATATAAGTTTTACATAATATTATATGCTGAAGTATAGAAACAACATTCCAGAGTCATTAATAAAGTGTCACATACTATAATCAAATGTAAAGCACTGAGTCAAATTGAAAAGATCTACAAATTATCTTCCCTCCGTGCCAACTGATTTCAATTTCAGATATCTTTCGCGTTGGGACAGTTCAGACTGTAGACTATGCCTTATATAATACTTAATTTAATGGAAGCCTTACACAGAGAAAGATTACAGCGGGCTGCTTAAAAAAGCATTTTTTCACTTAAAGATGCAGAGGTTCTACTTACGGTATTGACTCAATGTGCGGAAAGTAATATAGACCAAACAAGCCAATGTCACACGTTAATTAATTGGAAAAATATTCTGTAGCGAACTGTTAGTTAAAACTGCTTAAATTTAACTATTGTGGTAGCGGTCGCCATGTTTACTTTATTTATACGATTTGAAAAAAAAGGAAGCGCACTTTTAAATGTAGAATGGTATGGCAATTTGTCACTACTTGAGGCGAGAAGTGACGAAGACTAGAAAAGCCATTTTGTGGGTACAGTTATGAGTTATGATAACATCTTATTTGCTAAACGTAGCTTAAAATGTCACTCTAGAATTTTACTAATAAATAAAGAATTATTATTATTACTCAGCCCATGTGGGATAAACGCGGGGCAAAAATATGTATAAATTCGAATCTTCTATTGTTAAAATATATTTCAGGTATCAAACGTTGTATAGTTGTTTATATCATACAAAGGCCACGCAAGTCTGTTAGTGAACCACTTCCTGCAGGTCAAGGAAATATTATTGAGACTAATTTTGAATATTTTATTCGCAGATGGTACTTCCGTAAAATAAAACGAATCGAGGCAGAGAAGAAACTACTTCTTCCAGAGAACGAACATGGCGCATTCCTCATCAGAGACTCGGAGAGCCGTCACAACGACTTCTCATTATCTGGTAAGCGCGTATAGATGTATTATTATTAGTAGTAATATTAATAACAACAATTAAGAAACAAACTTATAACGTAAAATTAAAGTCAATTTTACTGCGCATATTTGAGAACCATGATGTGCTCTCAGTTCGACATGCACTCGCCGTGTTAAACTATCTTATTACAAACACAGATTGTTGATCCTGCTGCAAAACCGGTTCCAGTTTTTCTAAACATAAATTGTGCAACGCGTGGGAACGCATACGCGTATAACTTTTATATTTATTTCTAATTACTATTCTCGATCGAACATATGTACCGTTAATTCTATTTATACAAATTGAAATGCCTGATGTTAATTAATTATGTGCATAAACACGTCACGTCACAGACAAGACTAGTATAGACTGGAGACACAATATAGGTACCTTCTAGGCACTCTAACAATTACAGCTGTTATAAACTTTTGTACAGTAGCTAGGTTTAATTTCATTGTTTAACAGTATACTTCATTGAAAAACACCGGCTTACACCAGAAAAATCTGTTGTGAATTCTCAGTTAAAATTTTAATGTCAATTGGATAAAGTAAAGCGTATGTTTGAAATAAATGAAACTACTTTTAAATGGTTTCATAGCGTTTGTATTTTTCTTTTATTCAGTTTTCGGACCCTTTTCAGGTTCTGTGTACACAAAAGACTAAAGTGTTGATTGTCTTTTTAATAAAGAGTTTAGCTACTTTCAAAACATTACTATTGTACACATTCACAATACAAGAAATATATATTTTATGGAAACGTTTACATTTATTAATTTATTTTACAATACAACTGACTTATTTAGTTACGGTATGGTACAGTTATACTTATATTACGGCTTGGAATCCAGTAATTATTCAAATAAAATCTCAATACAGATCAAACATTGCAAAATCAAAAGATACAGTTAGTTCATTCTGCAAATATGAAATCAAAGGAAAAAATTCATTTTTCTTGGTGACGTTTGTTTCGCCAGTTCTTCTCAGACAAGACTCCCAAATTTGAAACTGGTGGTAGTTAACGGTAGCCTAGAGTAAATAAATAAGTCAAATATATTTAAAAAATAATTTAATGTAATAAATCTTAACGTTTCAATAAAATATAAAGCTTTCGTATTGTAAATGTGTCCAATAGTACTGTTTTGAAAGTATACTCTTAATTAAAAAGATAATCAACACCTTAATCCTATGTGGACAAGGAATCTGAATAGGGTTCGAAACGTAAATAAAAGAAAAATACAAACGCGATGAAACCGTTTAAAAGTTGTTTCATTTATGGATAGCGCGTGTAAAAATATAAGAAATCGGTAAGTTTGAAATTCTAACCTACTAATCTAAGAGGCATAATATGAAGAATATGGAAAAGCACTACTGATATGAAAAAAGATATATGAAGGATATATACAAAATGGCCCAGAATTTTTAACTGAAATGTCTTTAAATGGTAGTCTTATATCCTGTTTTAAATATAGAATCTCTTGCTTTAATTGTATTATGTAACTCATCACTTTTATTGTAATTGTCGGAAAGTACATGATAATTTTAGTCAACATATGGATTTCGTGGATCTGATTCTGTTAACCTTAAAGTTAGTATACCATTAACAACAACAAAAGAAAAAGCGAACCTATTTGAAGAAGAAAGTCGACCTAGTATCAATGTCGAAATTGTATGTATTTTGGTTTTTCGCGACACCATCTCGACTCAGCACAATTGCGCAAGGCCTGCTTACGTTTTGCTCCCTTCCATTATTCGCATCGAGAGAACAACAATAGGTGCACACTGTTCCAAATTTTCTTTCCAATTTCTTAAAAGAAGTCATTGATAACTAGGTTCATTGAAAATTACAATTATTCTTAACATTTGATACGTTTAATGGGTCCGTGAAACAGTTGTTTTATTTTTAAGGATAGAAGTATTTTAATTTTAATACGCATAAAAAGTATTGATTACTTATGCTTTTACTTTTATCAAAGCCCTTGGGCTCTCATTTTATAATCTTATAATTATGAGTAAGATCAAGATAGCCTTTTTATTGGTGTTTGATTTTCCTTTCCATTACAAAACTGTTGTTGCTATTAAGTATAAAGTATAATATTTCAATTTTATTGCGAATTCTAAATGTAATAAGAATTCTTACTACATCGTTGGATTTGCATTGCGTAACTAGAGCAACGCATATATTCTTTATCGTATCTTTTATTCTGTATTCCGTAATATCAACAATGGATAATAGTCTATGACAGACTGACATCTTTTAATTTTAAATAGATAGTGAATATTCAAAAAGATCAAAGAAGGTTGAATGTATTTATTCTTTATTGCGTAATATATAACACAAAACAACGGACTTAAGGCCTAACGCAGTCTCTACCAGTGAACCCAACGAACGGATGTTGGATTTGATTGCAAGGCGATGATTATAAGTTAAATCCGTTTCATCACTCTTTGAATAAAGAAGTGATTAAGATTTCTGATAAAATGAATTGGTAGAGTAGTTAAAATTATTAGTGTTTCACAATTATGGTGAGAGAAATCCATTACATTTTGTGTATCTAAAAGGACGTTATTCCAAGCCATCGGTCGTATTATTAAAATGATGCTATCGATCGATTAATTGCTAAAGATATATAGTTAATAATTATTATCAGTGTAAAAATCCTCATAATTACTATCACTGTATGAGAATGGCCATTTTCAATTATAACTGACTAAGTCGAATCTACTATAATTTCGAGACTACTCATATCTCCAGAAATTAATTACTTAGCTCATGATATATTAATGTTCTTATAACTACTAATTGGCGTTTGGGACTCTTGACGTGCGATACTAGCGCCAATTGCGTTATTGAATGAACTAAATGATGTTGCTGTAAATCCGTACTCCTGACGCTATTTTGGCACAGTTGAGTTTAAATTGCATTGATATCAAATAAGGAACTTTTTTAGAATTGTTGTGATTTTTACTGTTAAAAACTATTTGAAATATATGTAAATTAAAATAATGGCACGTTTAGCAGTAACTATTATTATTTTTCCAAATATCGGAATATACGATCTATAAATTAGGGAAAACAAGCACCGGCTGGTTCGATTCATGAACTTACAGTATTATAAAATGTACAGTTATCTTATTATTTTTTTAATTCTTTTCTTTTAATTACATTATAGTAAATATTTATATTGGCCAATACAAAAATCTATTTATTTAATTCAGGGCTATTATACTAGCGATTAACTATGTTTTCATAAACATTAAATTAAAAATAAATTCCATTTGTTTTGTCGGCGATCGTAACTTTTTTTGTCTATGTCAAACATATTATCGTGATACATCCAACAAAGAGTATTTTTTAACGATTTATTGTTAAAAATGAAAGAAAATTGTTTATTTATATTAGATAAATTTAGTATTGCGTTTTTTTTCAATTTACAATATAATTTTTGGTGAAATACTGTAGTTTTCTTTTAACATTAACATAATCGATAAATGATGAATATAAGTGACATGATTTTTACTATTACAGCGACCGTCGGCAACTAACTTCATGTATAAGGTCTCAATCATCAATTCAATTGCAATACTCAAGAATTGTACTTCAATAGTAGGTACTTACTTAGTTTTTACGAAAATTGAGATCTTTATTGGATTGATTTGAAATTGAGATTGCCATTGCGTTCAAGAGTAAGCATGCTGTTTTCTAAAATCATATATTGTTGCAGAAATGCAATAAAATGTTACCTTATTTAAAATTGCAAAAGCCATATTGCGCAAGCCAATCTGAAATGTTAACAAAACGAGTCTATGCATTTTCAATGGACTAACCTTGAAATAACCCACTTATTTATCAAAGAGGAAATTGACATCGGCACAGAGAGTTAATCATAAACGAATTAAAAAATAAAAAATATTTGATTTTTTGTTTGTTTGTAATTGAAAGTTATTACATTTAAAAAGTTCTGAACCAATTCTTAAAATTCATTCACTAACACTTTACATTATTTTATGATTTTCCCGCAATTAGCCCTGCGTAAAATATAGTCTATACCATTCTCGTATAATGTGGTTTCCCGTAGATTAAAGAATTTTTTAATCCGTCCAATAGTTTCGGAGCCTCTTCAATGCAAACAAAGAAAGCATTCCTATTTATAAAATTAGTATAGCTAACATGGCACCAAGTTCGCGGGGTCGAAGGTATAATAGAAGACGTAAAGTACAACTTACAAGTAAATATCGAAAGTTAATTTCAAAACGAACACTCGTTATAGTCAAGTTTTTACGACTAATCGTAATTATAACTTGTTTGTTCTGCCGTTTCACTATTTTATAGTATTAACCAGTTAATTTTTAATGTCATGTTTCGTTTCCTTATTATAATCAAATTATCGGCGATACACACACTACACTACAAACAAAACATATAATGCGTAGCGATATAGTTTATTATTATCATACTTATAACTGTTATGTTGTTTTCTTGTCTTATTATCTATTACCAATTTGTTGTTATATATATTAATAAACGTGAAGGTGAAAACGTCCTTCTGTGTTTTAAGAAAGTGCGTTGACAAGGCACTTATTATGATTCACTGCACTGACAAGTTGCCTTCAAGGTCCTCTATCTAAATATTGCTCTATGAAAAAGTAGACCTCTAACAGACAGTTATAATATTATGACATCATTTCAAATTCACTGTATTGATAAGGTGGTAACCCCACGGTAGGGTTACCACTTTAAACAATTTTGATAGTTATTTCTATTAAGCAGAAAAGTTTAACTTCAAGTGATTTATTTGAGATATGATATGCTTCATGTACGGTTGCATTCTCAGTTTTTGCTTATTTTTTTAGTTGTGTAATGATTAATTTTATTTTTTACCTACAGAAAATTACATTGAAATAGTTTCCTCATGGTTTTAGAAAATATTAATCTTACTTTCAAGAAAAAAAGAGATAACGGTAAATGTCTATTTATTTGCTCCTTCCAACGAGATGTATGCTTTTGTTGGAGGGGTTTCGACCTTCCAATTTCCAAAATCCAGATTCAAATACGCGGATTATATAATCACAAAAATGAACTTTATATATAAACACAAGATCTGTTATTTTGCAGATTCTATGTTTCTGATTTTTGTTTTTTCTTTTATATTAAAATTTGTAATGCTACTGCAAGGCAAAACTATCACAAGTCATAAAAAACCATATAAATACAACGGCGTTTAAAATTTCCAATTCAACCATTATTACAAATAACGTTGTTATATAATAAAAACCAGATTGTCAATCAGTTGGTGCGATGCTAGATTAGACTACTTGGAATACTTTGCTAAAAACGTTCATTAAAATACTTCCACAGATTTCGATCAGGTCTCACGCATTAGTTCCGGTTCTGTTTTTAAACACGACGTGTTCTGACATCCGCACAAGTGCTTCATAGTTTACACATCCGTCCTTGTTCATTCGCAGAAAAATTTGATGCTAATCTATATCTGAATATAATTTTAAGTGTTGAAAAGTGATATGTAAAATTGGAGATTTACTAGTTTTTTTTTTTTTGTTTCGACGGATGAATGTTTTGTGGTAATGGCCGATCCTTAGGACAACCAAGCATGGTTGTCCTAAGGATCGGCCATTTATTCATAACGATTGTAGTACCCACGCTACATCTGTCCAAATTAAAACAATATCATCATCAGTTTATTAATGTCACTGCTACTGGAACACAACTTTCCTATGGATGAAATCCAATAGGGAAAATGGGCCGTAACCAGTACTCCCATTACTGATTGGTGGGTGTTGACCACTGTAGACGCAACCGGGAACAACTGACTTAACGTGCCTTCCGAAGGAAGTTATGGAATCCAATATGCCCGGTACAAATTGGCGGGTTCTAACCACTGCTGATAAATAAAAACGACTATACGTGCCTTATGAACCAACGGTAAAAAACGGGATAACTTTTAGTCACTCGTCCTATCCTAATGCTTCGCCCGATGAGTTTTCCTTACGTTTTTACCAATGTCACGATTCATGAGGAAAATTTTCGCCTATTATCGTTATAGTGTGGGTTATGATTTTCTATAATAAAAAAGCCTAACAGATGGCAACCCTAATTATAGTTGTCTTAATTGGAAAAATATAATGATTAATAAAGATGTCGAAAAAAACATGCTAACTGGGAGCTTATTACGTTATTTGTTTACGGAAATTGCAAGCGTGCAAATCCGGAGCGGTACACTAGGTAGATATTTGAAACAGTTAACGTTTATTATTATGAAGTGAGACATAAAATGTTTGTTGGACACACTTGAGTTGATAGGAATAATTTTATTTTATATAGATGTTATTGAAAACGATGTTATATATGTTAATACGTTTCTCACTTCGCATTCATTATTTGCAATTTTTATTGGTATCCGAATTGTGTCCAATTGAAAACGTGCCACTTAACACATATTTGGTTTTATTCAGAAAGTATTGACCCCACAGTTTGTTATAACAGCCGCAACAGACGATATTGTAGATTTTAAAGAATTTTGTACCCTATTCAATAGGTAATCCATTAATTTTATTTTCTTGACGATTGCAACAGCATTTTGAATTGTATCACCTTAGTTACGTAGTTTTTACAGAATTGTCCAAACAAATGAAGTTTTTTAATTCATATGAAACTCGAAAACACTGTCAAACTATTTTTGTGATTATGAACAACTGCAGAAAAGGAATAACTAAAAACTTTTTTTACATTCATATCGTAATGTCATAATCATACATATACGTAAATACATAATTAAATAACCTTGCAAAATCAATCATAGTAGGACTTTACCACATTGATCAAGGCTTCAGTTTCGCAGTACAGTCGCTGGCGTGAAGAAATTAGATAAAGTTCAAAATTGTATCTTTTAATTATATTTGTATTTTTAAATGTTTCGAAAGTGTTTCTCTTCAATTTAAAAACATAATACTTTTCGTTGACAGTTCGTGATGGTGACACCGTGAAGCACTATCGTATCAGGCAGTTGGATGAAGGCGGGTTCTTCATCGCACGCCGCACCACCTTTCGCACTCTGCAAGAGTTAGTCGAGCACTACAGCAAGGATGCCGACGGCCTCTGCGTCTCGCTCAGCAAACCATGCGTACAGGTAAGTGTACATGGGTGGTCAAATTTAGAACCTTGTTGGAATTTCACCTTCTTGCTGATCTGGGTCATAATGACAATATATTATTGTAAATACAAGATGAAAGTCTCCGTGAAATGGTTGATTGTATATTTTTATAACCTCGATATAGGTATTAAAAGAAAAAGTTCGACTATGTATTAAAGTGCTGTATTATGAAATTATTCTAAATCTAGGGAAATAAAAAGACTTGGCGAGTGCTCTCTGATTGAATAAATTCAAGCAATTTTCTTTAAGACAAATATCAATATAGCATTGTGAATGCAAAATTAATACTGCAATAAATAGTATAATACTTCTTATTACTAATTATTCACATAAAGAGATTTTGTTTGTTTCTTTCTTTATTTTTGTTAATTAATATGAATAATTGTATGCACCTTAACGGGCCTTGTGAAAAATGCAGTACCGGGCATTATATAGGCAATCTGCAATCTGAATCTCACTCAATATAAAAACCACCAATTTATAAATGCGAACTATATGCAAAAAAAATATTAAAATGACTATATTTTAATATTTTTTTGCAAATGATTAAATTCATTCACCGGCCAACTAGAGAATGATGTCCTTGCATTTTTGATATGATACTTTAATTTACATTTGATATGATAAAATCATTTCATTTCAAGGTTTTTTTTATGCAATGGTTTTATTTGATATTTGTCAAAGTATTGAAAAAGCTCCAAGTTAAACAACGGGAGGCAGAATTTAATATAAATAAAATTAAAAAATAACATTTGTTAAAAACAATTGTTTCGACACTTTATTTTGAATGAATACTTCATCGTCTTACCGACTGCCTTTGCCTCGTTTTCTCTATGAGAACAATTGCAAGAACTGAACTGAATAATACTAAGAACTGACACAAACCACCTGAATACATCGTAAAGATATACCAGTTGCACAACGATCCTGTTCGAAGGTAACACGATAGTCGCGAGAGGGTTGCACCAGGCGTGTCATAACACCACCCATAAATAGCTTGTCCAATCCATTCTATCCAATCTAACATAAAATCGAAAATCTATAAAATTTTTCGACAGTAATGCATTACAAACTTAAAAAAAAATTATGCTCATACTGTCAGGTATATTTTCAACATACTCTTTCTTTTATACTGGCAATCGTCTTTTTATTACGATCAGAGAAATGTTATTATTCCTATATAATTATGTGAAGTATGTTTAAAATTTTAGTATTATGTATTTTCATTATGTTTTCACCAATAGTAGTAAATCATACAAAAGCTTACAAGTGATTTAATAAGGTTTTGTATATGAAAACTGTTACCTACCGGTAATCTGACTGCTAGTATTTATTGTTAAGTATAAAAGTAAATATGTAACGTCAAAAGTAAAGTTTTTGATATATTCACCAAGCCATCAAACCCTCGTGGAATTTACACGAAAACTAAGTTATCTTAGTGCAAACTAGAATCTATTATTTTTTTTTTTAATGAATAGGTATCTCTATTTTTCTAATTAGCAGGTCTATTTTCCTTGTTTTCTGATACATGGTCAATGCAACAATTTTTCAATAACACTATCCTGGTTTTGCGCGGATTTATGCTACTTCTATTTCCAAAAGTAGTTCTTTAACCCCTAATAATTTTATGTTAGACGCCAATGTTCTCCTATCTCCACAATATTTTTAATTTTCATTAAAAATTACCAGTGAATTAGAACTGCAATATCATTTAATTAAAATCCTTATTGTTACTAATAGTCAATTGTCGTGACGTTATTTAAATGTCAAGTTTAGAGATCACTGACAATGGAAGCGTAATGTCAAATATCTGTCGCGTCATCATAATAACAAAACACTCCAGCTGTTCTTGACCAGACCAGCCTTCGATCACCTAACATCTGATTGAAATGAGATAACGACCAATAGAGATCTTCAAGATTCATTTTGCTCGTGTCAAATCAAGGTCACGTGTTTGTTATAAACAGAAGGTTCGCATATTATTGTTACGACGGAGCATAAATTTCAAAATTCAATATGGGGACGACTATAAAATTTATGGTTTTCGACGCTGAGGCCTTTGTTCGGGCGCGAGATATATTGCGAGGCGTTGAACCGACACCGAAGATGCTTTAAATTCACAGGAGGTGTACTGTACAGGCGGTTCACCCTCCCTAGTTGTTTAGCCTAAGTTAATACTTATTTGGACAACTACCGGCAAATTTTACAACAACTTTGCAATATCTCAAAACATTATTGTTATTGCACATACTTGAATGTTTCAAAGAGCTCCTATGTCCACATTTACATCTATTAGAAATATATTTTAGTCATGATTGCAGAAATATCAACGTTTGTTATTGTGAAATTCACATAAATACAAACAATGCTATTTCATCATTTTGGAATTCATCTAATTGTAAGCTAATTCTATCTTTAAGTATCAATTAAATCAATTAAATAAAAATCTTGTCGTTATAAAAGTATCTTGGATTATAACATTCCCTAGGGTTATTGTCACATAATGGAATTAATTTTACGTCAAACGCATATTTTAATACAACAAACGTTCCATCACGTCCACATTACTCATTCAATATCAACTCATCAAAAGAAATAATGTACAATGTAGTAATTATTTTGTTTAATTTCCTTACTTTAAAGACTACATATCGACGCTAGAATGCAAAAACGTAAGAACCTGGAAACCAAAATGGATAGTTATTTAGAGTAGAAAATCTTAATACTTTTCCAGAAAAAATGACAAATTACCGTATAAATTTACTTAGGAACATCTTATTTATTACCATGGACGTTCGTAAGATTTTTTTTTTTTAAATATCTGCTCTGAAGAACAATTTTGGTTTAGCGGGTTACTACGTATTTGCTTTCCAGCGTCGATATGTTAAATTCAAATATTTGCGATGTTCTCGAGCGGTCATTCTGTTGCATTCAATGGATACTGCATCTACGTTGCGGTTGGTGCATTACATAATTTTATGTATAGCATGGTCGAAAAATTTGCCATTCCAGTTTTGCGAGTGGCTGACCGAACGCGACGCAAGGCCGAGAAGGCCCCCACTTTCGTTACGGACATTGCGTATCATACGCAACACTTGTCCGACAACGACAACAATAAATTGTTTTATATTTTAACATTTATGTTAGACAACATTGAAACCCATTTGTATTTATATACTGAACGACCTCGGTGGTAGTTGTATTTCATGTATAATGATATAATCTAAAAAAAAAACTAAATATTTCGCTCACCTAGATATAGTTACAAAAGATGGAAACAACAACAGGTGGGCAGAATGTAATTTTGAATTGAAGATTAGATGTTATAATCTTAAATCGTTTGTAAGTGGTTTAAACATTACCTAGTAATCTAAAATGAAAATAATTATACATAATTTTACCCAACTCTGGTACTAACACACGATCTTGCTGATCAAAATATTTTCTAAGAAAATATTAACTTATATAATATTTCTTTGAATCAATGTAATTTTAATAGACGATGACATTAAGAAATCATAAACCTATTCATCTTAAATCGAAGTCGTTTTCTTCTGAATAGATATTCAAAAGAAAAGCCTTCGATTCTTAATTCTGCTCAATAGATTAATATAAGTGCTATTCAACTTGACTTTAAATTATAATACGCCGCATTTTATATACCATACATATATAACATTCGAAATTAAATAACAACGAACTTAGTACACGTCCAAATTGATTTTAAATAAATATGCGTCTATTACCACTACGGAAAATGTTGTGATCGATCCGCTTTATTTCATTTAATGCGATTGCGGTCGCATTCATCAAACACGTGTGGGATTCCAAACATTTTTAAACAAAACCCATTATGTAATTTACGCAATTGAGGGAGTATGTTACTCAATAAATGTAACCTACTGTTCAATGATTATCATATTATGGCTATTAACAATATTGTGTATATCTATTAGACATACCTATATTTATGATCTTCATTGCACAAGCGAATAATTAACGTTTTTAAAATGTTCTCTTTGATATAATATATAAATTTGATATAATATAATATTTGATTGGAATAAAAGGTTAAAAATTACTTTAATAAAGCCTGTCTGGAGTCTGAGATATTTTTTCGGGTAGGTGGTATTTTTAAGATAATTATAAAGATATTTTTCTTCCAGACCTTGCACTTCTCTCATATTACATTTATTAATTGATCAAGGTTTTTGTTATAATCAGTTCAATTTTCTTTAAGTTTTTATGAAAAACCTTATTACAGCATCATTAATGTTTTATCAGTATTATTTTCTAATTTTATTTTAATAAAGAAAATCTAAAATATACCGGCATAAAAAATATACGACTAGTCTATTAATAGTCATAAAAATATAGTACTAGTCGACCCATCTCTATTTCACAATTAATGTGAAACATTTAAAAATTAACCATCCATAAGAAAGGCCTGAGCCCCTACAGTGGAGACGTAAAAGGGCTGATGACGATGATTTGATGATTTAAAAATTAATATACTATCTTTTTAAATTGTGTGATGCTATTGTACATTTTGATTATACTTAAGAGGCTGAGGACACTGAATGATTTTTAGAAATCGACACGCCCCCTTACATAATTACAGGTGTCTACGCTAGTGTGGGTTAGCTCATTGCACGTTCCTCAGAAGAATAACAAATGCCTATCGGTTCAGCGCCAGCAGATAAACTTTGTACTAATAACAATGACGTTTTATAACCATCAAGTGCTTTGAGTTAGCTGTCTAAAGTGCTTACACAATAGGTGGCGCTGAATTTTTTTAAAAGAAAGGAATAATTTCTTTTTACTCCAGATTTTTATGGGGTTTAGAAAGGACAAGTATGTTTTTTCTTTTTGGGTCGACAAAATAACATGCTACTATTTTGTTTGTTTCATATTTCAGAATTTTATTCAAATTCATTGATATTTTAAAAAATGCTTTGCATTGAATAATGAAAAGATTTAAAATTTAAAGAAATATGAAATAACTATATAAAATCACTTATGATACCACACATCACATCACATTTCTTCACTCGATTTTAAACCTTAATGTAGTGAAGGTAGGGTTAAAATAATTGCGATAATTTGATAGACTGTAGTAACCTGACTTGCTGCTGTGTGTACCTGATAATGTCGGCCAATCAGAATAAACCAAATATCACGTCATGGCACCTAATCCCCGCCGAGTTTGACTGAGACGGACTTTCATACCTTATTCTCATTACAAGAAGAGTCATTATACGTTTTAATTGTACGAATTTTTGGTAGGTCGGCTTTACGTAAACGAATATTCACCATATGCAATATTAATTGGAAGTCATTGTAGTAAGTACACATATCCATATCGAACTTTCCGGAGGAGGAGAAAAAAAGCAATTTTAGAATCGTTTTTTTTTAGAATATAGGGTAGACGCGCCTGTTCTAACATTATCTTGCTGTCGAACATTTCATGGCCCTTTTAAAAATAATTAATGCTTTAAGAATTGGACTCTACCTGATCTTTGGACTGGAGTTAATAAAACATATCCTGTTTTCATAACTTGAAGAAAAGTTATTTTTTCCTCTAGCCATGATCCTTTTATGGAGGTGGAATGATATTTTGTAATACTGACGCATCATCAAAGTATAGGACTGGTTGACCGGTTAGGATAAAACCATTAAAACACAATAATTTTATTAATCCCATAAATATAGATGATTTCAAAGTTGCCGTCAGACATTTTTTATTTGATACTGGAAAGCGAACTGATTCAAAAACAATATCTTAAAAGTCTATCCATGTTTTAAATAGTACATTAAGGATAAAGAGCTTGTAGGGAAGGCAAAGTCATCCAAAAACACTCTTTTGACTCATGAACTCCGAAACAATCATAATACTGCAATTATTATATGAAAATTCACTAAAGTTTTTACAGATAAACTTATCATTGGCTTAGATTGTTTGTGTCATGGAAAATGTATTTTATTTTAAAAGAAAATTGTTTTCGATTTATAAAAAAATATATTCTTGCATAACATTGTAGCTGTAATTAAAAATTTAGAGAAAAACTGTTTTGTCCATCGAATCCCTATTAAGTCAAATCCCTATTAAGTAAGAATCCCTATATACTAACATACAGTTAATAAATACATCGAAGTGCCTAAGGATTATGGGATATATGATAGCAAGACTATACTAGCTGATTTTCATAACAAATAAGAATCATAATTATTGCCTTAACTTAAAAAATACTGAAGCCGTAATTTTCACGTCATTGTGTTGATTTGTAAAATGTCCACACCGTTACCCAGCAATAAGTATAACTGTGTCATAAACAATGTTTAATTTTATTTATAAATCCATTTTATAAATCCATTTTATAAATCCATTTTCTAATTGGGTTGTATAAGGATGTGCGTTATTTCTGTTACACGTTTTATACTTATAACAAATCTGCAAAAAAATAATGTCTGTTGTTGTGACATTGAATATATTTACAAAAAAAGAAAGAAATTGAGGGTGGTTAATAAACAATAATAGAATACGAATTTAAAAAATATTGTCTGTTTATCTGTATGTACACGTTAATTTTCGGGACTACTGAGTATATTTGTATGAAACTTATTTTTAATTTGTTAATATCTAATACCTGGGCAATATATGGGGTATAATTAATTTTGGAAACTTAAACGTTTGATGCACAACCAACAGACCAGCGACACCTTAAGAAAAAATTTTGTGCCTGATCAATATATTCTGCTAAGAGTACAAAAGTCAAAGATCCAGAACATATAATGTGGTCTTCAAAGATACTAGTTATACTATAACATCGGATAAATATGACTTCTTAACAATAAATATTTTTTTTATTTATTGACATTTTTGATGATGTGGACACGGGGTTCTCTCTATTGTTGTACAGGGCAAGTTCGTGACCTTGTTGCGTACAACAAAACGCGGGAAAGCGAAAGATCTATGGTTAGCGATATGTATCGTTGTCTTTCAACGATCATGTAAATACTAAGGTTTATTGTCCGTTTTTTCGTCTACTCTAGAAACAGACAATGCAATGTGTCAAAAAGCTCTGATAATTTGGATTTAGTTTTAAATATATTAAAATTAACTTTGTACATAATAAGACGGCAATATCATTATCCTAATTTTATAGTAATTATGTATGTATGTATATACATACATACATAATACATAAATCATAAAGTAATTAATGATTAAATGAATTTGCTTGTTCCAAACAATGAAACATTTGCTATAGAATAACTTGTTTTTAGAAGCTAATCTATTATTTATTGATAACACAAGTCTGCAAAAAAATAAAAGTTGAGAGCTGTTTTGATTTTTTTGCGTAATTCTTACGTTTTTGGGTGTGCTGAATCCGAAAATGAATTTTATCACAGAACGTCACGTTTTCTGACAATTTAGGTATCTATGTTAAATAAGTCCTTATCGTAAAATAAAAGATAATAGAATTAAAAAATATAGATATACTTGTAATTGCGTAACAAAAATTTCTTTTTTATCTAAAATACTTTCATTAGTAAGCACTAAACACTTTTCTTTTTCCCAATGAGACTCTTTTTAGTACTTGTAGAAAGCATCTGAAAGGTCTCTCTGAAGCGTCCAACAGTAGTCTGCCATCATTGAGACGTTCCATCTTCCCTGGTATCTTTTTTCCATCTCTTTAATATCTTGGTGAAATCGTTCACCTTGCTCTTCACTCACATCTCCTAAATTTTCTGAAAAGTAATCGAGGTGGGAATGAAGAAAATGTACTTTTAGACTCATTAGGCAACCTTAAGCTTGAAATGCTTTAAACATTTCTTTGACGATTTTATTGTAGTTAGGGTTTTTGTTATTGCCTAAAAATTTCTCTATGACCTCTTGTAAGGCAATCCACCCTTCTCTTTGAGGATCCGTCATGATTGTGATGAACTGTGGATCAGCCTTCAACTTTGCCTCTGAGAGACCTGGAAACTTTGATATTAAGTATTTGAAGCAATTTCCATCTCTTGGAAGTGACTTTACAAATTGCTTCATCAGTCCCAGCTTTATGTGAAGCGGTGGTAGAAGAACTTTATGAGGAGGCACCAAAGTTTCATGCAGGACGTTCTTTTCGCCCACTTTAAGCTCCCTTAGAGACCAATACTTTTTGGTCCAGTGATTTACTCGGTCTCTGCTATCCCACAGACACAAAAAGCAAGGGAATTTGGTAAACCCAGATTGTTGTCCGAGCAACATGCCCAATATTTTCAAATCACCGCACACTTGCCAACCGTGGTCTTTATATTTTAATTTGCAAAGAACCAATTCCAAGTTTTTGTAGGTTTCCTTGAGATGTACGGAATGGCCGACAGGAATGGAAGTATAGAAACCGCCATTGTGAAGAAAAACTGCTTTAAGGCTTTTTTTGAAGAATCTATGAAGAATATAACAATGACAAGTTAACACGTAATTGTGACGCGCCGCTTTGAACACTATCAAAGCGCACACGTTCAGGCTACAACATGTTTATGTTTGTTAATTTAACTCACACAGGACGTTCTTTATTTAGAATGTAATGAGAGTTATGGCATGTATCACAGAACATAGGCATGTATACATTTAAAAATAGTAATCATAATAAATTTGTACGTATTTATTTATGACTTTAAGTTAGCCAAAAAAAACCCTTTTTCAGTAATAAAATTTTTCGTTTTGCTAAATAACCTGACGTTCTCGAATTTTTTGAGTATTTTTTTTGTTTTTAGAACACTTAAATACATATAAATCAGTTGAAAACATCCAGACAGCTTTTTTGTTGCAGACCTGTGTAATTCTTGTAGACACAAGTAGAATGGAAATTCATCCCACAAAGGAATAGATTTGACGAAGAACGAAGAGTGAACGATTTCGGAGAAATGAGATGGGCAGAGTAGACAATTAGAGGAGGAACAAAGAGTTTTGGTGTGAAAGGTACATAAGTACAGTTAAGATAAGAAAGAGTGTTTGGAGATTTCAGCAGAGAGGATAACGTAGTTAAAGCACGCATACTTCTTCGCTTCCGGATGGACGTCCATTTTGAATTTTAATATAGGGACACATGATCAAATTTTCTAAGAATAAAACGGTTAGAATCTTCGGTGTCTAGAATCCAGTTAAGCCAGTGAAAAACTGACCATCCTCATACATTGCCCAAAATCTTTATATCTACCAGAAAATGAGATAGAAACAATTTCTGAAGTACGCAAAGATATAAAAACAGCGCAGTAAACCACGGAATTCTGATCGATTTTGATATGCTGTTGAGAGAATAAAAGTTGCTGGTGTGGAACTGAAAATTACCTGTTTTTCTAATGCCCAACTTTGCCTTGTTGTTTTAAGGGTTAGCAACGTCTCTGGGCTCTATATTTTGGCACCCGAATAAAAAAAAAACACCAATAAAGTTTATAAATTTCATCTTAAATATTATTGTTAATCATATATACCGTTGGCACCGTCAGCGGACTGTAGAATTTTGGTACAAAAAGAATTCTACCTCTACAGGTTCATTAAGTTATAACCTACTCAATCCACAACATACAATTTAAGCTTACAAAATCTTTGGTATGAGACAACACGAACGAAGATGCGGGCACCAGCTAGTGGCAAATAATATAACGGTGTAATGAATCTTTACAAGTATTTTGGCCAAACATAACCTTAGTAAAAAGTTATACGACCAAATGAAACAATAACAAAAACTTACTATATTCCAACCTTTCATCTTATTTGAGGTTGTTCTAGATATTTATTGAGCAACACATTGTTTGAATAGTTGCCTCTATAGAATAAAATTTATGAATTTCGTTGGGATCGCCAGTTTAAAGCTGCTTTCTTTATGCAGATGATACCTACCATAGTGCTTACATAGAATCCATTCAATCTGCAAATGAAGCGATAGTCATGGAGCAAGATTATGAGTGATGAAAGGCTTAAAATTCAACGTGAATAACACATAAGATATTAAACCAATGTACTACTTTGAGAATAGAACTATTCACACCGTCATTAACTGGTCGTCCTCTTTTAATTTTAAATAAGAGTGAAGTTATACTTCACGGAATTGTCACTGTAAACAAATCTATTTCGTGATTATCCTTTACCAAAGGAGGCAATTTGTCTATATAAATTAAAAAAGAAGCATCGAGCACTGTGAAACACTCATGATAGGTGTTGATCTATCGATTCAGGGGATTTCTTGTCACCGATATGAACCTCCTACAAAGCCACTGAGCTAAGAGACAGCAAAATCTAACTAGTTATCTCTTAATTCATAATACGAAGATTCGTTATATATTTCATGAACACCATAATTGACAGCTTTAAGTACGTCACAGAAAACACCTAAAACGTTGTGTGAATTCTCCCAGGTATCAACAATTTGTTCTAAGATTCCGATATTCATACCGATACTGAACTTATGCATCCATGTGAGGTGAACCGTAGCTGGTTTTATCATTTACACTTACCTGCCCTTACGGCCAGTTACACTAACCTGCCCTTTTCAGAATGGGATTGCCCAGACCCAGAGTCCTGATTAGATATTCCAAAGAACCACCCGTTTCATTGAATGTCGAGCTTGTCCTCAACTCTGTGCTTAGAGTTGAACTGAATTGTAAAATTTACCGTAAAACTTTTACCACACTTACGTCACAATAATCAATGCTGATTACCGAATTCAGGAATAAAATTTAGTAACATTTTGGAGCGATTTTCAATTATTACGGTAACCATACGCCACAGGTTTGCGTCCGTGATGCGGAAAGTAGATTTAAAAAAATATATAGTTTTCTAATTATAAAACCTTCTGTTGATAACAATTAATGGCTAAAACGACTTCACAAATTTTATTTCAATAAATTTACCAGTATCTTAAGAAAGTCAAAGAACGACGTCTTACGAAATAGCGGTGCGTTCGTATCAGTCACGTTCAAAAACTTGTCACGTATTTTATAATAGGGTGTTATACTCTGTGTTATGTTTCAATTTTATGTTCATATAAATTTGCATAACTGTTTGATCCTATATAAAAATAAACTAAATATGATGTTATTCAAACGAAAACGGTGTTATCTAACGATCTCGACAAAATAATAATATTAAATAAGGTAAGAACAGTATTATCTTGGAATCTGCTTTTTCTGTCAAATCGGCTGCTGTTTATTTATTTTTTTACAACTACTGACAGATGTCAGATTCAGAAAATATTCAAACGAAGTGTCGTCACGTAATGGTGGGTTATGTTTTTAAGTCACATGATGAATAAACAAAAAGACTGGACCTTTAATTTTGATATGTTAAGATAATTATACGATTTTATTACTCAAAATCAGCCTAGATATTATTATTTTTTTATTTTTTATATTTGTATTTTGTTTTTTTTTTTCTTCTCTTATATATTATCATTGTGTTCATGTAGGTGTGGTCAATAAACTTTCTTTCTTTATTTATTTCAAAGCAAATTTCAATGATTCTGCAAATTCGTGCTTTACGTTTCACTATCGAAACTACCCAATTCACTATCAAAATTACCAAGTATGCTTAAAATTGTATTATTTTGGTTGCAATACAACTATAGTCTATTGAGTATCGTTTAAAATTGTGTACTAGTCCGGAACACTGTACATTTACCTTACAGAAAAATCTTCGTTTTTCATTATCAATAATTGTATGGCTACGCCTGTTGCGTACTGCAATAGTTTGCAAACCAATAAAGAATATCTAGAGGTATTTTTGTATCAAATTACCGCGAAATTTATCCAGTCGTTTTTCCATGAAAATGTCAAAAATAATATCTGTACAATTATTAAATATAATAATTTATATTTTAGTATAAATACATAAATAATTTTTAATATTATATTTCTCATAATAAAAATATTGGGTAAAAAAAAAATTACATGAAACTTGGTTTTGATCTGCGGCACAATGAGTACTTAGTGACCAGCACATAGGAAACTGCGCCACACCAAACTTTAGTAAAGTCTGTGAAAAACCTGTACATTATTATTTAGTACATTGTTTCCATAATTTTCAAATTCATTCAATAGTAACTAATTCCCTTTTTTATATCTGTTTTATAAAGTAATACCTATTTATTGAACTATTTTATTTACACAATATGATTGATTATGAATTATTTTTTACTAGAGTAACGGTCTACGGGATGGTTTTTGCATGAAAATGTCAAACTTTTGCAAACACATACTTTTATGGAAATATTTACCTATTGTCAAATTTTATGTTATATATTTTTACAGCAATTAAATTTATCAACTAGACTAGATAATTAAATAATACTTAACTACTGTATAAAATAATATTCAAAATTATTTTAACGAATTATTAATGATTAACATATACCTATAAAAAAATGAGAGAGGAAAATATATCGGGGAAAAGAAGATAAAAGTAAAACAAAAATGCTTCTTTGATGGGATTGGAACACGAACATGTATTTTATTGGAACTATTTCATCAATATTGGGGCTTTTGTATGAAAATGTCAGTCTGACTTTTGCCTACGTCATACTAACGAAATATTTATTTTCAAATTTTATACTGTTTAATAATAATAAAAAAGTTGCTTTTTAAAATTATGGCAGAAAAAAAATGAAAATTAGAATAAAATAATAAAAAATGACTTGAAATAATGCGAGCTCTAGTGGGATTAGAACTTACAACTTCGAGACACTCGGGTCCCTACCCTAGTACATTACACCAAAGATATTGTTAAAACGAGAGCGAAATTAAAATACTTATTTTAAATCTTCTTTTTTTTACAATTTTAGCGATCTCGGTACGTCAGAACGCTGCACAAAGCAACATAGGTCCATCTAGCAACACGCCTCAGCGTGAACTAAGTTAGTGTGCGTTATTCTATAGCCTTCCCTGTCAATTGCAGTAGGAGTGACAGAAATGTCAATACTTTAAAGTTGCTTGAAATAAATGACCATATGTGCCATATCACAAAATAAATTATATTAATTATTATAAAAACATTATCAAAAATTGGGAATAACCAACTTTTATATCAACCTTTGATACATATTTGTACTCAATATCATTACTCTAATGTATCACATAATTGAGAAACGTGCCTTTCGCAATATTTTTAGATGCTACTTTGGAATTATTTTCTATCGAGTGAAGTTAATACAATCATGTTTCGGTTTCAACCACAAGATCAGAAATACGATCAAGTATAACCACAAATTTTTGGATTACCATAGGTTTCCCGTGAATTAGTACAATCCTAGATCAATTTTATCGATTTGGCACTATTCAGCCTCTTAATAATGTTTATTGTTATAATTATACCTGATACTGTTGTATTGTATAAATTAATATAATAGTATGGAAATATTATTAAAACGCTCGAGTTGTTTTAATTTTGTTTTCCTGTGAGCATTGTTCAACACTTTTTAACCTTGCAATTAGTTATTCATCGTTGTAATGTGCCCTTGTGTCTTCTGAAAACTCATTTGGTTGCCATCAGAAAATACAATAAACACGCCTAACTAAAAGTTGTTTTTAAAAATTGCTAGTCTTTTTTCTGAGAGATCACCCCAAGACGTTATTATAGAAGATTGCATTGGTTTTTACACATACATATTGACGTCATTTTCTTTATTTCAACGTCATTTGTGATTTCATCATATACTTGAATATTAATGTTATGAAATGAAGGTTCACCTACGCTGATTGCCAGTATAGGCGCTTAGTCATTTTTACTTGTAATCGACGAAAGTATATATTAAGCTTGTCCCGTCGGGTCTACCCTATAACTTCCTTTAATATAAACTTCAAGTTGATTTTGGACGATTGAAGTCATGTTTCTGTCTGTCTGTCCGTCCGTGGGTCACCAATTTTCTCCCAAGCTGCATAAAGATTCCCGTATAATGCAATAATGATTTCGAGACATGACAACCTCTTTTGGGAGTTAAATTGAGAGATTAAAAGGAGCGTCAAAGCTTTCATCAAATGAAAGCGCATATTAAGAAAATATAAAATGTTTTTCACAAAAATATATAAATGAAAATTGGCTATAATCGTGAAGTGTAAATTCCAATTAAATATAAAAGTTGAACACCTTATTTTATAACCTACTCTGTAAACAATTACAGGACCATGTGTTCCAATCCATATGCTTTTCAGATAAAACTTCAACATTTTTTTTAAGCTGTTTCACTAAAATCTTATATATAAATTCGTTCGTTTTATTTACTGACTCAAAAATAATATTGTAGACGAATTATTCTTAAATATTATACAATACTGCAAATCTTATAATGTGTAAAATACTTGTGGATTTGCAACATTAACTTTTGGATACTGGATTGCGTTCCCTAGTGTCGCCCAACCGTTCAACCACCGATATTTGTGATATTTCTACATATAACAATATTTTTTCAATAAAGGAAGGGTTCACAAGGGGCTTTACCGGCCCTGAAAATTACTTGTAGAAGAGGCGCACATATTAAATTTTTATGTGTTTGGTGTCTCTGTTTATTTTATCATGGTTTAAAATTAGTGTTGCACCCTTGCGCTTATATAACATAGTAACTTAAATCTGCGAAAAGGGGCAAATTTTGACGAACATAGAAAAAATATAAACTTTGGCCTCATAAAGAACAAACATGTATTAAAATGGGATGAAAAATATTAATGAAAACTTTAAATACAATCGTATGTTATGAAATATTTATATACAAAAATTACATAGATGCGATCAACTTAAAATTTAATCAACTTTCCGGACTGGAAAAATCCCTCGTCCTTTATCTATCGTCGGCATGATCTAGTTATTTATTAATTGCAAGTTTCGAATATTCCTTCCGTATCTAATAAATAGAACTAGGTGACGTAAAAACCTGACTGACGCGTTATTCTTAATGGGTTTATGCAATGATATGAAAATATTTATAGTAACCCAATAAATTGAGGAAAATCCAATTCTTGTCCACAACCAAAAAGGCGAGTGAACCATTAACGAACTATTCAAATAAAGCCTTTGAATTAGCTATAGTTGAATTGAAATAGTTAATGATATTAGAAAATTGATGAAGTAAATAATCTTTATTAATATAATAAACAGCAAAAACTTCATTGTTTGCATTGAATAAATTCACCTATGAGAATCTGTATCATATTTTTTAGAGCATTTGTCTATTACTTTACTTATGACTAGCTGTTTTCCCGCGGCTTTACCAGCTTAGATTATAACCTACTTATTTCACCCGCATATGATGTAACCACAGAGTAGAGTATTCTGAGAGATAGTTTCCCAAAGGTGAAAGAATTTTCATAATATGATCAGTATTTCCGAAGATTAGCCCTACAAACAAACGGAGTTGTAACTTTATAATACTTAAACCACTTTATAATATCAATATAGAAGAGGTTTATTTAGAGATACGATACTAAGTATTGCATTTTCATTATCCTATTTATCTCATTACCCATTGTTTAGACATTATTTCCATTGCAAAAATCTATATACATATTAGTGGCGTCCGTCGCGTCGCGTCACATCTGTACGGCCGGCGCGGCGCGTCGCAGCGACGATTCATACTCGATAAATATATTGTCGTTGCGTCCGAAATAACAAGCAATCCGTTCCAAATTGATTAACTGTACTTTGCAGTGCGCCACTTTTCTGATTTCATCTGATTTAACTCGACTTTTACATATACTGTGTATAATTTAAACAGACAATTCTTTGAACAATGTCTACTCCTACCTCAACGTAGTGTTACCAATTCGAAATTTTAAAACTAGTGTTTGAAACAAAAGCCAACGTGGTAATAAAATATCAAAAATTTTATTAATTTTAGGGCTCACTGTGCATTACTTCTGTATAAAGAGATAATGTCCAAATAAGCTGTAAATAAAAATGAAAAAGTTATCATATTACTTTGTCAGTTATATACTCTTTTTTATATAGAAAATTGTTAAATATATATATTTGTATACTGTGTAGTCGCGTGCTCTATGTAACACTTATACAATTAATTAAAAATATCTTTTTACGCGCTATTTGCTATTTATCTCATTTAGTAACAGTAAAAGTAATTTCTTTAAAAATCACTTTTTTTGATCTACCTGCCCTCCCGAAATGTCCTGGGAAAACGGAATAATTGGAGACCCTCAACGAAAGATGTAAGATGCTTTAAACAGTCGTATCCTCGATTATGTGACATTTCCTTTCCTTTTGGGGCATACTTTTGTTGATATGTACCACGATATAAATTAATACATAGTTATTATTGGAATGCGGATGTTTTTAAATGTATTTATGATAACATAAGTTTGTCCCAAAATTGTGAAACTGGTTTTTGATCATACATCTGTTTCCTTCAGAAATATCTATGTGATTACTATAAGTAATTCAATCGTTTATTTATCCCCTTTTAAAGTCATCTTCAGCAGATTTTTTAATATTGTTTCAATATTGTGCTATTCTCGGTGAGATTTCACTTGACAAAGAAAATCATTAAGGTTCACGATGGATTGTATAACAATTCGCATCGTTTCTGCAACCGTCACCCGATGATGTTACATCAACACTATCTTGTAACATCTTCCGTGCTAAACGGCGTTACAAATTTGACATTTTATATTTAGTAACCTGTTTATCGTCGATACTATACCCACTTAAAACTATCCATCTCATCCCAAATAACCCTCGTTCTAAATTAATGTTAAACTGGAAAGGTCAGTTTGGTTTAGATAGCAATAAAATTATGAAGTTTTAGTCTTCCTTTTGCTAGCAACTCTATAACGAAAAGAGTATCGTTTCAAAGGTTCATTTATTATTTATATTTCAATATTTTGCTTTATTATACTATCTGATAGAAAAACACACAAAAGTCGTAAATGTAAAATATTTATTACTATCAATCGATGACTTTTATTAGAATGAAAAGTTCTTTCTAAGTAATTTGTGTTCATGATTTGGTCTGTGTAATCCATGACATTATAATATCTTGACAGACACAATAGATGATGCTAATATATCAACTGTCATCGATGTCCTACGAGCTGTTCTTGTTTGAAGAATTTGTTAAAATGTTGTGTAAATTACCTAAAGGACGATTATTTTGATGATTATTTTTAAAAATATCAAAATGTATAATAAACCATCTGCAAACTTATTACACAATAACACATGGAAATCGTAACAATATAAGTAGCGTTCCCTCAGTGCCCCATAGTAGGGTTGCGAACCGTACTCTAAAATAGACTATTAGTACTCTATAATCGATAACGAATCAGATATACTCTATTTCTTGTAATATAAGTTTGCCACTCTACCTTAAAGTGATGCCATCCTATTTTGTTTATTTTAAAGGCACCTTTATTTCTGCTGATTGTGCCTATTCTTTAATTAGGTACATATAAAGGTAAAGGTCACCAGGAGGAAATACTGCGAGTGATCACGGATCACGGATCGTTGCACAAACGGACCGAGTGTATGTCTGATCGTGTTACATTATGCGTTGTACATGAAGCCGCAGCCCGCACATTAACCGCCGCTGCTTCTAAATAACAAAATGCACTTAACGTTCACATATTTTATTGATAATAAAACTTACGATGAAATAAAATTTCACAATAGTATAGCTATTACGTGGCGCCACGAATGGATAGACTTGTAATATATATCTATCCATTTAATCATACCAAAATTTTAGAATTCTGTCTTATTATAAGTTATTATTCATGACGAGTTTTTTCACTTGTTGGTATTTAAAAAATTGCCATTTGACGTTCGAAGGCAGGTTTCTTCTTGATAAAACCACAATTTCAAGACTCAAAATCATCAATTTGCAACTCGCCAATATTATGAATATCACTATATTTTTTTTCATCAAAAATATTTCTCAGTATAGCATTGTAAATGCTAAATTGGTTAAATATAATAATCACTATATTTTATCAATCGTTATTTAATATCTTTTTTACATCAGTTATTGCTTTTTCTTTCATATATATATATATATATATCTATTTCATGCACATTATTGTCGCATTCAGACCTTCAACTTTACAAGTAGTTTGATCAAGACCGTTGACAACAGTTAGACACGTCACAATCATCGCTTGTTATACAACTCATTGTTCATCCGCAGCGTAGTTTACAATGAACTTATTGGGGTGGCTTTACATTAGGCGGATTAGACGTGCTGATCCACAGCACCGCCTTCATAATAGGTATGTACATGGGGTGGAGCATCCGCTATTTGACTTAAGCCATGTGCTAGGTCCGCGAGGAATGTGGAGCTAGAGCAAAACCAACAGGTTACTCGCAGATGGTTTTACCAGGCAGGCTGACCACGTCTAAGCCTGACCTTTTCAAGACGGGTGCGGGGTCTGAGAGCTCTGGTTTTAAGGCATAAGGTTCATTTTCCCTGCGTTAACAAAAAAAGTTCTGCAGCGGATAGTGTCACAACAGCTCGCTGGCCGCGCTACGTTCATCAGGGTATGCGAATTGCACTTTCCTTCAACAAAATAAAATGGCTCTACATTTGTGCCAGTCACATTCGCCTAACACGTGTGAAGTTAACATCTATTGTACGTAGTCGGGTTTATTTATTACTTATATTGGCTGACACTCGATAATTTTTTTAGGTCATCGGTGACATACATGACTCGAGTTGTGTATATCGAAACAACTCGTCAACGTTTGTCAATCATGGTTTTAATATACCACTATATTATGCTAGGCATCTAAAGCTCTATTCTAACCTAAATGTATAGGAGAAGGGAAAACAAAACAATATTTGATCTTTTGTCATACGTTATTAATTTCAATGGCATTGAAACAACGTATAACTATTCGTTAAATGTCAGAAGTGTGAAGCCCGCTTAAGGTAATAGGTTTTCAACGTACGTACAACCCGAACAAACAACGGGCACGCGCCGATGTCAAGAACCATGTTATTAAAACTGTATGTGAACTGAATTATACCAATTCTAACTGATCTCGGGAAATTACTTGTCATAATAAATAAATAACAAACAGTAGTCAATTTTGCTTAACGAGCCGTTTACACATTAATGTAATTGTATTTGCGGGTTGCTTACTGTCAAAATGTCACCTGCAATATAAAGTGAGAGAACCATTGGTGTGGCCCCTGTTGAACAATTGTCATTGTATCGTTACGACCCATTGTTGCAATCTGAAATTCTCATTAAACTCAGTAGCGCTAAATCTTATTTTAATAACTCTGATAATTGTAATTGGAGCTCGTTAGATGCAAGGACGTTTGCATGACGAGTTTTTTTAAACAGTGCAGTCGGACCACTTGCTACTAGAGTGATTTAGTTCATTAGTTACGTTATTATTTGTATACCCGTCCGTATAGGCAAACTAGGCAACTGCCAGGGGTTCTCGTATTTGGAGGCGGCATGTCATGGCAAACAGAATACTTTTTCCCCAACATTGAACCTTAAACAACTGACATTTTCAGCCCAGCAGTACCTAAGGTGTTTCTTTTGCCATCATAGTAAAATTACAATCTTTAATCGTAACTACGTTAGTATTTTATTTAGTTGTGATTTTCTATGGGTGTGATTTTAACGAACCAGCACTATTATTACCATTAGGCTATTGACGTATACTCAGTTAAAGCACAAACGTTCCTTTTAGATAGTAAAATCATATAATACATAAATTAGTAGCTAATGGAAAAAACTAATATATAAATGACAAATAATATATAAACCTATGGTTGTTTTTCGTGTCGCAACGGTGTCATTGGGTCGGTGGGTATACCACCCAAGGACTTGTTTTGTTTTGTACTTGGCACACTGGAAAGTGACATAGGAGACTCTTTATCGCAAAAAAATATCTTAATTTTCTCCCTTTGGTACACGTAGGCCATCCATCGGTATTATACATATAAACGTTCCTCTTGAATTACTCTGTATATTTATCAAAATTGCATTAAAATATGTGTTTAAAAGATCTCAACATACAGACAGCGGAAAGCAACTTTATTTTATACTTTGTATGTATAGCTATTAAACCGTAGAAAGATAAATTTGGTGTGATTAAAAATATGCCCTGTATAAGAAAATAATAATTACAAAGCAGCAATATATGTATATACTAATATGAATCGAATTGTCTACAGGTGGAGAAACCGGTCACGGAGGGATTATCACACAGAACACGCGACCAATGGGAGATTGATCGTTCCTCGCTCAAGTTCGTTCGCAAACTTGGTCATGGACAATTCGGCGAAGTGTGGGAGGGTCTATGGAACAACACAACACCCGTCGCTATCAAAACACTCAAATCGGGAACAATGGACCCCAAAGACTTCCTTGCGGAGGCGCAGATCATGAAGAAACTCCGCCACAACAAGTTGATACAATTGTACGCCGTGTGCACGCTGGAGGAGCCAATCTATATCATCACCGAGCTCATGAAGAACGGTTCTCTACTAGATTACCTGCAAGGTATATTTTAGCTATATTCGTCTTTAACTCGTACGAATTAACATGACAAAAAATTTAGAATCGTAATTATAATTTTGTTAAAATCATATGCGTGAAGAATAGACTAAATGTCCTTTTCGGAAAAATAGAATAAGTCTTCAAGTGTCATGTTCATTCGTATGAGTAGTACTTGCATTTTTCTGATATTCAAACAATCACGTAGATGCTTATCATTTTAGAAAAGAATAATTCAGATCTTTGGTTCCGCCTCAGTTGCTGTAATAAAAGTAGATATTGAGAATATTTCAATGACGATCTCCGCAGTAGAGTGACTCGCACGCTGGTTGTAAGGTTTAGCCATTTATGAGGTCCCGGGATCGATTATCGGACAGATCAATTTAGAAAATGAACTTTTCTATATTGTATCGGGTTTGGGTCTACTGGGTATAGTGGTACTTTCGTTGTTACAGGTGCTCCTTAATAAGAGAGCTTTAGCTACTTATTTTGGAATCTGAACAATATATGTGATATTAGTTTTGTTTTTTTTTTTCTTAATATATACTAGTTTTGAATAATCATTAATATTTTATTAACCAAGAAACTGCAATTTCTAGAACATACATTTAACTTTATGCAATAAATCTAATGAAACTGGACACAATAATAATGGAATGAAAACCTTGGATAAGTAATGTAATATTATATAAATAAACATACATTTCTTTAGAACAGTAGGTATAAGACGCTTGCAGATGCGCCGTAGACTTATTGAATTTACTCAAACTACCTAGCTGATTGTTTGGACCGTCATGCATTATATGAATATTGAAATATAAAAATATTGTTTGTTAAATCACCAACTTCTATGAATCAATTTAAAAATTATATCTATGCTCAGATTCAACTGACAGTTATTTTTTTTTTCAAATACCTATCTGCACTGCTGGTAAAATTGTTGATTTCAGCTTTATTTATGTAGAAAAATAAAAAGAATTCTAGGTACTTTTTTAAACATTTCTATTAGCAAATTTAATCTAGGACATAAATCTACAGTAAATCAACTATCACTTTCAAAATATTCTTATCATATCAGTAAAACCTACTTGCTTTCGTTTTTACATGCCTTCAATACGTATACCCATGGAGAGGGTAATTCGAACTTTTGCCACGGGCTCTTCACATAAAAGTTTGATCATAAAGACTTTAACGCATCGATATAGTAAAGGTGATTGATCGAGTCTCTTGTATTTTCAACGCATACAAACGCATATTTGAGACCCCCTTTTTACATTTGCAAATACCTACCGAGACTGCACCAACCCAAGAAAAAACGTGTGCACGATAGCAGCTCTTATTTTAAAAATCGTTCTAGCTTACGCTAAATGCTTATTTTTATTACGACCTTCAAATTATATTAAATGTGAATGCCGTTTACTTAATAATATATTGAATTTTTACGATCTTTGTTAATAATATATTGAATTTTTACGATCTTTGTGCCCTCTTAAGCACATACCAGTGCGTAAGAGGGCATATACTTCAAACATTACTATTTCGAATCGTTTTGTACGAAAATATAAGTTCAAAAAAGCTCTTAAGTTTAAACGAGAAAACATTGTCGTGCTCAATGTGACGTCGTTTGTCTTTGCGCCCTGACCTTTACACTGGTAATGTCATAATTTTTGAGATACAAAAGAAATAAATACCCGGCTGCACAAAACGTCCACTAAGGTTTAATGAACACTTTCAAGCTCTAATTAATGTTTTAAATTTCAAAATTTGTGTCGGTAATGTCTCTAAGCTAATGACAATTTAAGGCACGTTTGTGCAACTTGCTCTAAGCACTATAACTAGGGTAAGTGAATGATTATAATTAATATGATCGCATGTTTGTCAAACAGGTAGAGATTTAATATATGAGCCTTTAATATATGGGCAACAAAATATCAATCTGTTGTATGGCTGTTTATATAGATATTGGTTCCATTATCGGCATCACATAACTTAAGCAATGTCTATGCTATACATAAATCTAAATATATATAACTCAGAAGTGACTGACTGACATAGTGATCTATCAACGCACAGTCCAAACCACTGGACGGATCGGGCTGAAATTTGGCTTGCAGTAAGATGTTATGACGTAGGCATCCGCTAAGAATGGATTTTGATCAATTCTACCCCCAAGGGGATAAAATATGAGATGAATGTTTGTATGAAACTTTATCAATTTTAAACCGATCGGGCTGGGACTTTGCATGCATAAAGCTACTATTACATAGGCATCTCCTAAAAAAGGATTTTGATGAAACTTCAGGTATTTTACACGATATAATGAATAAATATTCGTTAGAAATGCTGCTCAAAGTAACTAAACCACGCGGACGAAGTCGCGGGCAAAAGCTAGTTATGTAATATAATTCTTATTTCAGTCCCTCTTTGTCTCTTTCAACATTGTTCTTGTGCGTGTTCAATAAATAGATACTTTTTTTTTATAGAATTTATTCACGATAACTTGATTTTTTAAGTATTTTTCTTTTGATTTCTTATATTTTCACGCACACTATCTATAAATATATATATATGGAACAATTTTTAAACGGTTTCATCGCGTTTGTATTTAGTTTTATTGACGTTTCTGTTTCATATATTAATGTTCATTAATAACCCCCGTTTATTTATTACCTTATTATTATTGAAAGATAATTAAAAATGTTTTACCACTTTCCTTGAGAAGGGTTATTAAACACCACATCTAATTATTATTCTACTGCGTACGGAAAATGTAATAAGCTGTATCTATAAAGGTAACGTTTATAATTTGACCTCCGTTTCTACGGAAAGTAAATAACTGAAATTCAATTATATAAGTATTTAGTCATGTTTTTCAATGAGCCAGTCACAATTTTTGCTACTGGCCTCGCATATTAAAGATTTGATAACTTTCAAGATGAAGTCTAAGCAGTACTTAACTTACGTTGCATTTTTTTAGCTTTAAAGTCTCATAAATAATAATTGTTCATAAACTTAGGTCCGTTTTCACTAAACTCAGGAGTCGCCTAAATTATGATATACTTTATGTGGTATCATGCGCTAGGTATTTGCGGAATTTGAAATGTGTCAAGGGATAAAAGAAAAATAAATATTTGGAATTCAACTGAACTACTTAGGCGATTCGTAAGATTAGGCGTTTCTTTATTTTTATGCCACCGTTAAATCCAAATAAGAATAATAGAAAGTTCTTCTTCTGGAGCTGCTGTACTATCATTTAATTGTAGACCCGTAGTCTCATAAGTACACTAGAAACTTACTTTGCGAAATTATTTGATCGTATTTTGTCCCTACGTGTTATCCAGAAAATTCCGGAGACGACCCTGTGGGAGATACGCACAACACATGTACTTAAGTGATATATAGTTCCAATTCGCACTTTCGCGTTCGTTCTCTTCTTATAGAACATTAAATCGAAAAGAACAGAAAATGCAGCGACCTAAAAGCAAACCAGAAAGCGTGGATTTTTAAGTGTGAATTTTTTATGAATGCCTCATGCAGCAAAAATTATAGGAAATTTTAATATCTAGACAAATGCTGCTGCATGATGCATTCATTAAAATTCACTCTTTACCTGACGGTTCTTTTACTTTGGTCTTTGCATTCCGATTTGTAGCTCAGTTTAAGTGGAGTTTATTTATACGAGGTATATTTTTTTCAATAGGTAAAGGCCGTGGACTGAAACTGCAACAGCTGATCGACATGGCAGCTCAGATCGCCGCCGGCATGGCGTACCTAGAGTCTCAAAACTACATCCACCGCGACTTGGCCGCGAGAAACGTGCTGGTCGCGGATGCTAATATCGTAAAGATCGCTGACTTCGGTCTGGCTAGACTCATCAAGGTGGGTACTCCTTTACTTGGTCACCTTCTATATCTTCACGCCAGGAGTGGAAAAGCGAGCGCAACGCACGGTCCTTACATACATCTTTCGCTTCCTCCGCTTTCATTACTTTTTTCATACATGCTTGTCGGCTTCTAACATGATCTTTTGGCTATTGGTTGAATTCACAATAAATGTAGCTTTATTGCAACCTCTGTGGGCGATTGATCTCTGAGAACCACTCTGCCACATAGGTCTCCGCATTTTAGTGATAACTTTAAATTACATGTAGTTGTCAATAAATCTTGAAGGTCGTTTATCAAATCGGTCGAGCAGCTAACGTTAGATTAACGAGCAACAACAACAAACAACTACCGGAAATTGGTTGCAAAAAGTATAATTTGACGATCTAAGTTAATTTTAAACTGAACTCGAAATAAAACAATTAACTAAAGACGTAAAGATTAGACGAGCGTTAGTCCATTACATTGCGGGTCATACAAAAACTATTGTGTTCGTCGTAATTTAGTTTTTCCTTTTTTTTGTGAACATTCGTGTCCAGCCGAGAGCCAGTCAAAAAGGTAATGGAGCTGACGCTAATTCTCTATTGGAACCAGCACCGTGAAATTCACATCACACAATAGTGTTGACGTCAATATGACTTGACGACCATTGTCTTGCGATGGTAAACATTGATCTATTGGTTTTTTAATACTGAAACGCAACGGTGCAAACAGAATATATCATTAGCGGTTTATTTATAGAAAACAAGCGTGAAAGTAATTTGTGGTGACCGCAAATTGCTAATTTTAACAAGCACTTGTGGCTTTCTTTGACCTGACGTGATGTCACTACCACAAGGTCGGTGTCGCTATCTGACGTCACGTAAATGCGTCGGTTCATTCAAAGCAACTTTATTATATTTCCTGTATTATCATCTAATCTTATATTTGTATATCTATTTCGAAGAGTCATATCGACGAGGGCGGGATTCTCGATAGTGAAATTTGGATGATTATTGTTGTACTGTTACTTATCTAATAATATACCTTTGTAAATAAAATTGTAATGTTGAATACGTCACCTCGTGAACGGCAACGTGACGATTTGTATTTGATTGGTCGTTTTAATTCAACATTATTGTTATTTTATTCCTTTAGATATAACTATTATAGAAAAGTATATAATATTAAGTATTATGTTCGAATAACGAATGTTCGAAATATGCATGGTTTATGTTTTTGCGATTCCGTAAAAAATACATAATATTCATTTTAAATATAGGGCACTATTTATTTATTTATAAAGTACCTAAAAGAATAGGTATCCTTAGAAAAAAATATATGTTGCCATTTTAGTTGCATAATTAATTTCGATGACCTTATAGCTGTAGTCTAACATTGCCATAATGCTATTTCTAATACACTACTTAAAGATGACACATCTCCTTATTTGCCTATAGTTTGAATGAGTTTGCAGATATTATTTATTTAGTTTACCCGGCTGCACGTCAGATTTCTACAATATATAGCAATTTTCTGCAATGAAATTTGACATCTACCTTCAATTAATTAAGGTTTAAAATCGAGAGGGGAAATTTGACTTGTAGTCTGAGGTGCAGTTGACTGTACATCAACGTCGAGGCTCATATAAGACAATGAGACTTGAGGTAGCTACATCCCTGACTGGGGCTTAATATGGATCAGTGTAATTTAAAACATTTAAAGATTTCAACTTGACATTTGCTTGCAGGAGGATGAGTACGAGGCGCGTGTCGGTGCCAGATTCCCAATCAAGTGGACGGCGCCAGAGGCGGCAAACTACAGTAAATTCTCTATCAAGTCAGACGTTTGGTCCTTCGGTATTCTTCTTACTGAGCTTGTCACATATGGAAGAACACCTTACCCAGGTAAAATATTTTACCTTCAAGTGAATAATTATTTCTTTGGCACTCACGCACTAGGCTATTCAATTGTTGCTTTAGTGAGATTATAAATAATAAGTGTGTACACACTTACACACTAATGCAAAGAAATGTTCTGCGCGATCACTTACCTTAATATATATGATTACGTTTTATGTTTTAAATGTTTTATCAAATGTGAGAACGCCTTTAAGTCTCAAAAAGCTTCCTGTGCCCAAAACCAAGACAGATCATAAAAGTGTTCAAAGACAACCTAAAAACCAATCGACTGTTATCATCCGCACAGGCATGACGAACGCGGAAGTGATACACCAAGTGGAGCACGGTTATCGTATGCCGTGCCCGCCCAACTGTCCGGCGGCTCTCTACGAGATAATGCTGGAGTGCTGGCACAAGGACCCGCTTAAGCGGCCCACCTTCGAGACGCTACAGTGGAAGTTGGAGGACTTCTTCACCATGGACAACTCCGAGTACAAGGAGGCGTCCGCCTACTGAGCCCGGCCTTCCCTGCCGCCCCACCGACACGCACACTCGCATCATGTAAGCGTTATCATTATTCACTTATCGACGGGGATGCAGGACGATATATGTTTTATAGTTATCTCAAATTAATATGGATTTTTAAATTCTGAAGAATTTGTTATAGAGTGAGGATAAACAATCGCGGAAATATTTCAGATTTCAATTAAATGTAGGAAATATCCAGCTAATGAATAGTGTCAAATTTCAATATCATCATCATCGGCAGCCTATTAATGACAACATTGCGGGGGTAAGGCCCTCTATATGGATGGAATCGAATAGGGAGAATAGGTCATGAAGCACGGAGGAGTTCGTTATAATAAAATTTTGGTAACCCATCCTGTGACCGACCATTGCAAAAGTTGCTTAAAAATGTATCGCAGATCGAGCGCGCTAGCCACTGCGCCATCGAGCTTCTCAAATAATAATTTCATTAAATGAATAAATAATAGTTTTCACTTAAAAAAGAATAAAACTTTAAATTGTTACTCAGTCATCCAAGTAAAGATAGCTACTTTTATGTTATGGATAGTAGGGTCGTTGCAAATCTGACTGAAAATCCATCGTCTCATGAAAATCGCAAAGTTCTCGGACTGATGATCCGGCTCGGAGAGCATCGTTCATTCTTTTCAAATACACCGAGAGAACAGCTGGGAACTGACCGGGACCGACCAGCCGGTTCATATAGATACGGCTGGAAGAACAAAGCGGGATGCGTTCATAATCGAGCGTGTCCTCTAAAAAGATTTATCTCTTAATCCTGAGCAGTCCTAGTTGTGCTTTCGTTTTGTGTGTGAACGAGTAATTGCAACCGGTCGGCTGGACGAGCGCGAAAGAACACGCACAGCCGGTCGACTTTTCTTTTTATTTCACATTAAGAGCATAAGGTTTGCTCTCACGCATCCTAAATAATCAAATGAAATGGAAAAAGTAAACCTTATTGAACTGTTTTAAAGGTGATAAAAATCTGGTCTCCTTTCCGAGCTGATATCTGTTTGAACGTAAACTAATGCGTATATTTTCGTGAGACGCAGCGAATCATCTGTCAAGTGTGCAACATTGAATTTCATATATTTGTCCGTTCTTATATTCCGTGACACTTCTTCAGACAGATTTTTTTTTTACCTTCGTTTATTAATCATTATATCTCGCAACTAAGTGTTTACACGTATTAACATACCGTTTTACACGCATTTTAAACTTACTAACAACACAACCGAACGTCTGCAGTACCTAATTCGGGTATGTTTGATGTAGACACCGGGCCTCTACCACATGCCGCCTGAGCTGCAAATGTTGCACGGCAGCGCGTCAATGCAGCACCTGCAGATGCACGCGCTGGCTGCCCACCACACCACCCTGGGGCAGGTGCAGCAACACCAGCTGCAGCAGCTCCAGCAGCAGCAGCAACTGCAGCAGCAGCAGCAGCTCCAGCAGCAGCAACAGCAGCTCCTTCAGCAGCAGCAGCTTCTTCAGCAGCAGCAGCTCCAGCAGCAGGCGTTGAGGGCGAGGCCCGCGTGCCATCATCACTCGCGTCACGGCACCATCGCCTACCGTGCGCCCTAACACATGACTTTACCGATAAGATCACTACGCACTCGGTGAGACTACCCAACATATAAACAATACCTTTATACTATTCACCTTTGATTTACCAGGAGCTTGCATATTGCTTGTGGTAAATGAGTAATAATAATAATTATGCGAGCCAAATAAGGACTGTCAAACAGTCATCTTTGTTCGCATTCCGCTTCAACTTCAGATACTGTGGTGTGGAAATAATATTATTGTTGTATGATATAACGGATTACGGCCTCACAGACGTTTGTAATTGAACCCTTATTCATAAAATGGCGACGTTTCTATCGTGGTCAGCGTTAACATTACGATAAAAATTGACAAACTTCATATTTACCAAGAAACCCAGAAAATATATTTTATTAATTTTTGATAAATACTAATCATAATTCAAGAATTTAATACATTTATGAAGTTAAATGTATCCAAAAATATTGGGGGAAATTTGTTTTCTTTTCTGTCAGTACTAAAATGACGGCTATGCCATGAAGTTGGTAGCAAACCCGATCCTATTCTTACTTGGCTCGTATAGTTGTTGTCGGTAATAAGATTTTATCGTACAAAAAAAAATGGGGTCAATTCTGTTGTGCAATAAGATCCAACTATTATAGCGCATGGTGAATCTTCGTTTGTGCAGAGCAGACCTACTGATGTTGAAGATAGTCGAACGTACGATGAAAATGTATTAATCTTATTTCGATATGCATAAGATGTCAAATACAAACTTTCTGCAAATCAGGTTTGATTGAAATCAGGCGCTTCGAAATTTAGGTATATCGGTGAGCTACATTGTATCTCACTGTAACGTTCTATGAATTAAAAAATATAATTTTGTTTTATTATTTTTCTGTAGTCACGTGTAATCAGAGTTATAATTATACTCCTGTATACAATAATGTAATAAGTTTACTTTTACTTAGTTATTAACAACAAAAAAAACTGATAGGTTGAAAAAATTCTCGTTTGCGCAACAGAATTGCCACCGATATCGTAAACCGTCTCTAATAAGGAAGACTTTCTAGCGCACATTAACACAGACAAAAGATTTTAAAAACTCGCTTAAAAGATTGACCCGTGAGCGATCAGCAATGCGATTCCGTAAAAAATATGTATTTGTATAAAAGAACAAAACAGTATCGATTGATTATACGTGTCTCAGATATAATAATAATAATTTGTTTCTCTTACACAACAGGATATTCTGTTCCTATGTCATTTCGAAACTCACTTATGCTATGAAAATTAATACCGATTCAAGGTTAAGCGGATATCGCTTTTGAAGTGATTCGAACACCTGAGTGAATTCGAATTCGGGTTTGGGTTATTACAGAATCACAGGGTCGGTATCGGGTTTTAAAACATCTCAGACACGAATTAAAATCTTTTATGATAGAAAAAATCTTTTGCCGTGTTTTAACGAGTGTCAGTTGTTATTAGAGGCGATTATATTATCGATAATACTTAGTCAAAATCGAGTGCAAGTGTATCTTTAATGTACTGTGATGTAAGGGTGCCCGCCGACAGTCACCGCCCAACGCTACTATATGCTTACGGACGACCGATTTGCTACATAATTAGTAACCATTATGATCTTTATATCACATAAACGTCATATGTCTTGGGTCTACACACAAACCCTAACGAGTCACAAAATTAATGTTTTCGTTATGGTCCGTAAGCGTATTGTAAAAGAGTCCGAAAGTTCAATGCTGTTAGTTTGTCCTCCCGTCCTGTAATGTAATGCGCTTGTCGTGATCAAAATGAAATAGTCCGCAACATTCATGAACACTGCAGACAATTTCACTAGAGGGAGTTATGCAATAATAATCATAAATCACCCATTCACTCCTAGGATCTGAATTTGTATAATTTCTATTATGATTATTAAAACGTTAATTCCACATTATACATAAATCGAATGTAACAAGCTTTACTGCGATGTGTTAATCTAAATATATAATTGGAACACCTATGCAGTAAAGCTGAATTTGTTTAAATCTTATTCTAAATAACAACATAGCCAGTCGCAAACTTGTATGTTTACACTTTTATATTTCTGATATTCATCGATTGTGTCGATAATACATCGACAAGCTTGCGATCGCTGGCTGCGTATAGACGTTATTTCGTCGACCGGTTGATAAGTTTAGTTAAGACTGTCTACGATTTCACTTAAATATACTTAGCGTACCATAGGTTAACTTACATTTCAAGTGTTGGATAAGCCTCTTTATGTAGGATGTTTGTCGATGTAACGTGAAAAGTCGAGGAAGCCGCTTTTTAATGTTGCATTGCTTTGACGAATTTGGCGCTATCGACACGTATCGAAAACCGTTTATTTTTTCGCCATCGTTAATTTAGCTTTTTAATGGAACGCAACGTTTGTTTATATTTTCATTTTATAGATATACATGAAATATATCTAAAAAAAAGTATCATTCATATAATAAGTTAAAATCTGAAAATAAATTTAATTTTCAAAATTTCACGGATAACGCTATCTTCTGTCACGCCGTCGCTATGACGTCACGCCCATCTAAAACGAATATCGTTCTATGTATGAATAAGGTTCAATTCACAAGTTCTGATATGAGTAGAGAGGGTCGTGACGACAAGCGCAGTTTGCAGTCACGTGACAATGAGTATAAAATATTTGTTTTCTTTTTTCACAATTAATTTAAGTGATATTATAAATATACTACGCATGATTATCGGTAATAGTATATTAAACACGACCAGAAAAAAAAAACTATTTATTTTCGTTTACTGTCTACATCCGAATTTGCGAGTATACTTTTGAATCAGTAATCCCGGCTCAGACGACTATGCGAGGCAATTGACGTTGATATTAGAGGCTACATTTAATTGGCAGACAAACAAATCGGTTCAGCTAGTACGCAAGACAGGCGGTGCATCGGTGAAGGAAATGCGTGCGCGCTAGTGTGCGATGTTAGGAGGAAATTTAGGTTCGGCAGGGATTTTATTATCGTGTTAAATCTAACACGATTTAGTGAGGATTTACGTTTCGAAGAGGCGCATTAATCTATTAGGTATTTCACTTTCGTATACCATGTTTAATGTAGTATCTTGGTGATAGATGCCAAATAATCCTAATAAAGAACTGAATTTTATATACATATTAACTGTTCTGAGGGTAATTTAGTGTAGGTGTTTATTATTTATGTAACTTAAAGTGGTGAGCTTTCGTTTTAACTCGATGTATCCAAAAGCGTATACCACAGTATTTATTTTCGTAACGTTTTAAAATGTATCTCGTACGTATATTGTGTTCCCTATTATATTATGAATAAAGTACATCTATGTGCTCAACATTAGTTCCGTTCGTATGAATGAATACAAAACTGACATTTCATTTGTGCCAAGACTTTTAGTTTAAGACGAAAGTGTAACGTTGCCACATTTCCGACAGTCAATAACATAATGTATGTATTCCTCTAAAAGATAAGTTAAACAATTGGCCTAAGTAAATTAGTGTTTTTCAATGTGTAGTTTTTGTATTCCTAACTTTTTAGTATTAAATGTGTATTCATATTTATAACTTTGTCAGAACCTTCTGTAAGTTGATGCTGCACTCGGAGGCGGCAGTGTTGCTTATTAAGTTAAACCCGGTGCTTAGTATTTGTGACGTATACACACGTACACGAATACTTTATTGTCACATCCTCAGAACATTTAAAAAGATAGACATATTTATATAAACATGGAAATGAACATTGAATATGAACGACGATTATTAATTTAAATTTTGTACTGTGTCCAATATGTTATTATAATATTGTTCTTTTCACATTCACATGTAAATAGTACTCGAGTTTAGTATTGGTAATGAGTGATATTAGAGTGTTGGTATTAAAAAAAAAATGTTTTAAAACAGAGTATGTCGTTTACAGTAATCTCGATCATTCCAATTGGATCGCCAGAAAAGTTGTGACATAATACTTAAGGACATTATACATATAGCGTTTTATATCACCATGAAAACAAAAATGCAACTGTGTCGCACAAATGATATTTAAAACAATTTAATTCTAATAATAAGGTGCTTAAGTATTTGCATTTCTATGTCACAAATGGTAATTGTCTTTAGACGAGTGATTGATTACTCACTGCCAGAGTTACAGTGCAATTAAAAACGAGATTTACAGATAATATTAATGTTTCATTTTGTATTTATTATAATGTCAGTATTTTTTTATATGTATAGATATATTTATACACAAAAATCATTTTTTATCAATACTCTTTTGTTGTTGTTGTAAATAAGTCATTCTCATTTAACTCGTAACGTAGTGAGCAGTCACTCGTCGATCGGCTACATGTTTCATTGCACTGTGGATAGAGCACGTTAATCTAAGGACATGTTAAATTTGATTGGTCTCGATTATTATATATCTGATTTTGTACTTTCACACATCGGCAATGTGACAATGATTGGCAAAATAAAGTTCCATAATAATACAATGAATTCCAACTGAATTATTTACTTGTTTTTCTCTTATTATTATATAATTTATTTTTTACTGTTTAAGTTATAGCTGTATAATAAATACGCTTTAGGCTTGTAATGCTTTATCAGAATGGCTAAGTTCGCTATCTTATATGGCAATATTATGATTAAATTTTATTAGTTAGCCAATTTTAAAGTATTTTTATTATAAATATATCGCCATCACAATTGAAAAGGTCGCCGAGACTTAGTAATAAGATTTGAAAAAAATGTGTGTTTAGGTATACATATATATATTTTAATTAGAGTTTATTTAGTAATTGTTGCTGTGTTACTCGACATTTATACATGGTTTACAGTAATGTACAGCTTTAGGATGCGTCAGTGATGGTAAGGTGAAGTCGAAAAAAAGAATTCAAGTGGGACTGATGTTAGTTGATACTGTTTGACACGAATGATAAGGTCTTATTACCTCCGAGTATCAATTAAATCTATGTTAAGTTCTCTTACCGGTGTAACACTGTCACGATGCATACAATTAAAATTAATTATTATTATTCTCATTGCTTACGATCTCTTGATCACAAATCGTAACTTTTGATCTCCATTTTATTTATCAAACGTTACGCGAAGTTTGCGTGTGTGATAGTGTGACACCGGCGTCGGTTATTATTATGACTACTATTATATTTCACTTATTTGTATAGTTTTTTTAACACAACAATAAATATAAATGTGACATAAGTTGTGGTTTTATTTATCACCAGATGCGTTTTTAAAAAGATTTCTTATATTCGAATTTAAATAATATTCTCAAAGCGAGCCATATGTTAAAATGTTTCTTTCTCTCATATGGAAACCAATCTTCAGATATGTATAAATATTAGATAACATGACATACTTAACTCAGATCGTAAAAGAAGTTAAAGCACTAGTATTATGGAAATTTGAAATCACTAAGGTTTATTATGCATAATGTTTATTAGATTAATAATAATTGGTGATGATAACAAAACAACAAGTCGAACTGAAAACACTATATACAATATTCTTTTCTTTACATTGGCATTAGTGCTTTTTTTAAATATTTCATTATCTCAATTTGATATCATTAGTGACAGAAGCCATAACAATCATTTTCTAGAAATGAATACTGTTATTTACACACATTATCAAGTAATGACATGTGTTAACTTATCATTCAACAATCTGATCCTTCTCTTATGTTCATCTGTGAAAATATTTTCTTTGATACCGCACAATAATATAGTATCTTGCTCAAGTCTATTCAATATCACATCCACTTTGTTAGAATCGAATTTCACCTTTTTACTTGCTGGTTCACCATCACTTTCATTGTCAAACAAACTGTCTACATCTGCCAGATCAAAATTACTACTACAAGCGTTCTGTGTTTGATCATCAGCAACAGACTTGGCCGTTTTCCTATGTTCGATACATTTGTGTTGATATTCATAAGAGCCAATGGAAGTTAATTGTTCTTCTAAGTCCGTATAATCAAATGGTCTTCTCTCATTTTTAATAAAACTTCGCCAGACCTCTAAAAGAGATTCATCACAGGAAATTATCGAAGATATTCTCATATCTAAATGTTTATTATCATATGCTCTTGCAACCTTAAAAAAATTATTCCTAATAAATTCATCTTGTATCAAATATTTAAATGTTTCGTTGATAATCTTTGTAACTTCCGTATTATTTTCATAGTAAATTGGAGTTGCAGCTAATTTACAAAACAAATCCATAAGTAATAGTGTAAATTCTGTATTTTTCAGCATTATGAAATTCAATATAACATGTAAAATCTGAAAATAAAAAGAAATTTACAGTTAATTGAAAAGTACAAATAATTTATTGTATTTTATCAATACCGCAACCAGAATACTAATAACTAATTAAAATAATTTCTCTGCAAATATGCAGGACCAACAACCAATGACAGAGTTATTTTGTTTTATATTAAAAAAAAATAACTGTTAAAAAAAATAATAACCTAAAATATTTTTCAGATAAATTATTATCTATAGAAGCCGGGGGAGGCGAAGACATAACTTTCACGTGGCGCGAGGTGATGTCAGACGCTACAAAAATCATATGGATCCTTGTGACGCTGAATGCTACCCATCTAGCGTGAAGAAATGGTCGTGAGTGATATGGCAAAGAAAAGAATTCAAAGTGTAAACAAAAATAGGGACAACATATTTTGTCTACGATATAATATTCTTATTTTTTTGTCCGCTTGCTGCTTGGATTGATCTTCTATCAGCCTAAGGGAGCACTAAGAGGTTTTCTTAAATAAAACCATAAACTATCTTTCTCTTCACGCCGTATCCGTTGCGTGTTAGGAAAAATCTACATATGGACCCTGTTAAGCAGAAAGGTTTCAACTGACATAAACGTCATTTTGAGATATTAGGCATCAAAGATTTTGTAACCGCCCTATTTTTATTTTATTATAACTTCGTGTATAAATAAACGTTTGAATTGAGATTTTGCATATAACTAGAAGGCTAATCTAATTTTATATAAATGATGATAATTTTCTGCTATAGTATCCTATTTTACTAGAAAATAATAAAATACGTTCAACACCTTTCTGCTTATACTCGCTATGATTAATAACTTGCATCTAAACAGCATCAAGTGTACTTGAAATCTTTTAACAAATTTAATTATAAAATAAACAATGAGTATATAAAGGATAAAAAAAACTAAAATATTATTATTTAGTTCCATTTATTTAGATATTAATCAGTCTTGAGATTACAAAGTAGGTACTAAGTATTGTTTTACTTAGGCACTAATATTTATTGTAAACATAATCATGTCTTATAAATAATAGATATTTAGACTTTATTTTTAATCGAAATCATTCTACCTCTTCTTGATCGTCCTTCCTTATTATTGATTTGTCCGGGCTCTAAAATTGTATTTTCACTAGAAGAAGGAACTGGTAAGTAATCTTGGTCAGTTGTAACATTCATAACGGATAAGTTGCTTTTCGTGGTATTATCGGTGCAAATAGTTTCGTTATTTTCAGTATTTTTATAAACTGTTTTCTTTTCGGAGACTTCAACCATGTGGCCTTCTACTAGTTCTATTTCTATATTTGAAATATTGGACGACAACCCAGAAAAAAATATGACTACACCTGGATTGATCAAACTGTAGAGTACATTCTAAGTCGGCCTGTGATAATGAAATGTTGGATTGGTCAATTACTTTATGAATTTCATTGCCGGTGGAAGTCAATATTATAGAATTATTATTCTGAATAGGAATTGTAGAAACATTTTGCACTATGATAGAACCTTCAAAAAAGGTTTCAGACTCTGTATTTATAACAGGTAAATTTAATGGAAAAACGACTTGACCATCTCCCGGGTTATATAATACGATACATTCCTGGAATTTGGGGTCTAATATTGAAAAGGAATCTTGGTCTAACGGAAGATGTGCAGAAAATTCCTGCGTACACTCTTGATCTGCTGTAGCGTGAATAATTATGGGATTCGGCACAACTTCGTTAGCGCAATCAAAAGTACCATTAGAAATATATTCTTGAGACAGCATATAAATTGGTTGGTTTTCAATAGAATTTCTACTTTTTGCTAAAGCTGTAACCTCCACACCACAGTTTATAATGTAATGTTCACAATCTTCTTTTGAAAGTAACGGGGTTGTCTGCAAGCTACTTTCATGATTAATCAACATACTAGGACTAGTATTTACTTTTAGTAATTCAATAGGTTGCGAATGCTTTCCTTTAATTTGATTTAAAGATTCGTTTGAGTTATCCAGATCTTCTTGAAACTCTACTTCAATCTCCATTTGTCCTGTTGTTTTATTTTGACTATCACTTGACTTCACGACATGTGTCTTCGTTTTATTTTTTCTACAACAGAGCAAAAAGCAAATTAACGGATGAAATATCAGTTCCAATAACTAGCTGTAAGTACCTACATTGTATCAGTCTATGAGTCAGCACAACTTTTTTTCTTATATATTTTTTATATATTCGTACAAACTACAACAGAATACGAAGAAATATTACTACAAATTCAATACAGTTTCCAAGAAAATGTTGTTTAGTTTCGCAGAAAGTTTGCCCTAAAATTACAATTATCTAGTTACGGTACAAAATAATGAATTTAATCAGATAATGTAGGTACTTAAGTAAGTAGGCAGTAGAAGTAGACACTGGAAAAATAGTTTGTCTTCAGTTACAGCTAGCATATGAACTTACTTTAAGTCGCTGTTTAAGTCAGGCATATTATTAGGTTGTGAATGGTTTGCTTTTTAATGATTTATAGTTTTATTTAAGCTATCCGGATTTTGGTGAACCCCTACTTCAACCACCATTGGTCGTGTTAGTTTACTTTGACTGTTACTTGACTTTGCGACATGTTTTTTAGCTTTTCTTCTTCTACAACAATGCAATAAATTAGTGCGTACACTGTCAGATCCTACAAACTAGCTTATGTCCATAAAAAATAATTTCATGTCCAAAAAACTGTACAACAGTTACTTTAACAACTACTTATACCTACCTACTGAATATCTATCCATCTGACATATTTTCATTTATTTAAAAATGAAAATATGGTAGATGGATTAAACAAATTAAAATCATCAAATTGTAATTTGTTTAATCCGTCATTAATTTAATTAAACAAATGTAATGTAATTTGATTAAACAAATTAAAATTATCAAATTACCTAGTAATTATTAGTATTGAACTTAGGTTTAAGTAAGTTATAAAAGTATGTACCTAGGTAGTAGGTAAACTGGGTACTGGGGAGGGGATATACTTATCAGGAATGGCTTTTGCATGTTAATTAATTATAACTTCTGTTTATGTCAGGCTTAAACTACCTGTACAATATTAAATTATTGAGTATTAAGCCCAAATGCGAAATAACCTACGGCTCAGACCAAATAAAAAGTATAGACGGAGTTTTGCCTAAGAGAAAAGTGAAGCCGACAAAACTACGCCTCGACGTATTCGTACACAGTTTCACGCACACATACATAACGAAACTACGCCTTCCTTATCAGTCTAACTAAAGACAGCGTGCGGAACGTTTCATTATAAAAAAAATCAAAAATTTCTTACTAACTGCCGAATTGTGTAGTAAAAGGTTGTAAAAACCAATCCTCAAAAATAAAAAGCAGGATGGAATCACATTTCACACATAAGTATTGAAGAAAACTTACATTTTCAGTAATTTAAAAATTAAATTTAAGTAATTGCTTGGAACACAAAACCTCAGCCATATATTACCATCGTTAAACGTTATTATTTACCCCAAAATCAGGTAACTTTAATTTTATAAAGCGTTATTTCTAACAAAACACAAATTACGTCATGTATTTTTTTCTTGTTGTTTGGAAATGATTTTAATAATAAATTTTGCATTCAAAATGCTACATAGTGGTCCAGAGCACAGATATTTAAGTGTTAGAATAAGGAAGTAAAAAATAAAAAACGTGTTTAATTTTTTAACTTCTTTATTTTTACTAAACGGGTTTGCATACATTTTTTCATTTCCAAACCGACATCAAAATGTGAAAGAGAAGTGGATTTCAGTCATTCCTAATAGTCGAAATGAACCTTCATGGAATCCAACTTCGCGTAACGTAGTTTGTTCGACTCATTTTAAGAGCGATTATATGTATTGGGTTGGCACAAAAGTAATGAGACACACTAGAAAAATCTATAACATTTCCTTTTTATAATCAATTTTTTCGATAATATTCTAGAATGTTGTAGAACATTCTAGGTACTTCTGGTGTAGGGCATATAAAGCGGTGCTCGCGATTTGTTTAGTCAGTTTGAAGAAAAATGGACGAGCGATAAGTTCGAACACTATACTTATACGAGTACTTGTTAGGCCACAGTGCGCGGGCTGCGGCTGACAATATCAACAATGCATTAGGCGCTGGAAGTACAAGCCATGCGACGGTGTCCCGATGGTTTGACCGTTTTAAATCAGGAGACAGGAGCCTTGAAAGTCAGCCACGCTCAGGGCGACCACCCGCAGTGAATGATGACGATTTGCGCCGCGAACTGCAGTTGAATCCGGATGCTACCACTCGTGAATTAGCAAGCACTTAAATGCAGTCACCACGCCGTGGAACACCATCTGCATGAGCTTGGTTATCGAAAAGTTTTGGCTCGGTGGGTACCGCACATCCTTACAGACGCCAGTCGGGCAGTCCGTGTCGCTATCTGTCAGTCACTTTTGCTGCGACCCCGACGTAAAGAGTTTTTGTCAGATCTGGTTACTGGAGATGAATCATGGATTTATTACGAGAACGATACACGTCGTGCTTTTTGGCTGCCTCGAGAAGAAACGCCACCAACTCAACCGAAGCCGAGTCAAAAGAACCGCCGAAAAATTCTGCTTTGCTGTTTCTGGGATGCGCAAGGCATACTGTTTTATGAGCTATTACACAATGAAACTATAAACGCTGACAAATATTCAACCCAGCTTACCAAATTATCTGCCGCTATCAAGAAAAAACGACGAAGACGAGTCAATGTAGTTTTACTGCACGATAACGCTCGACCTCACGTCGCATCTGTGTTTCGCCGGCAGTTGGAGAACTTGGGCTGGGAGACGATACCCCACCCACCTTATTCCCCAGACCTCGCCCCATCAGACTATCATTTGTTTAGAGCCCTGAAACAGCATTTGCGGGGTAAACAATTTAATGATTTCTCTGACGTAGAGGCGGAGTTGAACAACTTTTTCGAGGCACAGTCATCAGAGTGCTGGGCAAAAGGCATCCAAACTTTGCCGGATCGTTGGCAAGAAGTCTTAGATACTAATGGTAATTACATCATAGACTAAACTTTTTTTATTGTAATAATAATAAAAAAGTAAAAACTTAAACCAAGTGTCTCATTACTTTTGTGCCAACCCGATATTATACTATAAAAGGGTTACGTCGAATAAAGCAAAACTTAAATCCAAAGGTTTCAAACTTTCTATATATTAAAATTTTAGTAAACATAGTGGAAGTTTTCAAACTTAACTTAAAAATTAATTAAATAGTCTCTCTAATGTATGGCCTCCAATAATAATTACCTACTCTTAAAGATTTTAGAATATCTATTCTGATATTGACAAACGAATTTACATTATATTATTAAACAGCATAGCGTTAACGTTAACTTTATAACGTCGTAACGTTAAGTTATTGGGGTGTTTTTAATGACTATGGTCACACTGGCACGCACACTACAATTGCTAAAAATCGGCTTCACTTTGTTATTCAGCGAACTCCGTCTTTACTTTTTATTTGGTCTGAGACCTACGGAATATAACCTACCTAGTTTATTTTTAGTTTTAATACAAATAAGCATACTTACCGTATGCAAATATTCAATTTACCTTCACTGATGTCTTCTTATAAATTATACTCTTCACTTTATCACAATACTTTTAATTTATTACTACTAAAACTAAACACGAAAAGACTCTGATGGCTGTTGCCGGCCGAATGTAAACAAAACAAGTTGAATCGTGTAGATAGATACTTACCTAGCCGTAACGGAAAATGTTATTCGTTTAAAGGTGTCAAATGACACAAATACTAGTAGAGCATACACATATACCCGATTTAGAAATATGCATAAAGATTTTAAGGATCTGTTACAATACTTCTGCAAAACATAAAATTTTAGGTAAAGTTATCGGCATTAAGGTGTCAAAATACACTTGATACCTTTTGACGAAACATCATTTCGCCAAATGGGGTCAAGTAACGTGAGTTCTTTTTGCAAATCTCGAAATGAGCCTCATTGAGTTTTGCATAACCTTATTTATTTAAATATCTCAGAGCACATTATTTTTCCATAGTTGGAACCTAAAGAGTCCGATAGAAATTTTCAATACGAATCCAACGGTACCAATAACTCAATTTTCGATTTTATGTCACTTGAAACCATTTTACAGAACAGGGTCCATATGTACTTTCATTCTAAATTAATGTAACTTAAGGGGCAATAATACGTAAGGTGCCCTAAACGGGCAATATTTTTCTGGAATTGTAATGATGATCTATATACATATATTAAATAACATCACATTGCTCAGATTCCAAGATGAGTAGCTTAAATAATAGAGTATTTGAGACAAACAACGAAGGTATCCCCACACCCAGACCCGAGACAATATAAAAAAAATTCGTCATTCGCCCGACCTGGGAATCGCACTCGGGACTTTAGAACCACTTAGCAACAATGGCCCGGCAACGTTGCAAGAAATGCTAGCCTGGTTAAATGCTAAAACATTGTTATGGCCGATATTCAGTGCCGAATTAAACCAGAACTGGGCCTGTGGCAAATTCGCTCGCCCCCGAACAAGAAAGTCGTCCTTTGCTTTCCGCATAACACAACACAACAAAACTGTGACATGAGTTTTATCAATTTATGTTCATACTGAAAATATTAGTGTAGTCAGAAACGTGGCTTAAATTTACTTCTTACATTTTTAATATCGACTTAAAAATTTAATTTACCGACTCTGAAATATAGCGAGGCTCCTAATTGCGCAGGGACCGTAGCTGGGATTAGTCACATAACAAAAGTAGCAAATACATTTACTGCGTGGCTTATCCGACCCTGCTGATATTGTTAAAAACTGGGATGGCCAGGTATAAGTTGCCGAAAAATATTTAGCATAGCAATAGGACGCATTACTGCTAATTTCTGTCGCCAGACTGCAGCACTGGCACATTTAGTAAACAATAAACGTCAAACATCATTCACAGACTATTGAGCAAAGAGTAAAGAACAGTAAGCATAGTCGGAATTTCATTATTTTTTAATTTATTATTAGAGTGTAATTTAACCAATCATCGCTGCATACTTAGGTGAAACAAGGAAGGGAATCATTTATTTCCAAAAGGTTTTTACCTTTGATTGAAAAAAAAACTTTGTTCACTACATGTGATAGTGCTGCCATCTGCGTTTATCTTTGCGTAATATTCTCTGTAGAAAACTAGTATTCACATACCTTGATCAAATAGGAGCTCGTGGATTTTATAATATATATTATAGTCAATGTCAACGAAACTAACGCCTCTACGTATTCGAAAAAATACACTGTCGCTATGTCTAATGTGTCTGACACAAACCCTAAACGTTTAGGACACGCCCTCATCCATCCTTCTATCAGAAGATCCTCTGAGCCTTCTAAAGCTCTACAAGAGCATGTGGCTGCCAATAACATAGATTTGATCTGAAATAAAGACTGAATTAACAAATGAAAATGTATTATTGAAAAGGGAGCCCTGAAGAGTGTTCTTTATAGCAGAATAGGGCTGTAAACTGTAACGGTGTGCTGTACCACCGTTTACTTCGGCCTAGGTTTACGCATGCAAATATTTAATTATATCCTGTAATAGCATCCAAGTTTTTATTAAGAAACCCAAAAAGGGGTATGTATTTGTTTTATTTAGCAATTTTCAATTTATAATTAGGTAAACATACAAACTGTTTTTATATTCATTTTTTTACAGTTTCTTTTCTGTTCCCATTATTACTATAAAATAAATCAATTCTCAATCTAGTCAGCCTTTCTTTAATTCGCCAAAGCATCGAACTCGTCACAAGACGGCTTTTTTAATATTTTAATTTTATGTGTCATTCATATAAAATTTAATTTTCAAAATTTCCCGCGCTAACTTCATCTTACGTCACGCCCGTCTAAAACTAATATAGATCTATAATAAGGGATTCATTTGCTCATTGGTTAAAAGAAAAAGGGCTGGGCATGCTGTAGTCTACTTGTGCAAGCAACATTTTCCTCAAACGGGGTAAGCAGACATTTTGTTGACTGTAAATATGCGTAAGGTTTAATTCTAAATTCTGATATGAGTATAGGAATACAGGGGCGTGATGTCACACACTGTTTAAAGTCCGTTTAAAGTCACGTGATATCGAGTATATAATGTTTATTTCTTGATATAATGATAATATAATGATAATTAATTTAAGCAAATTTTAACCGACTTCAAAAAGGAGGAGTTCTCAATTCGACAGTATGTTTTTCTGTTTGTTACCTCATAGCTTTTTACTGGGTGGACTGATTTTAATAATTCTTTTTTTATTTGAAAGATAGTGCTTGTCGTGTGGTTCCATTTCAAATGGGGTCCAGCCCTGCGCTTCTGTAAAAGCTGAAACCCGAATTCCAATACACTCAGGTATCCGAATTCACTTCAAAAAGCAGCATCCACTCAACCTTGAAATTGTATTAACGTTTCGTGGCATAAATGAAGTGAGTTTCGAAATGACATAGGAATACAATATCTGAGACACGTATATTCAAACAATTTTATTTTGTATTTTTATACAAAAAAAAATGGAATCAATAGAATTTTTACACTAAATGACGTGAATCGGACACAAGAGTGAATTCGAATTCGGGTCTGGATTTTTACAGAATCGCAGGGCAGATCTGGCAATAGCATCTATGAGAAAACCATATAAGTCTTAAATTTGCATTAAGTATGCGTGATGTTTGTTATCTCAATTTTCAGCATAGTATTTGTCAGACTTAGGGAAGGTAAAATGTAGGTTCGCACTTCAACACGGTTTTGACGCGATTTTCAGTATCTTTTTTTAGTATTACCTTTTATATAAAAATATCAATATCACTAAAAACCATGAAATTAAAAACTAAAAAAAAAATAGAACCGACTTCAAACTTAAAAGGAGTGAAAAAATAATACTTAACTCAAAAGCGACTTATTCAAGAAAATGCAATTGAAATCGGGCGCCTGGGTGATTCTTAAAAAGTGAGGATAAAACCTGTCCAATCCCAATACTTCTTCCTAATCAAACCATAATTAATAGCAACAAGTTTTTAGATATTTTGAAATACTAGCACAACTATTTACACACTAAAGAAAAATACTAAAGATAGTTCCATTAGAAATTTAAGTCAAAATGTGCCTCAGACGTCATTATCTCGTATGTCCCATGTGGCTGCGCGTGGATGTTATGTCTGATAAAAAAATCATCCAAACCTGAACATCTTATTTCTATATGCCAATTCGTCCTCAAATGTTCAAACTCTCTAATCATCGTAAATTACATACATTTGTTTTATTTTAATATAGGAAACGAACCCACTTTAAAATTGTCATTAAAAAAAAATCATTAAACTCAGCAAGGATGGTTTCGTAAATTTTCGTTGAATTTTCAAATTCACGTTGAATCAAAGCCCGCGATACTTTCCCCGCACCTCTCTCAGACGAGCTGCGAGCTTTGAACGGAGTGGATGTGACGTGTTTGTCGACGAGGTAAGTTTACATTTCGTTCTTACAAATTTGTCATGAAAGAAGTCATTATACTTTTGCTCTCTGATGTAGCAGATGATTATCACGTTAATCAACTTGTTTGCTGCTATTACGTATCGAATGTGAACTTATTCATATCAATGTGGTTTAAAGCAGAATTTATTTAGTTTCAACAGGTTTTAGCCAATTTTCTGGGGTTCGTCATTTTCGCCAATATCATTTGCTTCAAAATGTGTGTTACGTATAATGATAAATAGGGAATATAATGATTTGTTCCGTTTCTAATAATGACAGTTATTGAGGATAATGATTTTTTGCTTAAAAATATTATAAGTACACAAAAACTCGTTAGACCCCATTTTTCATGAATTAAAAGAGATTCACTTCATTTTAGTTACATATTGTTCAAGATATTTATGTTTAAGTAAGTATGCTAATAAAACTAAGTCCCTATTTGAGGCGTTACGATATTTAGACTTATGGTTATGTGTACTTCTTTTTCTTCATGTAGTTTTTATTACATTTTAAATGTATTTTATTTAAGCCATGAGTTTTTCTTTTAAGGCGTCTTTCAAAATGCCACCAATAAACAAAAAAGCTAAGAAAGAAATGAAAGTGAAATTCCAAAAAGTACGTACTAAGTGTTATCTATCTGTCTATCTATCTAAATGTTTTCTTAGTCATATTTGAAATTCTCTATTTCCATGGATAATAGCGTTTTATGTCTACAATAGGTACAGATAAATAAAAAAACAAGAAAAAAACGACGGCGATGCCTCCATTTGAACCAGTTTTAATAGAAGCTGCAGAAGAAGATAAAACCGATGGTGTTAAGATAGAGGGACAGATCAAGACAGAGAGACAACATGATCCATTGCATCAAATGTCTCCTGCTATCAAGGCGGTGGTAAGAAGAAAACGCTATAATGAATATAAGAAGAGGTATGTGTAGAAAAATAAAAATAAAAAATGAGAAAGCCTTCGATTCAATCGAAACCTGGGCAGTACTGCAGTCCCTCCAGCGATGCCAAATCGACTACAGGTATGTCGAAGTGTTGAAGCGTTTGTATAGCAACGCCACAATGTCGATTGGCTACCAGGAAGAGAGCACGAAACCAATCCAATTGCGCAGAGGCGTGAGACAGGGAGATGTCATTTCTCCGAAACTGTTCACGAATGCATTGGAGGACGTCTTCAAGCTCTTGGAATGGGACGAATACGGCATCAACATCAATGGCGAATACATCACTCACCTTCGTTTTGCCGATGATATAGTCATCCTGGCAAGATCGATGGAGCACATCAGTACAATGCTCAGCGACCTGAGTATCGTTTCCAAACAGGTGGGTCTTAAAATGAACATGAACAAGACGAAATCATGTCGAATGTCCATGTTGCACCCGTACCGGTGATCAATGGAACTGATACTCTCGAAGTTGTCGATCACTACGTATACCTTGGACAGACAATCCAGTTAGGTAGATCTAATTTCGACAAAGAGGTCGCCCGAAGAATCCAACTCGGCTGGGCAGCGTTCGGGAAGCTTCGCGATATCTTCACGTCCAAATTACCACAGTGCCTAAAGACGAAGGTGTATAACCAGTGTGTGTTGCCAGTGATGACCTATGGCACTGAAACGTGGTCCTTAACTGCTGGCCTCTTAGAGAAGCTCAGAGTCGCTCAGCGAGGCATGGAGAGAGCTATGTTAGGGGTTTCTTTGCGCGATAGGATCCGAAACGTGGATATTCGCCAAAGAACTAGAGTGACCGACATAGCTCGCAAAGTTTGTAAGCTGAAGTGGCAGTGGGCAGGCCACATCGCTCGACGAACCGATAACCGATGGGGACGAAAGGTTCTCGAGTGGAGACCACGAACCGGAAGACGCAGCGTGGGTCGACCCCCGACTAGATGGACGGACGACATCGTCCGAGTCGCGGGCGGCCACTGGATGCAGCTGGCGCAATGTCGTCCGTCGTGGCGTTCAAAGGGGGAGGCCTATGTTCAGCAGTGGACGTCTTCCGGCTGATGATGATGATGATGATGAATGTGTTGTAAGTACTAAGTAGGTATATTATGTGATTGATGTATTAAAAAAAACAGTAAATTTGATATAAAAATTTAAGACTGAGTTACACCAAAATATTTGACTGGTTATATTTACCATTTTTTACAAGAAATGTTCATTATTACCTAGAATTACCTTTGTGGTACTATATATTATATAGTTTTTACCTTTATGGTTGTCTTTGCCATGACACGCATTCTACAAATTATTGGTTAAAGTTAAAACTGTGCAGGTGCAACTAACCCTAAATATTATATTATTTTAGACATTATAATGACTAAAATAATTTAATTTTTAAATGAATAATATATAAATAAAAGCGTCTAAAATTATAAAAAGTGTTATATAATCTGGGATGTTATGATTAAACTATTTTGTTGATTTCTAGTCGAATTGTTTTATTTCATAAAAATTATAAAAACAACACAAAATCATTATTTATATTAGTCGTCATTTTTCCTCTTCCTTAAATCATTAACTTCCACACATTGTCATTATCCTTAACAGTGTTTTTTTTTTTAAATTTGATTTATCTTCGAAGCTATTAACCTCACAATGGTGCCTCTTTCATCAATTTCAACTACATTCATCCAGAAATGATTTTGGCAAAAAATTATTGTTGTGCCCCAAGATTTCCTTTTTTTCAATAAAATCGACAAAAATATATTCCGAACTAAGATTCACCCGCCTATAAATTAATTAATATCCTACAGAAAACCTCCGGCCGACCTTTCTTTTAAGTTTTTTTATAAATACAATAAGCATTTAAACGTGATTATCTGTAATAGTATTCTTAATGAAAAATGCTTAAATCCACTTTGTCTCTGGCACTCTGGGATAGCATTTTGGATCCAAAATTGATCAAATATAATAAATAGTATTGTTTAATATATAGTAGTAGCTCGGTGGAGTAGCTCGGTGGCGTAGTCGATAAGCGCTGCGGCCCGCGATCGTAGTTGTTAAGCAACTTTCGCAAGGGTCGGTCACGGGATGGGTGACCAAAAAATTATTATCTCGAGCTACTCCGTGCTTTGGAAGGCACGTTAAGCCGTTGGTCCCGGCTGCATTTGCAGTCGTTAATACCCTCCAATCCGCATTGGGCCAGCGTGGAGGGTCATGGCCCATCCTCCTTAACCATCCATAAAGAAATCCTGAGCCCCTGCAGTGGGGACCTAAAAGGGCTGGTGATGATGATGATGGATACTACTATATATACTAGAAGAATTTTTTTTTTCGTTTACTGTCTACACCAGTATTCATAATATTTAGAATATGGTGAGTGAGCCACGCATATTGCATAAGAGCGAATTCTATTTAGTATGCTGTGCACTCTGTTAGCTGTTTATTATGCTGTGCGTTTAACTAATATAAAACGTTTTCACTCTGAATGAATACTTATAAATTAAAATATAATTAACCAAATCTTTAGTATGAAAATGTAATCCAACAGAGATTAAATCAAAATTAATTAATAAACTCACCAAAACGATAAACTTCTCATTTTGACATGCCAAAGCCATATTACGAAACTCCTTTTTAAATTTATTTACAATGTCCCATTCTATTACTCTCTGAAAATCTGTAGGAAGATTTCTGATCTTCAGGATATTCCATAACGATATATTATTCTGATTGTACAATGGATTAAAGTGCTTGTATATTTTTATTCTGTTTTCATCATCCACATTTTCGAACAGACTTGTGATTGTATTCTCTAGATGTACTCTTTGAGGAGAGTTTGAGAACAGTGTAATCTTTTCCAACCTCTGATATGTTTGACAGAGAAACGACAATTGACTGAGTAACAGTTGTTTGTTATCAATAATCCTGAAATGTATTGATAAAGTCAACATTTAAATGAAAATAGAAGAAATATTTACCTAAAACAAAGTTGTATGGGATGAATCCCTTTGCTATTTATAAAGTTAAAACATTGTTGTTATATGTATACTGTTGACGAGCCTTATTTCCCCGATACATTTTTAAAGTGAGTTTCAATTGTCAAATTCAATATTGTTCTGCATAAAAAAAAAACTATTTGTTATACCCGTAAAAGTATCTTTAGAAGATGTTATAATATTGGTTCCAACAGACGCCCATTTCAGCATACGTAGCTTGACAAACTCAAGAAACGTTTCATATACACCCAAATGTCATATTTCTCAGGTCGAGAATGAGTTATATTATGGGCGCACCCGAGAAAATTGACATTTGTGTGTAGACAAAACGTTTCTAGTGTGCGTCATCTATACTAATATTATGAAGACGGAAATTTTGATATTTAATTGTTGCAAACAAACATGCAACGAATAGGCTCCGACACAACAGGTTCGATTTTAAAAATTCTTTCATCTACCGAAAGTTCATCATATGCAATGAAAATAGGTTATATTTCATCCCGAGAAACAGAAAATAAAGTGATGAAAATAGGAAATGAAAATGTTACCATAGTAACCATTGTTTGCTATATAATTTGTTATTGTAATTATACCCGTGTCATGATCGATATTCAAATAAACAGTTCCCTAAGGATCATACGAGCGAAGCCACATGCGGAAAGCTAGTAAATTATATTCTTAGCTTTTAAACATCTGCACGCGAAGCATGAGTGTAAATTTATATAAAATCTATATCATTGTTGTACCCATATAATGGTACCATTAACTTTGTACATGTATGTATATCCCTGATTTATCAAAAACTGAAACACTTTATCTCTTAATACGTTAATCTTTTTACGTTAATAAAAACTCAACAGCATATAAATAATTGGGATAAAAAAGCTCAGCTCCGCAACAGAAGGACATTCTTTGTCTCTCTCATTCGCTCATTAATCAGCACTCGTTTGTATCCGTATACTTCATATTTTATCTTTATTTCATTCCTCCATACACACATTCAACAAACATATTATTACACTTACGTAAATAACAAAGTCCATAAATTAGACGCAAAAAGTGCTCTGACTGTGTCAACTCCCAGTAAAGCTTCGGTTATATTTGTTTCTAAAGCGCAATATTCCTCGTTGTTCATCTGAAGCGACAGATCGGTGGCAAGGATCAATAAATAATCGAAAAGTCCAACTGACCCAGCTGATTGAAAAGTCGTACGACTCCTGATAGCATCAATATTAAATTTCATTCCAATATTAATCCAAACATAGCCTGAAATGACAAGACAATAGAATTGAGATCATCGCCATGAATGAAATTCATTTAATTTTCATTTTACATATAGAAATTTACTTATTCACTCGACATTGGCAGAATTGAGTGCGACATGCGGATATAAGCCATTAATAAAAGAAGAAGAAAACAAGACAATATTTAATAGAAGTATAATTCTTAATTAAAAATGCCTAAAAATCCACTTTGTCCTTGGCGATCTGAGATGAAATTTTTCAAACACTTATTACTTTTTCGCTACTACAAGTGAATGCAAAATTGATGAAATATAATAAGAAGTATAATTACTAGATTAAACATAAGAAATTAAATAAATCAGGTGGCATCGCCATACTGGTGACACTTACGACTAATGTAAATGAAACACTAATGCCACAAATTTCCAAGCTATAGTCCAAAAATTACATATTGCTACTGTTTATGAATATTTTATTTTATTTTGGTACTTTGAAAAAGTAACTGTCCTATCGTAGCCCATAACGTGTATAAACTTTAAATAACACTTCTGAAACTCTTTCTTTTTTGTAACCATATTACATTATCTCAGCACTATGCTGAATGGATACCTTTTTAGGTACACTTTTTGTTATTTTGTATTTATTCATTCTATTTATTATTATGTACATTGTGTGGTTGCTGAATAAATTAATTATTATTATATAGTTGCCCCCACTTGATTGCCTCTAGAACCGGCCCTGTATGGCCGGACTTGACTTTGAAATTCTTCACTCAACCCTGTTTTAGGGAATTCAGTAGTAATTCTTATTGGTGATTTTCGGAAAGTTGGAAGTTCCGGTTTGATACATCGTCATTAATGTTCTTCAAAAATAATCTGATTGATGTTAAAATAGGCGACATCAGATTCTGTATAAATATTAATATAAAAAAAAACAACAATCACCCGCGTATAATATAGCTTAACGTAGGTGAAAGAATTTTCATGATCAGACCAGTAGGTATTACCTAAGTTTACCTCCTACAAACAAACAAAGTTAGAAACACTCACAGTTGGGTAAGATTTCGAATAACCGATTAAGAAGTTTACTTCTTGGTATGGTAATATGTTTCTCCAAAGCTGAATTCATCACTGTTATAATAAGATAAATATAGCCTAATATTTCTTTATTATTTGTCAGTTCACCCATGTTGTAATTTATTATAACCTGTAAATAATAAGAAATGTATTGTTATACACTTTCATGGTTATTAGCATTAAAATTATTGTTAACTAGCTGACCCGACAGACTTCGTCCTGTCAAAAAGATTTGTAATGTGGCAGTTTTTTTGCCTACGTATTTAAAAAAATTCTCCTGAACAGAACCGTCACCCTGGTGATAGGGCGTTGTGAATAAAAAATTATTAAATAAAACATATATAAGGATTTAAAAGTAAGTAATCGCTTTATTGTTAATCATGTGAATCATAATTATTATTGCAATGTATTAATAGTAATAGTATTAAATATAGAAAAAAGAGATTGTTATGATCATAAAAACACATTACACACAACAGCATTATAAAAGTAAACTATTCGAATTAAAAAAATATATAAACATTCTCAAGGAAAAATGCTGGAAGAATCCATCTACCTGTACCCCGGAATGGGACTCGAACCCATTCGCGATCCAGGGACTGCTCTAACCAATGAGCTATCTAGGACCCAACAGCTTTGCTACTACAGAGCGTATTTTCATCAATGTTCCGGCAATACATGTAATGACGTGGAAATTGATGCATTTTATCTCGCGTGCCGAAACTAATACAAAAGAAACGCGAGTTTCGGAACGCGACATTAAACTCCTCCAACTATGTATTCTGTGCTCCAACGCACACACGCACATTGTTTTGTGATAGATATGATCTTTGACGTTAGGAACACACCTACATTGCTTAGACAACAGTGAGTGCTTGTAATTTAATATGAACTTTATACCATAGCAATAAAGCTCAAATTGACTACGTTTTAGTTACAAATCATTTGTATGGGAAAAAGAAAAGGGCTATTTTTAGGGTTTTTCCAGCAATAATTTTCCGTAAAAACCATCCTTGAACTTCAACGAACATTTTAAAAAAAGATTTGGCCAAATTGGTCGAGGCGTTGTTGAGTTATGCGCTTACCAACACATTTTGCGATTCATTTTTATATATATAGATTACGGTATTGCTACCATGTACAGTCAACAACACGTCAAGTAATACAAATCTAATAAATTTCTCCAGTTGATTTTAAACTCTACCCACAAAACTTTAAAGTTCATATTGTGTTAACGACGTGAACTCTAAGGTTCATAGTTGTAGTGGTAGCGAACTGACTTGCAGCCGTGTGTACCTAATATTTATCGAGTTCCCGATCAAGTATATGGTACTTATGGTATTTATGTTAATACTAGCTTTTCGCCAGCGGTTTCGCACGAACAGCCGTTTCTATATATATAAAACGCAAATCCAATTGATTTTTATATGAACACATAGCCGCAACTACTGTACTTAAAAACTTAAAATTTGGTACAGGGGTTCCTTTCATAATGCAATGCGAGTGAACACTAAGAAAGGATTTTTAGAAATTCAACCCCTAAGGGGGTGGAATTTATATTGGCCAGGCGGGCGAAACCGGTATAAAAACGAGTTACATAAAAAACCTTCCTCTTAAATCATTCTGTATATTGATGAAACACATTAAAATCCGATGTGTACTTTAAAAGACTTAGTTTTTTTAATATTTATAGATTGAAATATAATTAAAAAATATTTAGTTAATTTTGTTACAATTAATGTTACTTACATTAACAAAACTTTCATCATTTAATAAATTATTCACTAGAAGATTCACGGGACTCAAAACATTGTTAGATATAGTATCAATAAACTGTTCCGTTTTCTCACCAACAGTTTCTAAGTATGCTGGATTATATCTAAAACACATCACAATAAGCTTAAGCAAAAGTGCAAATTTTTAGAGCAGCAGTACCTAAGGAATTTCTTTTGTCATTGGCAAAATTACAATCTTTATTTGGTATCTACATTAATCTTTTATTTTGGTGTGATCTTTTGAAGGGCGTTGTTCCAGTATTTTGCCACAGTTTGGCCTAGGACGTCAAGTTTCATTGAGCCAGCGCTGTTTTTAAGCATATACTAAATACTATACTTACAAATACACATTAATTAACATATCTACAATACATTTATATTGTTTTGTGGATGACTGTTCAAATATATTACATATTCTCATCAGAATCTTTATGGTAAAGTATGCCACCTTCATTGACCTAACTATAAGCTTCTCCTCTTGCTCTACCTGAAATTTTAAATATTTTTTTATTGTTCTAATATCCGTTCTAATATAATTATTTATATATGTTCGTAAACAAAGTAACACACAGCGGTACAACAAAATGGCTGATTTCTGCAATCTATTTTCGACTTAACTGTCCATATAATAAGATTTGTAATTGGCTATTGAATAAGATTTGTATTGAACCACAAAATAAAAAGATTATTAATCGTCTATTACTCTACAAACCTCTAAAGAAGTATTCATATTATTCAACACCATCGAACACAGAAGTTTTATACATTCACAACAAATGTTGGTATCCACCAAATGACTGGCATACTTCTCACAGATCATAGTGTACGCTTTCCATTGTTCTGCCAATGTCTTCACATCTAGGGTTTGGACCACCTCACCAATATGCAGGTTGATATTTAATGCTGAAAAATATTATTACAACCATAATATTCATTTTTACAACCATAGTATTTTGTTATTATGTATTATGTTAACAAAGTAAAACAAAGTTTTACTTTGTTAACATAATTATTGAGGTTGGGAACTCGTGAAATGTAAAGGTCATATTAACAATCATTCTAATAATTTACTACTCTATTAAATTATTATATCATCAATAGAGACTGCAAATTCAGCAGCCGTGTGTAACTGCCGTACGAGTAATTAAGAACCACTTTATCTTACTTAACTGTGTACTTGAATAACTCAACAACTACTAAATACTATTCAAGTAACTATAAAAACTTCAGTAAAATCGCCTATACGGCATCAATACATTGTACAAATTTAGTCAGGCAAAATTTGTAGGCCAATTCAGCTAATGTTTACGTAATAATAGCATCTTAATAGAATCTCAGCTACTTGCAAGTTTATATCGTCGTACTATATGCCTGAAGTAGACAACATTAGAAATGTTATGTCTTCCTCACAAACCAAATGTGACAGATATATATAATATTGAACTTCAGGCAGATACTACAATGGTAAAATACAAGTAGTTGAGATTATATTGAAATGAGATTATAAGATAAACATTAGCTGAATTGCCCTACTGATGTGTACTGCCCACACACAAGTTCACATTTACAAATGGCAACGAATCTCGGAACAACATCTCTAATACGTGTTTCACCCCTCCAAGGAACATCCTCAAGAGCAGGGCCAGATCTAGGAGAGGGGCAAGTGGGCACATTTGCCCCGGGCGCCCGTGTCAGAGGGGCGCCAATATCATAATATGGAACAGTTAAAAAAATATGAGCTTCACAAAAATTTCTTTTTGGCCTGTTCAAGAATAGTTATGAGATTTGATATAGTTTGTACAATAGCAATCGCTGATGAAATGTTAAGGTCAGTATCTACCGTGTCCAAAAACAGTTTTATTTTTATTCTTTTGTTCTTCTTCATGCAATAAAGGTCTTTTATTTTATCTTAAATGTTGAAATACCTTTAACAAGTATATCAAGCTCTTCTTTTTGAGTTAAATCAAATATGAAATGTTTCTCCAGTACCATCAAGTAAGTAAGCTGCAACTCATGACAACTCCGGAAAAGATCTTTCAGTTCTTGCTGTATACTAGTTAAATGAATACTGTATATTGTCTCACTGAAAAATAATATTTAAAAAAAAAATATAAGACAACATCACATTTCCAAGATACTATGGAGTAACCTGGGAACACAGGGATGGCGACACCTTGAACCCTGCATACGAACCACTCTGCTATAGAGATCATTTTATATTCACATCAATTTCAGGGGGCATCTAGCGGTGGAGGGGTCAAGTGGTAGAATGTGTAGATTCAGTTACTAGAAGGAGAACATATAAATAAAGTGATATTAAAATAGTTTCATTAAGAACCATTTTACTACTTATGCTACTGTAGCGTCGTATGGCTACTTGTCTACTATTTCTCCAACTGAGGCAGAAAAGAGAATGGGCAGAAGTCGCCTAAAATTACGCAAATTAAGCACTCTGCTTTTATTGATCAAAAATCTTCTCTTTAATTATATTTTATATAGATACTTTTTAAAAATTATGCGGCGTTTGTAATTAACCGTATTAAAAAAATTGCTAAACTGACAAATCTAGACTCGATAAGGCGATCAGGGGCGCGACCGCCTAACTCATGGACGTAGTCGTAGCTATAACCTACGCTTTATCGATATTTCTTATGAATCTGTTTATATTCTTTTAAAAAAAAAATTACTTTTATTTATATATTTTATCAAACATTTTGGTTTGTATTTCTTTTCGAAATAGCATTGTTTGTATCAATTCGACATGTTGTAAATTTCGTTTAACTTTAATAATTCAGTAAACAAAAACAACTAAAAGCATTTATTAAATACTAGCGGACCCGACAGACTTCGTCCTGTCAAAAAGATTTGTAATGTGGCAGTTTTTTGTTCCTACTTATTTTATAGTCGGGGCAAAAAATAGGAGGCATATCAAATATAAATTATTGTGTCACATGCAATATTATTATTATAATAAATAGTGATCATAGGTAACTAAACACTCTGCACAAAACACGATATACGAATTTGTTTCGTGTATTAGACAGTATCAGTTGACAAAAGCAAACTCAGTAGAATAAGTAACAGAAAATCCAAGAAAATAATACTTCCACACCGGCAAATTGACATCGACATTTTTTTTTTAGTTTTTTTTTTAAACTAACTAAACATCGACAGTTTGTTGTTGTTTCAATTTTCAACTTTTTTTAAATTTGATATGACTTGGAGTGAAATCCTTCAGGCCGTACCAATTTTTTATGTGTGTAAAATAATAAATAATAAAACACTTGGTAACGCGGTTTGTGTTTGACTGATGTCATGACGTGAAAACTGATGCATTTTATGTCGCGTGCTGAAAGTAAAACAAAAGAAATAATATCGCAAAGCCGACCAAATTGAAAATCAGTACTAATGATTTACTTTAATTGAGTTTCGGAACGCGGCATTAAATCCTCCAACGATGTATTCTGTGCTCCAACGCACACACGCACACTGTATTGATATGATTGAATTTCAACTTTGTATAGCGGAAATAAAGTGCAAATTGACTCTTTGACGTTAGGAACACACCTACATTGCTTAGATAACAGTGAGTGCTTGTAATTTAATATGAACTTTATACAATAGTAATAGAGCTCAAATTGACTCAACGATTTAGTTAGAAAACGTTTGTATGAGAAAAAGAAAATGGCTGTTTTTACGGTTTTTTCGGCATATATTCAAATTTTTCTCGCCGTAAAAACCATCCTTGAACTTCAACGAACATTTAAAAAAAAGAATTGGCCAAATTGGTCCAGGCGTTGTTGAGTTATGCGCTTACCAACACATTTTGCGATTCATTTTTATATTATAAGATGACTTTAAGATAAGACTTCCTTCGGTTTCGGTTTTTAAGATATGAACGCTATTTAATAGTAAATGATACGAGACAAATTAATGCAATCGGCCGGGTGGCGCATCTTAATATGACGCGTACAGACTTAACCAACGATCGGCCAAGTTAACGTTCGTCACTAATCCCAAAGAATAGGCTTCGTTTATTTCTAATAAGATTAAAATATGCTATGGTTATATGGTATTTAAATATGCTCCATTATTGTATAATGATGATCAATAAACAAGTACATAAATACGTTTGTTTAATTTTTATTTTACATACTTGCTTCCCTTACTCTCGAACGCAATCACGACCAATCGACATTGTAATTGTGAAGTCTCGTAGTTACTCTTGATTAGTTACTGCGATTTGGGTATTGTTTATTGCAAATTAACCGTGAGTTTTCACTTGCGAATCAATCGTTTAATCGGTGTTATACATAAATAAAACAAGATTCCATTGCTCACATTTAGATTGCTAGTGACATCCGTCATAATATTTTCTTTAGCCGTGAGTATATACCTACCTACTACAATATAATTACGACTACCTACTAAATTTCAAGTTATTAATCAATCGACTTGACATGCGAACTTCCTACCACTACTTTTACAAAATAAAGTATTTTAACTCTGATAATGTTGGTCACGTATTATATTAGTCAAAGACTATTTTTTAATCGGCCCAGGCGTTTTTGCCTGTGATCGGTGTTCACGTAAGACGGTATCTGTAAAAGGTTCGAAACGTCATAAAAAAAACACAAAAGTGATGAAACAGTTTAAAGTTGTTTCATTTAATGGATAGTGCGCTTAAAAATATAAAGAAAACCGATAAAATATGTACCTGTTTCTGCAGTGTATAAATATATCCATAATAATTTGACCAGTCGTAGTTGGGAATGTCTTCATTGTACTGCAACTCATTGCAAAATTTTCTATTATTCTCTTTATAAAACTACATAGCAAATTCAGAATGTTAACTGCATCTTCTATATAATGTAATAGTTTCTGTGTCGATGAATGTGATTCTGATATTTCAACTAATAGTTTAAGTGCCTGTAAATTATTTTTATATTTTAGTTTAATTAGTAAAATTAAACTATTAATAATTCGTCGAGTTAACATGGTTGAAGGTCGTAATATAATTTGTGAGTTGTTCACAATGTATCTTCCGTTAGATATTTGTAGACCCTAAGAACCAATTTGAACTTTTAGAATGAACCTCTTTCAAGTTTAAAGGCGTTATTTAAAAAAATAAAATAATGAAAAATTCTTAAACAATCAACTTTGTCTGTGGCAATCGGAGATTGGTAAAACCCATGGCCTTTCGCAATCCGGGCGACTACTATAACCACTGAGCTACCCATGACCTAACAGAACTGAAGATTTTTTTTTTTTCAAGTTACTTGTTACTTTTTTGCTGCAACAGGGCATATTTTCATCTATGTTCAGGCAATCCACCCAAACAGCCGAAAGAAATATTTTTAGATATATTTAAACTTTATTAAAGTAGTTTTTTTTAACATTTTTCATTGAGATTTTTTTTAGTATAGCATTGTCAATGCAAAATTGGTCAAATATAACAATTACTCATTAATTAAGGTGGATGTAGAAAATGCTTTCCGCCAGCGGCTTCGCCCGCTGGTACCTTTACTCCCCTCACGCACCGCGCCGTGCAGCAGAAATCATAATATTTTAATTTCTAATATTAGGTATAGTGTGTCGCGGACTTTTTTGTAGATATTTATAAGATCTACAATTAATTAGAACATTTTATGGTTCTATGTTTTATAGTTTAGGCAGAGTACACAAAATAAGTAACTTCTGGTTGATTTTTTACATCTTGTTTCCGAAACACCCAAATATCTTACGGTAACCTTTTCTTTTCAAAATAAAATATAGCCTATGTCACTCATAGATAATGTAGCTTTTGAATGGTGAAAGAATTTTCTAAAATCGGTTCAGTCGTTTTTGAGCCTTCATTACAAACCAACAAACATATAAACAAAGTTTTCCTCTTTATAATATAAGTGTAAATGTATCTATCTACCTTTACAGTTTTAGAGTTCCATGACATGAGGGCTGAAATATGTACTTAATTTAGGATTGAGCTATTAATGCGACATTCAAATACTGAGACTTAGAACTGTTGTGAAGGGTATATAAGTCAGATTATTACCAAATGTTTAAAATCAAGGTTTAAAATCAATATGGAATGTCATTATTATAAATATTTCTACAACACTACACCCTATAATATAAAGTTATCTCACCTGTGATATACAATAATGACAATCCTTAAGCAACAATGTGAAGTTATCTGGTAAAGATGTGTTGAAAAATGCAGATATATCATTACAGAGAGATGCTTTAGTCCTATTGATCAATGCTTCATATGTATCCATATCCATCTGTTAGTGACATAAAAATGTATTTACAGGTAAGAAAATCTTAATAAGAGAATATTATATAAACATGAATAAAAATTTATGTAAGCATATAAGCTTTGATTATATACAACAAGTACATCACAACACAAATTTCAGTGAATGTGTGTGTATGAAGAATTATGATAGATGTAAGTAAATCAACTGGCCATGCGAGTTGGACTCACGCATAATAGTTTCTGTCGTATCCATAAAAAAAACTAAAAAATTATCAGCATCAGCCCTTTTACGTCCCTACTGCTGGGGCTCAGGCCTTTCATATGGATGGTTAAGGAGGATGGGCTATGACCCTCTACGCTGGCCCAATGCGGATTGTAGGGTATTAACAACTGCAAATGCAGCCGGGACCAACAACTAAACGTTCCTTCCGAAGCACGGAGTAGCTCGAGATAATATTTTTTTTTTGTCACCCAATGACCGAACGTTGCTTAACAACAAAAATCGCGGGCCGCGCGATTTTCCACTACGCCACTGAGCTACTCGAAAAATTATGTTTGTTCTATAAAAGCTGTCTATAATATATGTATTTGTTCTTCTTCTTCTATTTAATTAATGGTTGTTAATATTTAATTAACTTGTGGATTTTGCCGGAATCCAGTGTTTCGCTAAGTTTGTGTCGTACTTTAGTATTTTATTAACTGCTTGTTGTTTGTTGGTATATTCTCAACCAATTATCATTGCTGTGAACTGTCAAGGTTCATGATATACAGACATGGCAGACCTTGACAGACAGATATACAGACGGACTTAGTAAGAGTTTTTAAGGTTGCAAAAATGATACTTACAGCGTTTGAAGCTGAAGCTGTTATAGTGCAGGATTGGTTTGTAAGTGTCAAGTCGGAAAATACGTCGGTACTTTGAGAGTTGTCCATATCCTTAAAATTACTTTCTGAGACTAAGTTTGAAAACTGTACGACGTGATCACACTATATTTTATGTGTTAGCTAAATATTTATCTAGTTAGTTCTCAGGAACAAAAAGTAAAAGAAAAAGATCAAGTTTTCCAAAATAATGATTTAAAGCAACCTCCAAAAAGAACTTTCTTTTCTACTTGTCTTATGTATACCTACCTCCAAAAAAACTTATTTTCTAAGTATTTTATATATCATGAAATTCGTTACATTTACATGTAGCAGGGGGGGGGGGGGCACTATCACTTTTATAATACATTTAATGATGTGCGGAATCGATTACCATTAATTGTTTAATTGATTTTTCAAATAATGAGTTGCTATCGATTATTATTTACTAATCGACGATTAATCATCAATTACTTCTTTAAACGTTAGTAGGTACTAAACGTTTGTATAGTACCTACTTACTTTACTTCGATGACTCAGCAACCCATAGCTATCGCGATCGCGAGTGTGAATATTATTAGTAGATATTGTAATACTTATTATGCCCTGGAATCCCTATGGCAACTCCCACGAACAAATAGGTAACTTTATTCTTTGGTCGGGGAACTCCAGATGAATGAACGGACGGTTCTTACAGTTTTATTTTAACAAGTACAAATTAACCGTTTCTTACTAAATGCACATGTAAATATACACGGTACATACCTATACCAAAATAATATTTTTATTGTCTGTCTGTTTGTTTCAGTTAAACTCTGAAACGGTTAGACCAATTTTTTACGGAACTTTCACTGGCAGATAGTTTATGTAATAAGGAATTACTGAGGCTACTTTCCACGCAGACGAAATCGCGGGTACAGCTAGTTTAATTCTATAAATTATACTATTTTATATTTGCATGCACAATGCTGGTATAGTAAGCATTTTCTTTAAATTTATTTTTAACTATTAACTTGGATGACTTTCGAATACGTTGGAATTAATCTGAAATCATTAATAAACTCTTGGGGTAAAAATATTTAATAATCGTTGACATAAATCAATTATTAATCGATTGCAAGTAATACAGTAATCGATTGTTCGATGTGTATAATAATCGAATCGGCACATCATTAATTACATTACTCTTTGGTTTACAAATCTTCTTTTATGTCTATGTTACAAATGAACTCGAACGTCAACAGTGATGTAACCAAGCAACCCAAACAAGGCCTTTAAAGTTGTTGACTTCAATGAAAATATAATAATGATTTCCTTCATTAGGCTATTTTATTTATTATAAGTTTTATATACTTGATAAAGTAAGATTAGATAAAATTGTAAAATGAGCATTAATGGTAGTGATATTAAAATAGACATTTTATTATTCTATCAACGTATGTTTAATTTATTTTTTATGTGGAAAAATAATGCCATACTGCGCATCGCGATTTTATTTCGCGAGAATTTATTATCGCAATGAGGAAGTTTTAAAAAATAAAGAAACTACTGGAATCTACAAAACTGTATGTCATTTGATGGCCGCACAAACTGTATTCTGGTTTCCCTTCGGAACGCTTAGATCTTAACATCATAATGTCAATGAGGAAGTATTAAAAAAAAGAAAGCACTAAAAAAGCACCTCCACTAGATGGTGACTCTAGCAAAAGTTGATATTTGCAGGAAACGAATGGACCAAAGACAGTCATTTCCGTTCCTATTAACTAACATATTAAAAACTGAAATTTGAAAAGTTCGAAACTTAGATATCACATTTCAATAAGACTTCTCTGTGTAAAATAAAACAGGGAGAAAAAAGCAGCCCTTGCTGAGTTTCTTGCCGGTTCTTCTCAGTACAAGATCTCCCGCCTTAGTTTTGCAAACCATTTCCAAAGTTTTCAACTTTCACAAGATTTGATATTTATTTTAATATATCTAAACATAAATATAATACGACGTATGGATGCATAACGACACATATGGAAATATGGCACATAAAAAACAAGCTGAAATCAGCGCTCCGCTTTTTGTTCTTGATTCCAAACCTGAAATTGGATGAATCGAGTCAATTGAAGTTACGAGCAACCAATAAATCGGCTCATCACTAATGTTGGTAATATAAACCAAACATCGCTACTTTACACGTAACATAATAACTAACTTCAACTTACGATTCGAATAGATTAAAATTGTTTTGAAAGTTAGATAATATAAGAAACACTAAACGATATCATATTTATTAATTTTCGATACTCAATTTAGTTTTATTATGTCAAAAACTTTGAATCAAAATAAATATCATAGCCAATTATCCAAACATCTCTAGTGACATCTAGTATGATTTCAAAAACTAATTTTTATTTTTTAAATCCTTCGCCATTAAAAAAGCTATGTTGTAGTTGTTGTTAAAAAAAATATGTTCAAAAACAATAGCCACGTTTGACATTGTGTTTGACTTTGACATTATTCATTCTAATTTATTTTCATTCCAAACAAACATTACCCACCCGAGACGTTTAATACTTAAATTAATAAAAATACCCAAAGAAAACTAAAATACCATACTATTAAGTTGTGTGCTAAACTATTATTTACTTTTACGGTATTAGATATGAGCTGCGTGAGCGATTTATCTCAATCTAATGAATATTTAAGTTTTCGAAGTAGTATTCCTCTTCGAAAAATTGTTGTGGATTCTGATAGTTCGAAGGTAGGTAAAAGATATTGTTTTTCATAAAATTTCAAAGGTGACTCGCCCGCCCAAGTTATAAATATGTCTATCAATTTAAAAGTACTAATTTATTTTTAAGTTAATAAAAAAAAATATATAATTTTTATTTTCTGAAAGTATGTACAATTAAAACTATTTGCAGGCCTGGAAGATATTTGACTGTGGCCCAAAATCTGTCGCTTGTCCATTAATATGTTTACCACCAGTGTCTGGGACTGCAGATATATTTTTTAAACAAGTTATGGGTTTAGCTACTAGAGGTATTCGTGTGATAGCTGCAGAACCACCTCCATACTGGAACTTAAAAGAGTGGTGTGATGGGTTCAAACGCCTCTTAGATTATCTAGAATTGGATAAAGTTCACATATTTGGAGCTTCCCTTGGTAAGCTATTATAAAAAAAAATATAGAAATATATTTCTCTCCCTTAAATTATATTTTAATTACTTATTATCAACTTATTTTTAGGTGGTTTTATAGCACAGATTTTTGCAGAATATACAAAAAACTGTCCTAGAGTAGCATCACTAGTTCTTTGCAATAGTTTTACAGACACATCTGTATTTGAATACAATGACTCATCAGCGTTATTTTGGCTTTTACCATCACTGGTGTTGAAAAGAATGCTTATGGGAAATTTTACAACTGACAAAGTTGACAGAAGAATAGCAGAATCTATAGACTTTATGGTAGAAAGGGTAAGATTCTTTGATCAGTTTCATAACAACATATTTATTACCCAAATTTACCAAACACTTGAACAAACAACTGCTTTTATTAACGTATCTAACTTATTGTATTGTGAAGAATTAAAGTTTTCAAACCAAGATAGATAAACACTAAATTAGATTATACAAAATGTTGTAAGGCTGTTGTATCTGTGTCTACAAAATGTTGTATTATAAATATAAGCCTTATGATGTGTTCAAAATCAAAAACTTTTAATAATGTAATATTTCAGTTAGAATCACTGAATCAGTCAGAGTTGGCATCTAGATTGACCTTGAATTGTTCCCCACATTATGTTAAACCACACCTACTCAAAGACATTCCTGTAACTGTAATGGATGTTTGGGATGAAAATGCTCTAAGTGCACAAGTGCGAGAAGATATGTACAAATCCTATCCGCAGGCAAAGCTGGCTCATTTAAAAAGTGGTGGCAATTTTCCATATCTGAGTAGAAGTGATGAAGTCAATTTACATTTATTAGTAAGTATAATTTTTTGTAAGTTTTTATAAAACCTAGACATTAATTTTGTTCACCTTGTAGAGGTATTATGAATTATTTAATATAAAAAACTTCAAATAAAATAAATATAATAAGAAAGATGTCAAAAAATCAAACTTCTTTTAAATTATTATATAATTTGATGCAACAAATTATTAGGAATTTTCGATTAAGATATATTTTTTAAATTGATTAGAAGTTCATCTTTACCATGCACATTTATATTCTTTGCGCTTACCACTGCACAATTGAGCTTCTTGTTTATTTTTTCTACTAAAAATAATTCATTATTAACATTTCTTTCTTACTTCCATAGATACATTTGCGTCAATTCGATGGAACAGATCTGACACCTTCATTTCTCAATCTACATAAACTTCCTATTTCACATACAAATCAACCAGAAGAGGCAACTGTCAGCTATTTTAACCAGCCTGAAAAATTTGTTACAATTACCTAAGTGGCCTATTTACTGTTAACATTATTTTTATAAGAATAGTTGAAAGACATATATGTATTCGTTTTAAAGCTGTAGGATAGTTTTTATATTGATCAAACAACATAAATATTAGAGATGGGCTGAATATAGATTTGATTGAATACATACTTAAACCGAAAATTTTGTATACATCATAAACTAAAGCCGAGTCGCTGTCTGAACTTTGATTATTCGGGTTATGAGCATTAAGAAAACAGTTATAATATATGACACATGTTCATGAAATGATTCATTGTATTTGTTATTTTATCGAACAGTTGCCAAAACACTTTTCATTATTCTTTCATGGTATTTGGTGTATGAATTTAATTTGGACAAGGTTTAATAATAGAAAGTGAATCTAATTTTAGCTCATGTCTATTAAATATGATGTGTAGTTATGCTAGTCTGCTCATTTAGATTATATTTAAATAAAAATCATTGATATTTAATATCTGTATATTATGTAAGTATATGAAAATTCAGTCTTCCTAACATCTGTCCAGAAAGAAGTCGAAAAATAAGTAGCATAATGTTTTTACTAATCTTTGTAAAAAAGCCTTCGAAGATTTACTAGATATTTACTGCCTCAGAAGCATCACACCTTTTAAAATCTATTTCGTATTTGCTTTGGTAGTAACAAAACTGGCCAAGAGTGAGTCACTCTTAACATTCCAATATTATCCAATTGGATTGCAAAATATTGGAATTTAAGAGTGACTCGCTCCATCCAATTCCAATATAATATTATGCCAATGTTTAACAAAAAAGTCTACTTACTATGAGATTATATTGTTACAGTTATCAGATTTTTCCTTGAACTTGTCCTTTATAACGATGCTACTTGTGAAATGTCATAGTTCTAAGAGAACGGAATGTACCCTAATAAATCTTGATACTTTTAAGTGTCTTGAGACTATTTTAATGTCAAGGCGACAATGTTATAAAAGTTTTTGACACACACAAAAAGTGATATAAGGGTTCCGTTTTTTTCCTACGGAACCCTAAAAAAATATTTATACAACATCACTGTAATCATTATTATAATAATATTTAACTACTTAAGCGTGTCACCCCTGACTGGCATCTCTAGTATCCTTCTAGATTGCTGTAACTATCCAGACGTGCTCATCAGCTAAGATGAGCTATAGATTGTGTTAGTAGGTCGATTATAGCAATGTTTATAAAAGGATACTCTTTATATTTATTATTTAAAATTCATGGGAACAAACACAGATCATTGTGTAAGAATAGGGCTAACATATTTGTTCGTTTTATCGTAATATCTGATATTCTAAAGAAAGACTAGAGGAAGAATTGTTTTACTTCAACAACGTAAATTTAGTAAATCATATATTCATTTCACATACAAGTTCTATATTGAATATTAGTTTTATTGACAGAATACAGCAATAAAATATGGCGATATATTTTCAAGTAATTTTATTTAACAATAAATATGCACTACTTAACATTTCTACGTATCCCTATCGAGCTTTTGTAAATGCTGATCTTTCTTCTCCTTTTGCGCTTGCAGTGCTTTTTCTCTTTCTTCATCATCTGAAAAATATTCCGAGAGACTGTCGTCTTCTTTGGGCATAGCTTGACCTGCCATTGTTGATCCTCTTTCTGTTAGCGCGTTTAATTTGACTAGAGGATCATCATAATCTACTTCTGTGTCAGTTGACTGACTTTGTATGGACTGGGCGTTGTGCGCGGTCACAGTTGAATATATTGACATAGCCTGAAAAAATAATTACAATAATATTATCTCAGGGTCATTCAAATGAAAGAACAGTAACCTCGAGAGATAAAGGGAAGTCGAATAGGTCACGGCCGGTAAAGTAATTTAATAGTAAAAATAAGACCGACAAGTGTAATTCGATATCATGGTATTAATTTACAACTTTAATGTTGTGATATAATTTATATAGTACAACAGCTCATGATAAAAATGTGCAAGTTTTATAAAGTTTTGATATTTCAGTATGTTGAAGTACTAGTATACATCACTCGGTACCCAGTGTGGAGGTCAGGTACTGAAACACCTGGAGCGCGACCGCCTAACTAGCCATAGGATACGACATCTTAGCAATGTTAAGTTCATTTAATTTTATTACTTTGACATAAAGTATATGTCAAAGTAAAAAATTAAATCAAAATCAATGACGAACGAATGTAAGAGAATAATGATTGGGTAAGGATTTACCGGCAGTTTGATCAACTTTAATCTTTTATCTCAAAATTATCCACCAAAATATACGTCGAAGTAGTCAAACGAAATCAAATATCGCCATAACATCGTTAAAATGCTGTACCATGTTGACGCGTGGTTTGTCACAACCTCTCTGTCTATATTAAGTGTGTTCATTATAACTCTTTATAATTTTTGAGTGGAAGAAAAGAGTTGTTTGCTTATTTATTTTTTAAAATTGCATAAAGAAATAGAATGAATATCAGAACATTACCTGAGCAACAATATTGGACACATCGCCCGCATTTGCAGGCAAGATCAATGTGTTGTTTGTCCTAGCAAGCTTGTTAAATGCAGAAACATACTGCTCGGCTAGTGTCAGTGACGCAGCGTGTTTGCTATCCTGTAATAAAGCAACATTTCTTAAGCATTTTTCATTAAGAATATTTATCAGTTGAATATTTAGCATTTTTTATCTATTTCTTAGTAATAAGGTCCCGTTTATACCCTGAGGATATGGAACCCTATTTTTTATTTGATTTGAAAATATTTCCGTCCTATCGTAGCCTGAAGTGTGTGAAATTAATAAGACGTTTTTGCGAAGCTTATGATTGATTTTGCTATTGGCAATCCCACCACTGGCGTCCAGGGACAGTGCCCCAGTGGGACAGTTATATTTCAATAATCATTACCACCAGTAAATTAATGTTATCACTGCTAGGGGCTCAGGTTTTCCTTATGGAATTGAATCAAATTAAATTGAATAGGATTCACCACGCCGGCCCGGTATCCATATGCAGCCGGGACCAACGGCTTAGCGTGCCTTTCGAAGAACGGAGGAGCTAGAGATAATCAAATTTTGGTCACCCATCCCATGATCGGCCGTTGCCAAAGTTACAGACCGAGCGCGCTAACCACTGCGCCATCGAGCTCCTCATTTATTTGAAGATTTTATTTAATTTGTCTTATTAGTATGTTAGTGCGTAATCTTGGAACTCAAACGATACTGGATTCTTTCCAGACCAAGGCCTGGAAAATTCTCACTAACAGTAATTGACTCGAAAGGCTCGTAGCGCTAATGAAATCGGTAAAGAACATTTTGATTATCAGTATTTTAGCATTAACGTTATAAACTTGTCTTGCGTAAAACTATTTTTGACGTTTTAGTGCGCACAAATAAAAGTTTATTTATAAAACACTTTTATATATTTTCATTTCAATATTTTAAGCTTATTCGAAGTTATTATATTTGATCAATTTTTCATTTACAGTACTATATTAGTATATATTTGTCGCATCATCTTTACGAAGATCGTTTGATTTAGTTTCTTTTATTTTAATTGCTAGTTTCTCGATTACTTAATTACTCGATTGTAGGGAGAGAGCGTGATTTTAATTTTATTAGAATGGTGACACTGACTTTGACAGTTCGTTAATAAAAATCAAGTTGCCGCCATCAGTGCTGCCAATTTAGCATTTTTATGGCTAAATTTAGCATATTTTCTAGTGTTTTGGCATAATTAAATTCAGTTTAGCATATAGCATATTTTTTTAGCATTTTATTGAGAGTAAAATATCAAAAGATATTTTTCATTTTTTCTTAAAAAGTATGCTATATATGTCTGAACACAATCTAAGAGTGTTCGTAGATTTATAGTCATAGAGTAGTCTTTGGTTAGTTAAATCCCGCTTGAAATGAGTTTTTGTTGAGGAGAATCGATGAGGTCCCTGATCAAATTTTGCGAAAAATAGGGGCTAATGTAATGAGGCTTATGCACCTACGTCATCTGCTCCATACCTACCGGCTACATCAATGGCTCAGGATACCGACGAGGGTCTTCGCAATTTATTTATAAATGCTTCTTTGTAAAGATTTTTAATAAATATTCTGTTTCTCTAATAAAAGCATTCTTTAAGTATTTTCGAAAATATTTGGCATATTTTTGGCATTTTTTTAAAGCCTATTTAGCAGAAATTATTTTCTAGAGTTGGCAGCACTGGCCGCCATTTGGCACACATTCTATTTCCGATCGCCGAAGAGTAAAGACATCCGACGATATCACGCTCATCTCGTTATATTTTCGTATGAAAACTGATAAAATGAAACAAATCCACGTTGGTATACACACCTGCAGTGTTATTTTAAAGATAGTCGTCTGATATGGACGATCTATTTGGGCTTCGTAAAAGCCCCTTCTAACTACACTCCAACATATTCTTAACGAGAAAATAAAATCCACTTCCCATCAATTCCCATCTTAGAGTAACTCGGAGAAAGTGGATTTTTTAAGTATTATTATTAAGAATATTATTCGAAGTTAGTTTTCCAATATAATTACCCTGTCGGCAAGTGCATTAGCGACGAGCTTGAGGCCGCGCGCCCGCGCTTCTGCGACGGCCAGCATCGCTTGTGCTTCACCAGAGGCTTTGTTGATCTGTTCTTGTTTTTCGGCCTCTGTAGAAGGAAATTGTTTTTCTCACTATTGAGTGAAGAGTAGGGTTATATCCTATAAGTGAAAATCAGTTTCCGTTATATGTTCGTAAAATTCGAACCGTCTTAACTTTTACAAATTTAACAAAATAAATTTGATGGCACTAATTTGGATTAAAATAGTTGCATAAAACGTAACAACTTTTATTATAACAGCTATAAACATAAACACACAAATAACAAAGATTGCAGAAAATGCAAAGATTGGTGGCGAAAGATGCAATGGATAGTGTGAAAATATATATAGATTTACATCCACAAAAGTAAATATGAGTTTTATTATGGTCATTGTAAAGAGGAAAAATTTGATTGTGTACTCTTTGTATAGGATAGACTCCAAAACTACTACTATGGTTTTTAAATTTTTTTTCACCCATGGGTAGTTACCTCATACGCGGGTAACATAGGCTATAATTTACGCATTCCAAGTCTGTATCTCTGTGATTTAGAATCAAGTTTTAATTTTAAATTAGTATCGTTATAATATTACCTGATGCTAGTATTCTAGCTTGTCGTTTTCCCTCGGCGACATTGATATCTGCAGCCCGGACTCCCTCTGACTCTAGAATGGCTGCTCTCTTTCTCCTTTCTGCCTCCACTTGCATTTGCATTGCTTCGTGTACGCGCGACGGTAACTTTATATCACCTTTTTAAATATAATCTTGTTATTTTAATCACGTTAATATTCTAATATTTTCTACTTATCAATACGCAAGATCCTCTTTAAAATGCATTAAGTATAGATTAAATAACGTTTTCTTTATTTTTCCCTCAAAATATAATCCTTGTAAGGAAGTTTCGGTTTCGGCCGAAAATGAGACCGTTGCCGAATTTCGTTTTAAGTTTCGGTTTCAGTCAGTCACTAAAAGCTTTTCTTTTGTTATTTAAGAAAGTGGATAAGCGCCGCGGCCCGCTATCGATGTTGTTAAGGAACTTTCGCAAGTTCGCAAGAGTTGGTCACGGGATGGCTGATCAACCAATTTTTATTTCAACTACTCCGTGCTACAGATGGCACGTCAAGCCGTCGGTCTCGAGCCCGACTGTATTTGCTGTCTTTAATACCCTCCAATCCACATTGGGCCTGCTTAGCGTAAGGAAGGCCTGAGCCCCTGCAGTTGAAACGTAAAAGGCCCGATGATGATGATAATGTATATATATATATTTGCTATTTGTTATGCTGTATAAAGAATTGAAAATACAGTTTGACAGAATCAAAACTCAATGAAGTCTACTATGTGGCAACAGCATTACCACCATTATTTATTTCAAAAATCTTTTCTACAATTGCCCACTTACTATACTAATAACTTACGTATTTCATATCTGAGACATGTAATTCCCCAAGCTTCACTAGCTTTGTTTATAGCGTGGACTATGGAAACATTTAAAGATTCTCTCTCCCTAAACACTTTATCTAATGATATTTGACCAAGTTCTGATCTCATTGTTGTTTGTGCTAGTTGTGTGATGGCAAACTCAGGATCTTCAACTCCATAGGAAGCTTAAAATATAAAATAAACAGCATTATGGTTATGGATCCTTGTACTTATTAATCTTTCATACACAAAACATATCTAACCATTATCTACAGTCCTAATCCATTGATCAACATAGAAGAAGGTTGTCTTTTTTTTCTAACATATTTACATATTGTAAATCATATATCATAGGGGATAGTGCAATACTCAGTAACTAACACCTGCAAGTAAAAGCTTATTCTAAGTGAGATAGATCTTACTTAAAATAAGCTCTTAATTGAAAGTCTCAGTTACAATATAGTCCTGCAAAACAATGCAAAAGTTTTCAGCACTTAGAATCTTTGGTCAGTCAGACATATTATAATAATTACCAATTATTTTTGTGGAAAAGATGTTGAAAAAAAGAGTAAAGTTATTAAAATTGTGTTGCAAAGCTTTTTAGTGTGGTAAATAAATATTTTTTTAAATTAAATACTTTACAACTGACAACCTCTGTGGCAGAGTAGGTCATATATAGGTTTCAATATTTATGTAGGTAGATGAAGATTAATATATGTAAATGCATAAGATAATGCAGTTATGGGCTACACCACAAGGTCATGGCAAGCTTACCAATCATGAGCTGAGTTATGCAAAACAGTCAATTTCATATTTACATATAATACAATATAGTTTCAGAGGTTGTGACCAAAATTTGCAATTGCTCTCTAAAGCTTAGTATTTCAGTATGATGCAGTACTAATGGTGTACCTATATCACTCATTACCCAGTGTGGAGAACAGGGGCAAATAACAAATCATAACACATATTAAAGATGATTTTTAATAGTTAAAAATAAATAATTATTGCATTCTTAATATAAAAAAGTACACTAAACTGCTCAGATAATACAATTTTAAAACTCAGCCAATCTCAGAAGTTGGTTTGAGTCCTGTAATGATTAGCAATTCACAAAAATTAGTTTATTACTAAATTGCTAGTTCTTAAAAAATCTGATACTTTCATTTAATGAAACAAACATATTCAGCAATCACTAGAAGTTTGTTTTGTGTTGCCACCACCAGGTGTTGCAGCACCTGACCTACCGAATACTGAGTGATCTTTACCCTAAGTACTTAACATACTGAAATATCAAGCCTTTATTTTTGTTGTAGTTTCAAATTCTATAACTTAAGGTTTGTGTTCATAGTTTCTGACATTGACATAAACTATGATAAATGTTATATTTGAATTGAATAGTATAAAATAAATTTCAATCAGGTTTACTTACCCAAATATGGATCAATAATACGAAGGTATAACACTCCATCAATACTTAATGTTACATTATCTGATGTGATTGCGCTTTGTTTTGGTACATCAATTGCTATTTCTTTTAAACTCTGAACATATTTAATTTTATCCACAATTGGCCACAGCAAGTTCAATCCTGGCTCCAGTATTCTGTGGAATTTACCCATGCGTTCGACTACCCAGGCCTTAAAAATTTCAAGATTTTTAATTAAATTATATTTAAAAATAATTAGATGTCCAATACACCAATATATAGAAAATTGTGCAATAATCAGTTATTATTATGAAAGTAAATGTAATTAAAAGAATGATACCTCTTGTTGGGGAACAAACATTACAATAGTATTGAGAGGAGTAGTAGATCGGTATCTAGTTAAGGCGATATTATATACAAAACGAGTTTCATTTTGCAAATCCGGCTTTAGAAAATACTGAAAACGAAATTAAAAGGTTATGTTATCATACTCATACACACTAATGGATAATACAACAATCACAACTGAAACCAACTCGTAACGGAAGAGTTTTAGTTAATAACGATCTTGAACGTGTAAACATTGCGAATATCTAATAATTTTAATATTTTTAAATTATTTTAACTATTTGTATATGCTCCATAGATAAAGAACAATATATCCATAGAGCTATAGATTTTTAAAATGTCATGTATCTAGGATTGCGCAAAAACAATCGATACATTTTTTCTGAAAAATGTCGATATAAATAAGTGATATTTTTTCCCGTGATATTTATTTTCAATTTGTTTTTTTTTTTGCTTTCGCTATTTATTTTCAGATATCAAATTCATATCTTAATCGATATATTTTTTAAAGTTCTGCTGTCTGCTCATACGTCGCATCATGTATTTCTTAAATGAAATAAATAAAAATAATGTATGAGTTTAGAAATTACAGTCTATGACCTGCTTGTCTTTTGATATGTTTCTTTATGACAATGACACTGCTTGTTGGTTTGGTTGGTATCATTGAGAATGCTCCTGATGTTAATATCAGACAAATACTGATTTGTTTGAATAATGTAATTTTTGTTGTGTTGATGATGTTGTTTTCTTGGCTTTATGTACCTATTTTAAATAACAAAACAGTCAGTTGTTTATTTGCTTTAATATTTGGAAGATTTTGACAATTTTTTTTTTGTTATTTTTTTTATAAAGCCGTGTTATTTTCACGAAACAATAAAATACGGACTTATACAATGATATTAATAATCTAAGTATCTCGCTTATTCTTAGTTTAAATGATAATTAAATAAAGGTTAATTGTAATGGAAAGGTCTAATAATAAATAATATTTTTTTTTCTTTTCTAATTTAATCAATAATTTTTTTATGCCTTATAATTTGTTAATGACTTGGTCTTAAATTAGGTAACCACTTTTAATATTATGGCCTTTTTTTCTTTTGTAACCGTGAAAAGCGTAAATAAAATTGTAATAATAAGTAAACAGCCTAATTATCAATTTCGTCAGTAAAAAATAGTATGATAAGTTACTTTGAAATTTCATTGTTTAATTCAATAAAAAAATAACGATTTATTGTTAGGTAGGTTACGTAACACAGAATTTGATGACGCGGAACCCCAAAATCGGTATACTTTTGATTTAGGTACATTGGTGTTCGAGTTGCAATAATAATAACCTATGTAATTTTGGTCATCGCGTCAGTCGCGTCCGTGACTTTCATCGGCGTACTTGTGAGTTTTCAGAATTTAGAAGGTCAACTTACGTTTTCGTTCTTTCGGGAATTTTGGTTTGTTTTTCATTCTCATTCTGTTTACCTGTGTATTATGTTTGTGTGCGGTCAGTGCAATGAATTCGTACTCAAATGCCTAATATTACGAGATGATAATGAGTGGCGGTGCTTGTGACGGTAATCTTGCTGCGGCTCGGCGGCGTTATGACGAGCGCCACGTGTCAGGAAGATCTGAAAACCATCGACGTCTTCCTTCTTACCGGTGATTCGCGGCATTTGTGAATTGGTTACATACAACTGGTTCATTTCATAGTGTGCCACAGGTAGGCCGGCCGATCACCTATTCCATCGAGACAGAGGATATGACTTTACGTCGAGAGTAACACGACACGGTCTGTGTCGTGTCGAATGGAGATGTGTGTTTTATGCGGTGGCCGGCATATCGAACCCTGGACTGATAAAGTGGAGGTGAAGTGTAGGTAATGTTGATAAGTGAAAGCTGAAAGAGTGATTAGAACGCTGTAGGTATGTACCTATTTAAACTTAAATTGTTTTAATTACAAGTAAACTCATACGTAGTCGAGTGCGCGCGTCGACAACATCAAAATGTATTCAAGGAAACGAGAGAGTGAGAGGTAATGAGATAGAGAGAGAGAGAAAGAGCGAGTGCGCCGGGACGGCACGTGTAAGCTTACAGGGTTGTAGCATAGTAATTGAAAACAAATTGTTCAAATATTTGTATGAAAATATCAATTTACATGAAATTGTTTTTTGACCTATCAATTGTGTTCTTTATGCTAGGTTGTATGGCCATGTTTCGGGATTATACAGGTATTACCAAACACGCTGTATATCATATCGATACATTTGAAAAGTATCGATATGATATATAACGATATTTTTGTCGCATTTACCCATCCCTAAATGTATCTTTGGTCAATCAGAAAGTATTAGAAAATAATAAAATGTATACTTGTATTTTTTATGAATGACTGTGCTGATCATGTGCTGTATGCATTTGTTTAACTTATAGAAATAAACAACTTATAATAAATGAACAATGTCGTTTCTTTTTCAAGTTTTTGTCCTCTTTTTGCTATTGTCGCTCGAAAAATACAAACTGTAAAAACCGTAGTAAATTTTTTAAAAGAAAATTGAGCATACTGCACAACTTTCTTTTAAAAGTTTTACTGCTCGATTTTCTTTTAAAAAATTTACTACGGTTTTTACAGTTTGTATTTTTCGAGTGGCGCGAAGAAAGAATTCTATAACTATAATACCTACCTACTATAGGTATACCTATATAGCAATAGTTTTTGGGGAAGTAATGCAGATGTCACTTCTATCCTGATTGTCGCTAAATACACGTGAGAGGGCACTCTTTTTCCGTATTATTACTGTTACTGTACTCTTTGGTCAATCCATAGACATAAAAGAAGAGGACCGGCCATACCTACGAAAAAAGCGTATATGCCTAAACTTCAAATGCAAATTCTTCGATGGCGGATTGTCATAGGGCGTGACCCAAGATATCGATATTTGTATCGACATTGAAGTCATATTAAATAAAAGTTAGTATTTCGTGAAACTGCTACAATACTACTACTTATTAAATAATATAATATAATTTTCATTGTTAGCGGCATGGCTAAACTATTACCTATTACACTTCTATTCATTTTACACTTACGTACCAATCCTATTTATGATTATTATTAATTAAATTGAAAAATTCACGCCAGTATTAAGAAAATAATATTTTTTTAAAAGTGGCGTGAATTTATCAATTATTTATAAATCATTAAGCAATCTTTTGCTCGTATTTTGTTGGACATCTAAAATTTCTTGCGTTCTTTGTTCTTGCGACTCCGTTGCGTCACTATAGTAAATATAACATATGTTACCAGCGTATGATGGCGCTTCCCACGGGTAAAAGATTATTCGTATTCCAAATTTCATCAAAATCCGTTCAGTAGTTTTTACATGAGAGTAATCAACATCCATCCTCACAAACTTTCACATTTATATTATTTAATAATATAATTTTATAATATGATTGTACCTCGATAAATATGTTTCTTTTTCCTCTAATATAGCCAATTTTACATAGTTTTAAGAACTATAGTACCAAAATATATATCTTAAAAGTTTTACAATAATATCAATCGTGTTTTATAATTATTTCCATATATATTGTCAAGTTGACATTTTGCAATTATAATTAAATAGTTTTTTTAACATAAGTTTAATTTTGCATCCACGGGAAGTGTGACTACTGTCCAAGATAACTACCACGGTAACTATAATAAGCTTTTAATGAGTCGATTGACGAATGAATTATTATGCTTTTTTTTGTCTGTTATATATTTTTTATTGTTTTGGTGGAAAGTGACATTTTGGTCCAATGAAGTCATTTTTTATTTTTCAGTACGAAATTAAACAGGGTACAAAAGCAGCCCTTGCAGTTTCTTACCGGTTCCTTTCTTACAGTTTCTTCTTTTCTCGGTACAAGGTTTCCCGTAATAGATTGCTGAACTATTAGCACAGAGTTTCGACTTTCTTATATGCTTGTAACTAGTAAGCCAACTTGTCTATAAATTTATTCAATAAATTGTTTTGACTGAATAAATTTCGCTTCCTCCTCATTAAGTGAGATACCGTGTGTACTGTGTCACAATTTTAGTTCAGTACATTTTGTTTGGTAGTAAACATAGAAAACTTGAAACACCTACATAATCTTTGTATTATATTATTGGTAAAAGAACATAAAAATACTGTAAACTTTGATGAATAAACAAGAGAAAATAAAGAAAACAAAGTTGGTGATGAATAAGTAACAATTGGCATAACAGTAACATTATTAAAGAAGTAACAATTGGCATTTTATTTAAAAATTTGGTTAGCAAGAAGAAAACAGCCGATTAATCAATAGGCAAGCATACAAATATTTTCTCAGCACTAAAACAGTCTGCAATTCATGTTCTGTGAACAATCATGATAACGGTCAGCAATTTAAATTTAAAAAAGGTAGCGTATTTTATAATGCATCAGCAAAATAAATATCCACGCCGCAAAATAATTATTTGGGTATTAAGATTATACTGTTGAACAGCAAAGAAAACCTTTAACTATGCCTTTAATTTGATAAGTGTGCATATTTTAATTTTTATTAAAATTATTTAACTCATTTTATTGTATATGTTACTGGGAGTATATTATGATTAGAATTTTATATTTTAATATTATTATATATTGCATTCTGATTTTTTTCAATTAAAATAGTCGTCATATGACCCCAAGACTAAAAATAAGGTACATTTATAGAATAACAAAATGACTATATAAAAAACTAAATAAATAAATCAGTAAAATCAAATGAAAATCAACTAAGTGTAATAGACATTTTTTTTAAAAATAAGTTAAAAGCAATTGTCAAAAATTCTTACCAGAGTATTTGATTGGCAATGCATTATCTCGTAATTTTATTATATTTAAAGTTCGATTCAAACAACTTTCCCTAAAATGAAGTGGACAGATAAAAGTAACTTTTTCATTACATTTAATATTTTCTGCTTCTATGTAACTCGGCCATTTTCCTCTTTTGTTTCATCTTTTGGTAATCTAAAATAATTAATATATTTTTAAATATTAAAATTATCGATATAAACCATATGTTAAAGTAACAGCACTAGCCATGTAAACAATATTATTTACGGACCGAAATACGCACAGCAAATTTGCAAATGGCTGACAGGTGGTACGATAGCTATATCTCATGACGTCACGTAAAAAATTTTGAACTGTCACACTAGTTTTATCTTTGTTTACTAAAGAAACTTCTTATTAGTTAAAAAAAGACAACATGATGTTTTTGATGTCAACTTCAGATTGCATGATATTTATATAACCATAGAAAATATTTCCACTCTACCTTACTCTATGTAATAACTATAGCATAAGGAAACGGAAGTGCACGGTACACGAAAGAGCGGAAAATTAAGTTTGATCAATAAACCAAGAAAACTTGTTTGATCAATAGTTTAATGTGAGTACTTAATAATATTTTCACTGTTTCTGGCATATTACGTATAATGGATTCTACTACTTGTTCTATAAAGACGAAAACTTCAATAACATCAGACCAAAAGTCTAACAATTTAACAGCAATATTAAGGAGATTGAAAATACAGGAGGAGCTCCTCTTACAAAATATTAAAAAAGATTTATATAATGATAGCGGCCAAAATACATTTTACAAATTATGCTTGGAATTTAAAGATTTTGTAAATCATACGAATAATTCGTATATGACAATTAAAAACTTACTTACAGACGTTAAAATCGCTACTGAGACGCAAGAAACATTGAAGTCTTTAGGTAAGTAATTTATCTAAATAAATTTATACATCTTCATATTAGCTTGAATGGAATCGAAATATTAAATAGAAATGGGCCATTCCCCAAAGCCCCAAAGCACGGGACTGAAATTATTCGCTATTGATTTAATTTTTTATAATATCTTTTCATTTTTTATTCAGATTTAAATGACCTCAAAAAAGATATACTGGAACTAGACGAAAAGATAAAATCTTTTAAAATATTTCTTCAAAGTGAACAAAACTTCTTAAAGCAGCAAGAACAAAATATTACTAAAAAGGTAATAATATAAAATAATTTTCTTTTTTATTTCATCCTTTTAATTCCACTTGATTAACAACAGACGCTGAAGACAAACAGTCTCATTGGGTCTTAGCACTCAGCCTTCCAAATAGGTGGCAGAGATAGCAGGTGATAGGGTCTTCTCAGACGATATTGGCTGTTCTGGATCTAGGGTGAGGCAAATGTCATTGCGTTAAGGGGTAAATTATGTATCTTATGAACAGTGATAGATAGATAAATTTTCACACATTATGTATTTCTGTTGCCGCTATAACAACAAATACTAAAAAACAGAATTTAATACATATATGAGGAGGGATGGCATCAGCCCTTTTACGTCCCCATTCCAGGGGCTCAGGCCTTCCTTATGGATGGTTAAGGAGGATGGGCCATGACCCTCCACGCTTTCCCAATGCGGATTGGAGGGTATTAACGACTGCAAATGCAGCCGGGACTAACGGTTTAACGTGCCTTCCGAAGCACGAAGTAGCTCGAGATAATAATTTTTTGGTCACCTATCCCGTGACCGACCCTTGCGAAAGTTCCTTAACAACAACGATCGTGGGCCGCAGCGCTTATCTTCTACGTCACCGAGCTACTTTTTTTACGATAATGGTACGGAATTCTTCCTGCGTGAGTGCGATTCGCCCTTGGCCGGTTTTTTAAGAACGTGCCCCGTTTTACGAAAGTAGCGGAACGGTCAGGAATACTTTTGAATAACAGTGTAATTGCACAAATACCAATAAAAAAGTTTTTGTTTCAGATTGTAGAATCCAAAAATCAAAGTAGTAAAATAAATAAAAATAAGAAGGTATCGAAGAAGACATACAGTGATATAATACCTAGCCCGGTTAAAAATTTAATCAGCTCGCCTTTAAAGTGTCCAGTGGGTGTTTATATTTTCTTTATGTATTTTAGATTCCATTTTTGGTTTTACGATATTTCTATATTAGATCTATGTATCATCATCTACATATAATTATCTTCATGCCATATCCCTTGCTGGGTAGGCAGAGAGGATTTATATTATTTTAATATTATATATTGAAAACAAATTTTTATCTTAACATAGTTTAAAATATTTCTGAAAATATTTTTAGCCGTTCTATTCGTTCGTTCTAAACACCGATGACATTTTTATTAGCAACGTTTTACTGTGACCTCGGGTAGCTTAATTAGAGGGGTCACCCGGGAACCGGACACCTGCAAACTTATTTTGTTAAAATACATTGTTCAGCGCAGCGCTGTCACAATAGAGGTTTAATCAAATGAAGCCTACTTAAAAAGGTAATAAAGGTTTTATATGATTGAAACATTAATGCTGTGACAGTGCTGTGTTCGACGCTGTATTTTTACAGAATAGTAAAACTTGTGGCTGCCATACACGATTAAGTTTGCCGTGAAGCCTGCAGCGCGCTTGTAGGTGTTGTCATGCATAGGTGTAAAAAATAGATCATATTCCTTACGCAAAATACTTACCGATCGTCAATTCCGCATGACGCCGCTTCATGCATTATATACTATATTTTTTTAGATTTTATTTGTTATTTTTTGGTTTAATATAAAATTGTTTCTGTTATTTTTTTTATTTATTTATACTTGCAGGACGTTCAAAAATTTCAAGATTTCTTATGTGCCACTGCCAAATGCGGAGGATGGAATGAATACCATCATAATATATTCATCAAGATTTGGCAAAAATATATAAAAATTGATATAGAAAACACAAACGATTCTACAAGCTCAAACGGTTCGCAATTTGATCAACTTGCTGATGACTTCCTTAATAAAGTTCCTGGTTTCACACGCGCTGATGTGACGTCACATATAAATTGGTATTCGACTTATTTATATTTAAAAGCATGTCAACAGCGTGCTCTTGAAGAATGGAGGGCCAAAAATAAACCTTTGAAAGCTTCCAATCATATAAAGGTGAGGAAACTTTGATTAAAAAGTTTTTATATTTTTAATATTTAATTGAATGTTAATAATATTGAAAAGATTTGTTATGGTTATCTAAGTGGTATTACATTCCCTAATCTCAATTAAAGCAAAAAAAAGTAACTTGCTTTTTCAAAATGTATTACTTAATAAATAATATTATGATTTATCTTATTTTTAAAGCGAGATTAAAGATCTTTCTGTTTACAACCCGCAATTCATCCGGCATGAAGATTTTGAGATATGATATAATATATGGACAAGACACGATAAGATATAGTACTTAATATATCGAGTTGACATTTTTAAATGAAATGTAGGTATTTATGTGAAGGTACAATAAACATCACATCAGGCTTTTCTAAACTTCTAAATTTGCCCAACTGATACTCAACCTTACCTTACTTTACATCAAAATCCGGTGTGTAATTGTTTAATGAAGTTGTTTTATTATACTGTAATAATTACATTTTTAATACAAAATTTTGTTACAATAAAGATGATGACGGATAAAAAGAGAGGAATTCTATTTAGTCCGTCAGCCAGATAAAAGAAAATATTAGATTCATATTTCAGGGTTCCGTTGTAAAGAAGGAACAATTATAAATTCACCATTACCGTCTGTCCGTCCATCCGTCCTCGGTTTATCTCGAAAACTATTGGCACTAGTGTCGTAATTTGTTTTAAGTGTACACGTTAATTAGGCCGACAAAGTGATAAAGTAAAATTTCGAAAAAATAACCACATCACTCTACATGTAAAATGGGGTGATATTTTTTTTCGTGATTCCCCATAGTCTGAGCTCAATAGGTATTAAAAAAATACATTTTTCAATATATAGAAGCCTAGCTAGATTTCGAAGAAGTTTTGATTTTCCATTTCTTAACCATTTTTCTTTTTTGTCCAGCTCCTGCTGCAGAAGCTGGTTTGCTTCTAGCTAGATTCTTGCTGCTAGCAAGAATGGCAGTGAAATCTGCAAATGTGGCACTTAATACTCCAGTGGTCTCTGGAAGTATTTTATAGAAATTAGATGAGTATTCCCCGTCTCTTACGTGAATTATTCTCTCTGAAGGATATGATTTTACTATACCGAAGAAGGTATGTGGCAGCGATCTTTTGATTTTGCAGAGTTAACCCTTGTGCCAGACTCTGTCAAAAGCTTGTTCTATGTCGAGGAACGCAGATGAACAGTATTCTTTAAATTGCAGAGACTTTCTCATTTGATCAACCACTCGGTGTACTTGTTCCACTGTTCCGTGTTCATGTCGGAATCCAAACTGATGCTCAGGAATGACCGATCTTTCAGATGGGGCGTTTAGCATACGTACCAAAAGTATCTTTTAAAAAACCTTTGAGATAACCGGTAGCAGGCTGATAGGTATATAAGAGTTCATTTCATTAATTAATGGGTTTGCCTTCCTCTTATATCATTATAATTTCAGAACCTTCCAAATACCAGGATAGTGGCCAGTTCTCATGATGCCATTAAAAAGTGTCGATAGGTACAATAAACCTTTTCTTGGCAGTTGGGCTAAGACTTCCTTACATATTTCATCAAAAACAAGTGCTATTTTATTATCCAGTTTTAAGAGATACTTTAAAACTTATTTAGGGTTTGTTGTTTTTAAAGACAGGCCCATCTGTAGTAGATCTTGGCTTAATGTAGCTTCAATTTATGGATTTTCACTGCTTGTGCTCATTTTATTCATTCATGTCCCTTCGTTCGGTTTGAAAACATTAGATAGGTAATTGGCAAAATCATCTATTCTTTCCTGAGCTGCTCTTGTTTTATAATTTTGTAATTTGAGAGGTGGTTGGGTTCGCTTGGGTAGAGTAGTATTTTTATTTTCGATGTCCTTAGTTAGGTCTCTGAGTTCCACTTTGACTTTGTTTTAAGCTTTTTGTCTACCTCAAGTCTGCTGCAGTGCGAAACTCCACGAAGTCTCCTTTTGTGCTGGATTTTCAATCGAATAGCTGATGGATCACTGTTGTGTTTTGGATACTTATTTTGTTTGTCTGAGGTTGTTAACCAGCAGGCAACTTGTATCAGATTTTTATGTTTGGTTGCGGCCGCGTCGCTGTCATCTGGGGTTAAAGTGAAATTTTCAGTTCCAGTCTTCTATCTATGATCACTCGAAAAGAGTCCCAATCGGTATTATTGTTGTATAACTTAGGGATTATCTCATATTCTAGCAACGTAGTGCTCAGTGTAAGGAGGACTAATGTGTGCATTGAGGGTCCGTCCAAGTATGCATCCGTTTTAGAGGCGTATTGCAACATTGCAAATATAGAAATGTATTATGTCTAGCAGTTAATTTGTTTCTGATGGTCAGCGCGTTGGTTCTGAAGTAGAGAGCGTAATGAGTTATCCTCGAACCCCAATGGGGATGTTTGGAATTCCAGTCTCCTAAGGCAATAAACCTACAGTAATGAGAAATATAGTATTGTTTGATATTATGTTTTGGCGAACAATATACTGCTGATACGTTAAAAGTAGCCGTTTTTCCTTGCACTGCTATTGTTGTGGCTTGTAGGTGTTCAGTTTGATATAGAGCTAGTTCGTGATGTTTGATTGCAAATCTTACAATAACAGCAGCTCCACCATGAGCCATCTGAGTGATTAGAGTTATAGACAGTAAAGTTTTTAATGTTTACCAAGCTTTGGTTAGTAAAATGCATTTCAGAAATGAGAATGTCAAGTTTATGGGTATCTAATAGCATATTGACTACTCGTAGATTTGGAGTAAGTCCTATAATATTCCACGTAGCAATATTGAGCGCATGATAGGTTATTTTGTCAGTTTTTCTACAAGAGTTACAATGCTCGTTTGATTGAATAGTATATCCATTTTTTCCATTTGTTTTGTTATTAAGTCCTGACATTAGTCATCTGGTGTGGTTTGTTGTTTGTGTAGCAAGTGCGTTGGCGTTGCCTTTTCTAAGGTTTGGCTTGTTTGGATTTGCTCTATTGTCTTCCTATCCAAATTGGCGCTGTGCTGTTCGGGGATAAGTTACTTCAGAGTAACTTCTCTTTTGTTCAGGATTCTTCTCCATAGATTTATATTCTGTTCTGTTCTTAGTTGGTTTCATAGTGCTAAAATTATTTTTATTAATAACTTCTCGAGTATTTTTAATTGTTCTGGTTCCAATTGTTATCAACTGTAATCCGGGAACGACTTCCTCATCTGTTGTATGATTTAATGCTTGCTTTCTAGGTAATCCGTGACTTTTATTTTTTCTACTAAGAATTTCCAAATATACTTTACAGCCTTTGTATTTGCTGGGTGTTCTCCTAAACACAAAGTACATTTGGCAGGCGTACTTCTATCTTTTTTATGCAGTCAATGGTTTATGTTGTGCAGCGCATTTCATACATCGGGCCATAAGCCCCATTTCTCTCACGATGTTCATTAGTTTTTTATATGCATATCTGAAGGGTAGTTTCTTGTGATAAGTTTGAGGGTATATTCTGTTTTTGTTAGTACAACTTCTTTAGTTTCCGTTAGCTTATTCACATCTTCAATTCCAAATGGCATGAGGGGTGGTGGTCTGCTTGGTTTGATCTGCTTCTCAGAGTCCCCTGAAGAATTAGTAGGTAGGATTGAGTAACGGTTGCTCGTGTTAATCACAGGTTGTGGTGTTGAGTCTGAAATTCTTTTGCATTTCTTGGTTTTTATTGTTGGAGCTTTCTGCTAATCCGGTTTGAGTCTAAACACAGTAACAAGTTCGGAGAGCCAGGTGTTGAGTTATCTTTAGGCAGGTTTCCTGTGGAAAAGCTTCTCGATCTGCTAATAAACAGACCCGGATGGAAGGCCTGTTGAATCATTTTTTTGTTTCCAATAACATTTATCGACACAGTAGCCTGGTTAATTACTCCTGTGCAGTCTTCGGTCGCTAATTTCACACTCACAGCACCACCGGGTACCTAAGAGCGCCAGGGGTTAGCCGCATCGCATGACATATCAACTTCAATATTAGACATTTTCATTATTGGAGTTGGGAGGAATATACTAATAGTACTATAGGCACTATAACCGCAATGTTCATAGTGGATTTAGTCCCTATTGGCTTGCGGTAGCTTGTAAAATGCCCAAAAATCTTGTTAAATGGAAGTAAAAAAAATACGTATCTAATATTTATTCTATTTCTGACTAACGGACATAATAGAATTTCTTTTTTTACCTAGTAGTCATCTTTATTACGTTATCGAAATGAGAGCCAGGCGCATTAGTAATTTGCGGTGATTAAACACAACAAACTTTAAAGAAATGAATTAAGAAATCGGATTTCTTTTACATTCTTCTTACGTAATAGTTTTCAAAAAGGGAGGCAGGGGTAATGGTTACAAACTTACAGAAATCGATTAATCGATTTACTTAATTAATGGATGATGACTTTATGTTAAGGTTTTTTTTAGGAAAAGGGCGAATATTTCAAGAATTGTGAACGTAAAAAATATAAGAGGAAGTTCTCTGGAAATTCTCAAAGATTCGGTTTGTGACAATCATTATTTTCTTCATTGTTATACCAGTCATTTATAATCTATATCTGTATTTTTTAATCAGTCGATACTAACAGAAAATATTGCTAATTAGGTAACGTTAGGTACGGATTTTTTTTCAATGAATGGTGATCAGGCTTGGAAATTAGCTAAATTGACTATACCATTCATTTACAGAACGACTCTGCCCTGCCTCTTCAGACTGTATATTAAATCAGAATAGATCGTAAGTAAATATTTTCTTTTTATATTTATATATATTGATATTACCTATAATTATTGTTCGTTTCTTTGCATTGCATAGACTGCAATACTACTGACTCTAATTCAAAAATGCTTTGTTACTCTATGGCGCAAAACTAATGAATGTATTTTAATAATTGGTATATGCATATGTAATTCTAAGCCTACTTTAACATAAAGCTACTGTTTATTTCAACAAACGGTTCCTTAGACACGGGCGAAGCCGCGGGAAAACCGCTAGTTCATAATTAAATAAAAAAAAATCTAGAATTATATGCTGTTTCAACTTACAAAATACCGATTTCTTCACTTAGTTTTAATATATTTAGAGTAGCGTACAAAAAATTTATGTCAAAGTAATGATCAGTATTTAAAAAAAACAGTTCCCGTAATCAAATTAGATGTCGCTATGGTACTTTCTTTGTTTCTCCATGACAACCTTTCCGGTTTTCTTTCATGTATTTAGTTTTCAAAACTCCAATAGACATCTCATATTCTATTTGTACTTTTTCGTATTTGTATTGATATCTATGTTTCGAATTTTGCAAATTTCAGTTTTTTTTTCAGTTATAAGGAATGTAATTCCTTTAATTAATGGAACAAAGATAGACTATCTATGTTCCATTGGTTTCTTGCAAAAATCAACTATTGCTAGAGTAGCCATCTAGTGAGGTGCTTTTTTAATACTTTTCTTTTTTTATACTTTCTCATTACAAACGAAACATGGAATCCAACATATTATGTGATATGTTGGATTCCAGAAGTATTGTTGGGGGCTCAAAAACAATGTACGAGGGTCAAACTGAAAGTTCTTAGAAAATCAAAAACTGATTACATTAGCCAGTTATTAGTTTTATTATATCTTTTCAAAATATTGTCCATTCACGTCAATACACCGCTGCATGCGATGGAACCACTGGGAAAAGCACTTTGCCCACTCGTCCTTAGGGGTCTCTTCAATGGCATCGCGATACGCAGCCACCGCTTCTTCAGCATTCATAAACCGCTTTCCTTTAAGTTTTTCTTTAATTTTTGGAAATAAATAAAAATCACAAGGCGCGAGGTCGGGGCTATACGGCGGGTGACCCAGTAATTCAACGTTTGATGTCGCCAAATAGTCGATCGTTCGCTTGGCGGTGTGCGACGAGGCGTTGTCGTGGTGAAGGAGGATCCTACTGCGAGGTCGTTTCTCTCGAACTTTTTCCAAGACAAGTGGCAAACAATTGGTAGTGTACCATTCTGCAGAAACTGTTTTTTGATCCTCTAACACAATTGTTGCAAAATGACCTATCCTTCCAAAGAACGAGGCCACCATTTTTTTTCCCGCACTTCGATCTCTCTTCACTTTAGTTGGCAACTCCTCGAAAGGAAACACCCACTGAGCAGATTGTCTTTTGGTTTTAGGATCATAACAGTAAATCCAGCTTTCGTCACCTGTTAGTATGTCGAACACAGCATTTGAGTCACCTCCGTTAAATCTTTCAATCATTTTACGACACCAATCCACACGATGGAGTTTTTGAGCCTCAGTCAAATTATGAGGTATCCACCGGGCGCAAAGCTTCCTGACCGCTAAATGTTCGTGGAGGATTTTGTGCACTTGACTCATACCGATGCCTAAGCTTGTCCGAATCTGTTGATAGGTCACTCTTTTGTCAGTCTCTATCATACGCCGCACAACACAGATGTTATCTTCAGTCGTCGCCGTAGAAGGCCGTCCCTCACGTAAATCATCAGTGAGATTAGTGCGACCACGTTTAAACTCATTAAACCAGTTGTAAACAGTCGCACGAGATGGGGCTTCATCGTGAAAGGCCAATCGTAGTCTATCATAACTTTCTTGTTGACTTAAATGACATCGAAAGTCATAAAAAATCATTGCACGAAAATTTTCTCGTGTTAAATTCATGATGACGTGACACAGACAATTTTCAATTTGCCGCCAAATCGTAAAACAAATGACAAATGAATGAAATATATACTCAGTAATATTGGCAAAGAGTTATATTTTCAAATTTTAGAATTATTTTTTTATTATATTGTTTATAAGTGGCCAGTTCTAAGAACTTTCAGTTTGACCCTCGTATTAGAGCAATTTGTGGATTTAAGAACACGGAGAGTTGCAAGCCATATTTTAGGTCTTTGAATATATTAACTTTACCATGCTTGTATGTATTAGAATGCTGTATTTTTGTATAGAAAAATGCAGAGCTATTCAAAATTAAGGAACAACAGAATCAATACACACGTCATCCTCGGAAACCTCAGATCTGTACGAGTATTTGTAAAACAGCTCTCATGTTAAAGAGTGTCATTGAAATGGCTCCTAGATTGTATAACAAGCTTCCTGAGCAAATTAAACATTACAATATAATTAAATTTAAAAATGTATTGACGAAACTATTAGTAGATAAATGTTATTATAATATTATAATATTTTTTGGATAATGATATACAATCAATATAATATGTATAATATAATATTAATAAACTGTTATAAAGAATATTTCATTCCTTTAGTGAGAATGTGCTCGCATTATAAATAACTAGCTTTCGCCAGCGGCTTCACCCGCGTGGACCCTAGGGAAATGTTAAGTGGGATAAAAATATCCTATTATCTAAGTCATCCTAATACCCTATCTGTTTACCAAATTTGATCAAAATCCGTTCATTAGTTTCGGCGTGATTGACCGACAAACATCCAAACATCTAAACATCCAAACAAAGAAACTTTTACATTTATAATATAAATAGGATTTCTAGATTTCTATAACGTATAATTTAATTTTTGACAATTATGACATTTAATTAATTTTAAGAAGATTTTCATTGCAAAAAGCAAAATATGTTGAACTTTAATAACACCATGACAACCTTATGTACCATGTTTTCAAGCAAATAAAATGATTATTATTATTATTATTTGTATAGTCTGACCTACTGTTGACTGTACATACTTTATTAACTTATAGGTATTCATCAAAGAATTTACCAAATGATGTAAACAATATTTTGAGTACAACGGAGATGTTGCGTAACAAGACTGCCATTTCTAATAATTTCGCAATACCTACTATGCAATGGATATTGAAATGTAACGATCGAAAGGATACCCGGCTACAAATATATAACGTGGACCATATCTCGAAACTGTAAGTAACCACATTGAAAAAAATACTGCTTATTCCACAATTTTACAACAAATTAAAAGAAGAATTCGGTGCGGATCGATTCGCACGAATTCAAATATACATAAGTTGGCGAGAGTACGGGTGCCAAGTAAGAGTTTAAATTTGTTTGACAATGGCGTTTAAATACTTTATTTAAACTAATTATTCAACCTAATCTAACTACTTTTTATTATATTTCAGAAAAATTCCTGCTTGGAGGCATGGTGTACAAGAGAATATTAAAAACTAGTTATATAATAGCATGGGTGGTCAACCAGTCGATCGTGACTATTAGTTCAGTCGATCGTGGCAATTCAAAAAATATAAATAAAATAAAAATGCTACATAATTATGTACGAACCATGCTGTTTCATTTAAGATTTTAAGAAGATAAGTAATTGGTAAATCGTACTGGGTGTCGTCAATGAAAAGTCGATCTTGGGTCTAAACAAATTGGCCCCTGTATAGTAATAGGTACTTAATCTCAAATAAAAAATATGTATACCTAGCTTAGCTTAAGTTTAAATCAAACTTTCTAGTTTCAGTGTGACAATTTTGCATTACCTTTGACGTATCAAAGGTAGTGCAAGTGTACCAAAGAAAATTATGATTACTACTACCGTAGTAGTAATAATAATTTTCCTAGGTACTGACTCGAATACCTAGCAGGTACACACACGGGTACGCGAGTACCTGGAATATAGGTTTTGAAGCAAATATTACTTTAAGTTTACTAAGTTTTTCTTAATCTTTTGATCATTCAAAACTTTTGGTCCAAAAGCGATTGCGACTTTAAACTCAGACCACAGCACAAAGTCTAGCCTAAGAGCCAAAGTAATTACCATTTAAAAGCCAAAGTAATTTTTAATTCGAAGCGCATATTAAGATCACATTAAACGGCATATTACTTATACAATCTATCAATATAAACTGATACCGCGATGCATTAAATGAACAACGCTATCTAGTTTGCAGACTTAGAACTGTTCGGGCACCTATGAAGATGATGGGTGTGTTACAAATAAGTATCTTTGTCATAACAATATTCAAACAATATTGTCACAAACTTGAAACTTTATATTTAACATAACAATATTGTAGCGATATTGTCACAAACTTGCCTCGTATATTTGATGCAGCAATTAAGAATCAAAGCAAAATCAAACTTGCCCCAAGTTAGCATGCTATCTGGGATGGTCCGATTAGGTAAGTCCAATTTCCAGAGAGAGGTAAATCGACGGATCCAACTTGGTTGGGCAGCGTTTGGGAAGCTACGCAGTGTATTCTCGGAACATCTACCGCAGTGTCTCAAGACGAAAGTCTTCAATTCGTGCGTGTTGCCAGTGATGACATACGGAACCGAGACATGGCCGCTTACGATGGGCCTCATAAGGAAGCTCAAGGTCACTCAGAGGGCAATGGAAAGGGCTATGCTCGGGGTTTCACCGACATAGTCACCGATATAGCCCAAAGAATTACGAACTTCAAGTGGCAGTGGGCAGGGCACATCGCTCGCAGAACTGACGGCCGTTGGGGTGGTAAGGTCCTGGGAGTGGCGACCACGTACCGGGAAACGCAGCGTTGGCAGGCCCCCTACAAGCTGGACCGACGATCTGGTGAAGGTCGCGGGAAGCCGCTGGATGCGGGAGGCGCAGGACCGATCACATTGGAGATCTTTGGGAGAGGCCGATGCCCAGCAGTGGGCGTCTCTCGACTGATATGATAAACTCGAACTAATTGAATTTCAACTCGATATTACTCCCAGTTACCAGATTCATAACATCACTTACAATTCTATTCTCTTTGATCTAAGATCATGGATGAGGAAGTATTTAAAAAAAATTACTTCCCGAAATCAAACTAGATGTCACTACAGTACTTTCTTGATTTCTCCATAACAACCCTTCCGGTTTTTTTTTATGTATAAAAGTAAATTAATTTTCAAAACTCAATAAACAACTCGTATTCCATTTTTACTTTTTCGTATCTGTATTGATATCTTAGTTTCGAACTTCGCAAATTTCAGTTTTATAATATGTTATTTATATATTATAGATTAGTTAAAAGGAATGGAAATGACTATCTTTGGCCCATTCGTTTCCTGCAAAAATCAAATTTTTGCTAGAATCGCCATCTAGTGGGGCTTTTTTAGTGCTTTTTTTTTTCTTAAAATACTTCCTCATTGCCGTTGCTTTAAAAGTTAAGTTAGCAGACACAAATAATCAAAAATATCTCGAATTCTCTTGTATTGAATGAAATGAAAGTTACTATTAAGTCAATTATTTGACATGTAATTCAAGCTAACATGAATCGTATTTCTATTGTGGGTGCTATCTAGATATCTAGCTAACCGGCGCACTAAGTTTTCCCAATATTTACAGTGTACTTAAGTAGGTATACTGTAAACATAAAGGAGCGGTTTCACCTATAGTGCAGGGTGTGCAATGCACACGGGCGCCGCAGATGGCGGCGCTCATATAAATATGTGTCAAACTAAAATAAATATATGTAAAAATTGGGCTGGGGGGCCAGATTGCGCCAGAGCACTACTTATATCACTATTTATTCACAATTTACTGTGACTTATCTACTACTTATTGATACAAATTCGCTGGTGTGCCTGCTATTTTGACGTACATCACATTATTGTTTTTGCAGCCAGGCATACTACAGACTAACGAAATGGAGATAGTAAAGTGATATTTCTTTATTATTAAATAAATATGAAAATTGTTATATCTATTGATTGGAGTTATATTTTAATAACGTCATATATTATTACATAAATATTAGTTGTTATTAGTAGGATATAGGGGTCGCTACAGGTTTTTGTTACAAATATGTTTTTTGTTTTAGTTTTTATAGATTTTCTGATCGGTCGTTTAACTTATCCGACACTTCTATACGCTGATGATCATAAGATATTTACAAGTATTACCGACCGGAGTCAGTGCATAACACTTCAAAATGATCTTAAGATTATTACGGAGTGGTGCCATATATATGTATCGAAGAAGGAATAGGCTAGACCAGTCGTATCACTTAAATAATAACATTTTAACGAGAAAATCAAGTGTTCGGGACATTATGAAAATATCATAAGGAGAAGCCATCGACTGTCAAGCTTTATAATGAGGTCTACAGAATCTTTTAAGAGTCCTTACAGCACTTTGACTCTGTTTTCAGTTTAGTGAGAACTGTTTTAGTGTATTTTTCTCCTGTGTGGTCTCCTTATTATAAAGTTTACAAGGATAGTCTGGAGAGAGTTCAAAGGAGGTGCCTGAAATATATTTCATGCAAGCATAACCTTGGTCAAACTTTAGGTAATTACTATCAAAAGTTATCCAAGTTCAGTGGAATATCCTTGAAGACCCAGGGCATAGAAGATATGACTTACTTTACCTTCATAAATTATTGCATGCTTCCATTGATTCACCGGATCAATACGCATCAGTGAGTATTATTACGAGACACAGATCGCACCATCCTTATACATATATTTGCTATGCAATATACAAAAATAATACATCGTTTTACAGTCCTCTAGTTAGAATGTGTTACACATTTAATGAGATTTCGCGTAGTAGCAAAGACACGGCAATGGACATCTTTGATCATAAATTCTCCTGATATTAAAAGTTTATAACTGACTTCCTGATAGAGTCAGGTATCTTCACCTACGAAATAATCCTTTTTATATGTAAGTCTCAGGAGAGCGTAAGTTAGTTTTTATTGAGAGATATTATTTGTGCGATTTTTATTTATACGTTCTTCAATGGTGGTCTAGGTAGACTGTTGTCATTTATGACGAACAAAATACGCATTTCAGGTTACCAAGCTGGAATGAATACCTTTGCACACCCAACTAGCAAATTAGTCATATAAGGTAAAGTTTATTCAGCTTTTCGGTGTTATAAAAGTCGAGTAAGTGTGAATTATTCAGCACGTATCGTATAAAAGCATCTTATATAGCTTTTGAGTTATTTAGCATTTCGGTCACATAATGATGCTGAGTAAACGTTTAGTCAGCATCCTTATATGACTTAAGTGTCATATAATATTTTGCTGAATAAGTCGCTAGTATACGACGCTTATGTTACTATTTCGTCGAGTAAAAGCATATTACGAGTATATAGCTTTCTTATGGCAAGTTTGACTCAGTCGAGTAAAAGCAACATTGTTGCTTTTATACTACTATTATGTAGTATACGTCGCATTTATACGACTATTACAAGCCTAAAATGTCGTATAATTGTTATGTTATGTTATGTTATGTTGTGCGGCGGGCTTTTCCGCAACTCGACACCTTGTGCCTATTTTGCGTGAATGATGGGGTTGCATCAGTCCTGCCACCCCAGCTCCTCCAGGAAGCCCATGAGTCCTTTAACTTTGCCGCAAGCCTCCTTTAATGTCTGTGGGCTACCCAGATGTGTAGTCCTATGTCCTGAAACGCCCCTGCATTCCAGTAGTACGTGAGCGCTTGTCTCTTCAGCGTCCAGGCATGCCCTGCACAGAGAACTGTCAGAGATACCCATGTTATATAAGTGTTTGTTAAAATAGCCATGACCAGTTAGTATACCTACTATTAGTCTCAACGTTTGTCTAGGTAGTTTGATTAACTTACGTGCCAGTTGCAGGTCTACCTTGGGGATTGCTTCTTTGGCTTGCCTGCAGTCAGTCGTTTGAGTCCAGTATTCGTCGTGTTGTCTGTGACAGCGTTCTCTTACCCAGTTTCTCAGCTGTCGAAATGGAATGGGTATAATGGGTTCCGGTCCAATGGGCTTTCTGCTTGACCCTTCTCTGGCCAAGCTGTCTGCCGCGTCATTTCCTCTTGACCCGCTGTGCCCCTTAATCCATTGTAAGGTCAGTTTATTTCTTATGCATACCTCTGTCAACTTACAGTGACATTCGTGCAGTAGACCTGATGTCATCATATTGTTATTTAAAGCTTGTAATACCGATGCGCTATCAGAGAGAATACGGATATTTTTACCTTTTACTCTCCGGATTATAATTGCCTCAGCAGCCATTAATATACCCACGCATTCAGCCTGGAATATTGTGTTGTAGATTCCCAGTGCCGTGGAAATGTGGATATTTAGATCCTCCGAGAAAACACCAGCACCAGTACCTATGTCAGTTTTAGAGCCGTCCGTAAAGATCCTCAGCTCTTTGTGAAGGCAGAGATCTGGTGTGTCTTCGTAGAGTTGTATTTTGTATTTCTTGTCAAAAACATACCTCCTGGGAGTTAAGTCATTGGTGGCCATGAAGAAGGGGTATTCCTTATTAATGTCTTTTAAGATGTTAGTGTGCGGGATACTAATATCCCTCCATAGTCCCAGCATTTTTAGCCGTGTGGCTGCACACATGGCTTCTTGTTGTATAAAGAGATGTAGTGGTCTTACGTTGAGTATCGTCTCTAGCGCTGTTGTTGGGGTTGTTCTCATGCATCCAGTGATTGCACAGCAGGCACGTCTTTGGAGACATTTAAGTTTGTTTATAGTTGTTGCCTGTGTAGTCTTTGTCCACCAGACAATTGCGCCGTAGCTTATGATGGGTCTAATAATTGTCTCATATAGCCATTTAGTAATATGTGGAGTTAGTCCCCATTTCTTACCGATCATCCTGCGGCATTGCCAGAAGATGATGTTGGCTTTTGTGATGGATTTGTCTATTTGTGTACTCCAGTTCAGTTTGGCATCCAGTGTGACACCTAGATACTTTACTTCGTTGGAGAGATTCAATGTCGTGCCAAATAATTTTGGAAGTTTGTATTCGCCTAGTACCCTTTTGTTAGTAAACATTACCATTTCTGTTTTTGCAGGGTTTACCTTTAGTCCATAGTCGTTGCACCACTTTTCCACAACTTTCAGTGCAGTTCTTGTGACGTCGCACAGTGTGTTCGCAAATTTGCCCGAGATTGTTATTACTAAGTCATCTGCATATCCTATCGTTTGGAATCGACGGTTGTTTAAGTTGGCGATCAATTCGTTGACCACCACATTCCACAGAAGTGGCGATAGTACTCCCCCCTGTGGGCAACCTTTAGTCGCTATTGCTTTGATCTTGTTGTCGCCTTGCAGTGTTATTAGCCTGTTTCGCAGCATGTTGCTTACCCATTGTGTGATGGTGTCCTCTACTCCATGAGCAGCTAGGGCTTTCGCTATGCTATCAAAACTGGTTTTGTCAAAAGCTCCTTCAATATCTATGAAAGTGCCTAGACATATTTCTTTCCTTTTGAGACTTCCCTCTATCGTACTTACTACGGAGTGAAGTGCGGATTCTGTCGATTTGCCAGATGTATATGCATGCTGGTTAGGATGCAACGGTACGTTCTTAAGCTGGTTGTCTCTAAGCTCTCTATCACATAATCTCTCTAGAGTTTTTAGAAAGAAAGATGAGAGGCTGATAGGTCTATACGATTTTGCATCATTGTAGTCAGATTTACCTGGTTTTGGGATGAATATCACCGTGACCTCTCTCCATAGCTTTGGGGTATATCTGTGTGCTAAACAGGCCCGCAGAAGAGGCACCAGTATTCTTGTCACTGCTTTATTGGCCCATTGTAGAAGCGCTGGAAAGATTTCATCCGGTCCAGCTGCCTTATATGGTTTAAAGCTGTCTATTGCCCATTTTACCTTATCCGTAGACACCGTCCTTTGTGCGGTGGTCCAGGATTGTTCAGTAGGGGTGCAGTTTGTGTCCTCCCAGTTCTGCGTGGTTTGCAACTCGCAGCCCGGAAAATGAGTTTCTAGTAGAACCTTATACGCCTCCTCATGTGTGTCAGTGAGTGAGCCGTCTATTCTGCGTAGTTGTCCAATGTCTTGTTGTTTGTCCTTAGATAATAGTTTCCTGACCTTGTTGGCTTTCGTGCACGAATCAATTTCGGAGCAAAAATTCCTCCAGGATCTTTGCTTCCAATGTCGTATACGCTTTTTATAGAGCAATTTTGCATCTCTGTATGCATCCCAGTTCCGGTCATCATATGTGTTCATTGCTCTGTTAAATAGTCTTCTCACCTTTGTCCTTAGTCGCTGCAGTTCAGGACCCCACCAAGTTGAGCTGTGGGTTGAGTCTGATGATAGTTGTTTGGGCGGGCAATTGTTGTAATAGGCTGTTTTAATTACCTCACTTATTTCCTTAGCTGCCTCGTCGATTTTGTTAATATCCCGCCAGCTCTTGTCTTGTATACAGTCTAGTAACGGTATTACCTGTTTCTGATATTCTCTTTTGTTAGTGTTCCTTGGTAAGCGTCTCGGTTCAACTGTCATGTTTTGTGTTGTCATGTTGAACCTGAGCCACATGTGGTCAGAACATGAGGCCTCTGACGAGACCTGCCAGTCGGAAATCAAGTCAGCCGCCTCTTTAGTCGCTAACGTAAGATCAATTATGCTTCTAGCTCTTCTCGTGACAAAAGTAGGCTTTGAGCCTTTGTTGATCAGGTTAAGATTAGTTGTGAATAAATAATCAACCAGTTCCTCACCTCGTTTGTTGCTTTTGGTCATTCCCCACAATTGGTGGTGCGCGTTGGAGTCAGTGCCGATGATCAGCGCCTTGTTCGTTTGTTCACAGTGTCGTACCAGTTCAACCAGTTCTCTTGGCGGTGCTTCCTCTCCCTCCGGCATGTAGGCAGAGGCAATCACCAGGATAGGTACACTTGGATTTTGCTGCTGTTTAATTGTTATTGTAGTTAGGTCGCTAGAACAGAAATTTGACATTATTTGGGCTTGCATGTGTTTGGAGCAAACAATGCAGGTCCGCGGTGCTCGGTTACCTGAGTTGTAAAAAGTCTTACCACTCGTAGTGCTGAGGCCACAGATGTTATTGGATCTGATCCACGGCTCTTGGACCAGAGCTATAGCCTCAGTTTTGTCGTTGTCCTCCAGCCACTTCTTTAGTTGAGCCGTTGCTGCGCGACTGTGCTGGAGGTTTGTCTGCAAAAATGTTGTATTAGTCGGTGGTAGCGCCATCAGACGCAAGCAAAACGTCGACATCCACCTCCTGGCTGATGTCGATACCACCGAGTCTGTCCGCCCATTCGTCAATCACGTCCTTTTCGTTTCGACTCCCTTTCGCAGAAGTCGAGGTCTCCGGTTTTTGAATGTCCATGGCCTCTTGTGTAGCTGCCGTTGATGGTCCGGTTCTGTACTGGGTGTCGGGGCTGAGGTTTGGTCCTCCAGAGGTGGCAGGCTGTCCAGATACTTGCCATCCTGATGCCGGAATCGGACGTAAACCGAGCCCATCAGGTAGCAAAGTCGCCTCCCTCTTGCCAGAATTTTTTCTGCCACGTCTCTAGTGGTGCTGAAAATGAGGAAGGTGTTGTCCTCTCCAGCGATGGCCTTATGCAGGATCCATCTATCCACGTCAGCAAACTTATTTTGATGCCTCAATAGTTTAGCTGTCATATGTGGAGCCCTTGTGCCAGGCACAAGTAGTCCACATACCACCCTCTTTGGTCTGTCTATTTGCCTTTGCACTGTCAGGTCATCCAGCCCCGGGATTTTCATGGCTGCCACAGTCTTTTTTACCCACTGAAGAGTTTTGGGTGTCTCACACCAAAGACTGAGCACCCCGTCCCCGATTGTCGGTTTCCCTTTCAGGTTCGGTCCCTCATCAGTCGATGGCCCCGCCTCTAGCGTCTCCATTATGACGGCTTCCTCCAGGGCTGCTAGCACTTGTGTTGCCTGGGCTATTGTCAGGTGTCCTGTTTTTTGGCTGGTGATTACCACCAGTAGGTCAGCTGTGGCCGCATCGGCGAATGATATTTTTGCCGGTGTTCGACGCGGTTCCCCCGATTTAGGTTTCTTATGGTCACCCCTTGGAGAGACCGTGTCGTCCAGTCTGGGCCTCTTTGAAGCCGGTAGTATTGTCCCCTCAGAAGTCTGTCTGTCCCGGGTGTTAGCCTCTTGACCCGTAACAGTCGTCTTACTGGCTTCCTCAGCTCTTTGTCTGTTACGGGCCTTCCTAGCTCTTTGTCCCAGTTTGGTCCTTCTGCGTCCTGTCGTGTCAGTGGTTTGGTCTTGATTCCTATCTCCACCCTGCCGATTTCTACGTCGGTGGGTGACTTGCTGCCAGGAATCAAGGTCATCATCTCGCGCTTGTTGCCTGTCGCCGGATTGCTCCTTCACCAGGTCTGTCAAGACACGGGATGAAGTTGGTCTGTCATTGTCTCTGTCATGGTCTTTGTGCATCGGCCTGACACCAGGTTTCCCCTTCACCAGGTCTCTCGATGTACATGTTGTCGTTGGTTTGTCTTTATTGTCAGTTTGCCTGTCGCCGGTTTTACCCTTCACCAGGTCTTTCTTATGGGATCTATGAGTTTCCATGTCCACATAATCTTGTTACTTCATCCTCGTCAGTCCCACCCGCCACGGAGCCACAATTGGGATGCCGATATCAATAATCGGTCATCAGGATTGTGACGAGGATATAGGAACGCAGGGTTTTCCTCCTTGCGCGACATCAGGGGCTGCAGTTGAAGGGATGATAGTCGATCCCAACTATCATTGGTTCCCAACAACCTTGCTCCTTCAGCATGGCCGGAGTCCATCACTGTGATGTTAAGTGACCCCCACGTTCCTCGCCGGCGACCCATAGACGGTAGACGCCAAGACCGTTACCACGTAGCTGGCTGGACCACGTGGTTGCCGTCTAGCTGGAAATCCGGGCCAAAGTGCTGTGTTGCATCCGGGGTGCCGCAGCTACCCTTTCCGCTCAAACACCAGGATCCCTTCATCCCCGCGTACGGCTCTGCTGCGCAGGTCATAGCGCAGGAGAGGCTCACAAACCACTTGGCCGCCTCCCTGAACCAAGTGGACTAGAAAGCTGCCTAATTGGGGTGCGACAACTTTAGGGATTGTGGTGGGAAGTAAGGATGAGGATAGGATATGATTAGTGAGGATGTGGATAGGGGTGCGCCTGATTGTTTTAGTTATATCTGTTTCTTAGGGAATCAGACCAATAACAGGCGGCCACCGCGTGAAGGAGACAATCAGACTTGCCTAGGGGATCAACATGACCTGCACTCTCCCCCCAGACCATTTGCCAGATTACCAGACGGGACAGAATGGTAAAATAGGTGATATGTTAGTTTGGTACTTATACTGAATACAAACACAACCTGACATATCCCCCGCCCTCGTATAATTGTATCCATTACACCGATCAGATTGTTTTGTGTAAAATGCTGTGAGTAGTTTACAGTTATCGAAAATGGACTGGAATAAATGGAAAAACTTGAAAAAAAAGAGGTGGATACAAGAGGAAAGTGAAAATAAAGTATCAATCGTTAATGGGTAAATCAAATATTATTATTGAGCAAGAAACCTCTTGTTTATGCAGTGAAGTGGGAAATAATATTTGAGTAAGTGGTTCCGCAGGTGAAATAATTACCTCAGAGAAAAATCATGATTTGGAATTTGAAAATCCGTGTTTGGAAAATGAATTGAGAGATTTAGAAAATAGTGTTTCCGTACACGAAATAGATTCAGACGACAGTAGTGCTTCAGAAAACTTTGACAAAGACCACTCCATTGACAAAGACTGTGAGTTGCGTAATAATATTGCAGAATGGGCGTATGAAAGATATTAATTTCTTTTCAGTAATAAAGCAGTTCCTGTTGTGTAATTTGTTCTAGTTTTGTTGTGTACAATAAATAGTTAATTAAATAAATAAACAAACAAAAAGTCTTTTTTAGAAAACTTTTTAGGAAGTTCTAAGGAACCCTAAACTATAATCAGAGTGGTATCATGGCGCTCATACTGCTAATTTGCTGTATAAGAAGCTATTATACCGCCTGTCAGCAGTAAAAATGGTGTACAAAAATAATATTGATATAAAAATATTTGTTATTATATTCGTATTACTAAGAATTAAAGGGGGGCGTTAAATATTTATGATATAACCTAGTATATTTCCTCAGAAAACTTACCTTCGCAATACTTTACAACCCTATGCGTGAGTTTACGAACCTCATAAATTGTACTTACCGATGAATTATAATTTTTAAAACACAACACGTCGAAGCACTTGCTTATTTTATTTACTATAAATGTTTTCAGCTGTTTTGTATCCCAGGTCGCTTCAATAAGACAAACATGTCATATAAAAGTCACATAAGTTACAGTTATAGCGCAACATAAGCTTGTAACAGTCACTCCGGCGATAATTACGTGACGATTTACCTGAATAAGTTACCTTTATACGATGTCTATGTGACTGAATTACTGAATAAAATGGGCCCAAATCGCGTTGTATAAACGCTTTCATTACGTTTATACGACTTCTATTAGGAGCCAAAATGCTGAATAATTTTCGTTGCTGCGACTACTATACGACATATTTTTGCTAGTTGGGCAGTTAATTTTAGACTATTATTAATGCTTTTAGGTTTACAAAATCAAATGTGTTTTATCATTACCATCGGGAACCTACACGTAGGCCCACACGAATTGCTGTTTGGATTGGTACCATCAAATTCATCAGAAAGACCTATAGGTAAAATACTCTTAGCAGACCAAAAATCCGTATTGGGTCCAATACGCGGGCCCTGTACGTATTACTGTTTGGATTGGTATCATGCCATGCATAAGAAAGGCCTGTAGTTGGATACTCAGCATCCTACCAATCCGTGTTGGGTCCATCACGCAGGCAAGTCACGGCCGTAGCTAGGGGGGGGCATTGTCATAAACTAGAGATTCTACATTTTCAACTTTAACTGCAATCAAAAGACCACAAAGAATGTCAATGGGTCATGAGTGAATGGCTGATATGGTATTTCTGACCCTTGGAAAAAAAAAGAACAAAATCAGGTGATCTGAACGAAGTTTTTCACATTTTTAATAACATGGCAAATCATAGAATTCAGTTGTTTTAAATGTGATTATTATTATTATTACTTTTTTATTATTTTAACTATGATAATAAGTTTGCAGAAACAATATGATCTAAATGGTATTTAAGTTATGTCAATTTACTCATATCACCCCATCCATTAGTTTACTACGTGGATTATAAGATAATATTAAAGACGTGGATCTCTACATCTTGTTCACTTGCCCTTCATCATTGAGGATCTAATAGTTCTTAGATTCAGGCTCTTGTTCTGTCACAGAAATTTGACCTAGTGGTCAGTTATATACATGGTGATTGATTTAGTAACCCGTGCTTCGCAGCAGATCAATTATGATATTTTTTTTACTTCCGCCCTACCTATAACCAATGCTGCCCTGCCTAAAATTCGACTCTAGCTACAGCCCTGAGGCAAGTCCGCGGATTTGTAGGGGCCTTTTTTATGCATTCATCACAAAAACCTGTAATTGCCTTTAGCACCCTAAAAACCCGCATTGGGTCCAACACGCGTACTCAATACGGATTGCTGGATCAATTGGATCATCCATTACGAATAACTATGCTATATCACCACCAATCGCATTAGGACTTACACATGGGCTAATTGCGAAATGTAGGCTCACCACGCAGGACCAGTACGAATTACTTTTTCGGAATGGTAACATATCATCCATAAGAACAGGTCTTTCTGATGGATGGTATATTACCATTACCTTAGCGCCACAGTTAATAATATATTGGTCGTAAGATCGATCCTAAAAACCTATTTAGAATCATCTTTGCGATTTTTTCCATCGAGTCGACTACTGCTATCGATCATAATGTTTAATTTTCATAAAACGATTTTTACTTTGCAAATATTTGCATGACCTCAGAATGAAATTTGTCTAAAAAGTGGTAATTTGAAATAACCTTGCCTGAGAATTTTAATTTTAGAGTACTGTTGGCAACCCTAACTGTATTGTATTGTCATCAAGCGAAGATATTTCTGACGTGGTTTACTTTGATTTGATTCATTCAATTTGTTGTTGGAGAGCTCAGTGTGGTTCAGTGGATCTTCACTTGTCCTCAGAGTGTAGTAGTGCTTGCTCTGTAGCTGTAAATACCTTATAAATATAAGCAGGGCATTTTCCTTATGAATAATAGCGTACAATTTTAAAAATTTTTAGAAGAAAGGTTATACTTGTAATTATGGGATCCTTGGCACTTGCCTTCGGGCTCTTTCTATTAATGTCTAGTGCCCGTTCGGATGAGGCTCCTAAAGGCCCAAAAGTAACTCATAAGGTAAGTTCTATGAAAGTTAAATGTATTGAATTTATGGCCAGATTTTAAAAATAATTGTGTTAAAATTTATACTTCTTTTATGAAGTTCATGAACATCGCCCTAAACAATAATTTAAAATGTCATTGGCCGCAAATGATGCGGTCGGTGACCTATAAAATGACGCTACAACTTTTTGTTAGGTTTATTTATTCGCCACATTGAATGTAGGATCGTCCTTTTCTCAAGCTTACGTGTATCATAGATCGACACTAGTTCTAAATTGCGAACGGTCATTTTTCATTGTAAATTGACCAATGTATTATTTTCATTGTATTCCAATTTAAAACCTAAGTAATACAAATGATTTGAACACCTTCAACCTTTCTTGATAATGTATTGTTAGTTAAGTTTTGGATTCAAATCTATAAACAGTTACATTTTTCAGGTGCATTTTGATATTTCAATTGGAGATGATCCAATCGGTACAGTTACCATTGGACTGTTTGGGAACACAGTACCAAAAACAGCAGATAACTTCTACCAGTTAGCCCAGAAGCCTAAAGGTGAAGGATATAAAGGCAGCAAATTCCATAGAGTTATTGATAACTTCATGATTCAAGGAGGTGATTTCACTAAAGGCGATGGCACTGGAGGTAAATATATGGTTTGTTATATGTATGGTCAATTTCAGACGTATTTTATATAAAAAATAAACCCTTATTCAGACCATCTTTTCTACTTACAAAAAATAGTAGTATTCACACTTTTATGCTTATTATACTCGTAATATTACTTAAATTATGATAAAAATATTTTAATGCTATTTTATCATGTGACTGCAAACAGCGCACTCTTCTTACTCATATTATAACTTAAAAAATTCCACTTTATGCATACATAAAACAATATTAGTTTCTGAGAGCCATGACATCATTTTACTTCAGTGGCATTTTCGTGGACAAATTTTGAAAATTTAGTTTATTTTTAGATTTTAACTTATAACATTTTTTTTTATTTATACCTGACTATAAAGAATGATATTAATTGGTAGTTCCTTAATAATCATACCCCAATGGGGATGATGACTAATTTTTGTTTATTATATTTGATCAATTTTGCATTCACAATGCTATACTGAAAAATATTGTTAATGAAAAATGCTTAGAAAAGGTCATGAGTTTGAATCCCATCTCAGGGTGCTGGGGACAAAGTGGATTACAGGATACAAAACTGTCATGTAGCGAAGACCCTACTTCTCAATTAAATGCCTGTTATCTAAACTATTTCTTGTTACATTATAGTTAAAAAAGTATCTAATATCTTTATATTATCTGACTGACTGACTAAATAGAATTTCTTTTTTATGCCATCCTTTATTCGCAGTATATTAAGGAAGTAAGAGGCTTCTACTATATTACATTAAAATATTTGATCACACAATGATTGCTCTTTGGCAAAGGCCAAAGACAGGCAGTATATGTGTAACTTAAATATATTATATTGTTGAGTTTTATTTAACTAGTAACAAATATGTTGTTATGTGATAACTTTATCTAGAAAGGTTAAAAGTTGAAATTTATAATAAATCTAGATAAGATTATAGAGCATCTATAACATACATTCGAGGTGTTTTTATTTCTAGGTCGCAGTATTTATGGAGAACGCTTTGAAGATGAAAACTTCAAACTCCGTCATTATGGAGCTGGTTGGTTATCTATGGCTAATGCTGGAAAAGATACCAATGGTTCTCAATTCTTCATAACTACAACCAAGACACCTTGGCTTGATGGTAGACATGTTGTCTTTGGAAAAGTTTTAGAAGGAATGGTATGTAAACAAAGTTATTATAAATATAATTATTTTGTGTTATTGTAACAAAACTGATTGTCATATTAAAAATTTATTTACAGGATGTGGTGCGTAAAATTGAAAAGACTGTAACTGGATCAAATGATCGCCCTGTCAAGGATGTTGTGATCACTGAAACTCGCACAGAAGTGGTTTCAGAACCTTTTAGTGTCACAAAAGATAGTGCTCAATAACATAGATAATATGTGACATATAATATTAAGATATCTTCATAGTAATTTGGTAATTTCAGATACATGTTTAATGCATTTCAAGACAATTTTAATTTTCCTAATATTTAGTAAGCAAATATTTTACAGGTGTATATTTTGAGATTAAAAACATTTCTATTTTTAAGATATTATAACTCTTTTTCTGTAAAATAAATATGTGTAAAATTAACTATGATTTTTTATTTCTTTAATACACAATTCTGCTTCATGTTTAATATTATCATTTTTAGACATTGCTCCAATCTTCCATCCATGACCACATACTTTTCTGGCATCTTCTATCATATTTTTTTTTAGGTATGCTCTACCAAGATTAACATATATGGCACCCAATTCATCCATATTCAGACCTTTGCCTAAATCTATAGCTTCTTTGAAATAGCTTATACTCTCATCAGCTCTTCCGAGTTTATCACAGACTGTTCCAATATCATTAAGTTGTATAATAATATGTTCTTTTTCAATATCAGGTATTTGTCTCATCAAGTCTAAGGCACTCTGCATTAACAAAAGTCCTTGTTCATTTTGATTGCATTCTAGAAACAGCCTGCCATACCAATCTTCAGTCATAGCAAGAAGTTTCTTTGTAGTGAAATCATCTTCACTACTTTCAACCATTCTTTTTAACTTGCCTAAACACCAATCATAACCAACTTGAGCTGTATTGTATTCTTTTTTTAGATGGCTTATTCTAGCAAGTTTAGTGCTTATATGAACAACTCGTGGGTCGTTTTCTGTGGCTCCATCTGCCATAATTCTTTGTGCCACTGTAACAAACAATTGTTTTGATTTATCCAACTGTTCTCTTTCTAACGCTAAGTTTGCCATCACATCATAAATATAAGTAATTCCATTTTGATGCTGTATTTGTTGTGCTTGCCTTAAAGCTACATGTAATAGTTGTTCAGCTTTCTCGTATTCGGATCTTTGAATGAAAAGCACACAGTGTTTAATGGTCTCTACAATTTCATCTTCTGCAGAAAGTTTATTTTCAAATCCTAACCAAGTGAATAAGGAGAATCCCACTGTACAAGAAACTACTGTTTTATTTCGCATAGGTATATGTCTCAAACTGGGCACTGTAAGTAATTTAAGACTATTTTTAATACAACCTAATCTGTTCCACATAAGTCTATATGTAGAAGACATTTTTAGTAACTTTTTCTACTAGATAAAAGTAAATGATTTAATAGTCTAGTCACATTAATACTATTGTATTAATTAAATATGTAGTGACAATAATTTAGTTAATTAATAGTGATAAATACGAACTTTTTTCGTGATAAATAAGCCAAGAGGTCCCTTTTGACACATGTCATCGGACTGAAAATAGTGTCTCCTAGGAGTGAGACGTATTTACTGGAATAAGTCTTTGGAATAAGTTTTTGCTTGGACGTCTAAATACTAAGTATCGAATAAGCAATCAACGCGTATCGAGTATTTAGAAGTATTTACTCACACAAATCCCGAGACGCGAAGACGCGGACGCAGACTCAAGACGTCCAACACGTTTCGAGTATTTAGAAGTCTTGTACTCATACAAACTCGGACTCTCCGAGACGCGAAGACGCGGACGCGTTCGATCTTAGTGTGAGTGAATGAATTCCTATTCCTAGGATCAACCTTAACGTTATGTGATAAAATTGCTTTTTGTTTACACAGTAATTACAAACTCGGCTCTCCGATACGCGAAGACGCGGACGCGTTCGATCTTAGTGTGAGTGAATGAATTCCTATTCCTAGGATCAACCTTAACGTTATGTGATAAAATTGCTTTTTGTTTACACAGAAATTACAAACTCGGCTCTCCGATACGCGAAGACGCGGACGCGTTCGATCTTAGTGTGAGTTAATTAATTGCTATTCCTAGGATCAACCTTAACGTTATGTGATAAAATTGCTTTTTGTTTACACAGTAATTACAAACTCTGCTCTCCGAGACGCGAAGCGCGGACGCGTTCGATCTTAGTGTGAGTGAATAAATTCCTATTCCTAGGGTCAATCTTAACGTTATGTGATAAAATTGCTTTTTGTTTACACAGTAATTATGAATCACAAAAATTTATATAAATCGTATAGAAATGAGATCATACCGCGATTCATACTGGAGTAGCACCATCTCAAATTGGAACCAATTTATTTAATTATACAATGTACTAATTATCTTATATTTATTATATATCATTATGCAATATATCTATTTATTTATCATATATTTTATTTATTTTGAGCATGAATTCTGTTTGGGTCAGTCCATAACTACAACAGTACTAATATTTAATAACTTGTAGTAAAAAAAACGTTTTATATCTAAATGAAATTAACTTATATCAACAAGCAAAACTCATTATAACACCATTTTTTAAAAACGAATGAAAATAAATTGTATGTTAACATTTTAGAAATGTGTCTTTCCACTTTAACTGCTTTAGATGTTTTTGTTTTTATTTTTTACTTTGATAATTTTAATAAAATTCTCTACTTTGTTTTTTGTTAACTAAGCTTGATACAAATAATAACAACCAATGGATAATTATTGTAGCGAGCCAATTAATGTGTTTTCAAATTCCACAAAGTGTCACATTTCAATTTTTAGTGCTAATAATTTTTTGGCTTGTGCAATCGTCAGGTTTATTTTTTTCCCGTCAAAGTATTCATTCATGTGCAATTCCCAATCTACAATGACTTCGGATCATACATCACGCAGTCGCAATGTCTTGGGACAAAATTTGTGTCAATAGTCTTAAAAACGCATACTTCTAAATACTCGTGGAATAGGTTTACGGAATAAGTATTTCAGCGTACTCGTACTTGCAAGACTTAGTACGCCTTTAACCTAGTACGTCTCATCTCTAGTGTCTCCCCAAAAGAGTTCCATTACAGATTACATGATTACCGAGCTGATAATAATGTGAATATCGAATATAGAAAAAGAAAAAAAAAGTATAGAATAAAGAACCATTAGTGTGCAAGTTCCTGCGCCGACGAATAGGGAGCCAGTTGAGTTTGGAGCGGAATTGAGACACGTGGTCGAATTTTCGAAGGTTAAAAATAAATCTGATGCAGGCATTCTGCAGACACTCTAATTTAGTGAGAAGTTCTTAGACAGATCTGTATAACAAACATCAGCGTAATCTGTTGGAACTATTTAGTTTACACATCAACCTTCTTTCATATATCTTTTGATAGGCCACTTTGTTTTTCTCTTTATATTCTTTGTCATTGTCAGTTACTTCTGTTTAAATATTTATCAAGAAAATACATAAGTCTATTTATCTTACACATTATTATTTTATTTGGAGTTCAGAGAATACCTATTTAAAGGCAATAAGTTCCTTTATGTTATGGGCCCAGAGCACTGAAACTCTAAATTTTTGCAATTCGAACATAAAAAAAATGGAAGGAGATTCTTGTACAAAACCTTTCTCTCATACAAATGCAAGTAATAGTAGTGTAGTATCCTATGTTTGAACTGCACATACAGTAAGTACTACATCTTTAAAGAAATTAGAAGGGCGTTCAAACTATGCAACATGGGCATTCTCAATGGAGATGATGCTGATTGATTGTGGACTATGGGATTGCGTGAAGCATCCACCTTTAGACAATAGCTCACCAGAAATGCAACGATCCGATGACAGAGCCCGATCTAAAATTGGCTTGTGCTGTCACGAAACAGTCTTCTCTAAAATAATGGGATCTAAATCTGCATTTGATTGGCACTGAACTAACATCAGACAATGTCATTGCTGCACTTATGAAAGAAGACAGCCGAGATCTAGCCACCTGAAGATAGTGCTTTAGTGTTGTCTTACAACAAATTTAATGGAGACACTAAGAACATATTTTGTAATTACTGCCGCAAACCAGGACATATAAAAGCAAATTGTAGAATTCTTAAAGTTAAATCCAAAGACGAAAAGGCCGAAATTTGCGAGGTAACACATGTGGTTGATGATCAGTCCGTGAGTAATTCTAATTTTGATAATTTGGAGGTTAGTGAAACTATTGTAAACCAATTTTTGATAAGTCGCTTCTTGTAAAGAGTGATGACTGGTTTATAGATTCTGGGGCTACAAGTCATATGACTAATAGACGTGATTGGCTACATGATACTAAACCTGTCAAGAAAAGTATTAGAATAGCTAATGATCAAATAATTCTTTCAGATGCCATTGGTACTGTAAAACTAAACACTTCCAATATTACCGATGTTTTGCATGTTCCGAACCTCTCAATGAACCTGCTTTCAGTGAACTCATTGGTAAAGAAAGGAAATGTCGTACTTTTTTCGAAATCTGGAGGCAAAATTATTGATGGAGAAACGTGTAAGGTATTCGGAAAAGTTTTATGCACAGCCTCAAATGTCAATGGTATGTACAAACTTGATTTACCTACTGCTCACGCGAGTTTAACAGAAGTCAAAGAAAATTCTGCTGAATTATGTCACAAACGCCTTGGTCATCTGAACTTCAGATCAATGTAATTGCTTAGAAAAAACTGAGCTCTTGGTGTCAGGTATCCAAAGCCTGCTGGATCTATTAAAGATAATTGCATTGCTTGCGTGGAAGGTAAATTGTCAAAGCAACCTTTCAAAACATCAGATTCAAAATCTAGAAATTCGCTGGAAATTATTCACAGTGACGTTTGCGGATTTATGAGTACCTAATCTTTGGGAGGTGCTTCATATTTCGTGACTTTCATTGACGATTTTTCTAGAAAAACATTTACCTACCTAATTAAACTTAGTCTAGAACCAAACTGACAGAAAGATTAAAATTCTACGTTCTGACAACGGTGGTGAATATTTGAATTCGGAAATGAAAGAAATTTTGAAACAGTCCGGTATAGTTCACCAAACGACTGTGCCTCACAATCCAGAGCAAAACGGCCTGGCTGAAAGAGTCAACAGAACCGTAGTAGAGAAAGCTAGATCTATGCTCTCAGAATATGCTCTACCTCAAAGTTATCAGAGTTATCAGAGAAGCAATCAATACAGCGACTTACTTGAAAAATCCGCTCACCGACTAAGACTATTAGGGGGAAAACCCCTGAAAAAATCTGGACATCATCACATCTTCGTAATTTTGGATGCAGAGTATATGCGCACATACCTAAAATTCTTCGAAAGAAATTTGATGCTAAGGCCAAATTATGCATATTTATAGGTTATTGCACCGAAACTAAGGGATACAGAGTAGTTGATTCTGAACATCCAAAAATTCTTATTAAGACAAGAGATGTTAAATATTTGAAAATGATTTTTTATTCAAATCGCAGTCAAGTGATCAAAATAATATGGTTGATAAAGTTGGAACTCAAATATCAGAATCCGTCCCTATTATAGTTACAGAAAATTCTGAAAATATACCAACTGAAGGAGGAGTCAACAACATCATGACTGAACCTTTTATAGTTACAGAAAATTCTGAAAATATACTAACTGAAGGAGAAGTCAACAATAACGAGACTGAACCTTTAACACACACACACTTTAACAACTAGAATTGACGACACTGAAGAAGAATTTTATGACAGTGTTACTGAAATTTCGGATAATACAAACAATCAAGTTTCTCAACCTGTTAGGAGATATCCATTGAGAAACAGAATCCCGAAAAAGTGGTCAGAAGATATAGTTCTCTACAAAGCTGAAGAAGATGATATCCCTTCCACCTTTAAGGAAGCCATTCGTTCTGATGATAAAAATAAATGGCAAGAGGCTCTTCAAAGTGAATATGACTCACTTGTAACTAACAAAACTTGGGTCTTGTGGATAGACCTAAAAATAGAAAAATAGTCCGTTGTAAATGGGTATTCAAGATAAAGAAAAATGAAAACGGAGAAAACATACGTTATAAGGCACGATTAGTAGCCAAAGGTTTTATATAAACTTACGGCGTAGATTATGACGAAACATTCGCACCCGTTTCACGCCTTTCAACGGTTAGATTACTACTTGCTTTCGAAACACAATGGAATATAATAATGGATCAAACGGATGTTGAAACTGCTTTTCTCAACGGTGATCTAAATGAAGACATATATATGGAACAACCTGAGGGTTTCATTAAAGAATGCAACAAGGGGAAGGTATGCCAGTTAAAGAAAGCACTTTACGGTTTAAAACAAGCGCCTAGTCAGTGGAACCTTAGACTTAACGAAGCAATGATGCAACTTGGAATGAAAAGGTCTGATCACATGATCATTGTCTATATTATAAAGTTATTGAAACTTGCATATTAATTGTTGCAATCTTTGTTGATGATTTTTGCATTCTCAGTAATAATGCTGATATGAAAGAAAACTTTAAAAGTGATATTAAACAATTTTTTAAGGTCAAGGATTTAGGAAACTTAAAACATTTCTTAGGAATGAGAATCACAAAAGAGGAAAATGGTATAACCATTGATCAAGAAGAATATATTAAAAAGGTACTAGATAATTTTGCGACTGATGCAAAACCTGCTAGTACACCTGCTGATCCTAATTTAAAATTAGTGAATCCTTCAAATGAAGATAAAGAAGCAGCTCAACATTTGCCTTTTCAAAGACTGGTTGATTCTCTGATGTATCTATCTGTAGGAACTTGGCCAAACATTACACATGTAGTAAGTGTGTTAAGCCAGTTTAATTCTAATTATGGGACAACTCACTGGAATGCAGCAAAGAGAGTTCTACGATATTTAAAAGGGACAATGCATCTTAAACTCCAATTCCAGAAGAAAAATATACTCATACTTACGGGATATACTGATGCTGATTATGGTGAATGTTTAAAAGACCGGAAATCCCACACTGGATATGTATTTTATTTAAATGGACCTATATCTTGGGAATCTCGTAAACAACGAACAGTCGCCTTGTCAACAACAGAAGCCGAATATATGGCACTTAGTGATGCAAAAGAATCAATATATCTCAAAAACATATTGAAGGAAGTGTTTGGTTTGGATAATGGTGTCTGTATTTATAGCGATAATCAGGGAGCTCAACTGCTAACAAAAAAAACCGTTCATCACTCACGAACAAAGCACATTGATGTTAGACATCATTTTATAAGGGATACTGTTGCTAGTGGTATTATTGGTATACAATATATTCCGACAAATGAAATGAAGGCAGATGTCTTAACCAAGTTTCTATCGAAGCAAAGACACCAGTGTTTAACGAAAGGATTAGGTTTAATTTAACATTTATAATGGCCTATTAATGTATTCAGAAGTAGGGGAAATGTTGGAACTATTTAGTTTACACATCAACCTTCTTTCATATATCTTTTGATAGGCCACTGTTTTTCTCTTTATATTCTTTGTCATTGTTAGTTTGTTACTTCTGTTTAAATATTTATCAAGAAATACATAAGTCTATTTATCTTACAACTTAATATTTTATTTGGAGTTCAGAGAATATCTATTTAAAGGCAATAAGTTCCTTTTTAATCACTAATGGACAACATAAGAGAATGCGCTAAAGTGAATTTGGTACTAGTCGGTAAAAAATTACGTAAACGATTCAGAGAGCCATACGCCGCAAGTGCTCCGTAAACACCTTTTTCCTAACGGCCTCTACCTGGGGTTTCCAGGAAAGATTGCGATCAAAAACGACGTCAACATTTTTGACAGTTTCGGCATAAGAAATAATAGTACCATTAAGAATTACAGCAGTAAGTTGGTCAAAAACGATCCTAGAAATGAAACAAGGACTACCTATTATTATCGCTTGAGACTTGGAAGAGTTAACGGTCAAACTGTATGATTGACTCCAACTACTAATAATCGATAGGTTTGAGTTACTAACAGATACTACTTCTGAGTCTTGCAGAAACGGTGCCTGAGCGTATAACTGTAAACCGTCAGCATAGAGGTGATAGGAACATGAAAGCATGTGAGTGATAGAATTAATGGAAATAGAAAGAGAAGAGGAGATAAGACGCCACCCTGCGGAACGCCGGCATTTATATTGCACCACGAAGAGGCAGTATCGTCAATGCGGATGCGTTGCCGATGCCGATGCCCTAACAGGTAACTTTGAAACCAACCAATTGCAGCCGGAGATATGTTATCTAAGTTTCGAACTTTGCAAATTTCAGTTTTATAATATGTTAGTTAAAAAGAACGGAAATGACTATATTTGGTCCATTCGATTCGTTGCAAAAATCAACTTTTACTACAGTCGTCGACTAGTGAGGTGCTTTTTTTTTCTAAAAATACTTCCTCATTGAAATTACGTTTCCACTTGTTGATCGATGTTTTTATATTTTGAAATATTAACTAGAGTAACTCCAAAAAGAAGAGTATTTTACCTACATACGATTCAAAACAAATACTTATCAATTGAAGCAAATATTTGAAAATGTAATATTTGCCTATAATTATAATTTTGTTCTCGTGCAGTTCATAATTACTTATTGCTTATTGCAGGCACGTTAGTACCCATTTATGTACAAGTCCTCAAAACTTGCATAGACATACTAAAATTAAACCAAACACAGTTTTAAGTAACATTTTTTTTAATTACTTCCATGCAAGCAAATCTATTCTTATATTTAAACGCTCTATTAGTTCGCATGCACAGCTTTCAGTATTTTTAACTAATTCTTTTAGACTTACACCTTTACACCTTTTTTTCATTGTTCGAAGAGCATAGTCTTGTGGATGGATGAGGTTCACACGTGTGGGACTGTACAATGGCATAATCAACATTAGTGGTCATTTAATAATCCCCATTTAGTAAGAGTAACACTTAACCAAGTGTGTTTTAGTGGTAATGTGTGGGCGGGGATTATTTATATTTCAAGAAAAAATAAAATAGCCCTATTATTTTATCGACGGCACCTTGGCCGGGGCGAGTTATTTAGAAATGTTACAAAATACCAAAGAAAATTTGATTGAAGAAATACCGTTGTCGTACTTGGATCGGTATATCGGATAGGTTATTTGGATCGAGAAAATTGGATCGATCGTGGTGGCTTCGTACCGTGGCCGGCTAGGTCTCCGGACCTTACACCCTGCGATTTTTTCTTATGGGGAGAAATCAAACGCCGAGTGTATGTAGACGAACATACCCTAGAAGACTTAAAAATGAAAATTAATAACTCTTTTAGTGAAGTGAAAAGTGACACTAATTTTTTAAATAAATTAAATGACAATTGAATGAAACGTGATTTTTGTCTCTGAATGGAGGTGGACTTCATTTTGAACAAACATACAACTGGTTCATTCCTTGGTGTGCCACAGGGAGGCCGGCCGAACACCTATTCCATCGAGACAGAGGATATGATTTTACGTCGAGAGGAACACGGTCTGTGTCGAGTCGAATGGAGATATGTGTTTTATGCGGTGGCCGGCATATCGAGACCCTGGACTGATAAGGTGGAGGTGAAGTGTAGGTAATGTTGACAAGTGAGAGCTGAAAGAGTGATTAGAACGCTGTCTCTAGGTATGTATCTGTTTAATCTTAAATTGTTTTAATTACAAGTAAACTCATACGCAGTCGAGTGCGCGCGTCGGCGATATCAAAGTGTATTCTAGGAAACGAGAGAGAGTGAGAAGTAATGAGAGAGGGAAAGCGAGTACGCCGGGACGGCACGTAAGCTTTCAGGGTTGTAGCATATTAATTGAAAACAAATTGTTCAAATATTTGTATGTAAATCTCAATTTACGTGAAATTATTTTTTGACATATTAATTGTGTTCTTTGTGCTAGGT